>OY821521.1:103595026-104795026 GCA_963682025.1 Cordilura impudica
ATTAAAAATTAAAAATTAAAAATTAAAAATTAAAAATTAAAAATTAAAAATTAAAAATTAAAAATTAAAAATTAAAAATTAAAAATTAAAAATTAAAAATTAAAAATTAAAAATTAAAAATTAAAAATTAAAAATTAAAAATTAAAAATTAAAAATTAAAAATTAAAAATTAAAAATTAAAAATTAAAAATTAAAAATTAAAAATTAAAAATTAAAAATTAAAAATTAAAAATTAAAAATTAAAAATTAAAAATTAAAAATTAAAAATTAAAAATTAAAAATTAAAAATTAAAAATTAAAAATTAAAAATTAAAAATTAAAAATTAAAAATTAAAAATTAAAAATTAAAAATTAAAAATTAAAAATTAAAAATTAAAAATTAAAAATTAAAAATTAAAAATTAAAAATTAAAAATTAAAAATTTAAAATTTAAAATTAAAAATTTAAAATTTAAAATTAAAAATTAAAAATTAAAAATTAAAAATTAAAAATTAAAAATTAAAAATTAGAAATTAAAAATTAAAAATTAAAAATTAAAAATTAAAAATTAAAAATTAAAAATTAAAAATTAAAAATTAAAAATTAAAAATTAAAAATTAAAAATTAAAAATTAAATATTAAAAATTAAAAGTTAAAAATTAAAAATTAAAAATTAAAAATTAAAAATTAAAAATTAAAAATTAAAAATTAAAAATTAAAAATTAAAAATTAAAAATTAAAATTTAAAAATTAAAAATTAAAAATTAAAAATTAAAAATTAAAAATTAAAAATTAAAAATTAAAAATTAAAAATTAAAAATTAAAAATTAAAAATTAAAAATTAAAAATTAAAAATTAAAAATTAAAAATTAAAAATTAAAAATTAAAAATTAAAAATTAAAAATTAAAAATTAAAAATTAAAAATTAAAAATTAAAAATTAAAAATTAAAAATTAAAAATTAAAAATTAAAAATTAAAAATTAAAAATTAAAAATTAAAAATTAAAAATTAAAAATTAAAAATTAAAAATTAAAAATTAAAAATTAAAAATTAAAAATTAAAAATTAAAAATTAAAAATTAAAAATTAAAAATTAAAAATTAAAAATTAAAAATTAAAAATTAAAAATTAAAAATTAAAAATTAAAAATTAAAAATTAAAAATTAAAAATTAAAAATTAAAAATTAAAAATTAAAAATTAAAAATTAAAAATTAAAAATTAAAAATTAAAAATTAAAAATTAAAAATTAAAAATTAAAAATTAAAAATTAAAAATTAAAAATTAAAAATTAAAAAATAAAAATTAAAAATTAAAAATTAAAAATTAAAAATTAAAAATTAAAAATTAAAAATTAAAAATTAAAAATTAAAAATTAAAAATTAAAAATTTAAAATTTAAAATTCAAAATTCAAAATTAAAAATTAAAAAATTAAAAATTAAAAATTAAAAATTAAAAATTAAAAATTAAAAATTAAAAATTAAAAATTAAAAATTAAAAATTAAAAATTAAAAATTAAAAATTAAAAATTAAAAATTAAAAATAAAAAATTAAAAATTAAAAATAAAAAATTAAAAATTAAAAATTAAAAATTAAAAATTAAAAATTAAAAATTAAAAATTAAAAATTAAAAATTAAAAATTAAAAATTAAAAATTAAAAATTAAAAATTAAAAATTAAAAATTAAAAATTAAAAATTAAAAATTAAAAATTAAAAATTAAAAATTAAAAATTAAAAATTAAATATTAAGAGTTTAAATTTCAATATTTAGTTTCTTACCAGTTATTACTATGTATTTAAAGTTATACTATACGACCACGTTCAAAACTCAATGACAATGCCAGGAAATACAATATAATTTATGTAAAGCTACATTCCGAACTTATAATTTTAATACGGCTAAATTTTGGTCAAAACAAACAAAACCACGAAATCATTCAGTTTGCATTAATAAACCCAAATTTTTAATTTAGAAGGTTAAGTTTATGCCTGTTTTCGTTAAACTTCATAATTCCCATCAGACCGAGAGTTTTTATTCAAAATTAAATTCAATTTTCAAACAAATCCCATTTTGATGACAAAATTTTCATTACAAATTCATAGGAAAACATATTTTGTAGGTTGATTCTTTATTACTTTTCGACATAGGCTCATTTTTGCTCGATTCACTTCATCCAGCGATTATTTAAGTTTAAAACTTAGTAAGATTTCCGCAAAGTAAGATTTCTAAAGTCTTCAAAATGGGCTTCTCACATATTTTTCTATTCAGCAAAATCTTTAAATTTTGAAAAAAAGAAAAGTATAATGGATGAAAATGTAGAGAATAACCAAGATGTAACAACAATCTTGCTATCGAAACTGCACAAGTGTGCATCCAAGCATTATCTTGATTAGGCTAAATTGTGGGCGATTTTTCTTGATTTACTCCCTTAATTGGTCCAATAATGATGAATAATATTCTACAATTATTGTTTTTCTTATTTTCAAGTAGTCAAATGTCGTTAATTTTGTTCAAATACCCAAAAAAAAATCGTGGCCATAATCTTATCAGCCGATTTCACTAGTTCACTACCTTCAGGGCGGATTTAGCATTATAAGCCATTGCTTTGACCCTTATTACATTTCTGGTATATAGTGGTGAATCCATGTTTCATCGACAGTTATATGTCGGCGGAGAAATTCATCAGGATCGCGACGGAAAAGCTATAAACCAGCTACTGAGTCAGTCAGATAATTGCATTTATTCTCTATTGTGAGCAAAGGCGATAGCTTTTTCATACCCAATTTGACGTGCCAAACTGAAATCACTGAACCAAGTAATATGACCATAGCTTCAACTAGTTGACGAACTCATCGGTCCCTCAAAACTATATCGAGGATTTTATCGATGAAATTAATTTGATCAATAATGCAATGGTGGTGCAGATGCTGGTGCAGATACGCCATCGGTTATTTAAAAAACTGAATGACGCCTTTGCCTTAAAATTTGCTAGTCTCCTATTGCAACTTAAAGACGACCGAACCCCGCCTCATACTTAACCACCCCATCTTCCGAGGGGCGCGCCCCCTTAACGTGGGGACCACGTACACACCATGGTCCGAACCCTGGCGGATTCCAAGATCTAGCAAGTAGATTGTGTGGCAGTAAGTCAGCTACAGACTATTCATCAGCTGATATTAGTAATAGACAAACTTAAAAAACATAAAGAACAAAAATATAGTTTTGAGGTATTCAATTATGTTGCGCTTTACTTTCAGTACATTACAATTAAAATCAACGAAATTGTGTAACACATTATAATCATGACAAATTCTGTAGAAAGGATAAGAATTAGCATAATTAGTCCTAAAATAGTCCAAATGAAGCGGATTAAAATGTCTACAAGGCATGTTAAAATTTAAATTCGATAAAAGAAACTCCAAGGAAACGTCACCATTCGCAAGGTTGAAAACAAAGGTGACACCCAACATGGTCCTCCGACTCTCAAGAGTTGGAAGTCTGATAAGCTTCAGTCTATTAGTATATGAATGTAAGTCATCATAACTCCAAAATAGCAAAAACTTTTTCTGCACAGACTCAATTGCATTGGCGTGAACCTGATAATATGGATTCCATATTATTGATGAATATTCCAAAATTGGTCTTATAAGTGCTGTATAAAGCTGTTTAGTAACATATGGATCTTAAAACTCCTTAGCCTATCTTTTAACGAAACCAAGAGTAGATCCTGCCTTAATAACGATCATACTAATATGACCAATGAAGTCAAGTTTCCTATCCATAAGTACACAGAGTTCCAGAAATGTTTGAACGGTATCCAATACTATTCCATTAATGCAATACTCGTTAAAAATTATCCCCTTTCTGTGAAATAATATATGTTTACATTTCTCAAGTTTTCAGTTCCATCAAGTTTACATTACCACCATTCAACTAATAAATCAAGTGCACGCTGAAAAGTAATATGACCAATTATGGCATTGAAACTGTGAAATGACTTAACATCATCTGCATACATAAGGACGTTGCAATTCGAAATTACAGTCGGAAGATCATTCACGAAAGTAAAAACAATAACGGGTTTGGATATAATGACTTTGTGCTGTAACTACCAAAAATATTTGATTTACACCCATCTTTTATTATACCGATCGTATCAGAATCACTAACTGATTCGATTTAACGATGTCCGTCCGTCCGTCCGTCCGTCTGTGTGTTCATGTAAACCTTGTAATCAAACTGCAGGTCGCAAATATGAATGAATTTTGATGAAATTGGGTATATAAGCTTCTATCAGCCATAGGATGAACGCTATTGAAATTGGCGGTCCATGTTCAGACCTAGCCCCCATACAAATGACCCCTATGAAATCGACATAAATTGCCATAAGATACAAATTGTCATCTTACCCAAATTGGGTTTCTATGCGTTTATTACATCCATTAATGAGTAGTCCAAAAATTATCCCTATGGGACAACTCTTAGTCATAGGCCCCATATAGAGCTGCTTCCCGATCTTCACTTAAATCTATCAAAAAACAAAAATATTGCACTTATCCTTCTAAAATTTTGTTTGTATATATTTTTGCATAATATAAGAGACTTTACCAAACATAGTCAGGATCGGTCCATTTTTAAGCCTAGTCACCATATATATATAGCAACCGATATGAACTTTTTAATATCTGCAGCCAAAAAAAATTAATAAAAATCCCACTCAAATTTGGATTATGCTTATTTTCTTTGTCCAGTTAGTTGGGTCTCTAAACGCATGGTATAGGGTATCATATAGTCGGTCTAGACCGATTGTTTTAGATACAATATTGCGAAACATGACCTTTTGAGATCTAAATGTGCGATACGATTCAATCCACAAAATAATAGACTCGTGTATGCCAATGAATCTTAGTTTGAGAAGTAATAAAATCATTAATTACAAATTGTTACAAAATTCTTACTGGAAATAGAGGCATAACAGATATTAATATGCTAAATACTTTTGGTGTCAAGTGTAGAGTGTTAAATGTACATTTGCGTACACGCAAATATTTATCTTATCAGTTGAATATAAGTACAATAAGTATATTCTTTAGTTTGTTTAAAAGCATTAAACATTTTTATTAAGAATATTAACTAAAGAATTTAATATGCTATTTAATTTGAAATACATGCGTAAAGTAATGTTTGCTATTTTTAATTCGATTGCAAATATAATCAGTCTTGACATAGAATTTTTTTCCGGTATGTTGTTTTTTTAATGTTTAGTGTAATGAGGTACGTTAGAGTACTTCAAAAAATCGCGATCGCGATAATAAAGCGAAGCCGTTTTGACAAATTTCCAAAAATGTATTTTTTTTTAATAGATAAATAGTTGATGTACCTTCTATATTTTTTTTTTTAATATTTTAAAAATATTTCATAATTCTTCGAATCTGCCTTTAGAATAAAAATAATGAGATTTTCAGATAATTTGTGATGTGTTTTAATGTGATTTTCAAAAAAAAAAAAAAAATTAAAACTTCTTCGTCTTTTTTTGTACGTTTTATAGTTCCAAGACATCATTGGAAAGTATTAATTGATATCTGGAAATGAAAGCAGCAGCCAATATCTGTACATTGACGACTCAAAAATAAAAATAAGTCTGAGAACGAAAATTCACTTATTTTAAATATTATAATGAACATTTTATTCTACAGTTATCACAATAAAATACATATGTATATACATATGTAAATTCTTGCTAGAATAATTTACGTCAATCGACATCTCTCCGTCGATGCTATGGAAATGAAAAGCGGTTGAAAAAATTAAAAACGTATTTATGTTTTCATGAAGTCGTATTTAAAAACATAAAAACCAAGTCAGAAAGTTATAGTCAGTCTAGACCGATACGATACCCTATAATGGATCATATTTAGATATTGAAAATAAGTCTAAACCAAAATAAAGTTTGTCATTCCATTTGTAAGAAATAGCAAAAAAAAATATATATATTTTTGATCCTTATAACGGGCTAACTTGATATAGCGATGTCCATCTGTCTGTCTGTCCATCTATGAAAATCATGATCACACCCTCAATAGGTCAGATGGTTTGCGAAAAAAAACGTTGAAAAATATGATTTTTTCTATTTTGTTCTTGTAACTTTTGTTATTCTACATTTTCTAATTTGTATGTGGTAGCTGTAATTGTTGTTGTTGTTATGGTCGCTGTGTTTGTAGCACTTTCTTCATGAGTGCATATGCATTGTTTTATTTCACGTTTTTTAACGTGATTTCGAAATGGAAACGAAAAATTACCAATATGACAGAGAATTACTAATAACAAAAAATGGAAAGATATGAAGATATGGAGGATATGAGGTATAGTTTTATTACCACTTTGTTAACCTATTGCGCATTGAGACCGAAAATGGGAAATATTTTTGATAAAATTTTGAAAACTCCTTTTTCAAGTTTTAAAAAATTTTCTTAAACAAAATTAAAAAAAAGGGATCTGGCACTTCAAAGTTTTATTAAATACATGTCAGAAATTAACTATGTGAATTTTGAGGCACATCCCTCTGCCAGAATTTTTTTGACAAGGTCTTTATTTTTGCAGATTTCGAAAAAAATGGGATTTTTGTGAAATATTCTGTATATGTAATCTTTCTAAATTCTTTATATCAAAAATTAATCAGTTCTCTACTTTTAAATGCTATATTTTATCTTAATTGCCTAGGGTTTCGGAAAAAATGGGGTCATATACCCCATTAAGCCCTTTGGAATTGGAGTCACATATGACCCCAAGTTAATAAAAGAAAATTTATTCAAAATATTCAATTATTTTGCAAATACTGTTGAATTTTTAAAAGCGTTACTTAAAATATTATAACCAAATAACTTGGGACAACTCCGAGAACGCTAACCCATTATTTATAGAGGCCAGCTTTTGTTTTTAAGATATTTCTAAATAAAGATTACCGAAAACGATTTTTTCTATTAAGCTCGATGAAACCACTTTTTAGAATGTAAGAAATATAATTTGGTTAATTTTCCTTTTTATTTAACGCTTCAGTGATCCTGGAATCATTATTATCCATTGTGATATATCTCTGGTGCAATTGTTTGCTTATTGCTCGCGAATATAAATTTAAACAACTTTTAACCAATTTTATTATAAAATTATATTATTTTTAAAAACCATCTACATATTTTTCAAAATGAAGACATCAAATTTCATATGTATGGTTGTGCACTATGCAAACGCTTTTTATACACTTTACAATTATGTTGTTTGGGTATAATGACTTTGTGTTGATGTTTGTAGCTAACAAAAATATTTTACATTTTACACAATATGAAATGTAAAAGCACAAGGATTTTAGTTAATTTTAATTATTGTTACACAAATTATATTCCTGAAGATGCTATCCAGCGCATAGCGAAATATTGAATACATAAAAAACAACAAAAAAAAATTCCAAAATTGGCCTCAAGCTCAGTAAATATATAAACTTTATAATAAAATTGGTTAAAAGTTGTTTAAATTTATATTCGCGAGCAATAAGCAAACAATTGCACCAGAGATATATCACAATGGATAATAATGATTCCAGGAGCACTGAAAGGTTAAATAAAAGGAAAATTAACTGAATTATATTTCTTACATTCTAAAAAGTGGTTTCATCGAGTTTAATAGAAAAACTCGTTTTCGGTAATTTTTATTTAGAAATATCTTAAAAACAAAAGCTGGCCTTGCCAAATAATGGGTAAACGTTCTCCGATTTGCAAAATATTTGAATTTTTTTAATAAATTGTCTTTTATTAGCTTGGGGTCATATGTGACCCCAATTCCAAAAGGGTGAATGGGGTCATATTATTTTTTTCGGAAACCCTAGGCTATTTAGATAAAATATAGTATTTAAAAGTAGAGAACTGATTAATTTTTGATATTTAGAAAGATTACATATACAGAATATTGCACAAAAATCCCATTTTTCTCGAAATCCGAAAAAATAAAATCCTTGTCAAAAAATTTCTGGCATAGGGATGTACCTAAAAATTCACACAGTTAATCTCTGGCATGTATTTAATAAAACCTTAAAGTGCCAGATCCATTTTTTTAAATTTTGTTCAAGAAAATTTTTTAACCAATACAATTATAAGTCTTACGTCTCACATGTACGCTGTTTTTGTGAGTGTATCGTGAAATAGAAATTTACCCCCTGCGCGTATAGATGTTTACACATCAAAAATAATATAATAAAACATCCAACTGGGATCTGTTTCTTCACCCTGGCATAAATACGAGTAACTAGTCTAAAGTCTACAAGAATTTGTTGATAATATTCCACTTGTTGAATACTTGCGGCAATTTCAAAAACAGTATAACAACCTCAACAACCACTCTACTGTTTGCAGGTGAAATATTATTGAAAGACATTGTACCGTCTCTATGTTAAACGATTAGTTAAATCAAAAATAATTATTTATACTTAAACAAACAAAAAAAAAACACACAAAAAACAACATATTATGTATGGTAGCTGATGAACATGTATGTAATACCCCTACAAAATTTTATAAAGTATTCTGAACACACAAGTATCCAAAACTACTCAAATTCCTGAAAAAAATTAATATCTATAACTCAGGTTACTTCACGCTTACTAACTAAAGATCAAAGTTAAGTGCTTACATTCAACACTAAAAGTTTTGTTTTATCCCAAATATTTTGAAATTCTTGTAGATGCATTGATTGTTTATTGTCAATATTTAGAGTAGGGGTAAGGAAAACTAAAATGCAATTTTGTTAAATATACTTGAATGAAAAATGATTGTAGTCGTTAGAGTGCGCTATTGATATATGACTTAATATGTACGTCCACACTATTAATTCTATTAAATAACCACCTGAAATGCTTGCGAGCAAACAACGTTGGCAAAAAGATTAAGAAAACAAGTTGTTCCCACATGTAAACATAAATAATGTATATTTGGAATCTTTGGATATTGATAAAATGGATATTATTATCTCAATATTCACAATTTAGTAAATGATGTAACCAAAATAATGATTATAATTTACAAAGTACTTCGTGGCGATTGTGTCAAAATAACTGAATATTGAGTGGAAATAAAAATCTTTAAATATAATGATTCAGTCATGGGAGAACTAAATGTATTTAAAACTAATTATTTCACCATATTATTTCAAAATTTCTTTAATTAAATCTCTTTGTCTGTGTTCAATTTTTGGGATGGATTTTCATAACTAAAATTTCACCGGCTTCACAACACATTATTCAATAATTTTTTAAATAAATTCATCATTATTGCTTGCAGTTAATCTGTTTTTATTTAATTTTTTTTTTACTTTTATTTTTTGCATTTATTTTTATATTTATTTTTGTTTTTTTATTAATTAATTATTAAATATGTATTTAAAAAAAAAAAATAATTGACAATTCTTTTTACCAAAAAATCAATTTTCAACGAAGCTGTTGATACAACTTAATACAATAACTGTGTCGTATTAGAAAAACATACGAGAATGATAAATTCGGTGGTGACGAATTTTTGTTATTAAATTCCAGGTGAGTTATTTGAAAGTAATTTGAAAATGTTTTTTTAAGGTATCCCAGACACTTTTGTATAGAAACTACAGCAAAAAATTGTCTGATCATTACCATATTTAATATACACATCTATTTTTTTTTCCAAAAAATATACAAACCGAATTAAGAAAAATCTATGCATTATTTAAGTTTTTTTTTATAGATTTAAGTAAAGAGCAGCTTTATAAGTGACTACTTATTAACTCTTTTCACCAATTTCAATTGAGATTATGCGTCTTATGATACCAAATTTCATCAATATTTACATATTTACGGCCTATAGTTAGAATACATGGTTTGCATGAACACAAAGTCAGACATGTGGACGGAAGGAAATTGCAAAATTGGCTCAAAAAATTATTTCATCTCTGAATCTGTTTCTGAACCCATGTCCGCCGTCCGTCTGTCTGTCATTTCTTTTTTTTTTAAGTAAAAAACATTATAGTAAAAGCTGGGACCAGGTCAAGTATATTTGGTAATTATTTTTGGAAGACAAACTCATTTTGTACATATGGATATGTACAAATAAAATAATGGAATATACACATAAAACTAACAACCAAATACTTACTGCATATATACAATCCCATATGAGTGAAAATATTTTAAGAGTTTTCGTCGAACATGCCATGTTGTTATATATTTTTTTTTTTTCGTTGGTGAAAATTTACTGCAAAAATTTCGCTACAAAAAAAAAATTCAATAAAATAAAAAACTTTATTCTTGCTTTTCGGCGGAATAATTAGTAATTATTTCACTTATTCATTTATTGGCTTTGTTACAATTGTTTTGATCGTAATTACGCGACACATGTACTTAAAAATGCCGCGTTTGTGTTTATACTGCCCGATTTTTTTTTTTAAAGAAAATTTTAAAAATAATCTCAAACTCTAAATTTGCTTATTTTTCCTGATCTTTTTTTGTTGTATTTTTTTAACCGTAACGTTCGCCGCATGTAAATAAACTGAAAAGTTTCTTCAAATTGGTTGTTTTGTTTTTGTTGAAGTGCTTTCGTTTAGCATGAATGTAACACAATGGAATTAAAACATTATTAAACTTTGCAAAAATTATCAAAGAGCTTTTCATTCCTACTTCATTCAGCATGGCAACACTGCAAATGCTTTTTGTTTTGTTTTTATAAAACGGTTATACATTTTGAATTAACATAAGAAATGTGTGTGTAAAATGCACATCACTGAAAAATTGTTTCATTCAAGTTTTATATGTCATTTCTGTGGATCGCAAGAGAGTAATGTTGTAATGAGTGAGCTATCAGAAATCAAAACAAAGTTAAATCAGCTAGATGATATTAGGGAGACAATTAAATTTATGGCTAACCAGTATGATGATATTCTGAAGAGAGTTGTTAAGAATAAGAAGCAAATTGAATCTTTAAAAAAAGAAAATAAATCTTTACGTGATGAAGTAAAGCAATTGAAATCATCAGTAAAATTTTTAAACGATGTTAGAGTGCAGAATGATTGTATAGTCAATGGTGTTACGGTGTTACGTCTGTGTATAGATCGCAGAAATGTAGTATGCAAAAGTTTTTAGCTGAAGCAGAAAATATACTTTATTCATGCAACAATGATCCATGCATATTTCTTGGAGACTGTAATGTGGATATTTTAACGAATAATATAAATAAAAATTCTTTACTTAATCTTTTTGCGGAATTTAATATATTTTCTTGCCACAATTTTGCAACAAGACCACTAAGCAATACATCTATTGATTGTGTATTTACAAATATATCGCGTGAAGTATCTGTTTACTCGATTGAGAATGAGTTGAGTGATCATAATATGGTCAGCTCTAGCTTTGAAATTAATGAATTAACGAACCACGATAAATTTATTGAGAAAAGATATAAACTTGATTATGAGAAAATGGGAAGATATGTAGATTTTTTAGAAATATAGATTTATCTAGAAACTCATCTGATTTGTGTGATAAGTTCATAAGTACCTTTTCTGAAGCAGTGTCATATTCAACGAAAATTACTAACAAACGTATTAGTATTCGGAAAAAGATAACTCCTTAGGTAACAGATAATTTGCTATCATTAATATCTTACAAAAACTCCTTATTAAAGGCTCGAAGAAAAGATCGTACAACTTAAAAGAATAAGTAAAGTCATAAAAGTATGCAACAAAAATCTAATGTGTAATTACTATATGAATAATTTAAAATCGTACGTTGGAGACCCAAAAAAAACATGGCAATTTTTAAATAAAGAGTTTGGTAGAAATAGATGTGATGTAAGAGTCGTTATAAATGAAAATGATGATATTTTAACGAATGATGATGAAAAAGCCGCAGCATTTAATAATTTTTTCTTTAACGTTATTGAAAATATGCATATGCAAATCAGAGATAATGCAGGTGATAAAATTAACTTTTTTCGTACATTAATACCACTAAGGTCTAAGTTTATTCTAAAAAAAATTGGAAAACCCGAAATTGAAACTGTTTTAGTTAATTTGGATATTAAAAAAAGTTCTGGTTATGATAGCGTAACACCAAGGATCCTATTAACAAAAAAAGAATTGGTGATTAACATATTAACTGACATTTTCAATACGATGATTGATGAAGAATGTTACCCTGATGCTCTCAAGTTACACAACATAGTTCCCATTCCTTAAGTACCTGGATCAAATAGAACTGAAAACTAAAGACCCATTTCGATGTTAACTGTTGTTGATAAAATTTTTGAGAAGCTTATTTTTGACCAATTTTCCACTTATCTTGAGAGGAACGATATTTTGTTTGAACGACAATTTGGCTTTAAAAATTGTTCTGGTACGGAAGAAGCCGTGGTCAACGTTGTTGAGTATATATGTAGTGAGCTCGATGCTGGTTACAGTGGCGTGGCGGGAGTATTTTACGATTACTCTAAAGCTTTTGATTTAGTAAATCATAATATTTTAATGAAGAAACTGGAAGTTATTGGCTTGACAACTTAAACGTTGCGAGTTTTTCAGCAATCCCTGGAAAATAGATTGCAATTCGTACAAGTCGGAGGATATAAAAGCCCCTTGTTATCAGTTAAATGTGGGGTTCCTCTAGACAGTATCCTGGGTCCACTATTGTTTTAGATATTTATAAACGATGTTAAAGATATTGAATTTAACGGAAAGTTATGCATGTAGGCGGATGATATTTGTTTGATTTATCGATTTAAACACAAAAAGGTTTTACAGACGCAAATCGAGTATGATTCTGCTATACTTTCAGAGCTCTCGAGACTAAATAAACTGGCTCTTAATTCAGAAAAAACTAAATTTGTAATATTTAAACCATATCGTTTTAGAAATGAAGATAAAATGATTGTTCACGTCGATGGATCTCAGATAACTGAGTCAGATATGGTTAAGTATTTAGGTGTACACTTAAATCACAAACTTCTATGGGATACTCACTTTAATCTGTTAAAATCAAAAATTTCGTCGGCTATTGTCATTCTTTATAAGTTTAAAAACAAACTTAGTTGTGATGTTAAGATGCTGATTTATAAATCACTTATACATTCACATTTAACATATCTTCCAATTATATATGGCTGTAAAGTAAGTACTTCGTTAAAATCTCTCCAATCTGCTCAAAACAAAGCTTTAACGCTAGTGTTCAATCTGCCGATTCGATATAGAACAGCTGATCTATTCAAAATTCATGCTAAAGATGTTCTGCCGGTTCGAGGCCTATATAAGCATAAATTGTTGATATATATTTTTAAAACAATTAAAGGAAATGGTCATCAGTCTATACAATTTTTCCAAAATATTTCACGTACGCAAATAAATACTAGATAATCAGAAAACTTAATCTCCTCGAGATGTCGTTTGGAATTAACGAAGCAGCGCATTACATTTGCTGGACCACATGAATTTAATAGTTTGCCTGACGAATTACGAAATATTCCAGTTCTTCCAATATTTAAGCATCGTGTCAAGAATTACTTATTGGAGAATATAGAAACACTTCTTATGTAAAAGTCATTATACTATGCTAGCAATAAACAATATATATTTATATAATAATTTAATGGTAAATTTTTTTATTTATTTTTTATTTACTTCTTACTATGTAAAATAATGTTGCCATATAATCTCTCAAGAGCCTTTAAGGCGCTGAGGCGATAAATAAATTAAAATGTATACAATTTTGAATTAATAATAAAAAACAAGTAAGAGTGTTAAATTCGGCTGTGCCGAATCTTTGATACCCTCCACCTCGGTTTGAGTCTTGATAATAAATGTAAATGAAAAAGTAAACAATTTGTTAAACTTAATACCAAATTATTTCAGCAAATTCTTTGGGTTGGTTTTCTTCTTTTCTATTATTTCGGATATATTTCGGTGTTTCCTTTTTGGTCATCGTGGTTGCTGATCGGCATGCATTTTGGTTATATACCTATATGCATGCGTTTCCGGTTATATGACATAACTTCTCGTTTAATTTAGTTTTTGCTAATTAAATAGCTCGCCCTAACCTCCATTGCAAAGGTAATGGTTGTGTAGAGTGGCTATATGCATTAAATCGTGCTAATTGGAGATGGCTGTATAGTTTCTTTTAACTGGCCAAATATTTCTTCATTGTGGCCATATAGGTCGGATGGAGTAACAAAATAATAACCAAAAAAAAAAGCTCTCTCAACTTTTTTTTAAAATATTGCCATATTTTGAAAACATAGAGAATAAATTTATAATAATAAATAATCAAATTAGGGATGAAAAACGCAAAAAACGAAAAGTCCCAAACATTTTAAATAAAATAATTTAATGTTATCTTTATTTTCTGAAAAACTTCAAATTTTCATCCAAAAAAAATTGTGAAAATTTATATATAAAAAATAACATTCTCATAAAATTACGTTTACTTATGTAACAATTTTTATGTTAGCAATTCTTAAATATCATTTGAGGTTTTCTTAAATTCTATTTATTTAAATTGTAAAGGAGTGGCATCTCTGTCAAAATAAGCGAAAAACACAAAGAATAGAAAAAAACAAATTACTTCGTGTTTGACAGGATGATTTTATGTTTATGTTTAATATCTTTATTTTTTTACTAATATTTCTGTTTATTTATTTGAAAATGAAATAATGAATTGAATATGCTATTTAATTTTTTTATTTATATAAAAAAGTTTTTTAATTAAAGCAAAATATTTTCACTATTTCATGATTTTTATTTATGTATGACGACATTTCAACCTAAAAATTTAAGTTTTTATCGATTGGATAAACAACACAAAAATGGTTGTCGTTTAGATAACAACAACAGCTGACTTTAACAATAGCGAATATCGTTTCAAAATTTTACTGATAATTTTGCAATTTTCTTTTTTTTTACAATTCGACTATCGTTAAAAGAAGTTACTGAATCGCGGTACTGAAAAGTTATTAATATCTCCTGAATGGCAATATTTTTTTTAAATGTAAACATTTTTAATTGTAAAGATATTTCTAAATTTAAAATTATTATTTACGACGTTTTGATATGATTTTCTGAAACTCAATTAATATTTTCTAATTTATAATTGGAAATTATATTTTCAGTTTTTATTATAATTGATATTTTCTTAAATTTGAATGGAAAATTTAAAAAGTGAAATTTTGTATTTATGTGAATAATAATGCTTTATTAATTATAAACAATTTTTAAAAATTAGATGTAATCGCAATCAGATATTTTATAGGTAAAGCAGAATAATAATTCTATATAACTGTGTAGAACTGTTTTGTAAGCAAAAAACTCATTGACGAACTCGGTAACTCTATTTTGTAAAGACAACAAAAAGTTAACCCCCCAATCTCACATCACACTGAAATTGTAAAATCGTTGTGTACGTATTATCAACGAAAAATTGTTCAAATTAGTCGAATCCATCGCCATTAAATTTTATGCTCAAACATCTGACTGCAATCTCATTTTTAAAATGTTGTCGAAGTGTAAACTTGAAAAAATTTGTATACTTCTCTCTCTTATTTTATTTTAAGTAGAGTTACCAAGTTTATTATACAGGCACATGTTTGAGGGAAAATGTTTACATTTATTATTATTAGTATTATTTTAATAATAGTTAATAATATTTATACTCTATAATTAACAAACTTTCGTTTTTGTATGCGCATTTCAAAAAATAAATCATTATAATAGATTTAACAAGTTAAAACTTTAATTACAATTTTACAGAATCCAGTAAATTTGCATTAAATTTATAACAGGGTAACATTAATCATCGTTAGTGTCTGCCACTATTCGCACGAAAAATTTGGTGCCATTAGTGTGACTACTTCGGAAAATGTGTGTGTATTAGTAAAAAAAATGTGAGTGTATTGAGTTTTTCGAACTTGCAGTGTGATGTGAGATTGGTGGGTAATATGCCAAACTTATGTTCATATTTGTAAAAGAATAATGAAAAAACGTATGAAATAAAAGACCAACCCGTGTATACTCTTAACATTGTTCTGTATGATATCTAGTTGAAAATATTAACATTCATGTTAAAGTAGAAATAACTATTGCAAAGCTAATTAGAACAAACAAAAATTATGGCGGCATCTACTGTGGCATAGTCACGCTGAGCAAAATGAAGTGACACTCTGTTATACAAAAGAAATGTATTTTCCCCACAACAAAATACTGCAGAATTTTATGTAAATAAAATAACCGATTTATTTCTAACATGCAGTTACTATGAATATACATACATACATATATATAATATATGTACATTATTTGTATTATTTAATATGTGTATGTATGTATATTTAAATATTACACACAAAAAATACAACATCAAACGTTATTTTTGTGTTTTTCTCTTTAAATAAATTAATACATAAATTTTTTTGCTAAATTTACATTTGGGCAATTCACAACAGGTGTTGTATATTGTATGTTGTATTGAAATACACAATACAATCATTTGTTGTGAACACTCAGTTGTATTTTCATATTGTAAAACGCTTTCTTTAGTAATTTTCGATCCAACGAGGAAAGATCGCTTCGTCGCTTCTGCTATTTTGTATAAGAGAAAACACTTGTCAGTGTTTGCTTTTTGGTCGTGAGATATACCCTGGAGTTTTAGTTACGTACCTCTTGCATTTTAATTTATAATGAAAAAAAAAAAATGTTAAATGTTTTGGTTGGTACTGAAAGAGAAAATACATACTAAAAATATAAACATTAATTTTTATATAAATAAACTTATCGATGTATTTGCGTTATTTGCATTATTTGCCATATTTTATTTTATAATTATTTATGCTGATAATATTCTATGTATTTGTTTTTTCTTTTTCATAAAAACTGGCATTCACTTGGAACTGATATGTTATGATACAATATACAACATTTACTAAACATAGCAAATGAAGTTGGATCGTGTATCAGATTTTTCAGTGAAAATTACCAACAACAATTTTACACTATTGTAAAGTGATACACGATACAAGAGATACAACGATACATTACCCATTGTGAATTGCCCAATTTTTTTTTTTTATTAACAACTAGGTATTTTAGCATTATTTGCTTTAGATGTTGGTGAATTTTTACTCCCTTTATATTAACTCGTAGTGTCTGCTTGTCGAAAAAATTTTGGATCGATTTTAACCACTTTCCCGTGACCCAATCGATCTGAAATTTTGCAGGCAGGCTTGTGGCAATGACAGAAATGATGCCAAAACAATGGAAACTTTTAAATTTTTCTACCAGAGTTGATAAAAAAATGTACAAAGGGTTTGTTTTTCTTATATTATTACCATAACGAACACAAAAACAACAAGTCCAGCTATGAAAACAATGCAACATTTAGAATAACAACAAGAACAATATAGAAATATCATGTTTTTCATTTTTTTTTTTATTTTTCAGAGATTTCCCTGGACCTGTTCCACCGATTTTAATGATTTTTGAAGTAGAAATCTTTCCATGAATTTGGTGAATCATTCTCACTAAAAATGATCACTGTAGCTGCACTATTGAGGGCGTGATCGGGACAAGAACAACATAGAAAATTATTTTTTTTTCAAGACTTTTTAGTTCTTCATTCAAATCTCGGGCCCTAATCGACCGATTTGGACGATTTTAAATAGCAAACTTCTCAGGATGTTAGTGAATCATTTTTATGTCAACGAGTACCCTAGCTGCCGGATTGATGCCGTCATCGTGATTTCCACAGACGGACAGACGGACAGACGGACATCGCTATATCAACTCCGGTTGTTATAAGGATCACAAATATATAAATTTTATGGGGTCCAAAATTTTTTTTCTAATTATACCCTCTGCACACTGGAGTGGAGGGTATAACAACTCTACAACAGCAACAATGACAGTCATATGTTTTTCAAATAGGAAAAAACTGTTTATGTGTTAGTTTCGGTCATTCCCCAGTATGCATTGAAATATTATTTCTCCAATGTTGGAGAAAAGTTAAGTTCTTAAATTGATGTCAAATGTAATTCTCAACTTGGGTTGAACAATTTTTCTCCTTGTTTGCTTTCAACTTGACATCAAGTTGAGATTTAACATTTTTTTCAATCTTTGAGAAACATTTTTACTCTCAATTGGATATCCAACACTTTTCTCCACTTGAGACCAAACATTTTTTCAACTTGAATACGATTTGTGTTAAGTCTGAGATATTATTACAAATAAATCATTGATATATTTTTAATTATTTTTGCTTTTTGTCGAATTTTTCAAAAAATGTACAACTAATTAATTCATTTATTTTTAATTCTAGATTTTAAAAAATGTACATAATATGTACATTTAATGTTAAATATGTACATAGTAATGTTAAATATATAATGAAATTAAATTGAAACATTAAAAAAAGTACATTGTTTTCATTTCTAAAATTAGTATAATATTTTTTAATATGGCAATTCCGTACCTTCCATTTGATACCGATTGGAAATATTTCTTTGCTATCAAGTTGAGAATCACAAATTTCTCAATTTGATAACTATGAAAATCGCCATATAAAAAATGTGCCTTTTAAGTTGAGAAGACTATATTCGAACTATTGAGGGCATTTGAGAATTAACGTTGGAGATTTGAGAAATGTATTTGATCTCAAATGCACCTCAAGTTGATAGGAAACAAAAATGTTTATTGGGACATTTATTGTAGGGTCGTTTGCACACACACAAAAAATAGAAAATAAATTGTCAATAAGCAAAGCAAGTGGCTTCGAAATTCGATGATGCCAGTTAATCATTTTTTGTTCACGCGGAATTTATAATTGGAGGAATTTTTTCTCGAGAAATGTATTTTCCGTGAGAAAGAAATTCCTTGAGAATATTCATAATTGGGATGAATAACTTTTAATTGGAACTTTTTAGTCGGAATAAATCATAATTCTAGTTAGATATTGGTTAATATTTAATTAGAAAAAATATTGTGGTGGCATCTACGCAATTATTGAGGCAGTCACGGAAAAATTAAATGCAAGTCTGTTTTTTTTAAATATAACAAAAATGGATTTTCCCTTTAACAAAATATGGCAGAATTCTTTATAAATGAAATGGAAAATGGAAAATCAATTTTGTGCTAATTCTTAACAAAATTAATAAAATATATATATGTATTATTATATTTATTAATATTTGTAATTTTATTTGACACAATTTCACACACAGTTTTACAGATCAACTGTTTTAATTAGAAAAAATATTGTGGTGGCATCTACGCAATTATTGAGGCAGTCACGGAAAAATTAAATGCAAGTCTGTTTTTTTTAATATAACAAAAATGGATTTTCCCTTTAACAATATATGGCAGAATTCTTTATAAATGAAATGCAAAATGGAAAATCAATTTTGTGCTAATTCTTAACAAAATTAATAATATATATATATATATATATGTATTATTATATTTATTAATATTTGTAATTTTATTTGACACAATTTCACACACAGTTTTACAGATCAACTGTTTTCAACTGATTTAGAAGTTTTCTGTTTTTGAAACAGTAGTGCCAATTTGTAACATTTTGTGATGTAATGAAAATCGCAGAATAATAAGTTAATACACAATAAAAAATATTAAATTTTTAAGTTTTATATACATATTGCAATAAAAAAAACTTTGGTAAATTTACATTGAAGATGGTCAGATATGAATGAGAAAAAATATATAGACATTTTAGAAAAGCACATTTAATGTTAAACTTTATGCACAAAATATATGGGTTTTTGTTGTTTCGAATTTAACTGTGGCTCTAAGTGAAAAGTTTTAGACCGATCGTATATTACATCTTGAGGATCCTCACCTAATATTTTCAAATATTTTAAATTCTTTTTAACTCATTTAACCTCATTACGAAAATAGTAAAACAGTAAATATGGAAAATCCACGCACCTCAAAAAATTGTTTTCTATGAAATAAATTAAAGACATTTCATATTATACAATTTTCTTTCAAAAATGTATCAATTATTGCAAATTTGAAATTTGACATATAGTATTTGTACATATATTTGTATAGATTTCGCAGTATGAAAAGAACTATTATTTCTTTATTTAGAATATATGTAAGTATTGCTCGCAAAAAAATGCAACATCATGAATGAAACACATAGACGACTGCTGGCAGCAGCATTTGTAGTCGCATAGTCAGCTACTTGATTTTTCTGAATACGACAGCAACATATAATACAAATGAATTTTTATTTAAATATACAATTACTTTTACTTATTTAAAATGCATTAGTACAACGTAAAAATAAATAAATTAGTTTAACGCCTTTTGATTATTAATGGAATTATAGCCTTTCATTTTGCGATTTTTTTTTTAAACAAAATAAAATATTTCATAGCACTAACTTCTTTTACATATTTTGTTATATTGTCAACACTATTTTTGTTTTGTAGCCAACAAAACACACTTGCAGTTTTTTTTTCTATTTGAAGAACATATGACTGCCATTGTTGATGTTGTAGAGTTGTTTTTTTTTTTTTATTTTGTTTCGTTAACTCTTTTGTATTAAAGCACCTCCAATATATATATCCATTTTAGTTTGCAAATTCAGTATATTTATAATTTATTACTTACAGCAAAAAATAATAGAAACAATTTTATCAGTCATGCTTACGAAACTATATAAATAGACTTGAAGTTGGGCAAAAGCAGTAGCCTGTGTAAAGAACAAGTTAGCGACATGTAACTGTTACGTAACGTGTCAGCCTTTTTTTCACATGAAAAGTATTGGGACGTTCCGGTTACGTTCGGTAACTGTTTTAAATGATTTTCATGTAAAAAAAACAACTGACTCGTTACGGTTACGGTTAGAAAACATTGACCTTTTATATGTATTATAATGCTATGAATGCATTTATCTTTATTTTATTTTATTTATATATTCTTTTTTTTTTTTGTATTGTATATTATTTTTTTTTATTATTATTACTATCTCATTTAATTATTTTTTTCTTTAAATAAATTAATACATAAAAATTTGTTTTTTAAATTATTGGTGAACTTTTACTCCCTTTATTTACTGCCTTTATATTAACTGGTAGCGTCTGCTTGTCGACAAAATTTTGGATCGATTTTTAGCCCCTTTCCCGTGAGCCAATCGATCTGAAATTTTGCATGCAGGCTCGTGGCAATGACAGAAATGATCTAACAAATTTTTTTAGTGATGCCAAAACAATGGAAACTTTTAAAATTTTCTACCAGAGTTCACAAAAAAATGTACAAAGGGTTCGTTTTTATTATATTATTATCACAACGACCACAAAAACAACAAGTCCAGCTATGACAACAATGGAACATTTAGAATAACAACAGGAACAATATGGAAACATCATGTTTTTAATTTTTTTTTTAATTTTTCATAGATTTACCTGGACCTGTTCCACCGATTTTAATGATTTTTGAAGTAGAAATCTTCCCATGAATTTGGTGAATCATTCTCACTAAAAATTATCACCCTAGCTATCCTATTGAGGGCGTGATCGTGACAAGAACAACATAGAAAATTATATTTTTTCAAGACTTTTTTTAGTTCTTCATTCAAATCTCGGGCCCTCATTGACCAATTTGGACGATTTTAAATAGCAAACTTTTCAGGATGTTAGTGAATCATTTTTTATGCCAACGAGCACCCTAGCTGCCCGATTGATGCCGTCATCGTGATTTCCACAGACGGACAGACGGACAGACGGACATCGCTATATCAACTCCGGTTGTTATAAGGATCACAAATATATATATTTTATGGGGTCCAAATTTTTTTTTTTAATTATTACAAACGGAATGACAAACTTATATATACCCTCTGCACACTGGAGTGGAGGGTATAATAAAATAAAAAAATTTTCTTGTGCGTTTTTCGTACAATAGAAATTATTAAAACAGACAAACAAGTTCAAATCGTATTGTAACAATAATCATATTCGTATTCACACGATTCAATACTAAAGTTTTTTTTTTTAGCGGATAAGCATTTTCGACGAAATAGGCAAATGTATTCGATATATTATTTTGATAATAAAAAAAATTACATCGGCAGATAAATTCTCTGATGTTAAAAAATCGGTTATTTTTAGATTTTATTTAAATCTGACAAATTATTTCATATTAGATACGAGTTTTAGGGAAAACAAAAGGTTTTCGGTTCAACGACTTCAACACACCACTTAAAATACACAAAGCCAAACGTTTTACATTGCCCAAGCACAAAAAATCCTGGAGGTATCAAAAAATCTTAGTGTCCGCAAACTTCGTCAGTTAATTGATCTTCACTGTAGACTTACCAATGCTGCTGAGAATGGCAGGTGCAACTTAAGAATTCACGAAATGAAAGTATAAACAGGCACTAAAAAATGATATTCACTAAACAATAAATATCTTATTATATTTATTTAAGTAACTTATTGATACGCCCGGTCATTGTCTATTGCAGTGCTTCCCAACGATCTTCAGTCTGCGGCATGGCAAAAACGTGAAAAAAATTTTACATCAGATCTTAGTATTCTAAAGATCTTTGTCATGCTGAATCCCAATCTCAAATAAGAATTTCTCCATCACATGTATTGGAAAAATATTTATTTTAAACCATAATAAAGGACTATTTTTGTTATATTAGTCCCACTCAAACTCAAACGATTAATGAAACTACTACAGGAGAAATAATAGCAATACCCCACACACATCGATGACAACATTTGGCACACGAAAACGGATAAGAATTGGACAATGGAACGTAAGAACGCTTAGCGAAGCGTCAAGGCTAGCACAAGTAGAGGCAGAAATGTTGAAGCTTAATATTGCGATTTTAGGTATTAGTGAAATGCGATGGTGCGGAAATGGTCAAATAACAACGGCTAATGGAAACGTTGTGTTATATAGCGGTAAAGAAAGCAGGAGAGAAAGCGGGGTAGCATTTGTAATATCCAAAGAGCTAAAGACAACTCTAAGTTCATGGAATCCTATATCAGATCGTATTATTACAGCCCGGTTTTTCAGTAAAGTTGGAAAATACATTAGCATCGTGCAATGCTATGCACCCACAGAGGATGCCGACGACTTAACAAAAGATGAATTTCACAATCAACTAATAGCTACTGTTAACAAAATAGAAAACCGTGATATACTTATCCTAAGTGGTGATTTTAATTCCCAGATTGCCAATGACAACCATGGCCTAACCCATAGCATGGGAACACATGGCCTGGGAGCTAGAAATAAGAATGGTGAACATTTTATAGAGTTTTGTCAGACATTCCAACTCGTGATCGGTGGTTCGATTTTTCCCCAGAAAAATATACACAAACACACATTGGAATCCCCAGACGGTCAGACACGTAATCAAATAGATCACATTTGTATCCGCCGCAAATGGAGAGGGTCTCTAATAGATGTACGCACCAAAAGAGGTGTCGACTTATACAGCGACCACGAGCTAGTGGTAGCTACAATAAGAATAAAACTTAAAAAAATTTATAAAAGAGACCAACAGATAACACACAAACGCTTTGATGGCAAAAAATTGGGAGTTAAAGAGAAAAGGGACGAAGTTGGGGAAGAACTAAGGGAATGTGTTCAATCAGAAAACACTTCCTGGGAAGCAACGTGTCACAAGATTAGGGATATTGCAAAGATAAAATAGGTTATAAACAAAAGACAGAAAGGAAATCATGCTTATCCGATAACACCTGGAAACTTATTCAAGAAAGAAATCAGTTGAAACAACAAAAACTTGAAAATCCCTACTATAAACCTCAATACAGCGCAGTGGCAAAAGCCGTAAAGAGATCAGCTCGAAATGATAAAAGGAAGTATTTAGAATCTATCGCCAGTGATGCAGAAACAGCTGCAGGGTAAACAACATGAAAGAGCTACATCAGATAATAAATCGTCTATCAAATCAAAATATGAATCGTAACCATGCTATAAAGGACTCTGATGGTCAGCTTCTGACAAATACTGAAGAACAAACCAGAAGATGGAAGCAACACTTCGAGGAAATAAGCAACATTACTTATGATGAAATTCCGGAAAGCTCTCAGAATATCGATTCACATACAATAATCAACAACGCAATAGCCACAGAACACCCAAGCATCGAAGAAATTAAGTGTGCTATCTCAAAAATAAAAAAGAACAAGACGCCGGGTGAAGACGGAATCCCTCCAGAGTTACTTCAAACGAACCCACCGATAGCTGCAGAAATTGTATACCCATATATACGTGATGCGTGGATTAATGAAGAACTTCCTAGTACTTGGACTAAAGGTACAATAATTAAACTACCGAAAAAGAACGACCTGACTGTGTGTGATAATTGGCGAGGTATCACACTGCTTAACACAATATACAAGGTCATTGCGATAATAATAAACAACCGACTGCAGCATGTTGAAAAGGCATTACGAGACGAACAAGCTGGTTTTCGTCCTCATCGTTACTGTGTAGACCAAACCAACACTCTTCGCGTTATAATAGAGCAATCGGTTGAATGGCGCACACCATTGTATTTAGTTTTTATTGACTTCAAAAAAGTTTTTGATTCCATAAGACGAAGTGCAATATGGGCTGCATTAACAGCAAAAGGGGTACCAATGAAGTTGATAAACATAATTCAAGCCATGTACAACAACACTACTCTACAAGTTCGGCATAATGGCATGACCAGTGAATCCTTTCAGACAAACGCTGGAGTGAAACAAGTATGCCCACTACCTCCTCTACTATTTGCTGTTGTATTAGATGAAGTCATATTAAAGCTCTGCAGGAAAAAAAAGGGGTATCGTATGGGACTTTCAAAAACATCTAGAAGATTTGGATTTCGCTGAGATATTTGCCTCATGTCACACAATTTTAACGACATGCAGAGCAAAGTGAATGATCTGGGAACACTGGCAAAAGAAGTTGGATTAGAGATAAACATTTCGAAAACACATGCAATGCGAATCAATAACACAATCGATAACCACATTCTAATACAAAACCAACGCATACAATATGTTAACTCATTCTCCTACTTAGGATGTATAATGTCGATAGACGGCGGCGTGGAAGAAGATGTGACAAACAGGCTGAAAAAGGCAAGATCAGCCTTTGGCCGCTTGAATAGAACTTGGCGGTCACCCCAAATCTCGAAGAAGACAAAGATTTGAATATTTAACGCATGTGTGAAATCAACTCTTCTGTACGGTAGCAAAACCTGGCTGACGATAAGCGTAATAGTACAGAGACTAAAGGTCTTTATAAATAAATGCCTGCGAATAATTTGTCGCATCTTTTGGCCGAAAACAATAACCAATACTGATCTTTGGAGATTGACGAACGAGGTACCTATAAATTACCAAATAACAAAAAGAAAGTGGAAATGGATAGGGCACACATTAAGAAAGCCAAACGGTAGATCAACGAGGACTGCTTTAGAATGGAATCCTCAAGGCAGCCGACGCCCTGGTCGTCCAAAGAACTCTTGGTGCAGAACACTTAACCAAGAACTTAAAATATTAAACAAAACTTTTGATGAAATTAAAATTATATGTAATGATAGATTAAGTTGGAATAATCTTGTAGAAGCCCTATGTTCCAAAGTGGAATGAATAAAGGAAAAAAAAAAAGTCCCACTAAACTACATCGCGAGTTAATTTTTTTTATATAGAAAACTCGTTAAGGCATCCGAAAGTACTACTCTTTCCCTTTTGAATGAACTTCTTGGATTTTCTTAGATATCTCATTTATTCTCGGTCAAACCATCCATTTCCCCAAAAAAGTTCTGGAAGGAGCTATAGTCTATACTAAATTATGAATGGACTTTTAATAAAAACAGATCTGGCAAGATATACTGTGTGTTAGTCGTGTTTAAAGCATCTTGTGAAATTTTCTAAATTTGTTATTGTTATGTATTGTTGATCTGTATTGGAATAATTAGTCATTTATTGTTCGGTTTAAGATCATGTATATATTTTTCTAATGAAAGAAAGATAATAATTTTTGTAATGTAAGAGAATTATTAGAAAAAAATTGAAGACAGCGCTAGATGGAGTAGCTACTTTCGAACAAAGCGACTTGTTCATCGTCAGCATCCTTGTGCCTATTACTTCAACTTATGCTTAATCAACTATTTAACTCAACATTTGAAAGAAAAGAACATGAGAAATGCTTTTCTTTTTATATACGAGAGTTTGTATGAACAAGCTGAGCTTTTCCAATTTTTAGCTTTCTCTACATTAACATAGCCAGATCAATTACAAGTCTTGTAATGTGAACAGCTCTTTGTTTTTGCCATTGTCCTCTAGATGGAACTGTAATGGCATGTGAAATCTTAACAGATTACACAAATGCATTGTACCTCATGTGTTGTATGTTATTGTTATGTATTGTTGATCTGTATTGGAATAATTAGTCATTTATTGTTCGGTTTAAGATCATGTATATATTTTTCTAATGAAAGAAAGATAATAATTTTTGTAATGTAAGAGAATTATTAGAAAAAAATTGAAGACAGCGCTAGATGGAGTAGCTACTTTCGAACAAAGCGACTTGTTCATCGTCAGCATCCTTGTGCCTATTACTTTTCTAAATTTTTCTGTGTTTAATTCACAATTTTTGAAGAAAGTATGAAGAAGTAGTCACCTTGTTCGTTTATGAGTTTTTGCAAGTGATTTATAATTTAAATTAATTTTGGTGCATTTACCCAACAACAACGATATTCTTTTATTTGTGTAACAACAAAATTTATTTTGTCTACTTGTTTACATATTGTTCTTTCATATTTTTTTTCTCTATCTGGTAAGATTTTCTCTATATTGGTAAGCTTTTCAATCTAATGTTTATCGAATCTATAACATATTGTGAAGTGCAACTGCTTTGTGTCTACAATATCTTGCTTTGTGACAATATTAAATATCGTAATATCGAATCTTTTCATTTCCGTGTTGTTTAAACTGATTTATACCATAATGGACTGTTCGAGTGAAAAATTAACAGTTGCTGGGACTGAACGTTACTGTTACTGCTAGCTATGCATCGAACTTTTTCATGTGATGTGTACTGCACTGTAACAAAGAATTTCTTCTTCTTCGAATTTTAAAAGACTTACAAAATTTCATGAAACCCGGACCCCTCATAACACCGTGACTTTTAGACTATCTCTCGTATTATCTATCTCTATCTATCTTTCTATTACCACCACCACGTGATGCTGATAATCTTGCTGATACGGGTGATCACCTTTAATGGACATGCCCTCGTTGCAGAATGATTGGCGTTGAATTTTATAACTTTTTTAAAAGTTTTCGTAACGAGTTTAAACAGATTAATAATGATCTTGTTGCTTTACAAGCTAAATTTTCTAAATATGGTGAATTATTTACTAAATTCCATAATTTTGATAAATTTGCTGGTACTCTTCATCCATCGTCTCCTAAAAGGAGGCGCTCTCAACGATTTCTGAAGCTCTATACTTGATTAATATGAACGCTGTTTCCCCTCTACCATCTACTTCTACAAATTCAATTGCGTCTCCTCTGGTTGAATCTGTCACTGCATTCCGGTTATAAATTCTTCCCTGATGCCTTTTTAAACTTTACTGAATCAATTGACCCAGAGCGTGCTCTAAGATCTTCATCTAAGAGTACTGCTCCATTGAACGATCAGGCAAATAATGTTTCTGAAAAGCTGCTTAAAAAGTTGACCACCCTGAAAGACCATTTTTGTTTCGCGTCTTGCTAGGGATACAACTGCCGATGACTTATTATTCTATGTTAAGTCAAAAATCGATGTGGACCTGGACATCCTGTGCTTTAAGATTAAGTCTGATCTAAATCGTAGCATATCCTTATTCAGGTTGATTGTCCCATGTGAGATATTTGATAAAATCGTTGACCCTGAATTTGGCCAATTGGGATTTTAGTTCGCGATTACGTTTAGAGGGAAAATCCTAGATTAAAGCCAGCGGTTCTCCCTTCTAATGTCCTAAATCAACTTAATCCACCGGTAAACTAATGTTTCGAAGGTTATGTAAAATATGTATTGGTTATCAGAATGTGCGTGTACTTAATACGAAGCTTGCTAACCTTTACAATAATAGTTTTGATTTGGATTTCGATATTATCGTACTTACGAAAACTTAGCTTCGCGGTTATATACTTGATACGGAGATTATGTCGAGTAAATTTCAGTTATTTGGACGTGATAGACTATTAAAGGCTGGATGTGGGGTTCTAATAGCTGAACATAGTAAGTTTACCTCAAGTTTGGTTGAATTTGGTGATACTGATACTAGTATTGAGTTCATATGTGTGAAAGCTATTTTCCCGTGTAAAACTACTTACATATATCACTTGTTCCTATATTCCCCCTTGCTCTGTTAATGCAGTATATGATGCTCATGTTAATGCGATTTCCTTTGTAAGTAATTGTCTGACGTAACGTAACCTAACGTATTATGGCATTATTCATCTGATTTATTATCGTTTATTCCATCTACGAAATTTCCCTTTTATGACACACTTCTTGAGAGTATATCTGATCTGGGCGTATTTCAGATAAATTGTGTTTTAAACTCTAACAAAAAAATGGTGGATAATATTGATTTTTGGATATTATTGAACATATTGCAGTGAATTGCATTGACCCAATATCGTTATCTGAAGATCGATATCAACCACCAAGATTATTGACGTTGGCCAAGAAGAGCCTATAACGGGGCTAAATACTGCGATAAGTAAATCATTTTGCTTTAAACGTACTGATTATAATAAATTGAATGAACTGCTTTATCATATTGACAGGTGATTTTTGGTTGATAATCGGCTCCTTAATACTTGCACCATGGACTTCCTTTTGGTTAAATTTTATGATATTTTTAATGATTCTTTTTCAAAATACATTCCTCTTTCCCATCGGAACTTTGAGAATACTGGTCCTCCTAGGAATTTAAAGGAATTGTCGAGGCTAAAAAACAGAAAATCTCGCCTTTTTAAAAGATACGCAAAATCGTGTTTAACTTTAGATTATGGTAAATATTCTACCGCTCGCGCTGATTATAATTTACTGAATAATAATTGCTATATGAGGTATTTAGATAATTTAAAATCAAACTTTGCTAATAATCCAAAGTCCTTCTTTGACTATGTACGTGTTAAACGCCAATCTTCGTCGTTCCCGCTTACAATGTTTCGCAATGATGATTATCTTGATATTGCGAATATGTTTGCTGGTTTTTTCTAGTCCACGTATAGCAATTCTATTGCAAATATTTTAATCGTCGCTAACTATCAAATATTCCGCTCTTTGATATGGAAACTGTTTTGAAGTCTCTGATTCAGTTGAAATTTTCAAACCAGCCTGGTCCTGATGGTGTTCCTGCTTGTATTCTGAGAAATTGAGCTCAAATTCTAAGTGTACCCATAACGTCTATTTTCAACAGTCTTTTTCAAATTGCTTATTTTCCTATTTCTTGGAACGAATGATTTATTATATCTTTGTATAAGTCAAGTGGTAAGGCGAATGTACTTAATTATAGGGGAATATCTAAACTAAGTGTTATTCTAAGTTAATTTAGAAACTTGTTACTGATTATCTCTCTTACCAACTAAAATCGACTAAGATCAACAGTTATTAATCTCCTAGAATTTTCGACTCATGTTTTCAAAGGTTTCGTGCGTGGTGAGTAGACAGATGTGATATACACTGATTTTAGTAAAGCTTTTGATAGGGTGGATAATAATATTTTACTTCTCAAACTAGGACTCATTGGCATACATGGATTGAATTGTATCGCACCTTTAGATTTCAAAGGGTCATGTTTCATAATATTGAATCTAAAATTATAAGAGTTACTTTTGGCGTTCCTCAAATAAGTCATTTGGGCCCGTTATTGTTTTTACTGTAATTTCGAATTGCAACGTCCTAATGTATGCAGATGATGTTAAGTTATTTCACAGTCTCAATGCCATAATTGGTCATGTTACTTTTCAGCGTGCACTTGATTTATTAGTTGAATGGTGTAATGTGAACTTGATGGAACTGAAAACTTAAGAAATGTAAACATATGTTATTTCACAGAAAGGGGATAATTTCTAACGAGTATTGCATTAATGGAATAGTATTGGATACCGTTCAAACATTTCTGGAACTTGGTGTACTTATGGATAGGAAACTTGACTTCATTGGTCATATTAGTATGATTGTTATTAAGGCAAGATCTACTCTTGGTTTCGTTAAAAGATGGGCTAAGGAGTTTTCAGATCCATATGTTACTAAACAGCTTTATACAGCACTTGTAAGACCAATTTTTGGAATATTCATCAATATTATGGCATCCATATTATCCGGTTCACGCCAATGCAATTGAGTCTGTGCAGAGAAAGTTTTTGCTATTCTGTCTACGTGGTTTAGGTTGGAGTTATGATGACTTACATTCATATACTAATAGACTAGAGCTTATCAGACTTCCAACTCTTGAGAGTAGGAGGACTATGTTGGGTGTGACCTTTGTTTTCAACCTTGCGAATGGTGATGTTGCCTTGGAGTTTCTTTTATCGAATTGAAATTTTTACACGCCTTGTAGATTGACAAGACATTTTAATATGCTTCATTTGGACTAATTATGCTAATTCTTATCCTTTCCACAGAATTTGTCATGATTATAATGTGTTACACAATTTCGTTGATTTTAATTGTAATGTACTGAAAGTAAAGCGCATCATAATTGAATACCTCAATTAACTATATTTTGTTCTTTATGTTTTTTAAGTTTGTCTATTCCTAATATAAGCTGATGACATATTCTGTAGCTGATTTACGACCACACAATCTACTTGCCAGCTCTTGGAATCCGCCAGGGTTCGGACCATGGTGTGTACGCGGTCCCCACATTAAGAGGGCGTACCTCCTTGGTCGGGTGGGGTGGGTAAGTGTGAGGCGGGGTTCGGCCGCTTAAGAGACAAATGGACGTGATTTCTCCCATATTAACTATTACAGAATACTTCTTCAATGCTACTGATAATTTGGCAAAACTTTTTATTTTGTCTGTGCTTACATTGCCAAAAATAAGTGTGGGATTTAATTCCAAATTCAATACAGTCTGTAATTATATAAAAAAATTATTTCCGAGTGTTAGACATTTGGTCGTTGTTTTGTGTAACTGGGACCAAGTACACTTTACAGACAGAAAATTTCACCTATGAATTTCCTGTCCTGCGAAAACCAATAAGACGGCTTTCTTTGAACCGTTTAGAGGTCAGGATTTTGCCATAAGCGAAATGGGCAAATTGGTCCGTACTTTTTCTGTGGGAAATATACAAAAAACAGATATTAGGTTAAATGCTGAAAATTAAATGTATGCCTTCCTTACCTATGGCAAACATTTTTCTAATTTGAACTTTAGAACTTTTCCATACATTCTGAAATTCACATAATCTCTTCGAGTAACGCGTTCAATGCCGGGTACTAAATGGTAGTTCTAAATATATAATAAAGATACAGAAAAAAAATTAACATAAATAAATTTCCAGGCGTCTTAAATCATTAGATGGCATGTCAGAATTACTCCTTCCAGAAGAAGTCAGCTTTGTATCGCGTTGTTACTGGTTATCCATTCAATCCGAATTTGCAACAAATCGTATATGAATCACGCCAACCAGAAACATGACGCATTATTAACTGCTTAGACCGGGTGAAACTATCACAGGGGAGATGCACAGAATACAGTTAATGCAATTGAACCGATAACTGAAGGAAAAATGCTAGAGTGGGGGACCAGATACGAAACAATTATATTCGATTATGACAATTATCGCCCATAATACTATTTAGATAATATCGGATGGAAAGTTCTTATCCACCCGCCATGTAGCCCAGACCTCGCACCTTCTTACTGGAACATGAAACGCTACAATTAAATTTAAAAAAATTCATTAATTTTGTTACTGAAAAAATCTGTATTATTTTTAATAATACCCTCCACACCACTGTGCAGAGGGTTTACATCAGTTTGTTATTCTGTTTGTAACGCATCGAAAACTTAATTTGCGACTCCATAAAATATATATTTTTTTAATTCTATCCTTCTGGCTGCTGAAAAATAAGATAAATCGGGCATCATTTTACCAAGATTTTTCCTAAAATATAGAGACACCTCTAAGAAATGCTAAAAATTCAATGTGTTTGTTGTAATAATAAGATTATAAATTTCGGGCTCAAGACCAAATATTTTTGGTTTAAGTTTATTTGTTTTAAAATAAATATCTATATTCTGCATAACAGCTTATACAGCTAATGTTTCTGCTTTAATTAAAGCAAATTAAATGTAAGCAATAAAAACAAATATTACATACTATTTATCATTAGCCCTGATCCTATTGAGATTCCACTCTAAAAATTTCAAGCTATTAAGCTTTTAGTATTTGAAAAATAGTATCTTCACTATCACTTATGATGCTGGAGAAATTTCAAATTAAAAGTTTAGGTTAAACTTAAAACTAACTTTATTTTTAAATATAATGTCAAAACTATTAACAATAGAGTTTTAGCTTAAACGCGTTTTTAGATATATGAAAATTTTACTATTTATATATTCAGTACATTCATCTCGACGTACAGTGGGTTAATTCATATACTAAATGGCCAAATGAGTCACGGCCAGATGCTAGAGATATTCCTGTTATATGTTCATTTATATTTTATTGGAAATAAGATACATTACATCATAGAGTACACAGAATAGGGTTATGTATGGAACAATATGTTGAGCAAATGGCGCCCATGGCTTTTCTGGCCATGGTCATGTGGCTGAATTTAGTCAAATAGCCGCAGAAAAAATAATTCCAATGTTGTTAAATCATATGGATTAGAGGGTAAATACTGGTCGCCGAAACGAGAGATCACACGACCAGGAAATGTCTCATGCAGAAATTAAATCGTTCCATGGCCTGTGTAGACTGTGACACCGTTTTGTTGACACCAGATGGCGACCACATCATTATCATTCAATTTAGGCAGAAACAACTCTGTTAAATGTGTGTCGCGATATTGACCAGCAGTAACAGTCACTGCTTGACCATCCAATGATGCCTACAGGGCAAAATGCGCACCAAATAGTTACTTGTTGTGGATGTATTTGGTTTTCGACAAACACATGTGCGGTACCTCTGAACACAAATGCAGCAATTTTGTCGATTATCGAAGCCAACGAGGTGAAAATGCGCTTCATCGCTTGTTTAACAATGAAAACTCGTTGTTTTATCGTGTAATGCTGCATTTTTTATCCTGAACTTTCAGCTGGCTAAATGCCATTCTCTTTTGATTATCAGAACTTTACGGTACAAGTGGCGGAAAATTCACGCACTTGGACACCCTTTATGAACATTTTGTATAACCATGCCTTCTGATCATTATCATCAATTGATAATAATAAGTAACAATGTCGGATGGCAGATGTTTCCATTACCTTTTTATCTATCACCAACAACATCAATATGTGGTTAAAATTTAAGTTTTTCTATCTCATAACTATAGAACACTTTACAATCTTTTTTTTAACTGGTGATAAAAATTTATTAAAACACCCTATATATAACAATGAAATTTATGGAAAACTTTCTTACTCTCTCTACTTCCTCTCACCTTATTTTTAGCTCTTAAATTCTGATCTTTGAAAATAACCGCTATATATTGTAAATTTATTGCATTTTGCATCTCTTTTTCGTTTCATATCTGTATGACACATTTGAAAAGGTTACGTCAAAGTAATAACAAGTGAACTCAAGATAATTTGTTTGAATAATAAATAAAAAAAATAATAAAGAAGTGAAATGCCACGAGGTAAAAAGTTGTCTGAAAAAGGCTAAATTCTTGGATTTAATAAAGGAGGCCTAAGAGTTGCGACATATCAAGGAAAATTTGTAGAAGTGGGAAAGTAATTTATAATTTCGTGTCGCGAATCTCGAAGAATTTACAAAAAGCTAACAACTCTGCACTAAATTTCAGCCAACTTGGTATTAAAATTATCTCTTTCGTTTCCTGAATATTTTTGTTTCTTAGATTAATTTTCCTGATGAGAAAAAATGGAACCTAGATGGCCCTGATGGTCACAGACAATATTGACATGATTTACGGAAAGAACCACAATATTTTTCTCAGAGAAATTTCGGTGGGGTTCGTTGATGTTATGGGGTGCATTTTCGGCGGATGCTGTGTTGGAACTGCAGTTGTTTCATCAAAAAAGAAGAGCAGAGATTTGAATTTTTGAGTCAGAATGTTGAAAAAAATACATATTTCAGCAAGATAAAGCTTCGGTTCTGGCCAGTGTGTTCACCTGATCTTAACCCTATTGAAAATATCTGCGGCATATTAACAAGAAGAGTTTTTGTCGAATACCGCCAGTACAACTCAGTTCCAGAACTTAAAACTGCAATTGTTAAATAAAATTTCTTAAATAAAATTAAACAAGAAAAACTTATACATATTGGAATTTAATAAAGTGGTAACGCTTAGTCAACTCTTTCTTTATCCAGCGCCGTACTATCGCAAGCGCAACAAGTGTAATCGCACTGGGCCCCCTATTTTTGAGGGGCCTCCAAATATTAAATACATTAGAAAAAGAATTGAAAAAACAAAGATGAAAATTCAAAATTCGTTTATCTTTCAAACAAATCTAATTGGCTACGATTCAATTTGAAACAAATATACCTTATAATTCAGTTGTTTTTTACTTTAAATTGGTTTCTTCTGTGTTGACAAAAATAAGTTTTAATTGCTGTGAAAAAGTATGGTATTATTATTAATATTAGTGCAGATATTACACATTAATTTTATGTGTAACGATTCGTTTGTATATTTAATTATTTTTGTAACATTTTTTTACCTCAATTAGAAATGTCGAAATGCACAAAAAAGAGCAAAACAGATCCGGAAAACATTTAGTTTGTATATGTTTTCGAAAAAAATAAGTGCAACTCAAATTTGGTTTATGCTTATTTTCTATATCCGATTGGTTAGGGAATCGTACACTCGGTCTAGACTGACTATAAATTTCTTACTTGTTTTTTTATGAGTTAAACTGAAGACAATCCATTAAAAAATTTAAGTTAAATATTGATCTTTTAACAGGTTCGGATTCGAATAAAATCTCCGCCTAGCGCAAATTATTGACAGCAATTATTAACATATAATATGAAGCAAAGCTTTTTGCAAAGCTTTCAGTCGCTAAAAATTATTTTTCGAGATTAGTTACTTTAAGTGCACCATCCGATACACACGCTCACATTTGTTTTGCAAAACTGAACGGAAAAACTATGGTCAAGATAACTTTATACGGTGTGGATCCAAGTCCCCCTGTACGTGCGTGTTTGCTTACATTAAAAGCACTTAATTTGCCGTTTGAATATAAACGTGTTGATTTGCTAGCTAAAGAAAATTTATCGGAAGAATATCTTAAAATGAATCCGCAACACACTGTACCTACTTTGGAGGATAATGGTAGTTTTATTTGGGATTCTCATGCTATAATCGCCTATTTAGTTAGTAAATATGGCAAAGACGATTCTCTTTATCCAAAGGATTTGCTGAAACGTGCTGTCATTGATCAGCGTTTGCATTTCGAAAGTGGTGTTATGTTCCAGGGTGGATTACGTAATATCACAGCTCCTATATTTTTTAAAAATGAAACTCAAGTTCCAAAGCACAAAATTGATACCATTTTTGACATATATAATTTCTTGGAAGTTTTCCTCAAAGACACACCTTATATGGCTGGAGATAATTTAACCATTGCTGATTTTAGCATTATAACAACAGTGACATCTTTAGTTGCTTTTGCTGCGATCAATGCTTCGGAATATCCTAAATTAACAGCTTGGATAAAACGTATGGAAATGTTACCATATTATCAGGAGGCCAACGGAAATGGTGCCAAAATATTGTTGGGAATGATGAAATCAAAAAATATTACAATTGTATAATAAAAATATTTGTGTAACATACAGTGTGCGACAAAATATGTGCACGAGCTTGTGGTTAATACAATATGGCTTAATAACAATCACGAACACATTTGGGTCAAGAATATTTTTAGTTATTTATAAAATAAATTCACTAAATTTACTAAAACAAAATAAAAACAAACAAAATTTGTTCACAAAAATATAAAAAAATCATATTAAATTTCGAATACAGTTTTTTTGCACTCGAGAAACAATAGCACATTTTTTGTTTATTCAATAAAAATTAAAATTTTACTAATATTTAGTTGCACAACCCTTATTTTTTAAAACTTCCTGACATTTGCATGGCATGGAATCTATTAGATTAGATAAAATTTCACCGGAAATTCCATTCCATGCAATATCCACTTGCCGTAAAAAGTCATCCGTATTTCTGGAACCATCGCGATTTATTTTACGATCAATAATATCCAATAGATTTTCTATGGAATTGAGATCAGTTGATTGTCCTAGCCATTTTTAAACGTTAATCTTATTGTTAATGAACCACTCATTCCAAAACGTTAATCTTATTGTTTATGAACCACTCATTCACACATTTAGCCGTGTGTTTTAAGTTGTTGTCATGTTGATGCCTCCACTTAAGTGGCATTTCCTTCTCTGCGTGTGGCAGCACTACATTTTTTAGGATATCCTTATACATTCAACGATCCATTACGCCATTTATTTAATGAATTGGTACGATCTCATGACCACAAAAACATATCCAGAACAAAACATTACCTCCTTCGTGTTTTACCATGCCTTGAGTATACCGACGATTAAGACGTTGTCCTTTAGGTCTGCGTGCTGGCCTAAATCCATCAGATCTTTTTAAATTAAACTTCGACTCATCAGAGAAAAGAACGGTCATCCATTGGGTTGTACTTCAGTTTATGTGTTGTTTTGCAAATTCCATTCTAGCTAGTCTCTTTTTGGCTGAAAAAATGTTTTTTGAACTTCGGTATGATTTTAACCCACCTTCAACAGCTCGTCTTTGGATAAATCTTACTGAAACATTTACATGGAATTGGTTTGCAATAGAACTTGCTGATATAAAGGAATCCTATTTTATTAATCGGAGTATTGCCTGGTCGTCCCGTTTGTAAGTTTTCCGCGGCCGACCACCTTTATGTATGGGAGTCAATGAGCCTGAAGTACGGAAACGGCCAATAATACGCGAAATCACACTATGATTTATTCCAAATTTGTTTGTAATGGATGTCACTGATTCGCTTCTTTTATAATCATTTATTATTTTTCCTTTTCCTTACACTGTGTACTTATTATTTGTCATTTTTCATTAAAATATTGCAGTTATGATCAAAGACTCTGAAAGATCAGAAACGACTATAAACACGTGCAAATTTGCTCTAATTATTCTTACAATGTCCAAAAAATTGTATTTTTATTTAACGGTAATTGTTTTTGTTGGTCTTTTACATTTAAAGAGTAAGTAAATATTTATTATTTAGTGCTTTTGTTTTGTCGCGGGCAAAAAGCATTGTTGTAAATTAAATATTCAATCCCTCTGTTTTTTTTATTTTTATTTTGGTTTATGTCCTGTGTTATTAAAACGGGTTTATCTTCGTTAAAAAGAATTCAAATCCCAGCGAGTTTTTCTACGTACTTAAGTTATATGATAGTAAGCACAAGTTCGTGCATATGTTTTGTCGCACACTGTATGTGTACATGTAAATACATCTGTATGCATATGCAATTATATTTCCAGCAAAGTTAAAAACAACAAAATATAAGAGTTGATATTACATTGATTGAATAATAAAGAATTACGTATTAAAATTTTAAGTATTTTTTATATTCACTGTGGCATGTTTTGCAAAAATATAATTGACTTAAGTCAACAAGTGTTAATTGTTATGATATCGTTGTTTTATACATACTAGCAGTTTCCAGCGCTCGAAATTCGAGTGCAAATTCTAGGAAATTTCATTTTTTCATTAAATAAAGACCCTAAAGGTATGTTACGCAATTACAAAAAACAAACTCATTTTTATTACACACGCATTAACAATTTTAATAGACGCACACATAGCATTGTATAATTTTATATATGTGTTAGTAGAAATTTTAAATGCAATTTATTCAAAATAAAGGAAAAAATTTTAAAATCTGTAAATCTGCAAAATGGCTAAAAACAAATACCTTTCATATAATATACGTTTGGTGAAAATCGGGATAAAACGATAGAACAAAACATCGGTCACAAGAAATCGCCTAGCCTATTAATATTATAGATGCATCAGAATAAATGTTAATAAAGGCCAGTTTACACTATCACACTTTGTAATATGACCTGTCAAAAAGTCGAGCATTATGAAAAAGTCGTATCATGTAAAAAGCTTATGTTATGAAATTGACAGTCTGTAGGGTGGTTTTAGAAACATTTCTAATAACTTGCCGTTTTCATCGGACCAAAGTTGTTTTTTTGGTAATATTAAATAAAAGGTAAACAAAAACAAAGAAAGTGGAAATAAAATATAAATTTCGAAATAAATTTCTTTGTTATTCTAAACAGCTGTTTTCATAAGACTTGAATGTGATGCTGTAAATGGCCTAAGTCTGCAGAAATAATGTCGGTACGACTTTATGACAGTCCGATGAATTTCATCGGATTTTTATTTCGAAAAATCATACGACTGAGTGCTATCGTGTAAATGAGACTTAAAATTTACATGAATGAAGATCTTAAAATAATCAGAGCTACTCTGCGAATACGAATGGTCGGCTCTGAGATTAGTACCAGCGTCTTTCCTACATGTATTCGTACTTCCTCATTTTAGCAATGCACATTCACCTATTTAGTGGGTAGGTAAAATTACATTATACTATATTATAGAGGTAATGGAATTAATATTTATCTGAAATTTTATTTTATTGAGTTTTAGAATAAACAATAAAAGTATTTGGTAAGTCTGTATGAAATGGAAACACAAGGTAAATAATATTTAATAACAAGTAAAAGTGTTAAATTCGGCTGGGCCAAATCTTTGATACTCTCCACCTGCATCTTAAACTGAAATTTAAATTTCAAATACCAATTAAATTTAAAGTTAATTGCTTTTCTTGTTGGCCAGTTTCTATTACAATTCTTTGTTATAAAAAACAATTATCGTGTCTTCTATAGAAAGAATTCGTTACTATTTGAAAAATGGCATTATTTTTCTTTTACTAGAATAGAAAACCCCTAATGAAATTCATTATATAACGCAGCCAGCGTTATAACACCCAAAGTTTGATCCCTATAAGAAGGTTTTGAGATAATTCATTATAATTCAAAAAAAAAAAAAAAAAAACTGATTCTTGGCAAAAAATTTCCAGATATTATTTAAGCGCCCTGGTAGGTGAATAGGTAGCGTGCTCGTCTATCATGCGGGGGTCGTGGGTTCGATTCCCACCAGAGGCTTTGGTCTGTCGCTGCAAAAACCAGCCAAATGGTATTTGTCACCCGGCTTATCCCTGGACCCAAATTAGAATACAAATTTACTTTGCATTGTAATTAATATAAATAAATAAAAAATAAATAAAATTCCAGATATTAATATTAAAAAAAGCAAATTTTAAATTATTTTTATCTGAATTAGCTAGTAATTTTTAATTTTTAATTTTAAATTTTATATTTTTAGTTTTTAATTTTAAATTTTTAATTTTAGTTTTTAATTTTAAATTTAAAATTTTAAATTTTAAATTTTAATTTTTAATTTTTAATTTTTAATTTTTAATTTTTAATTTTTAGTTTTAAATTTTTAAATTTGAATTTTTAATTTGCAATTTCTAATTTTAATTTTTAATTTTTAACTTTTAATTTTTAATTTTTAATTTTTAATTTTTAATTTTTAATTTTTAATTTTTAATTTTTAATTTTTAATTTTTAATTTTTAATTTTTAACTTTTAATTTTTAATTTTTAATTTTTAATTTTTAATTTTTAATTTTTAATTTTTAATTTTTAATTTTTAATATTTAATTTTTAATTTTTAATTTTTAATTTTTAATTTTTACTTTTTAATTTTTAATTTTTAATTTTTAATTTTTAATTTTTAATTTTTAATTTTTAATTTTTAATTTTTAATTTTTAATTTTTAATTTTTAATTTTTAATTTTTAATTTTTAATTTTTAATTTTTAATTTTTAATTTTTAATTTTTAATTTTTAATTTTTAATTTTTAATTTTTAATTTTTAATTTTTAATTTTTAATTTTTAATTTTTAATTTTTAATTTTTAATTTTTAATTTTTAATTTTTAATTTTTAATTTTTAATTTTTAATTTTTAATTTTTAATTTTTAATTTTTAGTTTTTAATTTTTAGTTTTTAGTTTTTAATTTTTAATTTTTAATTTTTAATTTTTAATTTTTAAATTTTAATTTTTAATTTTTAATTTTTAATTTTTAATTTTTAATTTTTAATTTTTAATTTTTAATTTTTAATTTTTAATTTTTAATTTTTAATTTTTAATTTTTAATTTTTAATTTTTAATTTTTAATTTTTAATTTTTAATTTTTAATTTTTAATTTTTAATTTTTAATTTTTAATTTTTAATTTTTAATTTTTAATTTTTAATTTTTAATTTTTAATTTTTAATTTTTAATTTTTAATTTTTAATTTTTAATTTTTAATTTTTAATTTTTAATTTTTAATTTTTAATTTTTAATTTTTAATTTTTAATTTTTAATTTTTAATTTTTAATTTTTAATTTTTAATTTTTAATTTTTAATTTTTAATTTTTAATTTTTAATTTTTAATTTTTAATTTTTAATTTTTAATTTTTAATTTTTAATTTTTAATTTTTATTTTTTAATTTTTAATTTTTAATTTTTAATTTTTAATTTTTAATTTTTAATTTTTAATTTTTAATTTTTAATTTTTAATTTTTAATTTTTAATTTTTAATTTTTAATTTTTAATTTTTAATTTTTAATTTTTAATTTTTAATTTTTAATTTTTAATTTTTAATTTTTAATTTTTAATTTTTAATTTTTAATTTTTAATTTTTAATTTTTAATTTTTAGTTTTTAATTTTTAATTTTTAATTTTCAATTTTTAATTTTTAATTTTTAATTTTTTATTTTTAATTTTTAATTTTTAATTTTTAATTTTCAATTTTTAATTTTTAATGTTTAATTTTTAATTTTTTAATTTTTAGTTGTTAACTTTTAATTTTTAATTCTTAATTTTCAGTTTTTAATTTTGCTCATATCCCATAAATTGTGATACCCGGTAATTGTTGGATGGTGGAACATGAGTTGAACCCTATTCTTCATGCCTTCGAAGTAGACGTCCTCAATGGATATAGCTGCGAATAGTGTAGTAGACAACAGTGTTGATGCTGGTACATGAGTTGATGACGAGTCTGAGAATGTTTGCGTCAGCTTTACCCCACTTTAAGACGAATTTGGAGGGCTATTGATATCATCTCGCATGTGCAGCATAGGGATGATAGATGTAGCGGGAAGTGCATGAGTTCAAGAGGAGTCGTGTGGATGAGTCGGATAGAATTTTTGTGGGTTGGTTGGACAAGAAGTGTCAGAAAGTATTGTATGTTCTTGTTCAGGTTGTTTATATCGGCCCGGCTCCTCAACAAGAGCTAGAGATCTTGCCTCTGAATTGTTACTGTTTTATGACGGGGCGTTGGGGAACACATGGTATCCTCCCGGTATTAAGAGCACCGTGCGGTTAAGTCTACCCAAGACAGGCACGCACTTAAAGCACAAGTATCTTATGTGCGGAACGCTACGTATTAACTGATCATTCCCGAAATAACATCTACCGATATATTGTACCGAACGCAACTTATCAGCCACCTGCCGATTATATTTTTCCGAATTTTGCCGATTATATTGTTAAGCCGATACCTGCCGATTGCATATCCGTTTATTGCCCAATCGAATATTACCGCCGGTCCTACCGAAGTGTAAAGAGTGCGAGTCATTGTCAACAATGTGTATTGAAGAATGGGTGTTGCTAGTAAAACAAACTCATTGTATTACATTAATTATCTAACATAGTAAAGCTACTTCGTATTGAAACTCCTAAAAATCTCAAATCAATTGTTAATTACGAAAGGTTTTAAGAGTACTTACGAAGATTCTGGACACGATTTAAGTACTTCAGTCGACGACAAATGGTTACTTAGTATTAAGCTTAAGGTAAATCATGGAAAAATAGAGTATAACTATCGTGGGTTTGCATAAGAAGTGATTAATCTTTTTTAAGCACTATTCTGTATACACTTTTACAAAAAGAAGAACGCTTTTTGCCCCACTGACACATTGACTGCCAGACCAAATTTTTTGAATAAATTTTTTTAATGAAATTACCAATTATTTGATATTGTTAACTATGCAATTTATCGTTCAACATATCCTGATATATTAAAAATACATAAAATAATACCAATTCCTAAATAAATTAATTCCACCTCAGTCGATAAATTAAGAACATTTTACTAACTCATTTGGAGGAGAAGAATTTAGTATACCCAAATCAATATGGATTAAGAAAGGGATGTGGAACAGGTGAAGCTGTGATTAATGTTATCAACTATATGTATATGAGATGGTTTAGATAGAGGTTACTGTACCGTTGGCGAAATATTTTTGATCTTGTCGACCACTCAATAATGGTTTAAAAAACTCAATTTGATGGTGTTAGAGTACATGAATTAAAACTTTTTTAAAGTTTTTTTTAGAAGCTCAATTAAGTGTACTAGTTCCTTTATTGCACAGTGATACAAAAAAGAATGAAACAGAAATTCCTGGGATGTGATACTTTTTTTCTGATAGGTCTTGTCGAGTACAACAAGACCCTGTCCTTGAAAGTTGCGAAAAACCTCCAAAATATTGAGTTACGGGTAAAAAACGGGTTTTCGGCCCTTCTGCATATATAAGCCAGTAAGCAAACTAACTTTTTATTTTTAAATATTCTCTATTTTTCAACTTTGGAGATGTTTTTACACATTGTTTTATTTAGGAGCCATATAACTTATGGTCTTATTGTAAAAGTATGTTTATTTATGTGTAAAATGCAGCTTCGGATTAAAGAATCTGGTAAAAATTAACTGAGTTATTAAACTTTTAATAATAAATGGAATAAATGCCGGCACAAACAATTTTTTTTTTTTGCTACAATAACATTTTCGGTCATACAGCACGTAGAAAAAAATCGAGAGGTGTCAAATCGGATGACGTTGGAAGGCAATTGACAGGTCCATTTCTTGAAATCAACTTTTCGCCAAATTTAGATATCAATAAGCCGATGGTTGCGGTCACTGTATGGCGCGTAGCGCCATCCTATTAAAACCACATCTGGCCCGGATCAATGTCATCAGAATCATCGATCATGGAGCGGTAACGATCTCCACTGACCGTAACGCGAGCTCCAGCTTCAATTTTCAAGAACTAAGGTTCGATGATGCCACCAGCATGTAAACCACACCAAATGCTGAATTTTTTGGATGTAATGGAGTCTGTAGGGTCTGTTGGGGATTGGTATCACTCAATATGCGCTAATTTTGTTTATCAACAAACCCGTTAAGCTAAAAATTAGCCTCATCCCTGAACACAATTTTGCGATAAAATATAAAACATAAGTTACGTAAACTCTAGACTGATTTTCGTAGTAAATTTTAATAATTTGGTAACGTTGTTCAAGTGCAATTCAATTGATGATGATTTCACAGAGTATAATGATGCCAGTCCGTTTGACAGCTAACCCTTTCGTATATTTTATATATAAAATGCAGCTGCTGATTTAGTTACTTATGTCCATAAGATTGTTCATGGTATTAAGTTTAATACAAGGAAAAATTATAGCTTAAAACTTGCAAGGTATCGGTTAGAAACCATCAAGCAGAGAACAATATTTTTCGGTGAATTACCTACCTGTTTATAAGATTTTTCGACAATTTCGACTTTTAAACAAAGACTAAAAATATGAAAATGTTGGTGATATAATTCTTCTTTTTTTCTAAATAATCTGTTAAATAAATTAATTCGAGCTGTTTGGCACCTTGCCTCAACAATGCCCTAGTGGCGCTTATACCCATTACACTGTGGAACAAATTCAGGTTAGCAAAAGTAAGGTCGATTCTGAGAGTGAGGGGTGAAAATAGAGGCTAAATTAGAAGACCCGTATCGCGGCGTTTGTTTATGTTAGTTCGAATTTTTTTTTTTAGTCGACCTTCGAACTTTGCAGTCAAATGCCGATTTTCAGCATATTGTTTATATGGTTTTTTTGGCAATAACTCGTCGACTAATTGATATTTTTTCAATCCGTAAAAGGCAAATTATTGCTAGAGACCTGTGCAACAATTAAAATTTTAAAAAAAAATTTGATTTAGAAAATTTTTGTGGTGCCTATGAAGCAAAATGTTGGAAAAAAAATTTTTTCATGCTTTTTGGAAAATATTTTCCACAAAACTAAGTCTTTTTTGCTTTCTGTTTGATCTACAATATGCTTCTCAGTTTCTTCAATAAATTTCATTTGAAAAGAAAACAATCATAATACAAAACTTGCGTTTTCCAGCTTAATATTAATTTACTTCTCATTTTTTAGGTACCAATTTTGTTCAGTGTTGGTTTTGAAGAAACATTGAAAAAGAAATTATAAAAATATGGAAAAAATATATTTTTGAAATGTTAGTTATGAAAAGTTTTAAGTAAAATAATTAAATAAATTAAATTAATGATTTGGCCAGTTGCCGTTTAGCAGGCGGCTGTGGATCAACATCACTGCTCTCTCTAATATCTTGGTCATCGTCATCATCATCAGAAAGGTCGATAATTTCGTCCAACAGATATTCTGGAATTTCATCTTTGTCTTCCCCTTCTTCCTCTTTTTCCTCGTCTTCCTCTTCTTCAAAGGTGTTTTTATACCACCAACAAATTTCAGCGAGTATTGCATCTGGAGATTTCTTTCCTCTGTACCTGAAACGAAAATAGTTTTCAATCGCTAACATTTTTAAATTGTGCACTCTGACAAAGATATTAGAAAAATCTAGGAATTCAAAATATGCACACTCTATAGTTACCTTATTTCAAATGGAAGCGCACTTTGGTGATAACGTTCGCCTTACTCATCAGATTCAGTTGGCAACTGTTGAGCGAGTTGATCAAGATGCTGCTGCAAGAGATGAATTTTGTACGACATATTAACCCCAATTTCATCGAAAGCTGCCAACATGTTTGCAACAGATTGCCTGTAGTTGTCTTTGCGTTCCTTACCCAAAAGTCCTTTAATGACTGCTTTCAATGCGAGCCATGCATTTAATTCTCGGTCTGTCAGAACTTGCTTTAAATTTTGACGACTCATTAGTTTCCGTATGTCGGGACCATTAACAACCCCTTCCTGAATTTTGGCGTTACTTAGTCTTGCGAAAATGTCTTTTAAGCGGTTGAATACTGCTGGTCTTTTTGGGATACATTTCAAAAGTTTAATGTGGAGCAACGGCAACAAAATTTTCATTTCAGGAACAAGACTTTCGTGGCCTTAAGGCCATTTCCGTCCAATGCGACTATTCCAGTTATGCTGTTTGTACTGGTTTCTTCCTTTAATACCTTCTTCGTATCGTGAATCCCAATCGCACAAAAAACATGGATATTTTGGACGGCCAGATGCTGTTAAGCCTGTAATCAATGAAACTATTTTGGGGTCGCAGCAAATGCGCCACTGGTGTTCGTTATATTTGACTACTTCCAGAATGTGTTTCAAATTATCGAAATTTTCACTAGTGTCAGTGCTATACGCAATCGGACCAGAAGGCATTCTATTTGTCTTGTGCAAAAGCACAACTTTTAAGCTAATTAGTGAACTATCGATGAATAAACGCCAATCATCTTTTTTTATAGGTTAACCCTATCATCTCCATTAACTTTTCAATATCGTTGCAATAAGCGAAATTTCATTCACATTGAAGAACTTTTCTAACTCTTTTTGGCGTTTTCGATATGCTGTTATTTTGGTACCTTTCGCCAGCAAATTATTTCCTTTCAAAAATGAAGCCAGTAGTTCTGATTTTTTCAGAGTCAAACACAAATTTGCAATAATTCCATCCAATTGGTTTTGTGTGACTAGGATTAGGTCCTTTGATGTTTCATAGGATGTACCTTCACCAGGGTCGTATTCTGAGAAGAAATCCATGGATGTAGCAGCGGCGGTTGTAGTACTGATATCTGTTTGAAGATCAATACTTCGGTATGTTGGTACTGGAACGAATTCTGAGTGCGGTAATGGTAATTGGACACTTGGCACTGCTACATAAGTTTTATTCTTTGCTTTCCTTCTATTCAAAGTTTTATGGTAGTTGATACATAGCAATTTTCTTCTTGATGCGGGCTGTTGTCTAAACACATCATTGGTATACCAAAAGGAATAGCCTTCTTCTTTTCACTTTTCCATTGCATAAGAGTTGAATAGCAATTAAAGCAAACTTTTTTAGGGGCATAGTTTACGTCAGTGATAAACTCTTGCGAGAAATATTGTTTATAGGCTTCCAAAAAAAAAAATCACTCGCATTGCCACATTTTTCATCGCTTGCTATGAAACGTCCACAAACATTACAAAAATGGTCCATTTTACATTTTGGTTCCGACAGTTTTAATACAGTATATATTATACAATGTTTTTTTTTATTTTTTTATTTTTATGAAACCGATGCACTTAACTTAAATCACTCACAAAATGAAATAAGTTCCAAATAAATTAATAGCGAATTTTATCACGACCGAGCGAAAATTAAAAGACATCAGCTTCGGCTGAGTTTCGAGTCTTAATTTTTGAAATTAGTTCGCTTGTACGAAATAAAAAACATTGCTACCTGTGCGGTGGTTGAAAACAAAAAAGTTGTTTTACTAATTCCTAATTCTGGGAACTTCCCTTTTTGATTACTTCTACCTAAATCGCTATTTATTTAATGGTTTTGGGTTTTTAACGCAAATTATCGACTAAGACCATTTTCTTTTGAAACGAAATTTATTGAAGAAACTGAGAAGCATATTATAGATCAAACAGAAAGCAAAAAGACTTACAAGTGGTTATAAACTGAAAACTAATCCAAAATTATTTTTCTTTTTTTCGTTAATAACAACGTATGTCGCTATGTGTTGTTTTCTGAGAAAATAATTTGTCAGCGATCAAACGTAGGTTGACATACGTCGTTAGTGCTGCAAATTAATTTAATAAACATTTAAGTTACGTCGTTATTTAAAGAAAAAACTCAGAAATGTCAATATTTAAAAAAGAAATTGAACACATGTAAAGAGCATTAAAAATTAATATAGTTGGCATCGTTAACTCAAAACTGACAAAAATGGACATACGGGGTTATTCCAGAAAATCACAGAATTAACGGTACTTATGAAATGAAATATATTCACTGATTTGGATTTTCCATCCATTTCTTAACAATAAATATTCTTCGAATTAATTTATCTTTGCTTAAAAACATTCGCTCGAAACAGTTAAAATGTAAAATGTAAACACTTTTTAAGAGGTTACTGAATTTAATTTCAATTTAATTTTACCAATTTTATATTTTGAACTTTTAATTTTACTAATTTTAAGCGAAGCATTCCTTTAACGTTGTGTAATTTTATCTATTTTTAAACACTACCAAATTTGTATTTCCCAAACGTGCCTCCTTATCATATTCCACTTAAATTTAGTAAGGCTTCTTGTTAGCCATAATTGAACTAAAATTCTTATCCGTAAATTAATTAACTCTTAATGTTTGCTAGTTTTTGAAATACGCCTTTCAGCTCTTTGGTTGATTTTTACAACCATTTAAATGGATATAACGAGTCAATTATAACACGAACATAAATAAACAGATTTCATAAATAAAACTTTTGTTTTTGTTAAAATTTTTTTACGATATCAAAGTGACTATAAATATAAATACATTAGTTGTTCAAAACGTGTTATAAAAATATTAAAATTAATTTCGTAACATAAAGCAGCTAACATTTTGTAATATTTCTTAAAAAACTATAATAACACTTAATAAAAAGTACGTCTTCGATCATTGCGAATACTGTTGCAGAGGCAGCATGAAATGAAGGACAGAAGTAACTGAAAGAAAAAATGAGAAAACGATTTTAAGAGACCGTATTTCGAGATCTAAATTTGTATGTATACTTACCTCCAAGCCTATTAAAATGCAAGCAACTATATTGAAACCGGTTAATAAATCCAACCAATAGTTTTCGAATTTAACACGACATCCAGTTTCAATAAGATTTTCTGCTATCGAGGAATCTGCGTTTTCAAAACAAGTTTTAGGAGGCAAACGTTCATTTACAATATAATCTTGGGGACTGGCACGGCCACAGCAATTTAACTAAAAAAAAAAATTAATTGCGTTAGTAATGACATGGAACAACAAATAACAGACTTTTCGCATTAAAATATAAAATTTGGAAATATCAGTGACATAAAATTTGCTGGCTAAAAACTTACAGGACCAATGGTTAAGGTATTGAATTGTAGCGCCTTTATAGGTTTCTGAATCATAGACAATTTATATGTTATTTACAAGATATAATCAATCAGAATAAAATTATATCAACTTTCTGAAGTCAAGCTTATAAAACACACACATTGCAGGAGACGAAATATTGTCTTGTATTGAAGGAATTCAGGATCAGATAATTAGGTAAACCTAATCGTAACCATGTTCAGATAGTAGAAATAGTTGATGCCTTGAACAGACTCTATTTAAATTTATTTGTAATGTAATGAATTAGAGAAAATTTTAATTGTACAATTTGGTTAATTTATTAAACGATTGAAGTGGTATGTGTTCCATTATAAAACAAAATTTAAATTTTAATCGCTGCAATGATCAAACTGAACATATTCAGAAACTATTGCTTTAAAAAAGGCCTATTGCTTTAAAAAAGGCCTATTGTTTTAAAAACTGAGAGTAGTTTTTATTCTAGATCAAATTATTTACGTCCTGAATATATATTTTGTAATACTTAGAAAAAAAAATGTTTTCTTGTTGGCAGTTTTTGTTTCTTATGTGTTTTTGTCTTACATTTTCGGAACTGGCCTTCAATTCAGGCGTGTGACACACTAGGTTCCTTTTCTCGGAGAAGGTCACATATGTATGTAAAAATATTTTATCATTTTAAAATATTGCACAAACTAGATATTTCAAGGAAGTTTTCTATTCTCAATCTATTAAAAAAGTTTTGAAAGAAATTTTAAGTAATTTTCAATATACTCAAAATACCAATAAAAAACAAGTAAGCAAATTATAGTCGGTCTAGCCCGACTATACGATACCCTATACCATGGTTAAGAGACCCCATCTCTTCGGTCCAACTAATTGCATATAGCAAATAAGCATAAACCAAATTTGAGTGGCATTTTATTAATTTTTTTCGCTGCAGATATGAAAAAGTTCATATCGGATACTATATTTATATGGGGACTAGGTCGAAAAATCGACCGATAGTGACCATATTTGGTAAAGTCACTTATACTTTGACAAAAAATATATACAAACCAAAGTTGAGAAAAATCTGTGAAATATTTTTGTTTTTTGATAGATTTAAGTGAAGATCGGGAAGATGGGGCTTATGACTAAGAATTTTCCTATAGGGAGTATTTTTGAACTACTGATTAATGAATGTAATGAACACATACAAACCCAATTTGACTGAGATCTATATGATAATTTGGAACTTATGGCAATTTATGTCATTTGTATGGGGACTAGGTCTGAACATGGACCGATTCTCACCAATTTCAATAGCGTTCATTCCATGGCCGATGGAAGCTTATATACCAAATTTCATCAAAATATATTCATATTTGCGACCTGTAGTTTGATTACAAGCTTTACATGGACACACAGACGGACGGACGGGCGGACGGACATTGCTATTTCGACTCAAAAAGTGATTCTGTTTCGATCGGTATAATTAAAGATGGGTCTAGGACGAATATTTTTGGTTGTTACAAACAGCAGCACAAAGTCATTATACCCAAACCACATAGTGGTATAGGGTATAAAAATAAAAATGTGCTGGTCATACCTATATAAATAAAGCAAAACTTTTATGGTATCATCAGAATGTGAAATATTATTTAAAAATTTCGAGATATATCTTAAATATTTTCAATATTTCAGGGATTCTAAATATTTCAGGGAATTTTAAATTGATTTCCAATTATAATATGTAGAACCGTTTTTTCTTTTTGAGTTTTTTTGTTGGAAAAATCATAACTTTTGATCCAATTGAAATAATCAAAAATAAATTAAGAGGCATATGATAGATAATTGTCTAACTTATGAAATAAGGTGCTACGCCTTCTAGATGCTTACTTATGGGTTACCAAAGTTGAAATTTATTAACGGCATGTTTATGTTAACTAAAAAATTTGATTTTTGACCGTTTTATATTTTTTATGTTTCTTTTCAAGGTTTTTATGTTTTAAAATTATTATCCATAAATAAAAAAAAATATAAAAACATTAAGATTTTTCAGGCCGCTACAAAATAATTACCACAATTCATAACAGCAGGTACGAGGGCGGATCAATAAGTCCGTCACTTTTCGAACTTCCCTCGCAATATTGTGAAATGCAACAGTGCTCCCATCAAGTACCACCTGTTAATAGACTGTAAGACTTTGAGCAAGTTCCGTCATTTACTTTGCGTTTAAAAGCTGTTCAAAACATACAACCTCGTGGTTTTTTTAAAAATAAAAAAAGTGAATTTCGAGTGCTCATTAAACATTATTTTTTGGGAAAAAAAAACGCCAATCAAACCAAGGAAAATCTTGATAAATACTATGGGGACTCTGCACCATCGATTTCAATGGTAAAAAAGTGGTTTACTGACTTTCGTTGTGGTCGCACAAATACAAATGACGCTGAACGTTCTGGACGGCCAATTGAGGTCAATACACCTGAAAATGTAGAAAAAATCCATGATATGGTGTCGGCCAATGGAAGAGTAAAAGTGCGTGAGATTGTTGATGCCATAGGCATTTCATATGGCAGCATGGTTTCGATTTTAAATGATCAGTTGGGTTTAAGAAAGCTGTCTGCAAGATGGGTGCCGCGTTTGCTCTCAATTGACCATAAACGTAATCGTAATCTACGAATTGGTACATCATCCACCACATTCTCTAGATTTATCCCCTAGTGACTATTTCCTATTTCCAAACCTAAAGAAATGGCTCGGTGGAAAGAGATTTAGCTCCAACGATGAAATTATTGATTAAAAATTGCCTATTTTATGGACCTCGAAAAATCCTACTTTTTGGAAGGGATACAAAAATTGGAGAAACGATGGACTAAGTGTATGGGCCTAAAAGGAGATTATGTTGAAAAAAAATTTTTTTTTGCAAAAAAAACTGTGTTTCCTTCTAAGTCACAGACTTATTGATCCGACATCGCATATCTGATAGACTATTCATTTCTGAACTATAATCTTTTGCCATGCGCCAAAAACTTATTGCCTGTCGAGGTCATTTCCGCCGAAAGTGATGCAGTTTTCGAAGCATATTCTCCATATTTTGTAGAATTAACCTTTTCTGTGTAGTTTAAAACATTCAAGATTGTTTCCTATCTTGTTATGATTTGATTGTCTATTCTAGTGATTCGAGTTACTGCCTCATCATTTTCAAAAAATTTCCTCGAAGTGTTTCCATCCTTTGAATTCCCGTATCCGCACCTGGTGTAGTCTAATTTTAGTCCATCTTCTTTGAGAAACGCATCTTTATCCAATGTATTTGCATTAAAGTGCAAAAGTTCAATACATCTTATCCTTGCGTAGTTGAGGTTGTATTTATCAGCACATTTACGACTTTTCCGTCAACCATGGTTATGTGGAACTCGTAACTACATGCCAGATATTTTCCTTCTTTAATTTTCTGCGGGCTTAATCTTGTCAATTTGTTCCTGAATATCCTCCACCGAACTGAAACATTATAACATAAACATAAACAAGACCAAAACTTCTTCGGAACCATAGTTTTGAAGGTGTGCGTTTGGGGACGTGGGAATGGTCTCCTTAATCATTTTAAGTCGCAGTGAGCTTGCATCAGCAAGCGATCAAACTTCGTCATTGTCCTTTGTATACTTAATAGACAGCGCTTCCGATAAGTGGTCCTTGGCCAAATCGTTGGTGGCATCGGCAAGTTTCCTCTTTCATGTATCCAGGAAGGTATCCTTATTAAGCCAGTCCTCGTATCTGGAGTTGAACTTAAGAATGCCTCGGCATACTTTCATCCATTTCTCCTTAATTTTTGCATATGTCAGGCGAAGAGTATTTGCTATATTTTCGCTTCTCTGCAGGTTATTGTATAAGCTATCAAGTTCTTTTATAGCAGCTTCCACGAAACCCATTGGGGTGGTTGAGTTCCTAAACATATCAAACAAAAATAACTTACACTAGATACAAAGCACTTGTCGCGCCAACTTTCAGTCATAGACTAGCCCAGGAAATATGCCAATTTTTCAATATATAGCCCGATCCTTTACCTGATATGTACCTTTTGATTAAGGGTTTATGAAAGGATTATGCGCCCATATCTAAAAATGTACCTGTTACCTCTATACACATGAGAAATAGGTCAGATTATGCAATGTTGATATTATGCACGCGTTCGAATACAATGTGTGCCTACTTGTGGCAACCATAAGTCAATATTATAACAATATTATTGTTCTGTGATTGTTGTGATAGTTGACTATATTTATATTTTAAGTGCGTACCTGTTAATCTAAAATAATTGTTTATTTGTGCATCCTGTATCTGTACCTGAATTTACCAGGGATGCACGCGACACAATTTATGTCTTTTTTACATTTTTTACCTCTGGCAGCCGAAGGAGCAGCTGGAATCAGCTGGACGCTATTGAATTAGGTAAAGGAATAATAAATGAAAATATAGCAGATATAAAAAATTATAATTTTTATTTTCCATCAGAGTTGAAAAAAAGTGAAAAATAGACAGAAACACAAAGCAAACAGTAAACTTTTTTCTATAATATACTGAATAAATACATATGTAAATCAATGGAAATAAAAAATTACGATTAGTTACCTTGTTTTTTTTATAATCTACCTGAAACTGGAGCAAATTGCCAAAAAATTGTGTGTTGTTTTTTGAAAACTTAAAATCGGTCAACTTGTGTTATATATTCCAAACTAAAAATCAGACTTTATTGAAGGTAGCAAATTTGTAATCTTAGAACAGTTTGAGTTAATTCAAAATATCTTAAGCGCACATGAAATTGTTGATTTTTGCAACCTCATTTGTTCCAAGGGCGCTAAAACTCATTTGACTCGTAGGACTCTCTTTTCACTGTGCGGATACACCTTGTATGATACTAAGGATCCAATAGCATGGGGTGGCTCAGCTATCCTAATTAAATCCAGATTAAAACATTATTTAATGTGTGATCATTGTGAAAACTACCTTCAAACTACTACTATTTGCTTTGAAGAACTTGGAAACAGCCTAGTGAGATCATCAAGGTTTTCTATCCCAAGGTTTTCTATATCACAAAATCAATATCCAAGTTTTTTAAATCACTAGGCCCTCGTTTCATAGTTGCTGCCAATTTTAATGCCAAGCATACATTCTGGGGGTCACGGCTAATTTCCCCGAATGGTAGTGTTTTGTTCAACACAGTTACTAGAGTAAAAACCCTATTAGACCTTAAAAAAATTCAAATGATTCTTGCTTAAAAATTTCCAGATATTGTGATATTAAAAAAAAAATTAGAATATTATCTGAATAAGCTATTAATATGTTAATTTAAGGATAAATTTAATACAAACAATAAAAACAGATAAGAAATTTAAGTCGCTCTACGCAGTATATCCGATAAAAGCTTGAACACCAAATTGCATATAAATATTTTTTTGTATAATGGCGAACTTTAGTTTACGTATACAGTTTACGTGTACTGACAGACGGCCGGGCGAAAGTGAAACAAAAATTTCATGTGCGCTTAGGATTTTTTTAATAAACTCATCTTGTAAGAAATTGTTCAAAGATTACAAATTTGCTGCCTTCAATAAAATCAGATTTTTAGTTTAGAAGATATAACCCTTGAAAGTTGACCGATTTTGAGTTTTCATTGATTTATGTATTTATTCAATATATCTGTGGTCACAAGCGATAACCGCCTAAGTCGACTTAAGAACGATTTGAGTTATGTATGCTGTCATATTATACTAAAAACGCTTTATATTAACGTGAAATCCCCATTTTTCTAACACTGCTTTTTAAAAAGATATTAATACAAATATTCTGACCTTAGTCGTAATGAAGCGCTACTACATTTACATAAAAAGCTATTTTTCTCAAAAGCATGATTTTCGAGTTAGGCGGTGAAAATGAAAAAAAAAGACATAAATTGTATGGCGTGCATCCCTGGAAAATTCTGGTACAGATACAGGATGCACAAATAAACTATTCTTTTAGATTAGCAGGTACGCACTTAAAATAGAAATCGTATTCTAACGCGTGCATAATATCAACATTGCGTAATTTGACCTAAATCTCATGTGTAGACAGGTAACAGGTACATTTTTAGATATGGGAGCATGACCCTTTTCATAAACACTAAATCCAAACGGTACATCATAAAATAAATAATATGCACCTATTCGACTCACGCAAAAATAATTCACATTCTTCTTCACAAATTAGTTTAAAAAGAAGCACAGATTAAAGCAAACGGAACTAATTCGAATTTTCTTTGTTTAGACTCTTTTTCTCATTCTCAATTGTTAAACCGTTAATAAAAAGTACAACATAATCCTCTCCATGAATTATCTTTAGAGCAGCAAGCTTAAATTGGTTGCTAAAACACTGCACCAATTCATCATATTAGGTTTCTGTATATTTATTGTATACATAAATCTTCGTTCCAAAAAAAAAGGAGTACAGCACCAATTTATGTCATACTCCCCCAAAGCAGCCTCACGATATTTACTTAAATCAATCGAAAGATTTAGAAATTTTACATATTTGGTTTATGTTCCTGGTAAGTCCACACATACATAATTGCTATAAAAAAATACATCATAATCTTACTTAAATATGGTCTATGTTTATGACTTCATGAAGAAATAGTTGGACATGAAGGGTTGAACCAAATCGTATTAGCACCATTCAGAATCATTATGGTTTCAAAATCAAAGCAAATACTATTGTGAATAATACTTTATTTTATGTCTTACCCATGTTTCGTAAATTGACATAGCTCCAGGACTTTTAATTTCTTCTTCCCATGCTGAATCTAAAACATTTGATAAATTCGAGGCTACATCAGCTTGATTTTTTATTAGCATAAATGCCATCACAACTTGTGCGAGAAGAACCACAATCATCAGTACAATGAACTAAAGGAGATGACGAATGAGTGAGAACATTTATTTTTATTTATTATTACTCGTAATTACTTACCGTAATAGTACAACAGACATTCTCTCGTACGGCGCCAATATTTAAAAATATAAAAACCACAAAGGTAGAGATACCAATTGCTATGTAGACATATGCCGCAATTGCTGCTAAATTATTTGTATCATAACTACAAAATATATACACTCCGAAACCAATTAATACAGCTGCCAGAAGCTAAAATTATAACAAATTATAAACAATTAACAAAATGATAATGGAAAAAAAAATACAAAAAATTAAAGTTAAGCAAAAATTAAAACCCAAGTGGTTTTAAGTTCAAGCGAATATTACACTATACTTATGTATTAAAAAAAAAATATCAACTGAATTACATAACGCTTCATTATACCCTCCACCCCAGTGTGCAGAGGCTATATATAAGTTTGCCATTCTGTTTGTAATAATGAGAAAAATAGCTGAACCCCACAAAATATATATATTCATGATCCTTATCATAAGCGGAGTTGATATAGCGATGTCCGTCTGTCCGTCAATAGAAATCACGATCACGTCCTCAATAGGTCAACGGGATTTTTCATTTTTAGTGAAAGTGATTCATTAACATCCTGATGATGATTCATTAACATCATCAAAATCGGTTCAATAGGTCCTGAGATAATCAATGAAGAAGTAAAAAACTCTAGTAAAGATATGATTTTTTCATGTTGTTCTTGTTATCGGTGTTATTCTAAATTTTGTAGTTTCTGTCATAGCTGTATTTGTTGTTGTTTTTGTGGTCGCTATGTTTAAAGCATTTGCTTCACAAGTGAGTAGGTATTGTTGTAATACAAAAATCACCAACATCAAAAACAAATAATAAAATACCTAAATAGTTATTAATCAAAAAATCAACAATGTATATTTAACAAAGTTTTTTCTTATGTATTGTGTGCATGTAACTATAATTTTTTTTATATTTTCTTATGTATAAACTTATCTATAATATTAATACGCCAAGCGATTTCTTGTGACCGATGATTTGTTGCACAGTTTTCTCCCGATTTTGACAAACGTATCTTATTTGAAAGGAATTTTTTTAGCTGTCCACCAGATTTTTAAATTTTTACATTTTTTTTGGAGTATAATGCATTTGAAGTTGCAACATATGCATAAAATTATACAATGGTATGAGTGTTTATCAAATTTGTCAATGTGCTTGCTAGTTTGTTTTCTTCACTCACAATAATAATTGCGTTGATTTGAAAAAAGAGTGTTAAATTGTGAATTAGCTAAAACTGATTAGCCAAAATGAAAAAATAAAATTTCCTACAATTTCCACACCAATTTTGAGGGCTTGGATCTGATAGTTATTACAAAAACACAACAATAACTTTTGATGTTGTATTTTTTTGTGTGTAATAGTTACATATCCATACATATATTAAATAAAAACAAGTAAGAAAATTATAGTCGGTCTAGACCGACTATACGATACCCTATACCATGCGTTTAGAGACCCTATCTCTTAGACCCAACTAACTGGATATAGAAAATAAGCATAAACCAAATTTGAGTGGGATTTTTATTAATTTTTTCAGCTGCAGATATGAAAAATTTCATATCGGATGCTATATCTATATGGGGACTAGGCCCAAAACTGGACCGATCCTGACCATGTTTGGTAAAGTCTCTTGTATTTTGCAAAAATATATACAAACAAAATTTGAGAAGAATCTATGCAATATTTTTGTTTTTTGATAGATTTAAGTGAAGATCGGGAAGCAGCTCTATAAGGAGCCTCTGACTGAGAGTTGTCCAATAGGGATCATTTATGGACTACTGATTAATGGATGTATTATATACATACAAACCCATTTTGACTAAGATTTGTATGATAATTTGGATGTTATGGCAATTTATGTTGATTTCATAGGGGTCATTTGTATGGGGGCTAGGTCTGAACATGGACCGATTCTCACCAATTTCAATAGCGTTCATCCCATGGCCGATAAAAGATCAAATACCAAATTTCGTCAAAATATATTCATATTTGCGACCTGCAGTTTGATTACAAGCTTTACATGGACACACAGACGGATGGACATCGTTAAATCGAATCAGATAGTGATTCTGATTCGATCGGTATAATTAAAGAAGGGTGTAGGTCAAATATTTTTGGTTGTTACAAACAGCAGCACAAAGTCATTATACCAAAACCACATAGTGGTATAGGGTATAAAAAATATGTATAAAATCTATATCAATAATCTACGATTTTTATACAAATTGACAAAAATTGCAAATATCAAAAAACTATAAACAATATGCATATATTACTATATATCTGTGGTCACAAGCATTAACCGCCTAAGTCGAAAATCATGCTTTCGAGAAAAATAACTTTTTATATATAACGACTTAGGTCAGTATGTTTTTATTAATATCTTTTTAAAAAACGATGTTAGAGATATGGGGATTTAACCTAAATGTAAAGCGTTGTTAGTATAATATGATAGCATGCATAACTCAAATCGTTCTTAAGTCAACTTAGGCAATTATCGCATGTGGCCACAGATATGTATATCCATAATAAACAAAGTTGCACCTCATTTTGCTCCTTATTGTGACTATTGCCGTTTTCTTTTCTGACAAAAAATGTCGCCCTTTTTCTGCCCTTTTTTCGAAAAGTGTATTTTTTATATATTCTGAATTAAGACCAACCTTATCTTATACATTAATCGAAAGGTCTCAAGGTAGAGCCCTCGTAAATTACAAAAAATTCCAGGCATTGACTTCTTTCAGGTCATAGTGTGAGAATATTTCCCCATTGTTCCCCTTTTATGAATATTTTCACCCTAGGACTTCCAAGAGGATAATAATCAAAAATTTTTTGCATTTATGAACACAGCACTTTGAGACCTTTCGATTGATAAGGTTTCTCTTATTTCAGAATATATAAAAAAATAAATTTTTCCAAAAAAGGGCACAAAAAGGCAAAATTTTTTGTCAGAAAAGAAAACGGCATATGCCACAAATTCTTTGTATATTTTTTCTAAGTCCTTTAATATAGAACTACAACTCATTTATATTTGTTAAATTATCAACATCTTCGATTGTGTTTTGTTCCAAGGTTTTAAGAATAGAGTTCACTTTCCTGTCCATTGGCCCATTTATATGAACACTTGTGAGATGAGCGTCAGAAAAGTAATCAGCAATATCATTTTATGTAAATGTTCGAAAATTTAAATGTTCGAAAATTCATGAATAATATTGTCAACATTTGACAATGTTAAATTTGTATGAATTGTAGGAGACAAATTTACCTTAAGTGCAAATGTTCTATGGAAAAATGTCCAATCAGCCTTACCATAGTCTGAAAAAATTCTCACGTCATGTTCTCAGTTACATGTTCACCGCTTCCATTCTTTTTTTTTTTATAAAATTTAATATTAAATAAACATATTTGAGAGCACAAATCTAGCCAATAATTCTGCTACTATTTTCCTTATATTTATACATTGGAGAAAGCAAAATTTTTTAAATCAAATTTTTAAACGGAATTGTGTTCAAGATTCTGACATATTTTTAATATTTTTCTAGATTTCTTCAACATATGTACTTAATGTCTGCATCTAAAAGTTTAACTTTAATATGTTTGCCTTATATTGGTTTCATATGATATCATTACATTTTCTATGTGTTACACACATACGAGTATGTCCATATTATAAGAAAGCAAAAATAATTTAAGCATAAAAAAATAAACAAACTCTTAGAAAAACAAAACAAATAACAACATCTTAATTCATATGTACGTAGTTTGTGTATAAATATGTAGAATGGATGGAACGAACACAATAAACAAGCATATCTAAGAGTCGCCACATTGTCCATTAACAAAATGGGTTAAAGACACACACATACACAAACACACTAAGCTACATATGAATTTTTATTAATATTTGAAAATATAGTGGGTGCCACTCACCGATTAGCAAAAACACCTATAACAATCCATCATGTATATGGAGTCAATAAACCCACCAGCTGATCTTTCTAAATTTTTGATATAGTTAGGAGCAGGTGGTAAATCTAATAGCTCAAAAGATTAAAGCAATTTATTTATTTAAGTAACTTTTGTTTTCATTTTGCAGAATTTCTATCGGGGGAGTGATTTCTTTTTCACAGATAGCCACTTGGAAATGTTTGCTTTAAGAAGCAACGACCCTCACCTATAATATCTATGATTTACAAATGTAAAAAATTACAAAATAATGAAATATGATATTTTTAGTAAAACCATATTCACATTATTTCAGAATTGAGCAGTTGAAATTCTTTAAATTATCCACTTGTATTCCAGAATTGTCCAAACGTATTTCAAAAAGGGCCTTGTGAATTTCAGAAAACAAAATAGTTCTATGCACTACAAATTTAAAGTACACACCTGTTCGTAATAATAGATACACTTAAATGTGTTTTATTTAAGGAAAAAACTAAATATTTTTCATTTATAAGATTAAACAAAATAAAAATTAAAATATATGTTTACTAAATAATTTCATTTGGTGGTCATAATATTAGATGTATATTTAGTAAAAACACGCAAATTAAAAGACACTTCATTTGAAGTAAAAAATTATTAAGGAATATTAGAGTAGGACTAATACCTTCGCTACTGTTTTTAATTAAAAAGTTTCTAATGGAAATTCGTGCCAAATTTTTTGTGTTTTTTCACATAAAACATTCTTATTATAAAAAACTTCTTTGAACAGTCTGTTGTTTAATGCATGTTGAACTGTTTTTTTTTTTCGTAAAATTTACGTGGAATTCTTTTCCTTTAAGGCGATGGACATTCCTTTGACAGTTGTTTCTAATTTTTATTTCATAGCTCCATATAATGTTTTCGCCATTTTTTTCGCCTTCACATCCAGACCAAAGTAAATTTTGTTAGCAAAATGTAATCTCGTCTTTATATTATGTTTACGCATGGAAGAAACTGTTCTATCAATTCTTCCGGGTAATTTAGCCTGCATAAGACGACGACGAACTGTTGGAGCACTGACTGCATTTTCAATCTCTGCAGAAATAGCCACTGAAGACTTAAATGGGTCTTTTTTAGCAATCAAAACTGTACGTTTTTGGCTTGTTTTATGTGCACTGACACATGATTCTACAGTTTTATTTTTAGCTAAAGCATTTCGGACACAACGGGAAAATTCCTATGCTTTTCTTATTTCTCTCATTGAGTTTCCCTCTTTTCCCACGGTTTGAACTATTTGTCTCTCTTCTTTGTGCAATGTTCGTTCCTTCCCATTTTCAAAAAAATCTTACATTAAATTTAATGTAAAACAAAACAACCACCACGCACCATTTAAACAAAAATTAAAAATTGCATATTAATTACAGTAGTAATTGCAATATGTCTGAAAAATGACGATAAATCTAACAAAACAAAACAATTTTAATTTGATGCAAAAAGAAAACGGTAATTCTACTTAGTTCAAATAAATTCTTAACTGCGAATTAATTTAAAATAACATATTTGGCATATTTTTATTTATAATGGCATTGCCACATTTAACTGATTAGGAAAAAAATCTAGAAATTTTAAAGAGAAAATGTTAGATTTATGATTACTTTAATAGTAATCAATAAAGTGTATCTAGTATTAATAGCAGATTCCAGCCCTCGAAATTCGAGCGTAAATTCTGGGAAATTTTATTTTTTCATTAAATAAAGACCCTAAAAGTATGCCAATCAATTAAAGCCAATCCATAAATCAACGCAAAAAACAAACTCATTTTTATTACAAATACATTAACAAATTTAATAAACACACATATAGCAATGAATAATTTTATGTATGTGCTAGTAGCAATTTTAAATGCAATTTACTCAAAACAAAGGAAAAAATTTAAAAATCTGCAAATCTGCAAATCGGCTAAAAAGAAATACCTTTCAAATAATATACGTTTGGTCAAAATCGGAATAAAACGGTAGAACAAAACATCAGTCACAAGAAATCGCCTAGCCTATTAATATTATAGATAGATAATCAGGTGTGTATGTTCCATAGGTTGTATCATTGACTGATGTAATATAAAGTTTATTTAAACGCTATAAACCTAACAGCAGAACTTAATAAATATTAATTTAAAAACAATTACAACCACAACCAAAACTATGTTTTCATCGAATTATAAATATCAGTTCCAGAAATCATTTCTTTCATTTTAAAAGAGGAAGAAAACAAAAAAGGCTAAAATACAAATAAATGCAGACAATTTTGTAATACATTTGGACAATTCTGTAATAGAAGTTGTAATTATGTAGTATTTATGTATACTAGCAGAGTCCAGCACTCGAAATTTATTTTTTATCTTTTAAATTATGCTTCAAAAGATGAACATTCTAGGAAATTTTATATCTATAATATTAATAGGATAGGCGATTTCTTGTGACCGATGTTTTGTTCTACCGTTTTACCCTATTTTGACCAAACGCATATTATTATTATTTTTTTTTTTTAATTTTTTTTTTTTAAGCCTAGTTCCGCGAAGCCGATGGCTTGTCTGCAGATTCAAATTTTGGTTAGTTTTTTGTTTTTTTTTTTTGCAGCGACACACCAAAGCCTCTGGTGGGAATCGAACCCACGACCCCCGCATGATAGGCGAGCACGCTACCAACTCACCTACCGGGGCGCTTTGAAAGGTATTTCTTTTTAGCCGTTTTGCAGATTTACAGATTTTTAAGTTTTTCCTTTATTTTGAGTAAATTGCATTTAAAGTTGCTACTGAATTAATGAGTCTGTTAATGAGTTTCTTATCTTCATTCGCAATAAGAATAAACCATAAAATTGTTGGTTTAGAAATTGGCTAAGTTGAAAAATAAAGCCGCACAGAAATTGCACTCGAATTTCGAGCGCTGGAATCTGCTAGTAATATATAAATGGGTTTGTTAATATATAATTTTATTAGAGCCTAAAGGTATGCTAATCAAATTTAGCCAATTCACAATTCAAATTAACAATTTTAATATAGCTTAAATAAAGGGTCCGGCAAATAACTTTTTTTTTTTTTTTGAAAATGCTATAAAAAAACTACTGAATATTATCTCAAATTTCTTTTTTTTATTCGAAAGTACAATCCTTCCGGTTAATAATGGAAAATAATTTCATTCAAATGGCTGCCTCGGCTGGCCATGCAGTAGCCTACACGATCGGTCCAATTTTTAAGCACATTATCGATTGTGTGCAGCTGTATTTCTCCAATGGCTTCACGAATATTGTCCTTTAAAGCGTCAATTGTCTCTGGCTTGTTGGCGTAACACTTATCTTTGAGGGCACCCCACAAATAATAGTCCAACGGTGTCAAAACGCAGCTCCGAGGTGGTCAAACGACATCAGCTCTGCGGCTGATAATGCGATCTTCAAAAACAGGGCGCAAAACATCGAGTGTAGCTTCGCCTGTGTGGCACGTAGCGCCGTCCTGTTGAAACCAAATGTTGCCAATATCCTCCTCTTTAATTTTTGTGAACAAAAATTCGTTCAACATGGCCCGATAACGATCGCCATTGACTGTAACGGCCACTCCTTGCTCATTTTTGAAGAAAAATGGCCCAATTATGCCTCTGGACCAAAATCCGCACCAAACAGTGACTCGTTTTGGGTGTATCGGCTTTTCAATGTATGCGTGCGGATTTTCTGTGCCCCAAATGCGACAATTTTGCTTGTTTACATACCCGCCAAGATCAAAATGAGCTTCATCTGAAAAGATGATTTTTTTTTTGGCAAAATCGGCATCTTCTGTAAGTCGATCGCAGGCCCACTTAGCGAAGCGAAAACGCATTTGATGGTCAGTTGGCTTCAACTCCTGAACCAATTGGACTTTGTATGGCGTCATACCAAGGTCTTTATGCAAAATTCGTCTCAATGATGCCTCCGAAATGTTCAATTCTTGAGAACGACGGTGAATTGATGTTGATGGCGCTTCATGCACACTTTCTGCCACAGCAGCAATATTCTCGGGTGTACGCACTGTTTTTGGCTTTTCACGCTTTGGTTTATCGATGAGGATGCCAGTTTCTTTCACATTTTTCACAAGATAACGAACATACGGAGCTGACGGTGCTTCTCTTCTTCCAAAATCCGTACGCAATTTTCGAACACATTCTGCAACATTACCATGATTTTCAAAGTAATGTCGCAATATTTCCCAGCGTTGTTCAAGCGTATACACAACCATATTCGTTCAGCGGAAGGATAAAACTAATTATCTGTCAAATCAGACATGAGCTAAGTGTTACCATTTACGAAATAAGCACTAGTTGAAAAAAAAAAACGTTAGATGGCGGACCCTTTATGTGTTTTATGTATGTGTTAGTAGCAAAATTAAATGAACCAAATGAACTAAAAACTGACCCAATTTTAATTTAAGAAACGTCTGTAAAAAAACGCCTTTCAAATGGTATATTTTTTTACCAATATCGGTTGGTAACTGAGAGTTTAGGAGATGTCACAAGAAATCGCCTTGCCTTATAGATTAACATATTTAACAAAACTTGTTGTTAATTCTTTAAATAGCAATTAATTTTCTGTTTGGAAAAAAATCTATATTCATACATATGTGACCTTCTCCGAGAAAAGGGACCTAGTGTGTGAAAATTTAGTTTTGAGAAAACACGCATTTTACGTTTCTACACCCTTTGAGGTTCCAGAATCCACCGTTTTTGACACAACCCGTTTTTTGACACACTAGGTCCCTTTTCTCGGAGAAGGTCACATGCATATATAAAAAAATTTTATAATTTATAATTGCATTTTCATACTTTCAACACGACACATCAACTGAAACTATTTTAAAAGATATTCTTTAGAATTTTTGGAGGTTTTAATGATTTTTTTCTCTTTTGCCACCGACATATGTATGTATGTTGGAAACTACAAAAGCCACAGGTCTAATTTTCTTAATATTTCTAAGATGAGCAAGATACAATATTTGCTCCAATTTTTAGCAAATTCCGAGGGGCTGAGGCCGAAAAAGCTTATTTTCTTCGTTGATTATAAATAAGAATGCTCAATAGTCTTTGATTTGAATAAGTAGAAAATAAATCGGTTGACTCACAATATTTTTTTATTTAAACGAAATATAGTTTTTCTATTAGAACACCACATTTTTGTGTAATTTTTGCTGAAGAGTAAACATATATCATGGTAGAAACAAATATAATTGACCATTTTTTTAATAAACAAACTTCTTTAATCTTCAAAGTATCATCTCAAAAAAATAATATTTTATTAATATTCTCCAGGATATAAGAATCTTTACAAAGAAAAAACAAAGGAGTTTGAATTTGGTTTAGAATTTTCCATCGTCATTCTTATGAAACAGGGATTCACCAGAAACGACATTCAAAGCAATGGATTTTACCCGAAGAAAGCAAATACAGTGAAATCGGCTGGCAAGATTATGGCCACGGTTTTTAGGGATATGCATAGAATAATCTATATGGACTTCTTGAAAAAAGGAAAAACAATAAATGGAGAATATTATTCGTCATTAGTGGGCCAATTAAGTGAAATAATCAAGAAAAAAACGACCCCAATTAGTAAAACAAGTGAGCTTCCATTACGATAATGTTGGGTGCACACTTGTGCAAGAATAGACGAGTTGAGATACGAATTCTTACCACATCCATACTTTCCGGACGGCTTTAAACAGTTGAAGAATCGATAGATGAAGTATATCGAGCAAAAAAGAAACAATGTTGAAAAATAAACAAGTAAGAGTGTTAAATTCGGCTGGGCCGAATCTTTGATACCGTCCACCTGCATCTTAAACTCAATATTACAACCAATATTGGGTATGGCTACCATTTTAAAACTGTTGTCGGTACTGAAATTTGAATTTCGAATACCAATTATATTTAAAGTTAATTGCTTTTCTTGTTGGCCAGTTTCTATTACAATTCTTTGTTATAAAAAACAATTATCGTGTCTTCTATAGAAAGAATTCATTACTATTTGAAAAATGGCATTATTTTTCTTTTACTAGAATAGAAAACCCCTAATGAAATTCATTATATAACGCAGCCAGCGTTATAACACCCAAAGTTTGATCCCTATAAGAAAGTTTTGAGATAATTCATTATAATTCAAAAAAAAAAAAACTGATTCTTGGTTAAAAATTTCCAGATATTAATATTAAAAAAGCAAATTTTAAAATAATTTTATCTGAAGGAGCTAGTAATTATTAATTTTGAATTCTGAATTTTTTTAATTTCGAATTTCTAATTTTTAAAATCCAATTCAAAATTTTTAATTTTCAAATTTCAATTTTTAATTTTTAATTTTTAATTCTTAATTTTTAATTTTTAATTTTTAATTTTTAATTTTTAATTTTTAATTTTTAATTTTTAATTTTTAATTTTTAATTTTAAAATTTTTAATTCTTAATTTTTAATTTTTAATTTTTAATTTTTAATTTTTAATTTTTAATTCTTAATTTTTAATTTTTAATTTTTAATTTTTAATTTTTAAATTTTAATTTTTAATTTTTAATTTTTAATTTTTAATTTTTAATTTTTAATTTTTAATTTTTAATTTTTAATTTTTAATTTTTAATTTTTAATTTTTAATTTTTAATTTTTAATTTTTAATTTTTAATTTTTAATTTTTAATTTTTAATTTTTAATTTTTAATTTTTAATTTTTAATTTTTAATTTTTAATTTTTAATTTTTAATTTTTAATTTTTAATTTTTAATTTTTAATTTTTAATTTTTAATTTTTAATTTTTAATTTTTAATTTTTAATTTTTAATTTTTAATTTTTAATTTTTAATTTTTAATTTTTAATTTTTAATTTTTAATTTTTAATTTTTAATTTTTAATTTTTAATTTTTAATTTTTAATTTTTAATTTTTAATTTTTAATTTTTAATTTTTAATTTTTAATTTTTAATTTTTAATTTTTAATTTTTAATTTTTAATTTTTAATTTTTAATTTTTAATTTTTAATTTTTAATTTTTAATTTTTAATTTTTAATTTTTAATTTTTAATTTTTAATTTTTAATTTTTAATTTTTAATTTTTAATTTTTAATTTTTAATTTTTAATTTTTAATTTTTAATTTTTAATTTTTAATTTTTAATTTTTAATTTTTAATTTTTAATTTTTAATTTTTAGTTTTCAATTTTTCATTTTTCATTATTCATTATTCAGTTTTCATTTTCCATTTTTCAGTTTTCATTTTACAGTTTCCATTTTAAATTTTCTAATTTTCAATTTTCATTTTTCACTTTTCACTTTTTAATTTTCAATTATCATTTTTCACTTTTAACTTTTCATTTTCCATTTTTCAGTCTTCAATTTTCATTTTTCATTTTTAATTTTTCAGTTTTCATTTTCCATTTTTCATTTTCCGTTTTTCATTTTTCAATTTAAATTTTTCATTTTCCAATTTCCATTTTTCATTTTTCAATTTTCATTTACATTTTTCATTATTCATTTTCCATTTTTCATTTCTCATTTTGCATTTTTCGTTTTTCATTTTTCGTTTTCCTTTTTCATTATGGACTATACTTTTACTTTCATATTGGCGATTTTTTTTATTATATCGTGATAACGAGAAAACGATGGTTTTTTGAACTGTGAATGTTGTTGTACAACTATTATGTTCAACCACTAAAATATTACAACAAACACACTGGGTTTTATGTTTTTTTTTAGAGGTATCTACATATTTTTGTTCGTATCTAAGCACAATGATGTCCGATTTACCCAATTTAAATACCAACCTGGTGGGAATAATGGCAAATGGTACTACTGTAACTTTACCCAGTAAAATGTTTTTTTGTGAATGAACGTGATTTCAACAGACAGACGGACAGACCGATAAGGATCAGGAATATATATACTTTATGGGGTCGGAAATTAGTTTTTCGATGCGTTACAAACGGAATGATAAACCTGCCACTGAGGTGTGGAGGGTATAAAAAAAATCAACCAAAAACTAAAAAAAAACATACTAATATCAATTAATGTGTGTTTCTAAATAAATTAGCAAATGTTAGTGGCATTGTTATCAATTTGTAGATATGAAAATGTGAATTTGGAATGTTATTTTTATATGGGGACTAGGTCAAAAATGAACAGATCATGATGATAATTAATAAGTATTTCTCAAAAACATTTAATAACCAAATTTTACTCTGCATATAATTTTAATAACTTGTATACTGAAATTTTGATAGATGATGCAAATGATCGTAAATTATCGAATATCATGTCACTGAACCCATTCTGTACCAATGACCGATAATGTGGTGCTTTAGCACCTTCTGATCACAAATTAAAAATATTGGTGATTTATGATGGCCGTGGTGAAACCAAATCATTGGCATCATAAAATGCCAAATTCATAGTTATAGGTTTTCGCAACACTTGAAGAATATATTTATAATACGGATTAAATAAAATGTGATGTTTTCGCCCAAATATTTAACTTAACATTAATAAAAAAAATATTTATTATATGCATTGCAAACATTTTTGCCGATGTTTTTTCGGAGTAAATAGATTTAAATAAAATGGTACCATGAATTTAACTTCAGTTTCGTGTAGGCAAAGAAAAAATTACCGAATCCGTTAGTGAACATACAACCAAGTTTGATGTTGCGAAAACGCAACGATGGTATAAAATGGGTTACGATTTTTTTCACGTTCATAGCTCGGTATATTTGCTTGATTTTTTTTTTCAATGGAAAATATAAGTTTGATGACACAATTAAAGTTGAATCGAATTGTATTTAAAAACAAACAAACAAAAAATAACAAAAAACCAATAGTCGATCTAGATCGACTGTATGATGCTCTATACCTTGAGCTGCGAAAAGGGGTATTGTATCCAACTTTATATATATATATATATATACATAAGTTCCCGTTGATCCTATAAGGAGCATAGGGCCTCAGATTCGGTTTCGTTAATCGTTATTTGAGATGAGCAGTTGATTAGACTACCGCACCCGATCCTGGTGTTAGGGCTGCTAACAATACCTCCAGGCGGGATTACAAAAGAAAACACATTTCTATAGCGAGCCGCTCGCTCCAAGTCACACCTAACCTGATTACCAGACGCTGAGAAGTTTGCTACTTTTTGATCCACTCCGAGTATTTTATTTCCCCGGTGCCCTTCACGAGGGGATAGAGAAAGTAGAAAAACCCCCACGGTATATCCAACTTTGAGTGGAATTTTTATTATTTTATTATTTCGATAAGTTCATATCGAATGCGGTTTTCATATGGGGACTAAGGTCATAAAATGCACCAATCATGACCACATTTAGCAAAAGTGACTGATTTTTCTCAAAAACATATATAAACCAAATTAGAGAAAAATCTGTGCAATATTATCGATTTTTAATAGTTTCAAGTAAAGATCGGGAAGCATCATATATGGGGGCTATGAAAAAGATGATTATCCAGGGTTTACTGTTGGACTACTGATTAATGGTTGTGTGTGGTTTAAGTCGATCTAATAGGGGTTATTTCTATGGGGGCTAAATCTGAACATCGATTTTCACCGATTTAAATAGCGACCGCCTATGGCCGAGAAAAATATGTGCGACCTGTAGCATGATTAAATGATCTACATTGGCCCACAGGCAGACAGACAGACAGACGGACGGACGGACATCGCTAAATAGACTCAGAAAAAGATTCTGAGTTGATCGGTATAAGAGAAAGTGGGTCTAGGTCAAATATTTTTGGTAGTTACAAACATTAGCACAAACTCATTATACCCTGACCACAGAGTGGTATAGGGTATAATAAAATTTTCAGCTTCTGGGCTATTCATGTGATTGTTGTTTTTGAATTGTGTGGGTTGCTGCATGTGGCTTTAAATTAAAATTGAACAAATTTTGTAAATACTCATAAATACTCAATACTCTTTTAAACGATTTGAAATAAATATATACATATATAATGTATTTCTTAAAGTATTTCTTAAATTATTAAATTACAAAAAAAATCATGAACTTACAATTAATTTCCAGCATGTTTTTGAATAATTGGTTTGTTTAAAACTCCTCAGTATATTAGTAATATGTGATTGCGACAAATCGTGTGACAAAAGTCACAATGAATTGACTCACGAGATTTATGGAATAATGCATTTTTATACCCTATACAATTATGTGATTATGGTATAATGACTTTGTGTTGATGTTTGCAGCTAACAAAAATATTTGAGCTAGACCCATCTTTTATTATACCGATCGACTCTGAATCACTTTCTCAATCTCTTTAGCGATGCCTGTCTGTCCGTCCGTCTGTCTGAAATTAGGTATATAATCTTTTATCGGCCATGAACGCTATTGAACGCTGGTGAAAATGGTGGCATAGTCCCCATAAAAATGACCCCTATGAAATCGACTTAAATTGCCAGAAGATCCAAATTATCATATAGATCTCGGTCAAATAGGGTGTGTGTGTGTGTGTGTTACTCCCGTTAATCAGTAGTTGAAAAATAAACCCTATAGGACAATTCTTAATCATAGCCCCCATATACAGTTGCTTCCCGATCTTCACATAAATTTATTAAAAAACAAAATTATTGCACAGATTCTTCTTAAATTTGATATTAATATATTTCTGCAAAAAATAAGTGACCTTACAAAATATGGTCAGGATCGGTCCATTTTTCGACCTAGTCCCCATATAAATATAGCATTCGATATGTACTTTTTCATATTCAAAGGCAACAAAATGAATAACAGTGCCACTCAAATTTAGGATATGCTTATTTTTTATATGCAATTAGTTGAACCTAACAGATAGGGTCTCAAACGTATGGTATAGGGTATCGTATTGGCGGTCTAGACCGACTTGTTTTTTCTTTTTGTTTTTGTAGATTTCATTCATAAGTCCATTAACAATTACAAAGGTTTTTTTTTTTATTTAACTAACAATATAATACTTATATTTTCGCAAAATCTTTATGAACATTTAAGTGAACTTTAGACAATTAGTTTGTGTGTGTGTGTATGTATACAGTGAAATCTCCCATTATGGAAGAATTTTTAATTGATAAAAAATAAGTACATACATATTTCCGTAAAACCTAATCATACGTATTTGACAAAATTTCCTTATAAATATGTTTGTTGGAACATGTATTTATCAGGAAGGAGAACACGACACGAATTGTGATTAAGTAATACAATCGATATGTTTAAGTACAATTTAATATTTTCTTTGTACTTTTCCGCCTTTGAGTCAATTGTCCAATTGATGACAAACATGAATCATTTTTATTTTTTTATTTTTGCATCTTTTTTCCGTTGTACAGTTCCGTTTGTCCGATTTTGAGAGGTTTTTCGTATGAAAATTATAGAAGTTAAGTGTTCACATCTGTCTATTAGAGTGTATTTTCTTTCAAAAATATATATATAAGTATCTATAGGTTTCCACTTATATTAAATGCAGAGGTTTCACTGTATACGTATATTGTAAAAAATCCATATGTACTTTCAAACGCATATATACATATATATAAATAAACTGTTAGTCATCGCTATGTCGTATGTGATAACCTGTTGCCAAAAATTAAATAGTTTGTTTTATTCATTAACAAATTTATTTCTCATTCGCATGTAGTTGAGATTTAATATTATAAATACTTTTTTAATGATTATTACACAGTGATACAAAAAAGAATGAAACAGATATACATGGGATGCGATACTTTTTTTCTAGTTGGTCTTGTCGAGTATAACAAGACTCTGTTCTTGAAATTTGCGAAACACCTCCAAAATCTTGAGTTACGGGTAAAAAACGGGGTTTCGGCACATGATATTTAAGTATTATTGAGACATCTGTGCGTATTCCTCCAACAAACTCATTTTAAAAAATTCTCTATTCTTCAACTTTGAAGATATTTTTACACATTTTTTTTATTTAGGAACCGTATAATGTAAGAATTTATTACAATAGTATGTTTATATGTGAGTAAAATGTAGCTTTGGCTTAAAAAATCCGTTAAAAATTGACTGAGTATTAAACATTTAATAAAATCAAAATTTTGGAATAAATGTATGCACAATGTTTCTCTTTTTCTTTTTATGCGCTTTCTGTTTAGTGAAGTTTGTACTATAATGCAGGATATCGGTCATATCTGTGATCTTAAAAACAATATTGGAGTGGTTGAAGCATACAACAAACTCTTTAATCGCTCTTATAAATTTAGTCGCTGGTATGGGCCAGAACTTGTTTGTGAATATTGCTGTTCAACATTAAAAAAAAATGTAAAATGTAACAGATTTCCATTATGCAATAAAACAGCTTTCAGGTCTATATATACCATTACAGAATATATTTAAAAAAATAGAAATCGAGTAAAACTTAACTTTTTTAAAGAATATGTATCGCATCCCAGGTATTTTTTCTGTCACACAGTGTTATAAAATTTATTTTTAAATACTTAATATTTCTCGAACGAGAAAAATTACTTTTAAATTGTCTGTCTCAAACATTATTATTACTGTTGAAAAGCTATGATTTACAATATTTTTTTTAAAAAAATCATTATTTCGATACATGATTATTATAATTTTTAAAATATTTATTTCTTTTTTTATTTTTTAATTGTAGACTCGAATTTTTGTAAATCTTTATTTTAAATTTTGGTAATATTTTTACACGAAAATAATATGAGGAAATTTGTGTTTTTAATATTAAATTTTGGATTATTTTATTTATTTATTTATTTAATTGGAAATACTTTTATTTAACATTTTGTTTAAAGCAAAATAAATTTTTTTTTCTAAGGTATCGAGTCTTTTTTCCTACATTTTTAAAGTTTTTTAATGCAGTAGTATTGAACTCTTCTTTCCCATCTTATGAAGATTTTCTTTCACTTCTTATCAAGTTTTAAATAAAATTTTATATTTTTAACGAAACTTTGGAAATATATTTTTTTATTTAGAATTACTAGCTAATATGGTACAATTATTAATATTTCTAAATAATATTTGCGATAAAGTGTACGTTGGGACTACGTAAACAAAACTAAAAACGCGCCTTTCATCCCATAAGTCTGATCATAAAGCACTTAATAAACCAATTGAGCATAAAACTGCGCTTGCAGCCCACAGTACTTTGACTGGGCATAAACCAAATTTTAATGATGTGTACATTTTACAAGAAGAGAATAACTATGCGAAGAGATATGCTCTAGAAATGTTACACATAATTGATGTACAACCGAATAAAAGACAACTTTAAAACAGATACGGACAAATGTGCTCAATTGTACAGGCACATAGTAAACAAATAAGACTAAAACTAGTTGAATGTACTACATAATGTGAACAGAGGTAGACGCTTTCAACTCCGCGGGAATAAAACAGAAAACACAATGTATGCAATTGTTATTATTATTGTTTAAATCAATGTTTTTCTGTAAAATTAAAAAATTTGTTATAAATTGTATTTATGTTTTAGATTTCTGAAGATAACAGCGATGCTGTTCGAAATAACAAAAATAAAAATAATAATTAAAAAAACCAAAAAGGTAAAGAATTTGATTTCTATTATTAAAACCACATGACCTTGAGCCTAACAAACCAAAAACCACATTACAACACAACAGGTCAACAATATTGAATAATATGTAACCAATTAAAATAAAAACAAGTAAGAGTGTTAAATTCGGCTGTGCCGAATCTTTGATACCCTCCACCTCGGTTTGAGTATTGATAATAAATGTAAACAAAATATTGGAAAAAGTAAACAATTTGTTAAACTTAATACCAAATTATTTCAGAAAATTCTTTGGGTTGGTTTTCGTCTTTTCTATTATTTCGGATTTATTTCGGTGTTTGCTTTTTGGTCGTCGTGGTTGCTGATCGTGGTAGCTCGACCTAACCTCCATTGCAAAGGTAATGGTTGTGTAGGGTGGCTATATGCATGAAATCGTGCTAATTGGAGATGGCTGTATAGTTTCTTTTAATTGGCCAAATATTTCTTCATTGTGGCCATATAGGTCGGATGGAGTAACAAAATAATAACCAAAAAAAAGCTCTCTAAACTTTTTTATTAAAACATTGCCATATTTTGAAAACATAGAGAATAAATTTATAATAACAAATAATCAAATTAGGGATGCCAAACGCAAAAAACTAAAAGTCCCAAACATTTTAAATAAAATAATTTGTTATCTTTATTTTCTGAAAAACTTCAAAATTTCATCCAAAAAAAAATTGTGAAAATTTATATATAAAAAATAACATTCTCATCAAATTGCGTTTATTTATGTAACAGTTTTTATGTTCGCAATTCTTAATTATCATTTGACGTTTTCTAAAATTCATTGAATTTAAATTAATGTTTTCTGTAGTGTGATTCTGTAAATTTCAACGATCCGACAATCGCAAAATATATCGACAGCTATTGTTGTTTGCACTAAGGATTAAGTGATTCACTAAGTACATACATCTTAACGACAGTCGACAAATCTATTTTTCTATTTATTTAAATTGTAAACGAGTGGCATCTCTGTCAAAATAGCGAAAAACACAAAGAAGAATAGAAAAAGCCAAATTACTTCGTGTTTGACAGGTTACTAATATTTCTGTTTATTTATTTGAAAATGAAATAATGAATTGAATATGCTATTTAATTTTTTTATTTATATAAAAAAGTTTTCTAATAAAAGCAAAATATTTTCACTATTTTATGATTTTTATTTATGTATGACGACATTTCAACCTAAAAATTTAAGGTTTTATCGATTGAATAAACAACACAAAAATGGTTGTCGTTTAGATAGCAACAACAGCTGACTTTAACAATAGCGAATATCGTTTCAAAATTTTACTGATAATTTTGCAATTTTCTTTTTTTAACGATTCGACTATCGTTAAAAGAAGTTACTGAATCGCGGTACTGAAAAGTTATTAATTTCTCCTGAATGGCAATATTTTTTTTTTAAATGTAAACATATTTAGTGTTTTTTTTTTTTTGGAATTTCAATTTGTGTTTAACGAATAAAATTTATATATTAAAGATGCAATTGATGTCTTCTAAATTTAAAATTATTATTTTCGGCGTTTTGATATGATTTTCTGAAATTCAATTAATATTTTCTAATTTATAATTGGAAATTTTAATTCCAGTTTTTAGAATTGATATTCTCTTAAATTTAAATGGAAAATTTTAAAGTGAAATTTTGTATTTATGTGAATAATACTGCTTTTGTAATTATAAACAATTTTTAATAATTAGATGTACTCGCAATTAGATATTTTGTAGGTAAAGCAGAATAATAATTCTATATAACTATGTAGAATTGTTTTGAAAGCAAAAAACTCATTGATGAACTCGGTAACTCTATTTTGTAAAGACAAAAAAAGTTAGTATGACAAACTTATGTTCATATTTGTTAAAGAATAATGAAAAACCGTATGAAATAAAAGACCAGCCCGTGTATACTCTGAACATTGTTCTGTATGATATCTAGTTGAAAATATTAACATTCATGTTAAAATAGAAATAACTATTGCAAAGCTAATTAGAACAAAAATTGTGGCGCCATCTACTGCGGCATAGTCACGCTGAGCAAAATGAAGTGACTCTCCGTTAATGCAAAGAAATGTATTTTCCCCACAACAAAATATTGCAGAATTTTATGTTAATAAAATAATACACCGATTTATTTCTACCATGCAGTTGTTATGGATATACATATATAATATATGTATATTATTTGCATTATTTAATATGTTTATGTATGTATATGTAAATATTACACGCAAAAAATACAACATCAAACGTTATTTTTGTGTTTTTCTCTTTAAATAAATTTATACATAAAATTTTTTTTGTTGAATTTACATTGTTTTTCTTTATTAACAACTAGGTATTTTAGCATTATTTGCTTTAGATGTTGGTGAATTTTTACTCCCTTCATATTAACTCGTAGTGTCTGCTTCTCGAAATAATTTGGATCGATTTTAACCCCTTTCCCGTGACCCATTCGATCTGAAATTTTGCAGGCAGGCTCGTGGTAATGACAGAAATGATCTAACAAATATTTTTTGTGATGCCAAAACAATGGAAACTTTTAAATTTTTCTACCAGAGTTAATAAAAAAAATGTACAAAGGGTTAGTTTTTATTATATTATTACCCCAACGACCACAAAAACAACAAGTCCAGCTATGACAACAACACAACATTTAGAATAAAACAAGAACAATATAGAAACATCATATTTTTCATTTTTTTTTTTTAATTTTTCAGAGATTTCCCTGGACCTGTTCCACCGATTTCAATGATTTTTGAAATAGAAATCTTCACATGAATTTGGTGAATCATTCTCATTAAAAATGATCACTGTAGCTGCACCATTGAAGGCGTGATCGTGACAAGAACAACATAGAAAATTATATTTTTTCAAGACTTTTTTTAGTTTTTATTCATATCTCGGGCCCTAATCGACCGATTTAGACGATTTTAAATAGCAAACTTTTCAGAATGTTATTAAATCATTTTTTATGCCAACGAGCACCCTAGCTGCCCGATTGATGCCGTCATCGTGATTTCCACAGACGGACAGACGGACATCGCTATATCAACTCCGGTTTTTATAAGGATCACAAATATATATATTTTTTGGGGTCCAAAATTTTTTTTCTAATTATTACAAACGGAATGACAAACTTATATATACCCTCTGCACACTGGAGTGGAGGGTATAACTAAACTAAAACAAAAATGTTAAATTCCGCTGTTCCAAACCTGCATCTTAAACATAATGTTACAACCAATGCTGAGTACGTCTACCACTTTAAAACCGAAACTTTAAATTCGAATACCAATTAAATTTGAAGTTAATTGCTTTCCTTTTATAATTTCTATATATTATAATTTCTTATTATAAACAATGGCCGTGTCTTCTATAGAAAGAATTAACTACTATTTGAAAAATTGCATTATTCTTATTATACTAGAGTAAAAAACCCATAAGTTCCCTAAGTACTTCATCGAACAGCAATGAAATTAATTATTTAATGCAGCCCTTGTTATAATACTCAAAGTTTTGAGACCATACTAAAATATCCAGATATTAATATCAAAAAATTTTAAAATATTTTTATCTGATATATCTAGTATCTATCTATTTTTATCTAGTAGTGTATTAATTTAAGATACATTTAATACAAAAAAACAATTATTAATTCTTTGAGGCGGTTTTTCGTAGTAGAATTTTCACCAGCTTCCCGACTAGCTAGCTAGAGCTCTGAAACTTTCAGCATTTGCGAAATGTTAAATGATTTTCTACATGATTTTATTATTACTAGCAGATTCCAGCCCTCGAAATTCGAGTACAAATTCTAGGAAATTTTATTTTTTCATTAAATAAAGACTTTAAAGGTATGCTAATCAATTATAGCCAATTTACATATAAACAGAAAAAAAACAAACTCAGTTTTATTACAAATACATTAACAAATTTAATAAACACACACATAGCATTGTATAATTATACCCTACACCACTATGTGGTTTGGGTATAATGACTTTGTGCTGCTGTTTGTAACAACGAAAAATATTTGACCTACACCCATCTTTAATTATACCGATCGAATCAGAATCACTATATGATTCGATTTAACGATGTCCGTCCGTCCGTCCGTCCGTCCGTCCGTCTGTGTGTCCATGTAAAGCTTGTAATCAAACTGCAGGTCGCAAATATGCATATATTTTGATGAAATTTGGTATTTAAGCTTCTACCGGCCATGGGATGAACGCTATTGAAACTGGTGAGAATCGGTCTATGTTCAGACCTAGCCCCCATACAAATGACCCCCATGAAATCAACATATATTGCCATAAGATCCAAATTATCATACAAATCTTAGTCAAATTAGGTTTATATGTATATATTACATCCATTAATCAGTAGTCCAAAAATGATCCCTATTGGACAACTCTTAGTCATAGACCCCATATAGAGCTGCTTCCCGATCTTCACTTAAATCTATCAAAAAACAAAAATATTGCACAGATTTTTCTCAAATTTGGTTTGTATATATTTTTTCAAAGTGTAAGTGACTCTACCAAATATGGTCAGGATCGGTTATTTTTTGGACCTAGTCCCCATATAGAAATATCATCCGATATGAATCTTTTCATATCTGCAGCCAAAAAAATTAATAAAAATGCCACTCAAATTTGGTTTATGCTTATTTGCTATATCCAATTAATTGGACCGAAGAGATAAGGTCTCAAAACCATGGTATAGGGTATCGTATAGTCGGGCTAGACCGACTATAATTTTCTTACTTGTTTTATGTATGTGTTAGTAGCAACTTTAAATGCAATTTAGTCAAAATAAACGAAAAAATTTAAAAATCTTTAAATCTGCAAAATGGCTAAAAAGAAATACCTTTCAAATAATATACGTTTGGTCAAAATCGAGATAAAACGGTGGAACAAAACATCGGTCACAAGAAATCGCCTAGCCTATCAATATTATAGATTTCATTATTCATGTCTTAATTTTTTTTGTGTTCAGCTTTCGAAATATCTCAACGTATATTGTTTATGCTGGTATTAACACCAGTTTTTGCCTTATTTTTGCTTTTAATGTTTTTTTTTTCAAGACAGACTCCTTAGAAAAAAACTCGGATATAACAATTCGACTACACGATTCCACTTGCTAATTATAGCTGATTATTTAACCATGTGTTCTAATACAAGTGGCGCAAAATTGTTGCTTGTTAAAACCATATAATAGTATAGAGTACAATTTCTTTTTACAGAGAGAGTTAATATTAGCAAAATAAAATAAATAAAGAGAAAAAAAAAGATACCCGATAAATACTTATCGAGTTATTAGCATAAAGGTTGTGTTATTCAAGGGGCGATGAGTGTATCAATCAGCTATTTTCGGGGCCACGTTCATCACATTTCAACAATCGTGACGACCTCTTGAATACAAAATTGAATTAATATTGTTATTCCAAATACACTCAGAAAACGTTAACTACACAGTAACTACAGTTACGTAATTCACGGAATAGTAATTAATTTGTTTTGACATGTGCATAATTTTCTAGAAATATTCTAGGAATGAGATCGATAAAAAAAGAAGACAAAGAATTTGTTGAATAAAAATTTAAAAATTATTAAAAATTATAGTTGTTTTCTATTTGACCTTTTCAAAGTTAATTGTAAGAATAAAATATTCGAGCTCGAGGCCTGGGTTTTTTCTTTAATTAAAATTCTTCTTTATTCTCCAACACTTCGATATTCATCGAATATCATCTTCAGGGAGTATAGTGGATTTTAATAAAAATATAAAATTAAACAAGTAAGAAAATTATAGTCGGTCTAGACCGACTATACGATACCCTATACCATGGTTAAGAGATCCTATCTATTCGGTCCAACTAATTCGATATAGAAAATAAGCATAAACCAAATTTGAGTGGCATTGTTATTAATTGTTTTGGCTGCAGATATGAAAAACTTCATATCGGGTGCTATATTTACATGGAAACTCGGTCCAAAAATTGACCGATCCTGACCATATTTGGTAAGGTCACATTTTTTTGCATTTTTGTTTTTTGGCACTCCTTGATATAAATTTAATAGTTAATAGTTCCAGACGTTACAAATTACTGACTTTTTTATCGCAACTGCAAATAGCTTGCCTTTCGAGGATTTTGTCTTTTGTTTCGATATTTTTCGTCAATAGTTCTTCGAGCATCAGCAACATAAAAATCTGAGATAGATCTGGTAGAAGCCTCCACACCACTGTGCAGAGGATATATTGTATAAGTTTGTCATTCCGTTTGTAACGCATCGAACGCATTCTTGATCCTTATAACAACTCGAGTCGATAAGGCATCATTGTACCAAGACATGACCTAAAATATGGCGACACCTCTAAATAATTGCTAAAAATTCATTGTGTTTGTTGTAATAATTTAGTGTTAGTTCATCAAATTGTTTTCTTTTTCAAATATTTGTTTACATCTGTTATAAGTAGTGCAAAAATTCCAGATACTAACGTAAATGTAAAACCAAGGTGGACGGTATTAAAGAATCGGCATATTGTAAACTGCAGACCTCGAGTTTTATTTTCAATATGTTTTCGATTTTACTAATATCCGTTATACCGCAATACGCAGATTTTCCTGATACCATTTTATTGCTCTTCAAATTTTTTAAAAAACCAAAATTAATTTTGTTGAAAAGTTTTAATTAATTCGTATGAGCATTAAATTTTTTGAAAATTGTGAATCCTTTGAAGTCCTTTAAAAAATAAACCTGACATATAACTAAGTATGCAGTATAATTACATATTATGGTTTTAGTTTCACGTATACATGGATTTCTCTATGTGTAAAAACTACTATTGCACGAAGTAATAACTAATCATGAATTCCAACATGTATATCTTGACTAAAATATATCTGAAATGACTCTATGGATGTATCATGTTTAATAGAATATCAGTAATTGATTGTGACTAGTAGTATAATATTATAAAAAGAAGCTTATAATACCCTAAGCTCATAGTGATGTAGGTTATAAAAAGCGAAATATTGAAAATCCGATAGTTTTTATAAATCAAGTCTAAAGCCTAAGTAAGCAGAATATTAGAATTTTATATCACAAAAAGTGTGATGTACAGTTTTTATAAAAAAAAAAATATTATAATTGAGAAATCGAAAGTTCGTATAAGGACTGAGTGAGAGCGAAAAAATCTTAACACACATAAAATGAAATAGTAAGGAAACCATTTGACCTAGAGTTTTGATTTGTTTTTTTTTTTTTTTTATTTAAATTATATTGAAGCTTACAAAATAAGATAACTTTTATAGTTCTAACCACTACTTATGAGCATATGCACCTTTTCCGATAACCCCTCCAATAGGGATTTAATAACGGCTTCTGTCACTTTTTTGGTACACGTTTTTTGTGCTCTTCTATTTCGTTTTCACAAGAGCCCTATAATTTTCAACTGGACTTAGTTCCGGACAGTTTGGAGGATTTGCCTCCCTTTGTACCAAAACCAAGTTATTCTTCTTCTACCACTCAAGAATTTTCTTACCGTAAAGACAGGATGCCAAATCGGGCCAAAATTATGTGCACACATTGTGTTGGTTTAAGAAAGGAAGGAGTCTTTTTTTTAAACACTCCTTAACACTAATTTCAGTATTTGAAAAGCTCGTTGTAACATATGACTTGCTTACCATACCAGCAAACTTTTTTGGAAATGTCGTCTGCTATTGGTTTCAAAACTTATCTTCAAGATATCTTCGAGCAATAACAACAACATTTTGGCACGGAAGTATTTTTTTATGAAACATGATTTAAATTTCTGTGCTCTGGACTTTTGTGTTTTCAAGCTTTAACTTTTCGCCCCAAATATGTCGAGCACTGGGATAGCCGTCCTAATTTTGTACCAGAAGTTTTGGGAGGTCTTTTCAATAAGCTTTCTATTTTCTTGGTCTTACATATAACACGTGGACCTTTCTTTGTTCCCGAAGCAGGTTTCTATCAATGTTCAAATTCTCCTTATAACATTGGAAACAGTTTGACAGTAGCCCTTTGATCCTTTGGTCAACTTTTTGTAGGACCAAGTTGGATTTTGTTGAAAATATTTAATAATTTTAGCTCGTACTTCTATTTTATCACTCATTTTAATCAAACTAACAACAAATGAACAGGGTTGTCATTAAACATAATATCTGACATATTTTTCAAAGACAACTTGAAATAAATTCAAATAATGCTTGCAAAAAAGTTAAGAATTTTAGCAAAATAGTTTTCCAATGAGAAAGTTCTGGAGAAGAAAAGAAAAACGATTTCAGAAAATAGATTTGTTACGTAGTAACAATTCCGTAGTCTAAATAGAAAATATTTATATTTAAAGAATTTAAGCAGTTACAGTGTATTAACCGATGCAACAACTAAATGAAAATATTACAATCTCTCGGAGAGTTTTCAGGAAACCGTAACGACATCAAACTGTTTTTAGAATCTCATATTCAATTGTCTTCTAATTAAGTTTCAATGAATCGATTTGAACCAATCGACTTAAACCAATATCGATGTATATAATCAACGATATTATTTAGGTTTTTTTTTTATATATATTCTGTTCAATTTTACGATAAAACGTTTTTTATATACAAATACTTATATTTTTAAATATTAAACACAGATAAGATATAGAAGTGACGTGTTGCCAGGTGATGAACATATTCTCACAAAAAATATTAAGTCATTTATAATTTTTTGCAAATAATAAATTTTAGTAGACCTTGACTCATACGTGTCATAATTGTATACTACTCTAACAACAAAAGGTTCGTACAAGCTACAAATATTTTCATAATGGTTTGCCATAGTAAACAGGTCTTTAATATACACAAAAAAAAATTTCAATATTGATTACATCCTATCAACTCTACCATATTTTTTTTTTGTTGGAAAGTAAAAAATTGATCTGACCAAATGTAAATCCAAACCAATCACTTCATAAATATTTGCATTTTTAATTTTTCTGCAATTAATTATTAAATTTCGTTTGATGTTTCGTAAACATGTAAATATGTATGTACTTAGTCCTGCCATAAGTTCTGTTACAATTTGAATAAAATAAACTAGTTTTTTTAATGTTTTGTAATTTTAATTTTTTTTTATTAAATAATAGTGTTACCGAAAATCACCATCTTATTCAAAATGGTCGCCTCTCGCTTTAGACGCTGAGGCCATTGGACTATAGCTGCATGTATGGTTTCGATGGGTATTGACGACGCTGCTGAAATAAGAGCTTTCTTAAGACTCTCCAAATTTCTAGCTCTGACCACAATTGGTAATCAAGAGGATTCAAACCTGGGCTTCCCGAGGGCCAATCTGCAGTACTCATAAAGACTGAAATATTCTGATGTAACCACTCTTGAGTTGTTTTGGCTTTGTGTACCAGAGTCGTGTTGAAAAACCCAGTGCCCTCTATTAAAGAGGGTTGTTGTTAAGTCTTTCACCACACCTTTCAATACGTCTTGTTGGTACACTTTTGCTCCAGTTTTTACGCCCTTTTCGCAAAAATTCAAAGAACTGATGCCTCTATGCGATACTCCCCACCTGAACATAATATATACGAAGGCTACGAAGGCTTAACGTACCGAAATACCCTATGAGGATCATAGGTGATTACTTCTCATACAGGACCCTTTGGTATGGGACGGAAGTGGGAACGGTCTCATACGAGACCTCGGCATGGGTCCCACAGGGCTCTGTACTGGGTCCGTTACTGTGGAATGTCGTGTACAACCAGGTTCTTGAAATTGAGATTCCAAAAGTGGCCGACATCATAGGATTCGCAGACGATATAGCAGTCGTAGTCAGCGCACCCTTCCTGGACGAAGTGCAACTGTATGCGAACGAGACGATCCGTTTGGTAAGGCCCTGGCTCGGAACGGTTTGACTAGAACTTGCCGCTCACAAAACGGAGGCAGTTTTGATTAGCGGACGCAAGAAGAGAAATCTTGCGACTAGAAGTGGGTAATGTCGAAATTGCATCCTCACAGGCGATAATATACCTGGGACTCAAGATCGATGATCGGCTGTGCTTTAAGGCACATATAGAATATGCATGCCAGAAGGCGGTGGACCCCGTCTGAACCGAAGGATCCTAATCGCAGGGGTAGTGAACTCCATATTGCTGTATGGAGCCCCAATCTGGGCAAGGAATACTAGAAGCACGTCAAGGCGAAACTTACTCTCGTTGTATAGACGAAATTGTCTGACAGTCAGCAGTGGGTACAGGACCATATCATCGGAGGCAATAGGTCTGCTAGCTGGAATGATACCAATCGACCTAGTAGCAGAGGAAATACAGAGAGTCTTTGTCACAAGGTAGGAAAACCCCGAGGAAAATAGACAAGAGAGGCGGCGCGTGGAAAAGAACGAGAAAATAAACCAGTGGCAAAGACAACACACCCAAGGGGAGATGGACCCACAGACTAATACCAAGTGTTATGAAGTGGATAGACTGCAAACATGGCGAGGTTAACTCTGTGGTTTTCTGGAATATCCACGTATGTACATTTTTGTCAGTTTTGAGTTAACGATGCCAAATATATTAATTTTTAACGCTCTTTACATGAGTTCAATTTTTCTTTTTAAATATTGACCATTTCTGAGTCTTTTCTTTAAATAACGACGTAACTTAAATGTTTATAAACTTAACTTGCAGCACTAACGACGTATGTCAACCTACGTTTGATCGCTGACAAATTATTTTCTCAGAAAACAACACATAGCGACATACGTTGTTATTAATGAAAAAAAAATGAAAAATAGTTTTGGATTAGTTTTCTGTTTATAACCACTTGTAAAAACTTGTATGTTTATTTCTGTTATTTTTTGTCACTATTATTCTTAATACGTTGTTATATTCTCATCCTAAGTCCCGTTAACTTTTTGTTGACAAACAAGAAAATCCATTTTTTAAGCAACAACAACTTATGTCTACATGGGTGGTTGCATTGGTAGTTTTCTTTTTCAAAGAAAACGACGTTTGTTGACATAAGTTGTTTTATCTACACACACTTTAATTGTAATTTACATATTGTTTTTTCGTCCTTCTCAAGGATCTATTCCTCTGAAGATTTTTGACTCAAAATTTTTTATAAAGTATTTATTGCCCATACCTAGAGGACTGTTAAATAGAAAGCTATAAAATCTTTATATCGAGCCCATAATTTCAAATATAACGTTTTTTTGATTTTATGACATACGCGGTTATTCTAGAAAACCACAGAACTATAACTCGACGCAGTTCTTAACCGGCCACGGAGGTTTGAGGAACTACCTTTTTAAATTCCGACATGATGATTCATCCCTGTGCCCAAGATGCCCGGAAATATGTGAAGATGCGGAGCATGTTTTTTTCGAATGTCCCAGATTCGAGGAATGCAGGCGCATAGTGATCAGGGAAATTGGTCAGGATATAGACGCGGAGCACATAATAGATGCAATGCTAAGATCGGAGGAAAACTGGAATTTGGTCTGCAACTTTGTAACCACCATCAATCAGAAACTACGCATGGAAGTGGACATGCGTATGAGGATAAGAGCATCCATAGCTCAGAACTCAGGAGTAACCTAAGGCGCTAACCAGCCCAGCGAAGTAATACCTAATGGCAGTCCCGCGTGGAGAGTGGTTAAAGACTGGGGAGTCGGTTTTTTAGTGAGTAGGCGGCCCACACGGGTTGAATGATGTTAGATGATCACCTCTCTGAACCCTTGGCAGAGTAAATTTTGCTTCTTCTGGTGGCATAAACTTTGTCGTTTAGCTTATAAAAAATTTCCTCTACCGCAAAAATTTTTTCAGCCGTAAAAACTATATTTTCATGATCGTTGCTTGCATGCCACTGCAATAAGAAGCGATTTTCGTTATTGCTGCAAACGGATTCGATTTTCTGCAACAGAAAAATTCGAACGTTCTGGGCGGACCGAAAATATCGAAAAAAAAATTCACCTAAAGGAAGTAGATCCATTACAGCAGACAGGAAACCAAGATGCGGTATAAACAATGGGTTTCTCCTAAAGACCAACATAGTCTGGCAGCAGTTGTTTGGGGTATACACAGCATAATCCACATTCTAATACCTTCAAAATGCAAAAACAAAGGAAGAAACTTATATTTTATATACGTTAGAGGCCCTCTCTCTTAGGTCCAACTAATTGGATGTAGAAAATAAACATAAACAAAATTTAAATTTAAATAATCATAAACCAATTTTGCCTTCGACTATGAAAAAGTTCATATCGGATGCTATGGGGACTAGATCGAAAAATTGACCGATCCTGACTATATTTGGTAAGGTCACATATTTTTTGCAACATTTCTGTTTTTTTATAGATTTAAGTGAAGATCGGGATCAGGTTTATATGGGAGTTATGAATAAGAATCGGCCTATAGGGTTTCTTTTTGTATTACTGATAATTGGATGTAATAAACATACACAAACCCAGTTTGACCGTGATTTATATGATAATTTGGATATTATGGCAATTTAAGTCGATCTCATAGGGGTGTGGCGATTAGGTGTGAACATGCACCGTTTTTCACTAATTTCTGTAGCGTTCATCCTATGGTCGTTTAAATCTTATATACCAAATTTCAACAAAATATATTCATATATGCGACTTGATTACAATATTTACATGGGCACATAGACAGACGGACGGACATCGCTAAATCGACTCAGAATCGGTATAATAAACGATCTAGGTCAAATATTTTTGGTAGCTGCAGATATCAGCACAAAGCCATTATACCCTGCCCACGTAGTGGTACAGGGTATAAAAACTGTGAATATTATGCCAGCTTATTGAACTATAAGATTAAAAAAACCGCATTTGTTTAGAGCTTCACCAAGATAATAGGACTGTGCCCACGTGTGTAGTCGCCAAGGCAAAATTTTATGAATTGGTCTATGAATTGCTACCTCATCCGCCACTTTCCCCGAATTTAACCTCCAAAGACAATTTTATATTTTCAATCCTAAATACATGAAACGGTTCAAACACTTGCCTATTTTTAGGACCTTGAAGGAAACTATGATGAGATATCGTTTAATTAACCGAACTCCTACTTAAGTTTCTTCTCGAAAATTTTACAAATGATCTATGGGATCTAGATCGGTTGGTGATTTCAATTGATTTTAAGTGTAGTAGAGCAACCACAGCTTGACATCGTGCGCCGTATGTTTTGATCATTATCGCGTTGGAACAAATAATCTCCAAGGCCCAGTTGTTATGTGCTTTGTTTTAAATTTTGTTTTGAAAAGTATTAAGTATCCTACTATATTCATTATAGACTCAATATAAACGAGTTTACCAACCCCTTTGCCTGCCATACAACCCGAAACCATAATGCCACTTCCGACGTGTGGGCAAAAGATTTTCTTTCTTTAATGTATTTCCACCTTGTCGCCAAACCAATTTTTTTCCTTTAATGCTGAAAATTTAAAACTATCTTGCATCTGAAAATATACACGTTCTCAAAACAAGGCTGCAGAATTTTCTATTCACAACGGAAATGAATGGATTAATATGTGCTACACGACTATAATATTCAACTTCATGGATGTCTTTGCCGAAGGATTATTTGATTTTAGAACTAATTTAGAACTGATGCCAAAACAGTTCGCTTTTCGCGCTTATTTAGGTTTCGACAAAATTAAATTAGTTGATTTCTAGTTTTAAACGAGATACTCCTATAGCTCTGCCTATTTCATAAAACGATGTACTCTCATTTTTAAGCTTTAAGATAATTTTTCTATCGTCAGTACCGATTTCTTTGCTTTTAGGACTTATCTCTAAATATAGTTTCCAGAAGCAATATAGAAAAATCAAATCAACTTTATATTAACAAGTTCGCTTTTATTCAAATTACTTCGTTGGATTCTTGGGATTCCCCTAATTGCAAATGTACGAATACTTTTTCTGGCATATATAGTTGCCATACTGCGTTTATGTTTCTTTGAAAAACTATTAAAAATCAAAATGTGTCAATGGTAAAAATTCGTATTTCCATATATTTTATTAAAAAAATTATTGATATATAAAATTTTCATCTTCATTTTCTAGCATGACATAAACATTAACATAAACTTTTCGTAGTAGAAATTTTACTAAATACTTTTTTTAAAAAATATATTTTTCTCATAAAATGCAGCGTTGCTTAATGCTTTCCTATAAAACTCTAAAAGAGATGCCACCATTAAACACAAAAAGATTGCACTTTCGCCCTATGATTTAAACTACTCGTATCTTAGGAAATTCGAAGGACACATAAGGGCAAGGTAGGATTTTATTTAGATTATATAAAAATATACACCTTTTAAAAAAAGTGCAAATAAAATTCAACACTTTATATCAGAAAGGAAAACTGAATTAGTATTTGGTTTATTCTTTAAATTAAATAAAACATAACTTTCAAATAAATTTATAAAAATTTATGAAATAATTATTTCATTTACGATATTTATTTTTTTCAATGGAGATCTCTATGATCTAAGCGTATGTTTTTGTAGTTAAATTTTTAATAATAGTTTTAATAAACATAACATTAATATCATTTGTGCAACAAAAAAAAAATTAAATCAATTTAAAATAAATATAGCACTGCATTGTATGGAAAATTTCCTAGAAAATATTATAAACAATAAAATATGTGGCCGGTTTTCAATTCGAATTTCATGTTATAGTTAAAAAAATTTTTGTTTTTTTAATAGTTTCACAAATTTAAACAGACCATAAACTATTTGTTAAGCTATATATGAAAAGATGTAAGTGAAAGGAAATGCAAAACACTGGTGTGTTACAAAAATAATATATTGCGTTTTTTTTTTTGTTGGGCCCCGTAGTTTCGGAAGTAAATATTTAAAAAAAATCTTACAAACTTTACTACAATGCAGTGTTGCCACAATCTGGATAATTGCTCAAAATGGGGAAAATTTTTAATTTTTTAGATAGTGTAAAATTTCACTTTCAGGTTGATATTAAATCAACGATATTGAATATTGTATCAATGATATTTATGTCCTTACTATACTTGCCTTTTTAATTCGCATTACTTTTTAGTTTGGCAATATATTGCCATAATCTGTCGCATTTTACAATATTTTGGATATGCTGAATTGTAAAACCGTTCAGTCGTTTAAAATTAAATCGTTTTTAAGTTTTAAAAACAGATATCCTTTTGTTGACGTACCATGACACCACCATGCATTTCTAGATCAGAATGTCAGTTTCTCTATTTGTCAGTAGAGCATTTTCGAATTTCAAATAGATAACTTGGATCAGGTAATTAAGACAACCTCCTGCTTATATGCCTTTTAATTTTAGTACAAATAATATTTGGTATATTTGCATAAGTTACAGTGAATCCAAATTTGGTGAGCTCTGGTAGTGTCCCGATAGTTTAACACATCATCATAAATTAGGGTTGGTAATTATTCGTTTTTTATAACCTATACCACTATGTGGTTTGGGTACAATGACTTTGTGCTGCTGTTTGTAACTACCAAAAATATTTGACCTAGACCCATCTTTTATTATACCGATCGACTCAGAATCACTTACTGAGTCGTTTTAGCGATTTCCGTCCGTCCGTCCGTCTGTGTGTCCATGTAAAGCTTGTAATCAAACTATAGGTCGCATATATGAATATATTTTGATGAAATTTGGTATATAAGCTTCTATCGGCCATGAACGCTATTGAAATTGGTGAGAATCGGTCCATGTTCACACCTAGCCCCCATACAAATGACCCCTATAAAATCGACATAAATTGCCAAAAGATCCAAATTATCATACAAATCTTAGTCAAATTGGGTTTGTATGTATATATTACATCCATTAATCAGTAGTCCAAAAATGGCCCCTATTGGACAACTTTTAGTCATAGGCCCCATATAGAGCTGCTTCCCGATCTTCACTTAAATCTATCAAAAAACAAAAATATTGCACGGATTCTTTTCAAATTTTGTTTGTATATATTTTTGCGAAATAAAACAGACTTTACCAAACATTGTCAGGATCGGTCCATTTTTGGGCCTAGTCCTCATATAGATATAGCATCCGATATGAACTTTTTCATATCTGCAGCCAAAACAAGTAAGAAAATTATAGTCGGTCTAGACCGACTATACGATACCCTATACCATGAGTTTAAAGACCCTATCTCTTAGGCCCAACTAACTGGATATAGAAAATAGACATAAACCAAATTTGAGTGGGATATTTATTAATTTTTTCGGCTGCAGATATGAAAAAGTTCATATCGGATGCTGTTCTATATGGGGACTAGCCCCAAAAATGGACTGATCCTGACCATGTTTGGTAAAGTCTCTTGTATTTTGCAAAAATATATACAAACAAAATTTAAGAAGAATCAGTGCAATATTATTGTTTTTTGATAGATTTAAGTGAAGATCGGGAAGCAACTCTATATGGGGCCTATGACTAAGAGTTGTCCAATAGGGATCATTTTTAGACTACTGATTAATGGATGTAATATATACATACAAACCCAATTTGACTAAGATTTGTATGATAATTTGGATCTTATGGCAATATATGTTGATTTCATAGGGGTCATTTGTATGGGGGCTAGGTCTGAACATGGACCGATTCTCACCAATTTCAATAGCGTTCATGGCCGATTAAAGATTAAATACCAAATTTCATCAAAATATGTTCTTATTTGCGACCTGCAGTTTGATTACAAGCTTTACATGGACACACAGACGGACGGACGGACGGACATCGTTAAATCGAATCAGATAGTGATTCTGATTCGATCGGTATAATTAAAGTTGGGTGTAGGTCAAATATTTTTGGTTGTTACAAACAGCAGCACAAAGTCATTATACCCAAACCACATAGTGGTACAGGGTATAAAAATTCATAAAAATCCCGCTCAAATTTATGCATATTTTCTATGTCCAGTTAGTTGGGCCTAAGTCTTCAAAAACAATTCATTTTCTTGAACTTGTTCTTAATGTAGACCTACTTTTCAATGGGCATGGCTTTTAATATAAAAGTAGCTACATCTGCCTTCTTCTGAGCTATGTGTAGTTTCTCTGAAACTATTACTCATATATCCTGAGCCCTGCCACCACCCTTACACAGTAATTATTCAATATCATATGTCTCGAGTATTATGATAGACAAAGTTTTGCAAATCTGTGTGACGTCATATATTATTTAGATTATTACCCGTGCCGAAAATTGGCGGGATCGGAAAAGTGGGCATGTCACCTACCATACACAGTGCATTTTTAATATCTGAGATAATTTCGTGATGTCATCTGTTAATAATTTAAGTGTTCGTGCTAAAAGTTAGCCGGATCGGATAAATAGGTGTGGTTGGTAGCTCCCGTTAAAAGTAATTAATAAATAAAAACTTTGGTGTCAGACATATGTACATAGACTATCAGACATGCTTTTCGAAAATTCTTATTTATGGATAGATTTGACTCAAACTCCCACCATACAATATTTAAATAAAACGAAATTTTATGGCAAAACATATACCCGATGGGTGGTCTGGAGTAGAGATATTTACAATTCCAACAAATGACAATGACAACAAATTTCAAGATCATTCGATCATGGTCAATTATATTTTAGCCCGCTCCAGAGTTGGTAAGCCACACGATTTATTTGTATATGCCAAAAATGGAGAAACAAAAAATATTATCCCCACGTTCACTTTGCAATAAATTATTATTTACTAAGATCAGACAAGATTGTATTATGTGAAACAAAATTTAACTTATTAAATCGAATATAAAATCTTCATCTAAAATAACATATTGAATTCCATTTCATTCTTATTTACAAAAATTCCTACCGTAATTGAAATACATACACTTCAAAACAATTGTTTTATGCAGAACAACGTTAGCAGGGCAAGTATTGACTATACAATTTTATTAATTTAAAAATGTGTATGCTTTATTTATTTAAAAAAGAAATGTATTCACAAAAAAAAAAAATAATAAAACTTAAAAGTCCTAATGTTTGTGCTGTTGACAAAACCTTGGAAATCTTTATTATACAATAATTGAAAACTTTCTCCCTATTTTTTGGTGGGTATCCATTATTTTTTTTGTAATATTTCACAACGACGAGGCATAGATTCAAAATAAATTGTTGATGAATCTATTGAAATTTTTGCCACTCTAAATTAAATGCTTCTATGAGATTTGTCTTGGTTGTCTAATTTCATGTCCTATTTTTTTTCAATCTATAATTTCCCAAAGATTTTCTATGGGATTGAGATCTGGTGATTTGGCTGGCCATTTCAAAACATTAAATTTTAGCCATGCGGTTACAACTTTAAAAATGTATTTTGGGTCATTGTCATTTTGTAACTTTCAGGCTAGGGACATATTACCCTCCACATATGGATACATTACGTCCTTTAGAATTTGTTTGTATCCAATTTCACTTAGAGTATCTTTCACTACATAAATTGGATCCATTCCATGGTCAGGAAAGCAACCCCATACCACAATACTGCCACCGCCAAACTTAAGAGTTTTATTTGTATATTTTAGGTCTAGTCATTTTCCGTTCGGTTTCATCATGGCCTCTTATATTAAACTTGGACTCATTTGAAAAGAGAACAGTATATTAATTCCGCCTTGAGCAATTCATGTGTTCTTTAGCGATATTTATGACAGCCAGGCGATGTTTCTCTGATATCAATAATTTCTTCACAGAGCGATGACAACCAAAGTCCGCCTCAATTGCTCATCGAGGACATATTTTTAGTTTCAGATTGTTAAAGAACTCTTTAGGTATCATTTTCGGACATTTTTAAAATCTCTTGTTACTTAATTTTCCTGTCTTTGACTCATTTTACAGGATCTGCGCCTAAATGTTGAATCGTCACCTTACTCCTTTCACGAAATTTCTTGATTAGCTTTGAAATTATGGATTAACGTATAGAATATTTCTCACAATTTTTCTTTTGCTGATTCTTTTGCCATTATTTATAATAATTAATTATAAGATTAAAACATTGAAAAAAGAGTTGAGTGAAAACATCATAAACTATAAATATTTAAATAACTGTTAAGATTTTATACATTTTCTCTATTTTTATTGTTTTAATCAATCTACTTTTTTAATTGTATTTTGTGTAACAAATTTGTTATCTTTCGATATAGAAATTTATTAAAAAACAAAATTGGCAAATTTAGAAAATTGTAGAAGTTTATGTTTCATAACCTGATTTTTGGATAAAATCGATTTCAATGACCCCTTACCGACTTCCAAAAAATTTTGAATAAGTTATCAAAAATTTTTGAGCTATAAGAATTCGTATTCCGCTTTAAGAGTTGCGAAAATTGAAAAAAAAAAAAAATTTATTTTGGTGAAATGCCTTAATACAAATGGGTGCCACTTTTGAACCTAGGCCAATATAATAATTACAAGTACGATTAGGAACATATAATTTTTGAGTCTAACACTATTAGAGTGGCCTGGATTTGGAATATAACTGTTTCTCGTTTAAATTTGATTTTTCAAATAAATTTTTTCAAAATAGCAAAAAAAAGTAGCAAAAAGATGAAATTCTATATAATAATAGGTAAATACCTAAATTGGGTTCAGTAAATTATGTATAAGTAACAATATATTATACTTACAGTACAAAGTATATCAAAAATATATATAAATTTTTTTATTGTTGATGTGGAGGTCATTTTTGTTCTGTTGTATTGTAGCTGCTCTCGTTGTGTGTTGATACTGCTGTTGTTGTTGATTTAAAATATCTATTGATAAATGCAAAAAAATTATTGTTCCAATAACAATAACAAATAAATATTTATTTAAAGTTTTTAGTGAGGTTCGTTATGAATTCAAATTCTTTCGAATTCTATATGTTCTATTTAAACTATTTTTCCACTTAACTTCATCGTATAGATATGTAAATTGGATGGAATGAGCATATGAAGCACTTTACAACTTCTTCAATAGAAATAAATTTCTTTTTAGAACATATTTAAAATGATTCAACCTTATCAAATAATACAAAAAATTGATTTTAAAGAATGTTCCTTAGGTTCTTATACCTATTTAATTAAGTTTGAGACGGTTATCGAAACTATTAACTTATTAACCGAAAAACAGGATAGTCCGGTTTTCAGAAGCGTTCGCCCGAAAGAAGGATTATACCGGACGACCGGATAGATCATGTTTAAGCAAATAATTTCGTTTCCAATCTAGTTCATATATAAATATAATAATAATTAAAAATTTTTAAAATTAAATTATTAACATTTATATGAAATTCCCACGGTCTATTTCGGTTAGTTACACAGCGTTTTTGGGCCCTGACTTCTACTGTTCTAAAATTAAATAATATTTCAATGAAGGTTACAGATCAAAACATGTGCTGAAATTTATGCATGGATTCCCAAAATGTTTATATTGCACTCGTTTGTAATTTACAAATTATGTATGGATTCATTAGAAATTGTTATTGTGTTATTATTAATTATAGTTATTATATTTGAACTATTTTATATATTTTACCAAATTGAAGTACTTCTGATAAATCATAATAACCATGGCAGTGCTTATTTCTTTAGTTCTAGTTCCGACTTGCTAAGTGTGGTAATGTAAATTAGCAATAGGAATATATATATATTTTTTTTAATATACAATGGCTCCATCGAATAATCGGACAAGATTTTGTTTGATATATGTGTGCTCTAAACTAAAAAAAAAAATGCTAAATATATGTTTTTTCGATTTCATTTACAATGTATATTATAATCTTTCAAATTCATAAAGAAAACATCAACATTATTCATGAAAAAGGAAAGTATCAATGTTAAAAATGTCAAAAAAGTACAATTTATATTTTGCGGCACATCCTTTGTTTTCAAGAACAGCTTGTAAACATGTTGGAATGGATTTTACCAAGCTTTGGTATACCTCCGATTCTATAGAGTTCCATGCTTCCCATAGGCAGTGGCGTAGTGAGGGGGCAAGGGGGCAGCATGCCCCGGGCACTACTTACAAAGGGGCGCCAAATGGTCCGCAAAAAAAAAAATTGCTGGATAATTTTTATTTTTATTATAATTGATTTCTGGAAAATATGTTTTAAATTTAGTTCCAGTGTAATATAATAAATGTTAATTCCTAAATAAAAAGGGAATAAAGGAACACTAATAGTCTAAATCAAACTGTAATAATATATTCATAGAAATGGCACGTCTTTTCTACTGGTAGGGCTGACTCGACCTGTGTCTGTCAGTACTTCCTTACGGCATCTACTCAGTGTGGTTACATATATTATCTCCTCTCTCTTGATATGTCTGATAAAATAATATGTTATAATAAATATTTTCAGTGTACAAAGTACAAACATTCTTTCTTTCAGAACACTATTTTTATTTCTATAAACGCAATGTAGCTTACGCTTGTTATTTTAAAACGGTAACAAGAACAGTTTGTGGAAGTCCGAAACAAATTAGGGAAATATTCGAAATATTAGTTTAAATTATTTTGTGAGTGTATTTATAAGTTTTGCGTCCTTGTCGTCGTGGCGTGCTTAGAATAACAATGAAATGTTATTAAATATTTGTTGTATAAAGGAGTTTCCTTACGGGCTAATGATGGTCAAATTTGGAGTAAATAAAAAGATCAATTTATTTTCATTTTTCACCCAACGTTTTTTCATAAAATTAAATATTAAATGTTATATGTTATAAGTTTAATGTTAGCGTAAATTATAGTGTATATTTAAATTTCAGTGAATAGGGTGTTGTGCTTGTAGCAGTCTCTCTTAATTAATTTAATAAAAATTACTTTTTTATTTAGACCATGTCAACGTCTGGAAAAAAACTAAGTGGTTGCCAGAATCGGAAAAGAAAACTACAGCAAGAAAAAGAAGCTCTAACATCTAAAGTAATAATGGAATCATACTTAGGAAAAAAATTGAAAAAAGAAAATCCAGAAGATAAAAAGGATGAAGATGTAAATCCAGATTCAGAGTCAGAACCAGATTGAGGTTGTACACCTACTGCTGCTTTTATGTACAAATAACACAACTAAACTCTGAAGAAGGTGGCCCAAGTACATCAGAAATGATAGGTAAATCCATGTTCACATCTAATAAAAAGCACAGAAAACACAACAGAAACACTTGCTGTAATTCCGCATGTTCCGAAGCTCAAGAATGTTACTTATTTAAAATTTGGCAACAATCTTCCAATAATATCGAACCAACTTCGAAAAGAAGTGATTATTCGTGTATCTTGCATATTTCAAAACAAAGCCACTTTAAATGCAGCAACAACATCAACTAATAGTCTAATGCCAAAATTATGGTTTTCTCGACGGGTCGGTAATGAAGAGGAAGGAACTGAAGTTAACCGATCGCTACATAATCATTTTTTGTAACATCTGATAGTTTTAATAAATGGAAGAAAAAAGATAAATTGTTTATCCATGAAAAAAGTCCAAATCACCGAAAATCACGTACGGCTTGGAACGAAACAAAACGAAGATTAATAAGTGGAACGGTAATTGATGTATCATTAGAAGCGAACATTCAGTCCGAAAAAGAAACGGTGGCGAAATATATTGCAAAGAATATTAGCTTGCATGAGGTATTTAATTACACAAAATCTTCCTCTACGTAGGCATATTGATAAACTAGCACTTCAAGATGGTACAAATGTACGAAACCTATTATCTTTACTTAGCTTGTAGCTCAGTTTGATCCGCTATTAGCAAATCATCTTAAACATGCCACAGCAACTCCAAAAACTGTCTCGTATTTGTCATCACAGAATCAAAATGAATTCATTCATCCTCTGGTATCTACAGTTCGAAATCAACTAATAAATGATATCAAAAGAAATAAATATTATGAACTTTTGTTTGATTCAACTCCCGATATCTCTCATCGAGAGCAAATGTCCCAAGTCGTTAGGTATGTAGATGTTGATTTTATCAAGAAAAAAGTTTCCATCAAAGAATCTTTTTTGGGTTTTATTGAAATACATGCTAAAGATGCTGCCTCGATCGAAAATACAATTTTGGAGAAATTAAATTCGGATGAAATTTCAGATCACAATGTTACGATAATGTCTCCGTGATGGCAGGTCAAAGATGTGGCGTTCAACAAGGAATAATGGAAAAGAATCATAAAGCATTATTTGTAAATTGTGATAACCATTCATTGAATTTAGTAAGAGTTACTGCAGCTAAGCAAGATCCAATCGTTTTGACATGTTTTGGAATAATTGAAAACATATATATCTTTTTCTCATCTTCAACGTTATGATAGGAATTATTAAAAAATGCTTTAACAAAAACTGTCAAACTTGAATCTGAAACACGATGGAGCGCCAGAATACAAACGGTTAACGTTATTGGCGATGGGCTAGAGAAAATAGTAGAACTATTTAAAAAATTAGCAAAGGACACTACTACTACAAGTGACACCAGAAGTGAAGCTACAATTTTGTTGCAAAATATACTTTTAGTTTCATAACTTTAGTTCATTTCTGGTATGAAATCTTGAGGAGGATTGATCGAGTGCAGCTCAGATTACAAGATACTAGAATGAATTTTAGAAAAGCGTTCCATGATCTTGAATCATTAGCTACTGAACTAGACGAAATTCGAGACAAGTTCTGTTAAGATGCAATAGAAAAGGCGGTCTCTTTGTGAAAAATGGGATATTGATATAATATGTGTAAGACGCCGTCAAATGCCCGGAGAATTGGCTAGAGATGTTGGTTTTTCCGCAGAAAGTGAAAGTGTATTTAATTTACGTAACACAAACATATTGCCATCTGAACCATACAAATTAAATTTGCTTTCGTCAGTGAACAGAACCTTGTAATGAATGAGAAATATCAAAGAAAATGTATTTGAAGATATTTTACATCAAATTACCTTATTCCAAAATTCTTCTGTTTTAAGCAAATGCTTTTTAGCACATTTTATCCTCCTATTTTTATTTTTTTTTTGGCTTATAAATGGCTTTTTCCTAGCAACTCTACCATGATAGTTGTATTTATGCAATGTACTGCCAACGTTATTTGGAGTTTTAAAATAATTTTGTTTGATTTCTTTTAATAAAGAACGCTCTTCTCGCCCATTTAGTATTTTGCCTTGACCTTCTCTGCTAACCCTCCAACCAATTCGGCGATTTCTCTCACTGTTTTACTATTAATTGTCATATTTCGACGATACATTGTTTTCCATTAGGGATCATTTCGAAGATATTTCCATTCAGAACTAGAACTGTCTACCACTAAATGCAAGCTATGACTAAATGTAACAAAAAATAAGTTTTGTTCGATTACACTGTTCTGCAGGAAAATCGGCTCCGGCATTTTTCCTGCTAAGTCCCATGTAAAATGACCTCCTGAATCCGAATATCACACCCATTTTTCCGCATTACATACCATTTTCACGGGACGCCCCCTCCCCCACCCTCCCCGCCCACCCCTTTTGTTATCTTATAGTCTTTTGTTTGTCATAACTCAAGAACGACTATTCCGATTTTGCTGAAATAAATTTAGAAATATTAAGAATTACCATTCCTTTCATCTATTCTTATACCATTTCTCTACATAATCAACAGTTTCGCAGATATAAATAAATTAATGAGTCTCTAGGAAGAGAAGGCACAACATTCAGTATCCTAATATACCTTCAGCTACAAGACCAGTTCCTCACATCGAATTTTTGTCAATCCCAGTAGCTCCAAAAACCTATACCATACAGCCAGAAACGGATTTGGAAAACCTTGTACCACAGCCTCGGTCAACGTCCACCAATGATGATGATGAGTATACCTAAGAGTAAATCTCAACTTCTTCGGTCGCGACTTCTTGGAAAAATAATTATAAAAAATAATTTATAATAAATATTATCGAAATTCATTGAAACAAAAAATTAAAATTCTTGTCAAAATGAGATACCTTGATTTAATTGTGAATAAAAGCGGAACGCGTTCATCGATTTTCATGATCTATTTCTCATTTTGCTCATAAGCTATGTAGCTTTAAGCAAAAGTATTAAGCCTTGCAATTTTTTTCCCTTTTTGGATTTTTCATGACTTAAAAACAAAAAAATAAATTTTTTTTTGGAAAATAATATTTTTTTTTTCATTAATTTATTTATATCCGCGAAACTGTTGACTATGTAGAGAAATGATATAAGAATAGACGAAAGGAATGGTAATTCTTAATTTTTCTAAATTTATTTCAGCAAAATCGGAATAGTCTTTCTTGAGTTATGACAAACAAAAGACTATAAGATAATAAAAGGGGGAGGGGGCGTCCCGCGAAAACGGTATGTAATGGGGAAAATGGGTGTGATATTCGGATTTAGGAGGTCATTTTACATAAGAATCAACAGGAATAATTTCGGGGCTCGGAATAAATGTTATTTTTTTATTCTTTGTAAATTTACCGTTGTCATGAATAATGTTTTCTTTATTATTTTGAAAGACTTGGATATAGAGTATAAATAAAATCGAAAAAAACATACATATACAGTCGCTCACAGCTTATTTGATGCAGATAAATTTTATATGTTTAAAAACATATATTTAAAAATTTTGTTCTGAAAATACAAAAACGACATATGTGGTTTAGTTAATAATTATGCGTTATTTATATTTACCAAAAAAATTTATATCTGTTTTAAGTTCTCTAGAAACTCAAAATACAAAATATGGTGCAAAATTCAGCTCACAGCTTAAATGAAACATTGAATTAAAAAGGATTTACTATAATTTTAAAATTTTTTTCAATTGCTTAGTATTTAGTAGGATATTCTTTATTATCTATAACCGCTTGAAGTCTTTTCGGCATAGAGTCCACTAGCTTTCTTTTATAATCTGGATCTATTTTATCCCACTCTTTGTGCAACACCTTTTTTAAGTTAGATTTGTTATGGATATCGTATTTTCGATTAGTTGTCTTCAGTATTGCCCACAAATTTTCAATCACATTTAAGTCAAGTGATTGTGCTGGAGTTTGAACTATATGCGGGCATTTCCATATCAACCAAGTCAGTACTAATGGTGATTTGTGCTTAGGGTCATTATCTTGGTAGAAGCGAAATGTGTCCTCAATTTGCAATTTCGTCGCTCTTTGAATTAGACTTTCTTGGAGAAGTTGCAAATACATGTTTTTATCCATACTTCCTACGATAAAGGCCAAATTACCTACTCCATTTGAAAACATGCATCCCCGAACAACAGCATTTCGACCACCGTGTTTCATAGTGGCATGTAAATTGTGAGGTTTCAGCTCAGTATTAACTTTGCGCCAAATGTAGGGTCTTCCATCTGATCCAAATATATTAACTTTCACTTCATCAACAAAAATTAGAGTTCTCCAAAATGCTGGACTCTTATTGAAATGGTCACGCGCAAGCTTCAGCCATTTTACTCTATTGGTTTCATTTATAAATGGTTTGTTTCGAGGAATTCGGCCATTAAAATCAGCGTCCCTCAAAATTCTGTGAATTGTTTCAGGATGACATGTCTCTCCCAAATATTTTTCGGCCATAAGTCAGCTTCGGAGCGCTTGTTGCTGGATTTTAACGAATTTGTTGCACTAACCACTTAGAATCACTTTCAGAAAAATTTTATTTGCAGCTTGTCTACCCTTGTTTTCAACACGATTCTCACCTATGTAAATAGCGTTTTATATGCTGAACTGTTGAAGAGCTTAAATTAACCATTTCATCAATTTTCCATGGAGTGTGCCCATTCTTATAGTGCTTAGAATCAGTCAAAAACACAATTAGGAATGATTGCAGATAATAATTTTAAAATTTTAATCTGAAGACACTAACAAGGATAACGGTAAAATTAACTGCATCATTTAAGCTGTGACATGAGTTCTGTACCTTATTTTGCATTTTTTGGTTTCTTGAGAGCACAAAGCACATTTTTGTTTCTGTTTTTTTGTTAAATAAAATTACAACACTATAATATACTAAACCACATTCTTTGTTTTTGTATTTTTAGAACAAAATTTTTAAATATATAACGGTTTTTGAAAAAAAACTTATCTGTATCAAATAAGCTGTGAGCGACTGTATGTTTGTATTTAGAAATTTTTTAGAGCACTTACATACATATCAAACAAAATCTGGCTTAAGTCTAGTTTAGGGGCGATGCCCCGATCGGTTCAAAATTTTTACCACGTATAAAACTTTTTAACGTGATTCCAGGGAAATAATTTTTTTTTGTCGGTCGAGCCTATTTCCCGAGTTATGGACCCCCAAAGTTTTGATATTGACTGGTGTATAACTTTGTTATTTAGTATCGGATTTCGACAATATATATATCGTTGGAAAGCTTATTTGAGCGCCTTCTATGTGGTATTTAAAAATTTGAAATTCATTAACCCATTATGAACCTATTGAAAATTTAGCATTTTTGTGAGAGTTTTTTTTTTAATATGGGATTATCTCATAAATAGACGTATATCATATATGGTTTTATATTAACTGAATAAAAGGTAGGTCCATAAGCTTTGTTTTGATGTATCTCACGACCACCTAACCCTTTCAGAACCGGATATATTATCCGTCCTGCGGCGCTTTAAAATAACACAACTAATTTCTTATATTTTTTCAAACAACACAAAAAAATTCTTTATCCGTCCTATTATGAATCTTTTTTTATAAAATGTAGCTCCGTATTTGAAATAAATAAATAGGAAAAGGCCAATATTTTATAAATGGACATATGTGATTTCTCGAAAAAAGTCCCTGTTCGGAAACTGGTTTTGAAGCCACATACGCCTTTCTTCTTTTTATTTGCAGAGAAATTTTCGTAGCACCTTATTTTGTAAAGTTTAAAAATATATTTATTTATAAATATAAAATCTTTAATAATTCGTTATAATTACCTCCACACCCATCCATCAATGTTTTCGTATTCGCATAGCTTTAATACATGCCCATGTGGACACCTATAAGTTCCTTCCTTTGGAACCAAACCCCAATTTACCAAGTGGGTTATCACATCTCGATTTACTTTTCCCTCTTCTTGGCACCCAAATAAACTATAAAGTTGCACTAATTTATTTATTTCCATTTTATTGTAGAAATTTCAAAAAAAAATTATTTTATTAAAAATTTTGAAGATAATATGAAATATCCACGGGAAAAAACGTTTTTAATAAAGAAAATATAAAATGTTGCCATATTTCCCCATAATATTTTTGAATTCAAATAGCCTACTATTGCATTCAAATTATGCAAAAATTTAAAAGTTAATCAATAAAGTTGCCACAATTTAAAAAAATAATATAAATTTTAACTACCTTAGAAATATAAATATATTTTCCAAAAAGCATTACAAATATGACTAAATATATTAAATAAATACATAAAATAAAAAAAAATCCATTAAATATCAATATATTTTTCAAAAAGCATAAAAATGTAGATAAAATACCAAATATATCCGGTTCTGAAAGGGTTAGGTGGTCATGAGATACATCAAAATAAAGCTTATGGATCTACCTTTTATTCAGTTAATATAAAACCATATATGATATACGTCTATTTATGAGATAATCCCATATTTAAAAAAAAAGTCTCACACAAAAATCCAAAATTTTCAATAGGTTCATAATGGGTTAATGGATTTCAAATTTTTAAATACCACATAGAAGGCGCTCAAATAAGCTTTCCAACGATATATATATTGTCGAGATCCGATACTAAATAACAAAGTTATACACCAGTCAATATCAAATCTTTGGGGGTCCATAACTCGGGAAATAGGCTCGACCGACAAAAAAAAATTATTTCCCTGGAATCACCCCAAAAGCCCCTACCCCCTCCAAAAAAAACTAAAATATCGGGGCATCGCCCCTAAACTAGACTTGTTCCCAAAATCTTGTCTGATTATTCGATGGAGTCAATTAGCTTTTAATAATTTTTTTTTTTCGAGAAAAATTTTCTCAAAAAATGTGAGAAATGTAAGAAAAAAAAATCAATTGAAAGATTTTTTTGACGTTTAATAATAATGACGATTAAACACTCCAACAAACTTTTTTTGTTTTTAAATTTATATTCATAAGTTCATTGCAATAACATTGCACAACATACTAAATTTAATGCAATATTTCTTTTAAATATGAATTTTACTGTTCAAATGAATACGGCTTTAAAAAATTGTTATTTAATTAAACTAAATTATACTTAGCAACAAGTAAATTCAATATACTGTTATTTAGTAAAATTTTTAATTTGTACGAAGTATAAATGTCTTTTGCACTAAATCATAATTTTTCTCACATTTAGTTCATTTCGTCGTTTTTATGTCAAAATGTTTGTTTGGGGGCAATTATTACATTATCAGAACTAACACTGATGAAAACTTGTTGCTCTATCACACTATTTTTACCTTTGGAGGGTTAAAATGGAAATGGTGAAAATCGCAACACTAGGATCTTAAATTTTAAAATCCCGAGGAAATGTATTTCACTTGAGCATTGGATTATAGGTATTCAAATTGATATCGTAATTTACTGCACCAAAACAGAGTAACCTTATGGAATAGTTTCCAAAGCTTTTAAGGAGATAGATTTTTTTTGAAATTTTTGATTATCAGTAGTTCCTTATTCATTTGCCAATATCTTCACTACAATATTTTGTATGCAATTTCGAATATAAATTTTTAAAGCAGAAAAATTTACCGTACGTTCTGAATTGGGTGGAGCTTTTTAAAATGATGGCATCATATGAACATAACAAATACCATAAAAATGATCAACAATTGCACAAAATATATTGTTATTGTTGTATAACAAGATATTCTTGATTAAATAAACCACAGAAATATTTTAAATTGGTTTTGTATAAATTTATTTGTAAAATCATTAATAAACTTTTTTTTCTTTTATTTTGTTGGTTATTAATTCACTTGAACAAACGAGAAGATCAAAATAACCTTAGCATTAGCTAATTTTTTTTAATTATTTCTTTATCCACAAACATACATAGATCGAATTTATATATTTTTTTTGTATCTACAATTTGATTAGATTTATAAATATTTCTAAACAATTCTTCGCCGATGGTATTTTATTTGTTAAGTTACATACTAAAGTTAACGCACGTTGTTTTGTTTAATATTTTTTGTTTATTACATATATTTCGTTTTCTTTTATCGCAATAGGTATAACATACGCTTTCTACGAAGTTTCACAGCAAAACAAAGGCAAATGTAAATACAAAAAAAAATTATCGAAAAAATACTGTTCGTTTAATGCTGCGCTGATTTACGAAATTTTCTATAAAACGCTGTCAACCGCAAACGAAAAGAGCTGAATAATAACTGAATATCCCACCAGCAACCATTAAGTAAAACTATAAAAGGTCACTTTAGACGATGAGATTTTATCAAAAACTCGGATGTGCATAAAAATATAGAGGGAGAAATGTATGAAAACAATGTAAAACATTATAAACTTTTACCAAATTTTTTTAAAACGTTCCAGCTTAATTTTCCATCGCCAAATAAAATTGTGATGACTTTGCGCTGATGTTTGTAACCACCAAAAATATTTGACCTAGACCCGTCCGTCTCTCATGTAAACCTTGAAATCAAACTACAGGTCTCAAATATGAGTATATCTTCATGAAAATAGTATATAAACTTCTAGCGGCCATAGGAGAAACCCTATTGAAATTGGAAAAAATCGGTACATGTTCCGACATAGTCCCCATATAACTGACCCCTATGAGATTGGCTTAAATTGCCAGAAGATCCAAATTATCATATAAATCTCGTAGTTCAAAAATAAATCCTATGTGGCAGCTTTTAAAGCTGTATCTTGATCTTCGCTTAAACCTATAAAAAAAAACAAAAATGTTGCACAGATTTTTCTCAAATTTGGTTTGAATGTGTTTTTCAAAAATATAAGTGACTTTACCCTATATGATCACGATAGGCCCATATAATGTTTGATAACTTAAAACTTAACATATGGGAAAAGAACCCTAATCTCATGCAAAGCCGATATATTTAATTTAAGTTATCCACTTTGAAAATGCTATTATCGCTCTTCGACATTTTTATAGATCTAATCTTTTGTAGTACCGTCTAAGTTGCCCTTTACATATGTGTGGTGAGCGCATGTGACTGATAGCACCAAAGAGAGTATATGAGAGGAGATTTTGTTTATGTTTCTTAATTTGAATGGAAGTTTTCATTTCAAAACATGGAACTATATCTCCCAGAGTAAAAAAGTTTTGTTTTTATAAATCATGTTAGAATAATAATAACTTTTTCATCGGGTCACCTTAATTTTTCTGGCAACTAAAAAGGTGATGTCTGTCGTTTAGGAAACATAAATTCGCGCCAAAAGCATTGTTTCACAACGTTATAGGAATGCGAGTATATATTGTTTAAGATGTACATACATATGTATGTACATACGTATGTATGTATTGTAAACAAAAAATATACAAATTAGAGTTTCAATCAGAGCAATTCAGAATCAGGGAACGCTGACTAAAGGCAATGAATCCCATTACACATTATAATTTTTTTTAAATAACAAAGTGTTTGCTATATAGTTGTAGCTTGAATTCAAAGCTATCTCTTTATATAAAATTGGAGTTATGAAAATTGTATGAATAAATATTTTTAAACAACAAAATACAACGCACAAAGTAGTAAAAACAACTAACAAATAGTTTTTATTGGCATACAAAACTTAAACGGCAAAACAGTAAAAATGAACGATTTTCCGTTTCTTTTTTTCAAATAAGGCAAATTTACGACAATGTTTATAAACATCTGTAGTAGCAACATGTGAAATACGTCATCAGACAAATTTATCAACATAATTTTCAATTAAGTTATTCTCAATAACTGTAAAGTAAGTTAAACAACACCAAAAATAATACCTTGTTGTTTTGAGTAACTGTTGAAAAAGTTAAAATAAATATTACTTCGGCAAACTGAATTTTCATTTGAAATTAACTATAGTGAAAACCATTTGTTTGAATTCGGTAACTACAAAAAAAAAATAAAAAAACGATCTAGAACCACTTTTTATTACTAATAATGAGTTAAATGTATCATAATTTGCAGTAGAATGCGGTTGATCTTTGGCTGCTAAACTCATTATTTAAATATGGTGGTGTCATTGTAGGTAAGTGGTTACTCGCAAGCATACGATTAAGGATTAAGATAACGTATTATCAGTAAGAGAAAAATAATTTGGTAGCTAGTAGTTAACAAAACATGATCTAATCATTAGATTCTAATGTAACTAGTTATGGAGTGGGAGTTAAATAACTGGTTATCTGTATATGTAAAAATAACCCATTAGCAACGGGGTGTAAAGTAACCCCCACTCTATACAGTTTTTACAACGAGGGACAAAAAAAACTTTTAAAAATTAAAAACGTATAGGTATATTTTTTTCGTTATGTTAAGTATATGTATTTCATCTATAATATTAATAGGTAAGGCGATTTCTTGTGACCGATGTTTTGTTAAACAGTTTTCTCCCGCTTCTGACCAAACGTATCTTATTTGAAAGGTATTTCTTTTTAGCTGTCCACCAGATTTACAGATTTTTAATTTTTTTTAGCAAAATACATTTAAATTTTCTACTAACACATACATAAAATTATATGCTATGTGTGTTTTTATTAAATTTGTTAATGTGTTTGTTAGTTTGTTTTCTTTATTCACAATAATAATGATGTTGAATTGAAAAATAATTTTGGACATAAACCAATAACGACAATAATCGATATTTAAAAAGTGTTGAATTGTGAATTGGCTAAAAAATCTCAGTACTAACGATAACTGATATTGAGCTGGGCCGTTTTTAGTTTTTTTTTCCAAAGAAACCATATACAAAGGCCTATCATGTGAAAAATTTTTTGGAGGCACATCTAACTATATTTTGGACATGTACAAGCGTGCCAAGATATTAGAAATATTCAATAAAAGATTTTAGTTTGTATTGCTAGGAAGATGTTCGGATTTTTTTAAATGAAATTAACACATTTTAATCTTTATAAGATTTAATCGATGACGTATTTCACCATTTTTCGATGTTCGTGTTTGCAGCGATGCCAACTTAGCGTTTTTCGTGATAGATTTTTTTCTTCCATTTAACGCCTTTATCAATTTCTTTTTAAGTTCTTTAGCTCCTTTTCCAAATTTAAACTTTGATCAAAGAGACTCATAATTGGTTTTCTTATTCTTCAGTAAGACAAAAATTGTATAACAAAATATATAAGTTGATTTCGCAACATTCCAAAAAAAAATCCCATGGTAGCATCAGCCAGATGGCTTTCTATAAAAAGAGCCATTGAAGCAATTATGGAAAACTTAAATTCAAACCACATTTTTACGTTATTAATGAAAAATCGTTTGAAGCGACACTGTTAAAGAATACTAGCAGATTCCAGCCCTCGAAATTCGAGCGCAAATTCTAGGAAATTTTAGTTTTTCATTACTAAAAGTATGCTAATCAATTATAGCCAATTCACAAATCAACACAAAAAACAAACTGATTTTTATTACAAACATATTAACAAATTTAATAAACACACACATAGCATTGCATAATTTTATGTATGTGTCAGTAGCAACTTTAAATGCAATTTACTCAAAATAAAAGAAAAAATTTAAAAATCTGTAAATCTGGTGAACAGCTAAAAAGAAACGCCATTCAAATAATATACGCTTGGTCAAAAGCGGGATAAAACGGTAGAACAAAACATCAGTCACAAGAAATCGCTTAGCCTATTAATATTATAGATGTACAACAGAGCGACTCACTCTGTATGGAGAGAAAGAAAGTGCCCCCTAGAAATCTACCTTGGTTTGTTTTATAACGACTCCTAAAATATTTCTGGTCTAGCGTTAACCCGTTCCGAGCTGGACCGTTTTTAAAAAGGTAAATTTTTTATTTTTTTGAAAATATTTTAATTTTTTTCTAAGTCAACATATCCGCAATGTATACAACATGATAGGTTTTTTCAAGACGCGTTCAACGGTATATAGAACATGTCCAAGCATGTCCTAACTGTTGTGATATTCAAAAAAAATATGTAATTTTTGATGGGTTTCGAATTAAAATGAGTTAATATAAACATAAATTTATTTATTTTATACTTGTATAAACTTTATGTCATCCAAAGTTTCAAAACTGGATTTATGCACCATGCACTTATTTTGAGGCATTTGAGTTTAACAAAAACTAAAATAATATATATTATTTATTATTGTTTATTATTGTTTATTGAAATTCTAGCACAACAAGAACGAATTCTTATAAGTTATAGTGCTAGATTAAAAGTGTGTCACAATTTTGTTAATACAGATTCATAAGTTATATAATTATCTTAAAAAGTATTAGATATTAAATATACAATTTAAAATAAAATAGGTTAAAATATTAACATTTATAGACATTTAATAAGACCAAAAAATTTAATAATCATATGGTATTATTTTTAAATTTTAAAATTGTTAGATTTCTTTAATGATTTAATTTAGTTTTATTTTAATATAGTTTTAACAGTTCTTGTTTAAAAAGATGTATGTTCTCCAGATTTGTCTATTTTTAAGCCTGTGCAAGCTACGCGATCAAAATGCGAAAGCAAAATTTGTGAAATTGCACGCGAAATACCCGCTAAAATTTGTGGCAAAGTTGCAAATAAAGTTCCAGGTAAGTTTTCAAAGTTAGTTTGTCCTTAAATTTCAGATGTTATTGTTTTTATTTATTATTTTAGGCAAATCTAAACAACTGTCTGCTACAAAACGGTGCGACTTGTGCTTCAGTGAGATTAGAAAAGGCAAACTACAAAAATGTGGTTTGAAATCTCGAGTAATAAATCTATCAAATCATATACCAGATGGATCTTTAAAAGCGACTGATCAAATCATGTCACGTGTTATTAAAGAAAAAGTAAAAGAAGATTCTAAGGGTGATCAAGAGCCTTCAGTTTTGCGGTTATCACAAATCCACGGCAAACCGCTTCAGTAGGCAATAATAAATAAAACCTTTCCACAACAAACTCATCTAAATTATCTGTGGATGGTATGTTGAAAATGTTTCATCGTATTATACAAAATAGCTGACTGAAAGAAAAGATTCAAAAAACAAAGCGAAAGATTATTTCAACTGCATTCATCCACCGCTAATTAGAACTGTTGGAGGCAAAACCTTCCTAGATATTATTCCACCGCCAGAATTACACCTTATGATGGGTGTTGTTAATACTGTTTTCACGCATATGTTGAAAGAGTGTGAAAATGAGTCGCTGTCATGGGTAAAAGCTTGTCACGTTCAGCGTGGAATCAGAAGGATGTTTGGGTTTAAAGGAAATGCATGCAAAACACTTTTGGATAAAGTAGACCTGCGCCAGTTTGAAAATCAATAGCAATACCTAAGTATGTTAAAGTATTTGACGACTTTAAAATAGTAGTTTCTGCATGCTTCGGAAATAATCTTGACCAAAAAGCATGTATAGAAGCTTTTAAAAAGAGCTACATGGACTTAGGTGTCAGCGTTACACCAAAGGTTCATGCAGTTTTTTTTCACATAGAACAGTTCTGTGAAAAAAACGGATTAGCAGTTTTTGGGGAGCAGGCGATGGAGTCCGTACATTTTGATTTCTTAAAGTCTTCCTGGGAAATGAATAAGGTTGCTGCGCATCACCCGGATTATCCTAAACACTTTTTGAGCGCTGTTTGTAGATATAATGCTTCACATGTTTAAATTGATGTAATTATAATTAAATTATGTTACAGTTTTATATTTTATTAGTACTAAAATGTTCAAATAATAAAAGTTTAATGGAATTACCACTTAGAAATTATTATTATATAATTTTTTCCTTTCTATTCATATAAAACAATGCCACATTTTCCAAAATATCGTACTTCGTGCACAAAAATGTTCAAAGTGGATTTATTTAAAAATCTCTCCACAGATTATTTTAGTTTTTTGATTTTTCTCATCTATAAACATTGTAAATTCAGAATCTCTTTCTAGGTGTAAGACCTTCTTATTTAATTTTAGTTAAGGCGCACCGTGGACTTTGTACCTGGGCCGTTTTCTAATAAGTGACAAAAAAAAAGTTATTTTATAGTTTTTATTTTTTCGAGAAGAAATAAAAGATTAATTTTTATGGTGTTGGCAAAACATTAGAAACCTTTACAATAATTGAAAACCTTTTGGTTTCAATAAAGGTATCCATTATTTGTATACGCTCCATACCAGTGTGCAGAGGGTATATATAAGTTTGTCATTCCGTTTGTGATAATTAGAAAAAAATCTGGACCCCATAAAATATATATATTCGTAACCCTTATAACAAGCGTAGTTGTCCATATTTCCGTATGTGGATATCACGATCACGCCCTCAATAGGTCAGCTGCGTAGCTCGCTTTTAATGAAAATGAAACACTGACATCCTGAGCAGGTAGCTATTTTAAACCGTCAAATCGGTTAGTAGACTTGAAAAAATATTATTTTTCTATATTGCTCTTGATATACTTGTTATTCACACCACTGTGAAAATGCTATATATCAGTTGGTCATTCCGTTTTTGATCTTTATAACAACTCGAGTCGACATAGCGATTTCCATCTGAAAGTCCGTCCGTCTGAAATCATGCTCATTCAAAAAATATACAATTTACCTTGTTAAAGTTAGAATAATATTGTTTGTCATTATCCGACCAGCTTAGTATTTAAAATAGGATAAATCGGACATCATTGCGTCAGTATATGACCTAAAATATGGAGACATCTTTAAAAAAAAATGCTTAAAAATCAGAGTATTTGTTGTAATAATTTTGTAAAAAGTTTATCAAATTGTTTACATTTGTTACAAATAGTGCAATAAGTCCAGATATTAATGTAAACGTGAAACTTAGGTGGAGAATAACAAAGATTCGGCATATCCGAATTTAACTTGCTAAAATTAGCTTTTCTTAAAAAACAATGGTTAGTTTAAAAAACCTTTAAAAATGAATTTCGTAAAAAATTACCTTTCTTAAAAAAGTATATTTTTTTAAAAAATGGATCAAACTTTGGGTACTATAGCGCCGACTGCGTTTAGTAATGAATTCCATCTTATACCTATCGACTTTAAATCACTTTCATAGTCGATTCTAACGACGCACAGTGGCGACATTTGAAGTTTTTTGTTGCAAAAATCATAACTTTTCTACCAATTGAGATAATCAAATAAGTTAAAAGGCATATGATAGATAATTGTCCAACCTCTGAATTAAGAGTTTGAAACAGGTGCTACGCCTTTTATGTTAACTATAAAACCTGACTTTTAACCATTATATATATTTTATGTTTCTTTTTTAAGGTTTTTATATTTTAAAATTATTATCCATAAATAAAAAATAAATAAATAAACTAACCCATAAAAGCAAAGTTTTTATTAAAACTCTTTCTTTCCTTAAGCATATGAGTTTTGAATCTCTACGTGACTGTGCGTGGCTTTGCGTGACTATTTTAAAATTAATCTTTGGTCACAAAGTCTATCGAGAAAGTTTCAGATCGATCGGAAGAGGGGATATGGGGTTTAAGTCACTTCGTGACTTAAAATTAATCTTTGGCCACAACAAGTCTGTGGAGACAGTTTCAGATCGATCGGATGAGGGGAAATGGGTTTTCAATCACTCCGTGACTGTGCGTGACTAAGTCAAAGTTAATCTTTTTTCACAGCAAGAGTATGGACTACGTTTCAGATCGATCGGATGAGGGGAAATGACACTTAGATCACTTCGTGACTGTGCGTGACTACCCCAAGTTTCAGATCAATTGGATAAGGGGGAATGGGCTTGCCCCACGACAGACAGACAGAGAGTATGAGTTAAAAGATTTTAAAAAAGTTAAGATTTTTCGAATCTATTTTTTCAAATTGCTTCAAAATAATTATCACAATTCATAACAGAAGGTATATCTAATAGATTAATCATTTCTGAACTATAATTATTGGATTCTAACTCTTTTTGTGACTTCACATGCCGCAGAGATGAAATATGTGGATCGGAAGATGCCGCCAAAATGTTTAAGAGGTCTTCATCTTGCCTCTATATAAATATGTATATACCTAAAAATTAAAAATTAAATATTAAATATTAAAAATTAAAAATTAGAAATTAAAATTAAAAATAAAAACTAAAAATAAAAATTAAAAATTAGGAATTAAATATTAAAAATTAAGAATTAAAATTTAATAATTAAAAATTAAAACTTTTAAATTTAAAATTAAAAACTACTAGCTAATTCAGAAAAAAATATTTAAAAATTTGCTTTTTTAATATTAATATCTGGAAATTTTTAGCCAAGAATCAGTTTATTATTTTTTTATACCTTCCACACCTCAGTGGCAGAGGGTATATATAAGTTTGTTATTTCGTTTGTAACGCATCGAAATAAATTCCTGACACCCCAAAAATATATATTTTCTTGATCCTTATAACAAGGGAAGTTGTTTTACCGATGACCGTCTGTCCGTCTGTCTGTGTAAATCACGATCACGCCGCCAATATCTAAGCTAGACCGCTCGTTTTTGTATAAAATCGATTACTAACATCCCAAAGGAGTTGCTATTTAAAATCGTCAAAATCGGTCAAAGGTTTCACGAGCTATGAATGAAAATTTGAAAAAACTCGTGAAAAAATTAAATTTTTCGTATTGTTGAAGTCATTACAGTTGTGTTTATATTAATACCGCACGTGTCACATTGGCCTAGGCAAATTTTACCACATATTTTTTATCATTAAAATTAAATATTAAAAATTAATAAAAATAAAAAATGGAAAATGGAAAATGAAAAATGGAAAATGGAAAATGAAAAATGGAAAATGGAAAATGAAAAATGAAAATTGAAAAATGGAAAATGAAAAATGAAAAATTGAAATTCGAAAATGGAAAATGCGAAATGAGAAATGGAAAATGAAAAATAGAAAATGAAAAGTGGAAAATGGAAAATGAAAAATTAAAAATGGAAAATGAAAAATTATAAATGGAAAATGGAACATGAAAAATTAAAAATGAAAAATGAAAATTGAAAAATGAAAAATGGAAGATGAAAAATGAAAAATGCAAAATGAAAATGAAAAATTAAAATGAAAAATAAAAAATGGAAAATTAAAAATTAAAATTGAAAAATGGAAAATGGAAAATGAAAAATGGAAAACGGAAACCGAAAAATTAAAAATGGAAAATGAAAAAGGAAAATCAAAATTGTAAATTGAAAAATGAAAAATGGAAAATGAAAAATGAAAAATGGAAAAAGAAAAATGAAAAATCGAAAATGGAAAAGGGAAAATGGAAAATGAAAAATGAAAATGAAAAATGGAAAATGAAAAGTGGAAAATGAAAAATGAAAAATTAAAAATGGAAAATGGAAAATGAAAAATGGAAAATGAGAAATGGAAAATGGAACATGAAAAATGAAAATTGAAAAATGGAAAATGGAATATGAAAAATGAAAAATGGAAAATGAAAAATGCAAAATGGAAAATGAAAAATTAAAAATGAAACATGACAAATGGAAAATGAAAAATGAAAAAATGGAATAGGGAAAATAAAAAATAAAAAAAAAATGGAAAATTAAAATAGAAAAATGGCAAATGGAAAATGAAAAGTTAAAAATGAAATACGAAAATGGAAAGTGGAATATGGAAAATGAAAAATGAAAATATAAAAATGAAAAATGGAAAACGAAAAAAGAAAAATGAAAAATGGAAAACGGAAAATGAAAAATTAATAATGGAATATAGAAAATGGAAAATGAAAAATTAAAAATGAAGATTGAAAAATGAAAAATGGAAAATGAAAAATCGAAAATGGAAAATGGAAAATTAAAAATGAAAAGTGGAAAATGAAAAATCGAAAATGGAAAATGAAAAGTGGAAAATGAAAAATGAGAAATTAAAAATGAAAAAAAGATGAGAATTGAAAAGTGAAAAATGGAAAATTATAAAAAAAAATTAAAATTGAAAATGAAAAAGGTGGATGGTATCAAAGATTCGGCCCAGCCGAATTTAACACTCTTTGTGCTGCTGTTTGTAACAACCAAAAATATTTGACCTAGACCCATCATTAATTATACCGATCGAATCAGAATCACTTTTTGAATCGATTTAACAATGTCCGTCCGTCCGTCCGTCCGTCTGTGTGTCCATGTAAACCTTGTAATCAAACTGCAGGTCGCAAATATGAATATATTTTGATGAAATTTGGTACATAAGCTTTCATCGGCCATGGGATGAACGCTACTGAAATTGGTGAGAATCGGTCCATGTTCAGACCTAGCCCCCATACAAATGACCCCTATGAAATCAACATATATTGCCATAAGATCCAAATTATCATACAAATCTTAGTCAAATTGGGTTTGTATGTATATATTACATCCATTAATCAGTAGTCCAAAAATGATCCCTATTGGACAACTCTTAGTCATAGGCCCCATATAGAGCTGCTTCCCGATCTTCGCTTAAATCTATCAAAAAACAAAAATATTGCACTGATTCTTCTCAAATTTTGTTTGAATATATTTTTGCAAAATACAAGAGACTTTACCAAACATGGTCAGGATCGGTCCATTTTTGGGCCTAGTCTCCATATAGATATAGCATCCGATATGAACTTTTTCATATCTGCAGCCGAAAAAATTAATAAAAATCACACTCAAATTTGGTTTATGCTTATTTTCTATATCCAATTAGTTGGGCCTGAGAGATAGGGTCTCTAAACGCATGGTATAGGGTATCGTATAGTCGGTCTAGACCGACTATAATTTTCTTACTTGTTTTTTTTTTTTTTTTTTTTGAATTATCTCAAAACTTTCTTATAGAAGAAAAATAATGCCATTTTTCAAATAGTAACGAATTCTTTCTATAGAAGACACGATAATTGTTTTTGATAACAAGGAATTATAATAGAAACTGGCCAACAAGAAAACCTATTAACTTTAAATATAATTGGTATTCGAAATTTAAATTTCAGTACCGACAACAGTTTTAAAGTGATAGCCGTACCCAATATTGGTTGTAATATTGAGTTTAAGATGCAGGTGGAGGATATCAAAAATTCAGCACAGCCGAATTTAACACTCTCATTTTTGTAATTTTGATTTCATATTCTTACAAAGCCGTACACACTTTTTCAAGCGACAATTTTGAAACCAAAGTTTGCTATATCTGAACTCTATTATATCTCCATAAATAATTGGAAATATTTTGTTTGAGTTAAGTAACCCATAAAACATAAAATTATTATTATTATTATTAGAAATAAATCCATCCTTGCATAGGTCCGCATATGTCAATAAAAATTTGATTCGAAGTTTGTGCTTCACTGTGCTTCTACTATTTTCTTCCTGGATGTAGCTTTGGTTGTATAATTTTTTTTACTAGTAGTAACTTTAACGTGATCGGTGCGAAAAACTTTTAACGCCCGCCAAAAAGAAACCTCATTTTTCATCATAGTTTCTCATGATTTCAAAAGTTGTTCAAAGGTAATACCTCTGATAATATGTGGCCTCTCTGATTTGGTTTTCATTCACCATTCACCCCCCATATTAAATATTAATATTAACGGTTTCCATTTGTATTTGTGTCCGGTGGTAAGGAGTTTATACCCCTCAAACGAACAAAACATATCCCTGAACAAGAACGTAACAAAACGTATTGCTTACTTTGGAACTCTTAGTTGTGGAAATGTTTGTAAAAAGGTGTCGATATTTATTTGCCATGTTTCACCATTAAAAATTTAAAATTTTTTTTATCATTCCTTTGTGGTTTAATGGATCTAGTACAATTTTTGTAGACAGCTAATACACATTATGTATGCAGTAGGGTTGCCAAATGTGAAATCCTGAAATATTGAGATTTTTCGGGATTGAGTAATCCCAGAATTTTTTTCGGAATCCCGGAATTTTAAAATATAAATTTTTATTCCTACTTTTTCGAAAATCCAAATAAAAAATTTGAATTATATTATTTTTTCATATGATAGCAATTCTTATAAAAATAAGATTTAAGATTTTAATATTACGTTAAAATAATTTAAGCGATTGGTATTGAATAAAACTGGATTTGGAAAAAAAAGTTTTCGAAAGAATTGCCATAACTACAAGTTCATAGTTAGACACGTCATGATTTGACTAATGAAGTTGAAAATGCTGACAATTTTGAATTTACAAATCGTAAATGTATACGTTTTTTCGAATCGAGATTTTCATATAAGATGAACATGATATATAAATTATCTCTTTCTTTTGTTTTCGTTAGTTGTATTTCTTTATTAAACACACAACATATTTGCTAGAAAACATATTAAACGTAAATGACTTTTACTAATAATATATATAGATATATATACATATATTATATATAGATATACATATATACATATGAAATACCACAATTTCTAAATAATCTAGGGATACGTTACAATGTTAACCTCGTTTGGCATCCCTAGCATGTACGTATTTTTTGCAATAAATTTTCTTGACACTATCTAAAGTGTAAATAAGTACTACGTTTACAACAAAAAGAAGTATATCAGTAAACACTTTTGACCTTTATTTGATTGTCCTTGTAATCGTTTATTCTCTATCATAATTAAAGGAAGGAAATAGAACTGAGTCATTATAAGTAACTTGAAAAATTTCTTTAAGATTGACATGTCTTATCGATAACAAAAACTGTAAATAAAATCGAGAAAAAATAGATTTTTGGTATTTTTATGTATTTCTTTTATCTTCATTTCTTTGACAAGGATTTTATATTATAATAAAAATTTTAAATTCCGTATGTATAAACTAATTTTTATATATCTACATACATACATATATGTATATACCGTGGTAAAAATTACATATTGGAATCTCATCGTTTTGGAACATTGTAGAACAATCCTAGAACAATTCAGAACAATCTTCAAAAAATTTTATTTCCAAAAATGGGGTGCTAACTTCGGGCACTTGAAATAATAAACAAAAAATTTCATACTTATATCTTTTATGTAGTGAAATTGGTAATATTTTAGATTTGGTACACAAAAAAATGTACATACAGCATATCACTGGAATTTCAAAAAAAAAAAAAAAATACCAACACTAGCTAACGGTATTTTGTTTATTTTCTCAGTTTGATGTGTGCAGTTACTAATAAAACAGTAGTTAATGTAAAATTCTTGATTTTTTTTTCGGCAAAATGTACCAAAACGCACAAAAATTTCACAAGACATTAGAAAATTGATTGTAGGTTTACGATATGCTACTAAATCATACGGAGAAATTTCAAAAATTGTCGGAAAAAGTCGTTCTACTATTCAAACTGTTATAAAAAATTATAATAGATATAAAACAACTGAAAATAAATGTCGTTTTGGCAGACCGAGTAAGCTTTCTGAACGTGAAAAACGAGATGTGGTCCGAATTGTTGTTGCTGAACCAAAAACTAGTGCAGTTGATATATGTAGCAAAAGATCTCGGAAATCGAAGCAAATTAGTACTCATCCTGAAACCATTCGCAATGTTTTGAGAGCAACGATTTCCATAGCCGAATCCCAAGAAAAAAGCCATTCATAAATCAAGTCAATATGATAAAGAGACTCGAGTTCGCAAAACGGAACAAAAATGACGGTCTCGATTAGTGGAAAAACATTGTTTTCAGTTACGAGTCAAAGTTCAATTTATTTGGTTATGATGGTAAGCAAAGGGTGTGGCGGAAAGCTAACACAGCAATGGAGATGCTGAATTTATTACCAACAATAAAGAACGGAGGAGGATCTGTCATGATATGGGGGTGCATGTCAGCTGGTAGAGTAGGAAATCTAATATTTGCTGAGATTATAATGGATCGTTATGTTTATTTGAACCTGTTGAAAGCCAATCTGAAGTGTTGTGTTGCTAAAATAGGCCTTTCATTTAATTGGATTTTTCAGCAGGATAACGATCACACAGCTGAAATTGTAAAAAGAGTGGTTATTTTACAATGTCCCAAAACAGTTGCATTCACCTCCCCAATCACCGGATATAAATCCAATTGAAAATCTGTGGGATGAATTAGACCGACTCACATTGGGTTGAAAAGGGTCAAGTAAGTAAGTAAATCTTTAATGAGACTTTTCACACATATGTTTAGGTACAACAACGACAGTAACACAATATATATATATATATATATATAAAGTCTTAGAACTATGATTGTTTTGTTCTAATAAACAGTAAAATGAAGAAGCTACACGCAAAAGTGGGATGATGTATGAATGTACAATTCATGAAAATATTTAGAATAACTTTTACTCGCGACGTTAACAATGTCGGCCAGATAGATTCTGTTAAATTAATAAACTTAAAACTAGACTTAAAACTAAATAACAGATAACATTAACAAAACAACACAATATAACAAGTAAAGTGATAAAACGAATTGTAAGAAAGAATCCTACAGATACATAAGTATAAGTTTAGTTTTCATATGTACATAAAAATTAAAAATTACAGATCATTTTCAATTGTTTACGTCCATTGGCATAAAATTATGAAATTACAGGTAAGTATGTAAATATAGTTCCCCTATAATAATGATTATCACAGAATTTCGTTATCAGTCTTCTAGCCTCTATGAGAGCCTGGAGTAGTCCTCAAATAAAGTTCCGGCATGACACGGGAGACGTTGTCATATTCCAGGGATTCCCCTATAATACTAATGGGAGATAGGTAGTTTGAGCTAGTCCAGTGAGGATTAATTCAAAAATTGAAATGTGTATTTTGTAATAAATTTTTATACCGGGTAACAGAGTATAAAATGTGTCATCACTAACTGTCAAAATTATTGTTCTAAGTTGTTTACTTTTCTTGCTATACTCTCTCAAAGTTCAACAATTTTTTTTAATTTTGCTCGAAGTGGTAAAAAGTGAAAAACGAGATATTTCAAGTTTAATTTTTTTTCATTTTTTTTTTAAATTCTAACTTTTTTCAAATGGATGCACAACTTCAGGTATTTGACTGTCTTATTTAAAACAAAAATTTTAGATAAATGTTTTAGAAATATTTTTAATAATTTTTTGAAAATTGTCCTAAAAAGAGGGTATTTTTTAAAAAGAGATTGAGTTTCAACGTAATTCGAGATGAGATCGGGTAAAATTACTTACATTGTAGTAAAATATGGGATTTCTACTTGTGTATTCCAAAAAAACATTTTGCCAGTACTTGCCAACGAATGTAATATTCAAGTTTTTATTAAAAGTCCCCAGTATAAAATTAAAAAAAAGTGCTTGAAAACACAACAGATAAAATCTTTTTTTAGTTTTTGTTTTGTGTTTATTTTCGTAGCTGTGATTGTTATTGTTGCTGTTGTAAATGTGTAACCTAGTATTACAATAAATAATTTTAATGATCATGCACATTATAGTGGAGCGAAAAATCGAAGCTCTGAAATTACAAAATGTTCTCGGGTAAGAAGTTTTAAAACAATATAAAAAAATTGCAGGAAACTAAAAGTGTTAAGACAGATTGCAAATAAAGTTTTCAATTTAAAAAGATGTCCTTGTCTAAACTCTGATACATAACATTTAAAAAATGAGCAAGATACGACAACGTTTATATATATTCTATATAAAGTTTGGCCAAATAGTTTTTCAGTCCACTCTAATGTATGTACATATGTACCCAAATAAAAAACGTAAAATAATATTGACAATTTTACTGGTGATGTCTTTTGTTTGCAGTGTTGTGAATAACAATTATAAGGTATTTGGTACTAGGAAAATTAATAACAGTTTTAAATTGTTAAAAATGTTATAACTTTACTATTTTAGGAACAAGTCCCAACACAATTTTCATTTCTCGCAGAGAACTTTACAATATTATGCAAATAAACGTGTCAACCCAACGGATATGAAAGATTTTCTTAAATTACTTTTGAACGGATTTTAAGTCTCGGTTTGAAAAAGTTAAAAGAACAGAGGCTCTATTTTTGAAATATAATGCCAATTGGTTAGATTTTTCAATATCGTTTGTTAAAATGAGAGAATCCTCATCAAAACGAGGTCGTAAGGACCTATCATTTGAAGTGTGTAAAGAGAACACAAAAGCAAAAAAAAAAAGTAAAGAAATTAGAGATAGTGTTCCTTTGCCTATTTTAACACATGCAGCGCAAATGAGTTTGAGAGCTTCTGGTCAAACCCATGCATCACAAATACTTAAAGAAATTACATCATCTCCAACAAAAGCGACAAACTATAAAAAAAGCATCAGTAATGTATCGCAGCAGTTGAGTGCAGAAGAAGCTCTTACTGTTCTAGTAGAAGCAAAATTAACTCGAGGCCAATACAATATTATTAGAAAAGCTGCTCCAGATAAATTTCCTTCCTACAGTAAAATTCAACAAGCTAAACAAAAATGTTACCCGAAACGTGATAACTTGAAAATTTGTGAAACTTCAGCTCAAGTAAGTCTACAAGATCTTTTAGATCATACTATTGAGCGTCTAGTCGAGATAAAACAAACCGAAATTATTTCTTTAAGCCATGAACAACTGTCCAAAATAACATTATTTTCTAAATGGGGATTTGATGGAAGCTCTGGACATAGTTCCTATAAACATGCATTTCATGGCTTAAATTCTAGTGATTCTTCTGTATTCATTACATCTATTGTACCACTGAGATTAGTTTGCAATGACAAAATAATTTGGCAAAATGAGGGTCCATCTTCCACTAGATTCTGTAGACCTTTAAAAATAGAATTTATAAAGGAAACAGCAACTACTGCAAATCTTGAAAAGGAACGGGTTGAAAACGAAATTGAACTTCTTTTGGAGTCTGTAGTTTTATTAGGAGAAAAATCAATAAAAAATAAATCACAAACTTATGTTAGTAATGATTGATGGAAAAGTTTGCAATGCTATTACGGATACAACATCCACACAAAAGTGCTACATTTGTGATTCAACAAGCAAGGATTTTAATTCAGTTGATAGAATGATTGGTAAAGAAGTAAATACAGAAACTTTACAGTTTGGTTTATCTATACTTCATGGATGGATACTATTTTTTGAATGTCTTCTTCACTTATCATATAAAATTTCAATCAAAATATGGCAGGCTAGGTCTGATGATGATAAAAAATGGTTTCAGTAACAAAATTACGGATTGAAAAAGACTTTAGAGAGAAAACTGGACTGATCGTGGACCAACCAAAGCCAGGTTTTGGAAACTCTAATGATGGCAACACTGCAGATGTTTCTGCTCAAATCACAAAAGTTGATGCAGAATTGATAGAAAGAATGCATGTGATACTTATTGCTGTATCTTGCGGGCACGAGATTCGCGTAGAAAAATTTAGAAAATATACTCAGAATACAGCCAGACATTTTGTTAAGCTCTATCCGTGGTATTATATGCCTCCAACTTTACATAAATTCCTTATTCACGGCCCAGAAATAGTAAGATACGCCTTGTTGCCAATAGGTCAACTATCTGAGGAAGCTCAAGAAGCTAGAAATAAAGATTTTAAAAATTACAGAGAACACTATTCTCGCAGTCGGGAGAAGTCAAATGAAGATATATTCAATAGGTTACTTCTTATTTCGGATCCTTTAATTACCACTAAAAGCAAAAATTATGCCAAAAAAATATATAATATACCACAGATGGCACTAGATTTATTAATTTTGCCCAAGATTTCTGATGAAGAAGAGATTAATGAAGATATTGATGATGATAATTATGAAGATGCTGATTATATTTATGAAGGTGATGATAATACGGAGGATCCTTGAATTTAATTATATATATATATATATATATATAAGTTTCTCTTAAATAAGAACAATATAAAACCAGTAAGAAAATTATAGTCGGTCTAGACCGACTATACGATACCATATACCATGCGTTTAGAAACCCTATCTCTTAGGCCCAACTAACTGGACATTGAAAATAAGCAAAAACCAAATTTGAGTGGGATTTTTATTATTTTTGTTGGCTGCAGATATGAAAAAGTTCATATCGGATGCTATATCTATAAAGGGACTAGGTCCAAAAATGGACCGATCCTGATCATGTTTGGTAAAGTCTCTTGTATTTTGCAAAAATATATACAAACAAAATTTGAGAAGAATCAGTGCAATATTTTTGTTTTTTAATAGATTTAAGTGAAGATCGGGAAGCAGCTCTATATGGGGTCAAAGGGATCATTTTTGGACTACTCATTAGTGGATGTAATGAACGCATACAAACCCAATTTGAGTAAGATTTATATGACAATTTGGATCTTATGGAAATTTATGCCGATTTCACATGGGTAATTTGTATGGGGGCTAGGTCTGAACATGGACCGATTCTCACCGATTTCAATAGCGTTCATCCCATGGCCGATAAAAGCTTATCAGGCATGTCACAGAAACAAATTCCGATCGAAAGTGGAATTGAAACCGTATTTGGCTTCTTCAGAAAACGTAAACCGACAAATGTTATCGATATGAAACCACTTTTAATTTCTTAAGTGGAATTGATATTTTAAGTGGCATAAATACCAAAAAACTATCCAGAACAACTTAAAATTAATAAAAAAAAACTATTGGTTTATTTATTTTAGCAATCTTTAAAATGAATTTTATTACCAATTTAAAAGAAAATGATTTTTAGATGACGAAAAATACAAAACGTCGTAAACTAATTATTGCCACCTTTTTGTTTAATGCAAAATATTTGTTTTTTCTAACAAAATACAACGCTGACAGCAAAATGGCGAAGCAAAACAAACGAAAAAGAAAAACTACTGAGTAAAAATGTAAGTACTAGAAAATTTATTTTTAAAATTTTTTAATTTTTTTATTATTAAAGGGGAAAACATCGCAGTTCGGCACAAGAGAAAAATTTTCCTTGAATATATGGAGTGCCATCAGGATATAGCTAGGGTTTGTGAAGGGAGATCGGGCTGTTGTGGAGGGTCATTGGGAAGACCTGACAGGAAAATTAAATTCTTTTGGCCCACCATCTAAAGATTTTTCAACGGAAGGTTGGTTTCGTTCATCTACTACTGCAACAATGGATATGCCGGGCATTTTTATATTTTTTATTTATTTATTTTATTTATTTAACACAACACAATCTTAAAATTTCGCTTTATATTCTTTTTCTTTCCAACAATCAGCTGTGTATTTTTCGTTACGTTGCCATATTTAATACACAAAAATATCTTTTTCATTTTTTTTTTTCGATTTAATGAAAGCGACAAATTTCTGAAGAAGCTAAAACGAAACCGATCGATTTGGCAATACGGAATCAAATCGATTTCGATTTTGTTCTGTGACATGCCTGTATATACCAAATTTCATCAAAATATATTCATATTTGCGACCTGCAGTTTGATTACAAGCTTTACATGGACACACAGACGGACGGACGGACATTGTTAAATCAACTCAGAAAGTGATTCTGATTCGATCGGTATAATTAAAGATGGGTCTAGGTCAAATATTTTTGGTTGTTACAAACAGCAGCACAAATTCATTATACCCAAACCACATAGTGGTATAGGGTATAATAAAAATTAAACCAAATGGTTGTTTGTTTTGTGCTTATAATTATTCATCAATAAAAACATAATATTATTTTATAATGTGAATTTTTTGAGTTAAATTTGTGGAATTGTGGAATTTGGAAAATAAAATCGGATTTTAAAATTCAATTTTTGTAATATAAATACATATTAAATATTTATTCCTTTTTTATTTAAAAAAAAATTATTTTTTCTAAAAGCACATTAACTAAGTTCTAACTTGGAATTTCATTTACTAATTTATCGCTTTTTATTCCAAAGTTACAGCAAAAATTGTAAGAAAAGATCATTTTTTCCAAAACACAAAAAAGCTCCTAACGGATTAAAACTAATTTTTTTTCCACTTTTTTTTTTAAATGGTGGTTTTTGATGCATTAATGAATATCCATTAAAAAAATTAACAATATTTTGAAATTACGTCTTCCCTGAATTAATCCTCACTTTTCATGCTTTTCAACCCACTGTGCGACGCGTTAGAAAAAAATAAAATATCTAACAAAGAAGACATTAAAAGAGCTTTACTTGAGGAATGGAACAAAATATCCGCAGATGTCACACAAAATTTAGTTTCTTCTATGCCCAGACGTATACAAGCGGTGTTAGATGCTAAAGGCGGACCAACAAAATATTAACTTTTTGCTATCCTATTAAATAGTTTATAAAAACAACATGTATGTATATTGAACTGTATGTACACTTTTTTGAGTTCTTTTTTTTATTATTGAAGTCTATTTTTCGGTTATATCTATAGTTTAAGTAAAAATTGTCAATGAATTTTGTATGTAATTAATTAATCGTTTATGTATAAACAAATATAAAATAATCAATTTATGCAGTCGATAGAATTATTTTTTTTAAATAACGCAGTTTTGATAAGTGTATGTAGACTTTATTGGCCAACTGTATATAAAACAAGTAAGAAAATTATAGTCGGTCTAGATCGACTATATGATACCCTATACCATGCGTTTAGAAACCATATCTCATAGGCCCAACTAACTGGACTTAGAAAATAAGCATAAACCAAATTTGAGTGGGATTTTTATTAATTTTTTTGGCTGTAGATATGAAAAAGTTCATATCGGATGCAATATCTATATGGGGACTAGGCCCAAAAATGGACCGATCCTGACTATGATCCATAGGGATAATTTTTGGACTACTCATTAATGGATGTAATAAACGCATACAAACCCAATATGGATCTTATGGCAATTTATGTCGATTTCATAGGGGTCATTTGTATGGGGGCTAGGTCTGAACATGGACCGATTTTCACCAATTTCATCCTATGGCCGATAAAAGCTTACATACCAATTTTCGTCAAAATATATTCATATTTGCGACCTGCAGTTTGAATACAAGGTTTACATGGACACACAGACGGACGGACGGACGGACATCGTTAAATCGAATCAGTTAGTGATTCTGATTCGATCAATATAATAAAATATGGGTCTAGGTCATATAGTTTTGGTTGTTACAAACAGCAACACAAAGTCATTATACCCAAACCACATAGTGGTATAGGGTATAATTAAACCACATATTGGTATAGGGTATAATTAAAGTAATAAAAAGATTTCGTACATGTTTTGTTGTTAAATTTTTGTTTCATTTTATTTCATTCTTAAAAAAAAATACAAATATTTAATATTGTATGTATGTATGTATGTAATAGTATAGTTAATAATGCATACTACAAAGTTCAATTAATTTTCATGAATTTTATATGTAAATTGTACATTGCATATTGAAAAACTTGAATGTGCGTTAAATTAATTCGAGAATATAAAAATGTGTAGTATGTACTATATGATTGAGAAATTCGGTTGAAAATACTGCATTTAATAGTCATTGCGGCGTTTATAGTTGCGTACGTTATTGGCCAAGCAACAGGCAAAGACAAAACCAACAAGCTGAAAGAAGAGAGTTGTAACAAAATCAAAATATTAATATGAAATAATGAATGCAATCAAAATAAAATTAAAGCTAAAAATATAAATAATTAGTCAACTAAACTGTTCTAATGTTTGCTTACAGATCAACCGAAAATCTGGTATTTACTATCGGTTTCAAATAAAAATAAGTTGAAGACAAAATTATTTCTTGTTTTGTAGAGACCTCTGTTATCAGCAGGTCTTTGCATTCTGCAAAGACTATGTGTATTTATACCACGTGTATTTATACCGTATTTATATTATATCGATCAGCTTAGAATAACTTAGAAACTCTAAATGTATACGAAACTATTATAGTGCTTAAAAAAGTTCTTCCATTCCATAATGGAAGTAGTTTTCTTTGCAAACACTCTTTAATATAATTTTCGGTATTTATTGTCAACTAGCAACTTTTTTTTATATACGTTTAGTCGTTATTTAGGCTGCAGGAGTATTTTTTTATGAAACATGATTTAAATTTCCGTGCTCTGTTTTTTGCCACTACACATTTTGCAGCCTTCCTGGCTGGAATGTTTTTGACTTTGTATGTTTTTAAACTTGCATTGTCTTTAAATTTTCGAACTAAACCGACCACTAAACTGACCGGGATGCTTTTCTACCGAGTGTTTTGGGAGCTCTTTTCAATATGCTTGCTATTTTCTTGACCTGAATAACATCAAGTGGACCTTTCTTCCCGAACCATGTTCCCTATAAATGGTCAAATTCTCGTGATAATTTTTAATAATATGGGAAACAGTTTGAAGCCATACGTTATATTCTTTGGCCAACTTTTTGTAGGACCAAGTTGGTTTTTGTTGAAAATATATTTTTTTAAACTCTTTCCTTTAACTCATATGTACTCTCTGTCTGTCTGTCTGCCATGGGCCAACCCCATTCCCCCCTTATCCAATCTGAAACTATAGATTAATTTTAGGGCAGTCACGCACAGTCACGGAGTGATTTAAAACCCATTTCCCCTTATCCAATCGATCCGAAACTTGTTCGATAGACTTGTGAAAAAAGATTAACTTAAAACCCATTTCTCCTTATCCGATCGACCCAAAACTTTGTCCATAGACTTGTTGTGGCCAAAGATTAATTTTAAAATAGTCAGTCACGGAGAGATTCAAAACTCATATGCATAAGTAAAGAAAGAGTTTTTATAAGAACTTTGTTTTTCTGGGTTAGATTATTTTAAACTAAAACTTATTAACAGGAAACATGCTTGATTCAGATTCTGAGGAAACATTAGTTGTAGGATTGAACCGAACATTTCATGACAGATCTTTCAATGTTCATAATGTTTGCACACAAATACTCTATGGAGCCATTAAGAGATTCCATTAATCAGACCACGATTTTATTCAGTTTTTTATTTTTCGAAAAAGAGTGTTCAACATTGCTTTTGTATCCAAATATTTTATTCATATTAGAGGTAGGGCTCGTTAAAGTTAGACACTTTTGTCTCTAATTTGGGTTTTCTAAAAATCAAAAACTAAAAAATCGCTAGATTTTTTTTTTTTTTGTTTTTTGTGGTCTGATTAAATAAATTAAATCTCTAGATGATCCTGCATATAGCATAATTTTTTTTTTTCTTTTGAAATAATAAATGGGTTTTTAGTTAATGCTCATCGATTACACAAGTCGACATTTAGGTTCGGGGTAGTACAGTCTATGGGAAATCTGAAAAACCTAACTTGAAAATACAAAAATCACTTAATTTTGCTATATTTGGAATTTTAATATACCACGAATAGTTTTGTTTACACAGACCTGTACAAGGCATTTAAAACTGGTAATTTTACTCTTTAAAATACATTTTTAATTAAATAGATATTTTATTTCATCTCGGCCAAAATGCAGTTTCAGATTCAGTGCGCCAAAGAGCTTTTAAAATGTTTACTCCAATCCAAGAGGCAGGAGTTTTATTACCCAGTTCAAATGAGTAACAATTTTATAATAATATTAATATATTTACCTCAACAGCCATTAAGCCAAGTCCAAAGAACTTAGCATTATCGGTGCTGCCGGATATGAATCCAACAATCTTTTCTTTGCAACCACCATAGTAATTAATTGGAGTGCATACTGAACCGGCATCACAACAACTTGGAGGGGGCAATTGTAATTTGACAGCGTAATCGGTAAATCCATTGGATCCACAGCATTTGAACTGTAAAATAGATGATGGTTAATTTACACGTTAAGCTTTCAAAATTATTATACAAACCGATTTTTGAATGGCATCAAAAACGCCCATTTCACTATCTGGATGTTGCCATGTGTCGTCCACCAAATTACCCATACCCGTTATTAGTTTTTCTTTGTTGATCCATAAAAAGACTACCAAGACCAACTGCAGTATGAGTAAAATAAACATGACCACAGCATAGCACATGGTCATGCAGACATCTTCGCGTATGGCACCACAACATCCCAGAAATGCAATAAATACGACAATGGACCCAATTATAATGAGAAGGACTGGTACAGCCTGTGGTGGAAAGCCCTCATGTCTATCAAGCATAATTGCACCCATACTATTTAGCATAATCACACCATAGACAACGGCCAAGGTGCCGAGAACCTAAAATAAAGAATGAAAAAATTCAACGATTTAGTAAAAAAATTCTCATAGATTTAAGTCTCGTAACAATAACAAGAGTTAGTTTGGAGTAAGTAGAAATAAACAATTGATATAACAGCCTAAAAGAATTTCCTTCCAAAACTACACATGGCATGGAAAAGTCCGACTAAGCCCCGATTGCTTTGAAGGCATATCCGCAAGTTTCTGTGCTCTTCGATATAACGACTACCACATGCAATGAATTTGAAATGCAAATGGTGTTTTCTCAACTAGTGTATTCCACATTACCCTCCAATAATAAAAATTACTTTTTTTCGAGGTACCTAAACTTTTTCGCATATAAGTTTTCTAAATATTAATATATAATGATTTCATCATCTTAACTACAGATAGACAAATGATTAAGGAAGAGATTAAAGCAAAATTCGTATTTCTCCCATTATTACTTTGGTGCAAATCCATATTCCTCGAACTTACCCTGTTACATGTTTCTCAGCTATTACAAGAATACAACCTCGTTAATTATACCCAAACCACTATGTGGTTTGGGTATAATGACTTTGTGCTGCTGTTTGTAACAACCAAAAATATTTGACCTAGACCCATCTTTAATTATACCGATCGAATCAGAATCACTTTCTCAGTTGATTTAACAATGTCCGTCCGTCCGTCCGTCCGTCTGTGTGTCCATGTAAACCTTGTAATCAAACTGCAGGTCGCAAATATGAATATATTTTGATGAAATTTGGTATATAAGCTTTTATCGGCCATGGGATGAACGCTATTGAAATTGGTGAGAATCGGTCCATGTTCAGACCTAGCCCCCATACAAATTACCCCTATGAAATCGGCATAAATTGTCATAAGATCCAAATTGTCACATAGATCTTACTCAAATTGGGTTTATATGCGTTCATTACATCCATTAATGAGTAGTCCAAAAATGATCCCTTTGGCCCCATATAGAGCTGCTTCCCGATCTTCACTTAAATCTATTAAAAACAAAAATATTGCACTCATTCCTCCCAAATTTTGTTTGTATATATTTTTGCAAAATACAAGAGACTTTACCAAACATGATCAGGATCGGTCCATTTTTGGACCTAGTCCCCATATAGATATAGCATCCGATATGAACTTTTTCATATCTGCAGCCAAAAAATTAATAAAAATCCCACTCAAATTTGGTTTTTGCTTATATTCTATGTCCAGTTAGTTGGGCCGAAGAGATAGGGTTTCTAAGCGCATGGTATAGGGTATCGTATAGTCGGTCTAGACCGACTATAATTTTCTTACTTGTTTTTTTTTGCTTAAATTGAAAAAAAGTGATTTTCGAATGCTTATCAAACGTTACGATTTTTTTAACGTGAAAAAAAAACATAACTCAAATCAAGCAAAAGCTTTGATGTTGATCCATCGGAAAGTGAAAGTGTGCGTTAAGATGGGTACCGCGTTTGTCCATAAACAGAATCGTGTGACAACTCCAAACAAGTATTTAACTCTGTTTTATAACGGTGGATGAAACATAGATCCATTAAAATAAACCGTAGCAACCTAAACAATGGGTTTTCCAGGGCAAACCGTCGCACAGTGACTGAAAATCGTTTTTTATTGGCCAAATTTGTAACTTTTGAACCGATCAAAATATTTAAGTAATTTTTTTAGTGGATAGATGTAGTTTTAATAACATTAAAATTGATTGAGGACTTTTTAAGGAATAATTCTAGGTCAAAGTTAAACTTTTGATTTTTTTTTACTTTTAGAGTGAAATATGTTTATTTTTTTATTTATTAAAAAATTTAATATTTGGATTTTAATAATAATTATAAACATTTTTTGTAATAATGGGATTTTTTTAATGTGACACTAAAAAAAATTTATACACTCAAAAAAAATAAAAAATAGTAAAATCAACTGGAGATTTTGCTATTATTACTGAAAAATTAAAAATTTTTTGTTGTCAAATTTGCAAATTTGCTTACACTCAAAGAATATTTACACTTAAAAAAAAAAAAGTTTATAGCGCTAAACGTTATTATCTAAAAATCTTGCTATTACTACAGAAAAATTTTTCATCATTTTTTGCTGTCAAATTTGATAATTTTAAAAACATTTTAAAAATAAAAACTGCAATAGATTTTAATTGCATTTGTAACAATGGTAGGTTCCGTTTATTATTATTTTTACTAATACTATGTTTTTCGTACTTAAATAACAATGAAAGGCAATTATAATTATTATTTATTTGACTCAAATATTGATTGCAAATATCCCATATTTTGTTCAGTGATATTTCTGTTCTTTAGTAGTTTTTGGACTTCTTCATCTAAATCTCGATGTTCCACTTTCCATTGATTTCGAAGACTGGAGATGAACGGATCCGACGTTGGCGATAATATATTAAATAGATCTTCATTTGTGGAATTTCGTGATATTTTTCTAGTATTGTGCTCTCTATAAAATCTGTTATCCTTATTCCTTTTTTTCCTGAGACTCCTCTGATAGATCTCCAGGTGGCACCAAATGATATTTAATGACATCTTCTCCATGATAAAGGATTTTGTGAACTGCAGACATATTTCTCCATGGGTAGTTGGTTGTATATATTTTTGCAGTTTCCTTAGCATAATCTCCAAATTTTCTAGAGTCAATTTCTTCATTGCACGCAAGTATTTCTAGGATTATTTTAAATCTGACAATAAGGTTTAAATCCACTCCTGTTATTTCAGATGCTGTTTCTGAACCTGAAAAGAATCTTCTTGCGGTATTGCCATCATTTGTATTGCCTGACCCTTGTTTTGGCTGATCTATAATCAATCCAAATTTGCGATATTCATCTTGAACATGTTTCTTTTTTGAACTTCTTAACTCTTTGTTGGTTTCATTGTTTCTTATTGATCCTGAAGATCCGAAATTAAAATCATAACTGATTTTTAGTATGTGTTCCATAAGTCGTATTCTTGCATGTAGTGGTGATAATCTAATGATTTTGTCGGGACTTGGTTTAATTGGCTTGATGTTGTTTGGCATATAATGCAGCTGGATGCAGCCTTCGTGTTAGTCAAAGCCTGACATACTTTTTCATGTATCATTGTCAGCACTAATTGGTAGCTTACTTCAATTTGCTGCCCATCGAACTGTAATTGTAATGGCTGTAGTGTTGCAATTTGGGCCTTGATATCAGTAACTTCTTTGTTAACGGCATCATAAGTTTCTTTTTTGAATTCAAATATGATTGGCCTGCAGTATTTCGTAGAAGATGGTGTCTCATTTTTCCAAATATCCATTGTTTGCGTTGTACTAGTCGCAGGCTCTGAATCTTCCAAAATCTTTTTCAATTGCAATGGTACAAATGATACCATGAACATATCTAAGTCCGAAATATTTTAACATACCACTTGTTTGTATTGTTTTCGTCCCAAAGAACCATCACATCCCCATTTACAAAAAAGAATGAACTTTATGCTTCCATATTTCTTTAACTCATTTCCTTTTATTGATTGTAGCAAGCGTTCGGCTGTGTGATCAAGTAGAGATTGTAGTTGTACCTCTGCCGGAATTTGTGTGATTGCGATAGTGTCCTTTGATGGCAAACAGTCCATTTTAGCAGCGGTTATGAGATGATATGCTGGATACATATTTGAGCCTTTTTCAATCGCAAGCAATCTGAGCTGAATATATTGCTGTTTTGTTAATTTCAAATCCAGAAATAATGCTAATGCCTCCTCATTTGTGAACTGTTTTGCATCGCTCGGAGTTGGTATACTTTTAAGAATCCGTTTTGTTCTCACTGGACTAGCTTTAACAACTTTTTCAATGATATCCACTTTTGTTAATTGGTTCTGTGATCGTAATTGATGTAGGAAAGATTCTTTTATATTTGTACAACCAATTTCATCGTTAAAATCTTTAAGTTTCCGCCTCTTAGATCTATCGCTATAGTTGTCCAATGATTTGCGTGGTCTTCCAGCCTTATCTTGCTTTGCTGTTTCTGCAGCGACAGTAAGTTGGCCTTCTAACCAGTTTGCACATTTTATATAAAAATTTTGTTACTGTAGCTGTGTTCTACCCACGGGTCGTCACGGATGCAAATGTATATATATATGGTTATAGACGACAGTTTCACCTTTCTCCGGGTGGTATACGTTTTTTGTTCCCTTTTGCTCCCTAGAAGTTCTATTCCACTAAAGTTGAAATTTGAGAAAAATATAGTAGTTTCATTAATATTTCATAACGCCCCTAATATTAAACGGTAGAGCTGTGACCACTTACAACAACTAAAGACTATATTCCTATCAACATTATAAAAAAGACCTCAGGTCGTTACCGATGATAGCTTGCGAGTAGTAACCATTTATTTGTGATAAAAAACAAAAAAAAAAATCATCTTTTTCCGAAATTAAAAAAACAGTTGAGTTTGACAGCAAGCCACGCCCACAATTAACAATAGTTTAACCTAATTTTTTGGCTACCTTAATCTGGATACATTAGCTACAAAAAGGCGTTTAAATTTTAAAAATCGATGACAAAAAATTAGACTTTTGGCCAATGAAATCAAAATTTCAGCCACAGCGCGTCGTTGACTTTCCGCATTGATTACTTCCAAAAGGGAAAAACAACATGCCAACTTAGTGGGTCCATTAAAAGACGATTAAAAACAAACGATTGCACTGCCCAAGAAGACAATACACGGGTGCAAACGTGTATAGTCGCAATGGGAAAATTCCATAAATTGGGAAAATTGCTACCCCCATCAGCCATCATCTCCGCATTTCGCGCCCAGTAACTACTTTTTATTTTTAAACCTATTTAAATGGCTCGGCGTAAATTGATTTTGCTCCTTCCTATTATATACAAGGATTAAAAAAATTGGAAAGTGTATTGAGCTAGCAGGAGATTAGCAAGAAAAACATGTCTTTCATTCAAAAAGTTTCGGATTTATTTGTATTCACTCTCGTACCTGTAAAAGTTGTATTGTTATATAATTTTTTGGTATGGAAAATGTCAACAACAATTCGGCATGTATTGTCCTAGGCTCGGCATAAGATGGCCCTATTGTCGGCATTGGAATTTTTATTAAAAAACAGTAACATCATACAGTAGTTCCACGTGTTTTTATATAAAATTAAAGTTATTTACATTTTCAATGTTTAAACAGATACGAGATCATTTATTTCTAATAAAAACTCAAAAATATATAAAAATAGAGCAACTTATTTAGCATCAAAAATTCGTATTAGTAATTAGGATAAGTAGAATAGAAACTAAAAAAAAAAAAAAATAAAAAAAAACAGAATTCAACTCAATATGTTAATATGTAGGTGCATAGGTACGTGAGATCCTTAAAGTTCAAAACCAGTTATTACTTAAAAATTGTGTTTAGTACAGTAATTAACTTCAGTCTGTTTGGTTTTAAACGCTTCACACATAAAATCCATTTCGATGGTATCTTCGTATGATAATTTCTTTAAAATGGTGCAATTGAGGTGAAATCCCTGAGGATAATTATCGCATCCTACGTTTTTTGAAGCGCTATCCTCAGCATCGGTATCCAAGTCTTCTTCGCATATGCTACATACTTATTTTTTCTTTCCTGTTTAAACTTTTCTCGGCTTGTTTTCATTTTCGATTTTTCTTTCAGCTTTGGCTATTTTCTCGGTTTCTTTTGCTTTTATATCGTTCCTCCATGCAATAGCAGATAGTGCACTTGGAGTTTTAGGCTGTGAAGCGAATCTTGACAATTACGACTATTTGGGATAATACAAATGTTTTTCGAATGTATGTGACAAGGAAATTGCATTGTTTTTACTTTGAGTAGCGCCTATAGGATGTTAATGATAGTAATAAAAAATACGTACTTGGAATACATGACAAATTAGATATAATTTAGATATAATGGATTTGCAGACGTTGAAGCGTTAGGAGAGATACAGTGTGTAATCGATTCAAATGTATGCAAACAAATCATCTTTGAAATTTGTTGGAGACAAACAGTGAACATGTCCGGATGGTAAGGTTGGTTCTTTTATATTCTTTGTCTGCATTTCACAAATCCCTTTTCCTTAATTGCATACGTTCCCGACTGTATAGTGACGTCACCAAAAATTTCAACCGTTTGACCATTTCCTGTTTGTTTTAAACTAGAGATCTCTTCAACAACTACATCGGAATTAACACCACGTTCTCGCAATATTGTCTCGATTTCGTGTCGAACACCGACCAATAACTCTGATTGGTTTTGAACACATTTAGTGTAATCGACGTTCTCAGGGTTGAAAGGATATAACCCATACTTTCTAAATCCATTTTTAATTGTGTCTTCCAGATTTATATTAGAAAGAACCATATTGAGGAGCGGACAACAATTTTGTTATTATTTTCCTGTCTAATCTGCTATTCCCTAACAGTTTTCTTCCACTCTGATTTCAACGGTTGTGTGCTGTTTGGAGGAAGTGTTTATAAGATAATACCATTGCTCTCGCAAAACTTACTCAATTCCAACGTCATATGAGATTTATGACCATCCACAAATAACAGATTTGATCGCTGAATATTATGCTCAATGAGCCAACTATGAATCCCATTGACGATATACTCAGAAAATGTCCCGCTTACCATACATCCGGTTTCCGACTTACCTTAAACAACCAATTCTCTGGAAAGCTATTTACGACATCTTTAGGTGGCCGCATATATAAAAAAAAACACAACCATTTGAATGAATGGTGTAAACGTTTTAATATCCTTTTAGTGCCAACACTTTTCCCTTTTAGGGCACATACTGAAGCTGGTCTCATCTCCATTAAACATGGATCATCGAAAATGTTCAAAGCGTTCTCTTCAGTAAGAAAGTTTTTTAATTCTTCCAACTATTTTGTTTCCATTTTTAAATAACACTGTACAACAATCCGAAAATTGTTCTCAGATATAAATTAATTCTTTCTATAAAAAAAAAAACCGAAAATTATTGTACAGTGTAATTTTTTTCCGAGGTAAAGCAAACAGATGTTCTACTTCTGCATATGTATTTGAGCATGTTTGCTCAAAATTTAAGTTTAGTTTAATTGCACAACTGTGGCATATATCAATCCAATCATTTTGTTGTTATCTAATAAACTGAAGCAAAGCGAGTTTTCAAGTTTGCTTGCGAGAGCGAGCATTTTGTAAATGTGTAACTATGTCTAAGGTTAAAACTTAAAGTAAAGAAAATAATAATTCAACACAACTTGTAAAACAATCAAATAAATTTCCAGAACATTTAAAACTAGCTCCCTGTTTATGCATTATAAACGATAGACAAGACGAATTCCAGTCGAAATTTTTCATCTTTTCGTATGCAATTGATTTGCAAAATATTATAATAAAATTGAAAATTTTAAATATTTCTTTAATTGGGTACAATTTGAGACGATTTGTAGATAAGTTTTATTAATCAAATGGAATATCATATAATTCACCTTTCCAAGAAACAAATATTAATAAACGAGCACAGCTGCATTTTAGCTCGAACTCTGCCATAAATTGTATTTTATAAATTTATTTGTCTAAATTGATTGACGAATAGATATTCCAAAAGCGATTTATGTTGCCTTATTTAAAAGTATTTAAGTTAGGTAACGAAATGCCATCTTACGAATGCATAGTTTTACCATTAAGTCATGAATTATTCATGTTTTTTTAGCTGACACATTACAATTATTAACGTAAATATTTTCATTTTTGTATAAACACAAATGCGATTAGTTAGAAATTTCGCAAAATTGTTTATGCAACATTTTTTTAACGCACAAATTATTAAATACCATATATATCGAAAATCATTTGATTACATTCTCCGAACTGCCAGGCGGATCAATATTTAGATTTAACGTATGCGTTTATTATGTATTGGTTGTCTGCAGACGTTTTTAAATTCTTACCAGGGAGAAGAAAGGAGTCTATCATAAATATTTTTATGTGAGGTCATTTATGTTTAAAAACAAAATTACATGGAAATTAAATCATATACATATGTATGTATGTATGTCTTCAGATCAGTTTAAGTGAATATTAGGAAGCTGCATTATATGGCCAATAAGACCAAATATGATCATACACGTACTGTTTATTTTTGGATCCGTACAACTATCAAACATAGACAAATATGCATATCAAGATCATCTGGGTTTAAGGCTAACTATTTAAATTTTCATCCAAAAATCTTTAAATTTGCGATTCTGAATTGGTATAATTCAAGAATTTTTGCTAGTTATAAATTTCATCACAAACTAATTATATCCTGAACCAATGGAAGGAGGTGTTGTTGATCTATAACATTTGGCATGGAATTTGTTGTAGACAAACTCAGTTGAATTTGAAATGAAAATTGGACAAAGGACATACCCATGTTCTACACAAACTTGTGGCAAAAATAATTTTAAAATCGGAAGATATTAACAAAATTATATATTACAGATAATAGAATTTTTTCAAAGACATATTTATAATTTTGTCTATTTTAGAATGACATTTTGGAGCAATAAAGTTTAACAGAAATATGCGCTACTTTTCAAGAAAAATTAACCTATATATTATAACTTTGAAAGACATTTCTCAATGTTTCGTAAATTTTCATTAGTTAGAAGAAAATTTGGATTTTTAAAATACCGATTTGTTTAAATTTATTAAATCTTCATTCTTGCTCCTGAGTTAAATAATTATATTTATTAAATTTTACTTGTAAATTAAACCCATTGCAGTAAATATGTATTACACTCTGAATCACATTCCCCCAGGATCATCTAAATTTCCGTCATCCTCAACCATCAAATCATGCGTTTTTGAATAACCCTTTGCAGATATTTTTTCTTCTAGTCTGTTTATAGATAACTTTGGTTCAGATTCCAATATTTCCATGCAGTACCTTCTAGTTGATTCGGACTTGTACTTGGTGCCTGAGTAATTTTACAAGTTGTGAAAAAATTTACACATTATTACGCATGGTGCGTTTAAAGAAAAATTCTTAAGTCCAACTAATTGGATATTTGAGTGACATTGCTATAAATTTGTTGCCTGCCGACATGAAAAAGTTTATATCGGACTAGTTACAGTGTTGGTCAGAACAAAATCAACCAAAATCACTATTGACCTTCATTGTATTTTTAAGCATGTTATTGTTGTTTTTCCAAAATCTTCTTTATCAGTTCTAATTCTTTATAACATTACAAATAAAAAGACAAAACTACAATTGTTAACTAATAAAACCGTTATATTTAAAAAAAAAAAAAAAAAAAAAAAACTCAAAATGACACTATTGCAGTTGGACAAAACAATTGCAACATTTAATATTATTTTATATTTTGTGAAGAATCTGTTGTTTTTTTATAACTTCGCCGCATATAAGTGGCATGGATTCAATAGGGTGGTTGATAATATTGACTGGAATGCTTTCCCATTCAGTTTCCAGCCGCTTTAAAATGCCAAATTAGTTCTCAATAGGGTTCAAATCAGGTGATTGGGCCGGCCAATCAAGTGTTTGAACCCCATTTTCAGCGAGCCACTTTTTCACCAGCTGGTCGTTGTCGTATTGAAATATCCAAAGTAGCGGCATCTCCCACTCAGAGTGTGATATCATAACATTAGCAAGAATGTCTCTTTATTTAAATCTGTCCATTAATTTTTCGATTTCGTGGAAGGGTCCAATGCCAAAATCAGAGAAGCATGCCCAAATCATAATCATAAGAGCGCTACGTCCAATTTATGGTCGTCATAATCGTCCTAGCAGATCAACAATTGAGCGTCTAGTGGAAAAATTTGAATCCACAGGCACAGTACAAAATGTTCCCGTGCCAGTGAGACAAAGAAGTGCCCGTAGTGTCGAGAATATTGTTGCCGCTGAGGCTTCAGTTGAAGAAAGCCCAAATGTGTGTCTCACACGTCGTTCTCAAGCGTTGGGCATCTGTGTGACGTCGTTGTGGCGAATTTTGCGAAAAGATCTTGGCCTACATCTTACAAGATCAAATTGACGCAAGAACTGAAACAGCTTGACCACCAGAAACGTCGCACAGTGGCTCATTTTGGGAAAACACGTGCCAAAAATCATTGCTTTTGAACTACAGCAGATATCGATTTGAAACTTTTACTGATAAATCGTGAGACTTCAAAGATTATGTGCTGTAAGGTTGAGAGTGCCACGCCTAAAAAAAAAGGCGGGTAAATTGGTAGATTACAGACTTTTGTTTTTTGTGCTTTTGTTCTTGAAGTACAGATCGAAATTTTGCTTCAATCGAAATTTTGAGACAATCTATACTAGAATTGAGAGAAATCGGTTCAGATTTAGATATAGTCCCCATATATATGTTCCCCGATTTGACTAAATACTCCTCTAGAAGTCATATGTAAATATGTATTCGAGTACCGATTTACGGCTTGATTGTGTTTCTAGTCCTATACTACTATTTTAAGCTACTACTCTCCCTGTGTTTACTTAACAGCTGACTCTGGAAAAATGGCTTTCAATGATATTGTAGTCGCAACCAACTTCTGAGCTTCCGGTCTCTCTCTGCTTGAACGCCAACACGACAACAAGTGTCTTCTCGATAAAGTTTGAAATATCTTGTTAATCATCATAGATTTAAAAAAATTTAAAGTTTAAATAAAAAATAACTTAACTTATATATTTCGTCAAACAACGCGTGTTTCATAATTTGTTAAAAATGGCTTTGTCGTATTACCAACTATTTGAACTATTTTTAAAGAGTGATAGTGCTGAGAACTTTATAATAGCTGTAACTAAAGAGTTAAATTGCAAAAATATTCAGGAACATGAAAATGCATTGAAACTATTTTATAGAAATATAAGACAAAAGTGGATTGCAAAACATCGGTTCCGAAATAGGTTCATTGAAAGTTATGGAACATGGCTTGTAAAAAATAATAAGTTGACTTTTGATGACATTCAAATGGAGAAACCCACTACTTCGAAAAGCTCTAGAGGAAGGCCCGAAGTTTCAATAGATGAGTGCTCGAAACGTAGCCAAAAGAGGAAGCTTACTGGTGCTACTGAAAATATGTCAACGGTAAATCTTTCGACAGCCTTATCACTAAATTATAACAAGAACAAGGAAAGGGTTAAAGGCAGTATAACAGCAGCAATATCCAAGGCGAGCCCGAAAAGGCTTCAAAGAATAAAAAAAAGCATTCCTACTCCACCGTACGCCACATTAAATGTAAAGTTCAATAATGAAGAGGCCTTAGCTTTGTTTCTCGATTTGGGGTTATCAAAAGAAAAATATATAATATTGCGCAATTCCTTAAAATCAAAGAAAGTAGACATTTTGCCAAGCTATTCTGGAATAACGTCAGCCAAAAAGGAAACTGTGCCACTTTCTTGTGAGATAACAGATGTACTAGCTAAAGTTAAACTTCAAGATATGTTGAACCACACTGTTCAGCGGATAATCACTACGAAAAGCATGGAAGAACTTGATTTACTTCCACGTGATTTAACATTACTAACAAAATGGGGCTGCGACGGATCCTCAGGACAAAGTGCATACAAACAATCAATTACGCCACATAATGATGAGAGCTTTTCTGACGCAAATATGTTTATGGTTTCAATTGTTCCATTGAGGTTAAAGTCTACCTTGGCTGAACATTGGAAAAACCCTCGACCATCTTCAACTCACTTTTGTAGACCAGTAATGTTTCAATATGCTAAAGAAACTCCTGCACATATAACTACCACTGTTAACAACATAAAACATGAAATCGGTGAACTGCATCCAACAGAAATTTGCATTCATAATAAAATGTTTCGTATAAACCACGAGCTTTTTCTCACAATGATCGATGGTAAAGTCCTGAATGAAATCACAAATACAAAATCTACACGAACTTGCGCAATTTGTAAGAGGACGCAAAAGAACTTCCAGAATGAAAATGACTCAATAGCTTATGAACTCAACTGCCAGTATGGCATATCTCCCTTACATGCCAGAATACGGTTCATGGAATTTTTCTTAAAGCTTGCGTATACTCTGCCTGAAAAAGAAGGTGATAGAGCGGATGTCAAAAGGAAAATTCAACAAGAATTTCGCCAGGAAATTGGGCTTCTAGTAGATCAGCCGAAACAAGGTTTTGGAAACACGAACGATGGCAACACTGCAAGGAAATTTTTCAAAAATGTGGACATCACTGCTCGTATAACTGGAATTGACTCCGAAATCATAAAGAGGGTGCAGGTCTTGCTTAATGTTCTTAACTGCAGAGAAAAAGTCGACGCAAATAAATATGGAATTTATGCTTCAAGAACCGCCGAGTTAATTAAAGAAAAATATCCAAAAAAAATGTTAACCCCAACGGTTCATAAAGTTTTAGATCATTGCAAACAAATTATGGAGTACCAATCTCTCCCTATTGGGGAATTATCCGAAGAAGCACAAGAAGCCAGGAACAAGGATTATAAAAAGTACAGACTCTCAAACACTCGAAAGTTTTCCCGAAAAAGCCAGAACGAGGATTTATTTAACATGCTCTTAGCGTCTTCTGACCCAAAAATTTCATCACTGAGACATGTTAGATCAATACCGGAATTAAAAACTGTATATTCGCCAGAAATGGTTGCTTTGTTTGAAAACATTGATGATTGCTTCGTAGAAAATTAAAGTTTTTCAATAAAATCGTAAAATTGCTGTTTTCGTATTAGAGCGTACTCTTCTAGGGGGCGTGGCTTAGTCAGTGAGTATAAATTTAAAATTATTTCTTGTAATTAAGTTATGTGCCAATTTTCAGGAAGTTATCATATCCAATAACAAAGATATTAAGTAGTAACTTTAGTATAATAGGTACTACTCAACCTGTAATGTGGCATGGGTTGACTCATAAAAGGTCAAATATCTCCAATCGGGCACGATTGTGGCAATGGTTTTTTTTTTTTATTGTTTCATGGACATTCCCTCAATAATACAAAATTTTCAAAATTTCTTGCACGCCCGGCCTTTTTTTTAAAACTCAACTCAAAGCTTGAAAATTAAGCAAAAAATAAAGGTTTAAAAAAAAAATTATAAAAATTAGGCCTTTCTAAAAAATACATATATATTTTTTTAATATCTTTGAAATTGTTCCTAAAATCAAGAGAAAAAAAATTCATGACTTTATCTCCAACCGATTTTGAACAAACACTAGTTGAACTCTGCATTAATATTGATTTTTTTTTTGGCATTTTTCATTCTTTTTCAAAATAGTCCAACTTTGACCAGCTGTACAAACTAAGCTATACACTTAAAATGGATGATATTTCAGAATTTGATACTTCAATCAGTTCTTAATTAAAAACTATAAACCTTTCTGCCCAGTCAAACAACTCGAAAATTGATTTTTGGCACGAGTTTTCGTCAAATGAGCCACCGTGCGTCGTATGTTCGTGAATTGGGCTGAGCAACAACTTGAAAATGATTTGGATTTTCATCGAAAAATCATCTTCAGCGATGAGGCTCATTTCTGGCTGAATGGCTTCGTCAATAAACAAAATATGCGTTATTGGTCAGACAGCAATCCACACTACTCCATGAGTCATCATTGCATCCCGAAAAAATTACGGTTTGGTGCCGTTTATGGGCCGGCGGGTCATTGGGCCGTACTTCTTCCGTGATGATCAAGACCGGCATGTTACTGTGAATGGGAATCGCTACCGTTCAATGATAACCGAATATTTTTGGCCTTGGAGGACATGTGGTTCCAACAGGACGGCGCCACAAGCCACACAGCGAATGTCACAATCAATTTATTGGAAATCGAGTTTGGAGAACGTGTTATCTCACGAAATGGTCCAGTCGATTGGCCGCTCGGTCGTTCGATTTGACGCCGTTGGACTATTTCCTGTGGGGCTACGTCAAGTCTATGGTCTATGCCAACAAGCCGGCGACGATTGATGAACTTCGTACGAATATCGAATGTGAAATTGTAGCAGTATCGGCCGATTTATGCTTGAAAACCGTCGTAAATTGGGTTCAGCGTCTGGACTTTTGCAAGCGTGCTCGTGGTGGCCATGCAAAAGAGATCGATTTCCATACATATTGGCATCGAACGTACTTTCACAGGAATAAAGAATTTCATTGATATCCAAAACCGTTTTTGTTTTATTTAAAAAAAAAAAAACTTTTGTATCGCTCTTATTGAAAAACCCTTTATTATGCTTTTAAGCTAGTTCTATTTAACCCTTTCCATTCAAAAAATCCTAAATTATTTCATTTTTTAAGTTTTCGAAGTATTTATCACGAGCCATGACGTTTTGATTTAAATATGATCAATTTCACAACGCAACTAGCTGTCAGTCAGCTTAAATGTTCTTGCTTAAAGTTGCTTTTGTTTTGTCAAACTGAAATAGTGCCATTTTTTTTTTTTTTTTTTTTTTTTTTTTTGCAAAAAAATATAACTGTTTTTGTATTTTACAATTTTAGTTTTGTCGTTTTATTTGTAATGTTATAAAGAGTAAGAAATGATAAAGAAAATTTTGGAAAAACAACAATAACATGCTCAAAAATATAATAAAGGTAGTGAATAGAAAATAGTGATTTTGGTTCCTTTTGTTCTGACCAACACTGTATATGGGGACTAGTTCGAAAAATGTACCGATCACGACCATACATATGTGATACAGTCATTTATTTTTTCTAAAATAAAATTAACAAACCACATCTGTGAAATATTTTTGATATATGAAAAATTTATGTGAAGATGGGGAAGCAAGTTTTAATTTATTTGACCGATATCTATATGATAATTTGGATCTTAGGACAAATTAAGTCGGTCATTTGTGGCCTAGGTTTGAGCAAGCATCAATTTCCACCAATTTCAATACCGTTCATGGTTATATACAAAATATCATCAAACTACGGACTCAGAAGATGATTCAGAGTCGATGGCTATAAGAAAAGGCGAGGCTTGATCAGTTATTTATGATACTTATGCCTGGTTTTCATTATGTCATTTTCAATGAAAATTGTTGTCAATTATTATCAGCTGTATGAAAACGGGTTTTAATGTCTTGTCATTTATAAACCCTGGCAACATTTGACATCTGAAATGAAATTGCCAGCATGTTGGCAATTTGTTTGTGTTTGACAGCCGGATTTTTAGTTCGTTTATAAGATGTTATGAATACGTAATGAATAGAAAATTACGAGATGACAGTTGAGGCAATTGTTTGTTGTCAGCTTATATGACATAGTCAAAACCAGGCATTAGTAACATCAGCACAAACTCATTATACCCTGACCATAAAATGATGGTAGGTATAGGGTATAAAAATGCATATGCATATATTAACAAAACAAAAATCATTCTTATTTAAAAATAAAAAATGGTTCCACCCACGACATGTTTTCTTTTTTCAAAATCAATGCTAATTGTGTGAAATTGAGTTCAATTAGTTTTCATTCTATTTACAGTAAAGTTATCTTCTTTATAATTCCCATCTCCTTTTGCTGCTAAATGCTAATCCAAATATTAATAAATTTACGAGTTGACACTAAACAAGTTACACAACACTAAAAACGCTAAAACCTCTTTCATACTAATAAAGATACTTCCGATTTTTATTATATTAAAAAAACAAAATGTCTTTTGATGCCTCTTCATCGTGTCCAATATTTCTTTTATCTTTTGTTTACATTCAGAATAACAGTAATTAGAATACGATCGATAAAAAAAAGTAAGTAAATAAGTCTTACCACATTGCAATAACATCAAACTTCGAAAAAAAAAAAATGCAAAACAGCAATAACTATAGTACAAGGCCATTCTTTTAAATGATTGTTCTACAATTTCATTTGTGCTCAAAAATATTTTACTCTTTAAATACAAAAACTGTTATTAGTTAATGCTCTTTTAAGAACAACAACAATCCACATGTTAAGTTTCATTGATAATACGCGACAAGTGTGCAAAAAGTTTTAATTAGTCAAATTTTATTTAATTATAAATAGTGGAAATAAAATAATTATGCCACTTGCAGCAAACTGGGTACAGGTAATTTTGATTGCATTGATCGTTTAATCAGAAAATATTTATTTTTCGGACGCGAAAAAATGGAAATTGGATGGCCCTGTTGATCAATTTAATGATTATTGGAGGGATCTAAGCAAGGAGGGCTTGATTTTTTATAGTGCAGTGGAGGCAGTCTGATGACTTAGGTGCATTTAAAAATGATGATTTGCTTGAATTGCAGGTGTTAGATAACTGGTCGAATGAGTAGAGACTACATTAAAATGTTTCAAAGAAGTTTAAGCGCCCCGGTATGTGAGTAGGTAGCGTGCTCGCCTATCATGAGGCTTTGGTCTGTCGCTGCAAAAAAAACTAGCCAAATCCAGCTTATCCCTGGACCCAAAAATTAAAAATCTGCAGACAAGCCACTCGGCTTCGCGGAACTAGGCTTAAAAAAAATTGCGTTATTTGGAACAAAACAGCCACAAATCATTAACTTTCATACATAACAATGCTTCTGTGTGCAATAGTAAGGAAACAATAGAATTGCTGCAATCCAAAATTGTCATGGTTCTTCAGTGGCCAGCATGCTCGCCAATTGAACACGGAACTTAAACGTGAGATTTTTTTGAATGGGATGTATTACAGCAGGAATGCCCAGAGGTTTCTCATGGAAGTGTAAACACTAATACATATAAAGAAAACAATTTTTATACCCTCCACACCTCAGTGGCAGAGCGTATATTTAGGTTTGTCAATCCGTTTGTAACGCATCGAAACAAATTCTGGAGACCCCAAAACCATATCTTTTCTTGATCATTATAGCAAAGGAAGTTGGTTTAGTGATGACCGTCTGTCTGTCAGTATTTAAGCTAGACCGTTCGTTTTTGTATAAAATCGTTTATTAACATCCCAAAGGATTTGCTATTTAAAATCGTCAAAATCGGTCAAAGGGGTCACGAGTTATGAATGAAACTTTGTAAAAACTCTTGAAAAAATAAATTTTTCAGTGTGTTTGTTGTTTTTCTTAAGATATGTTGTATATGTTGTAATTCTTCGTATTGTTGAAGTCATTACAGTTGAGTGTATATTAATACTGCACGTGTCACAATGGCCTAAGCAATTGAAAATTAATAGAAATTAAAAATAAAAATTAAATATTAAAAATTCAAAACTAAAAAATGAAAAATGGAAAATGAAAAATGAAAAACTAAAAATGAAAAACGAAATATGGAAAACGAAAAATGAAAAATGGAAAATTAAAAATGAAAAAAGGAAAATGAAAAATTAAAAATTGAAAAATAAAAATTTTAAATGAAAAATGGAAAATGAAAAATGGAAAATGAAAAAGGGAAAATGAAAAATGAAAATTTAAAAAATAAAAATTTTAAATGAAAAATGGAAAATGAAAAACGAAAAATGGGAAATGAAAAATGGAAAATGAAAATTGAAAAATAAAAAATGAAAAATGAAAACTGAAAATTTAAAAATTAAAGATTAAAAATTTCAAATAAAAAAAATTAAAAATTGCAAATTAAAAATTAAAAACTAAAAATTAATAAAAAATTAATTGAAAATTAAAAATTAAAATTCAAAATTTTAGTTTCTTTCTTTAGTTTCTTACCTGTTTTTATTATTTTTTTTTTTTTATATTAAATAAAATTATTTTAAAATCAAAAAATCACTTTCCCATTTCTCGCCTGAATACATATACAGTAGAAGCTCACAAATTAGAACTCTCAAAAATTAGAATCATCCAGAAATTAGAGCCGAACTTTTTAAAGTATTGAATGTTCTAAAATTAAAACTTAGTTCAAATTATTGAACGCATTGAATTTTTCCATATGCATACAAAAACTAGCTTTAAGTATTTCAATTTCGTTTGCTCTTTCTTTGTGAATGAGCCTTAAAATAAGAAGAAGAGATAAATGCATATATGGTTTTTCCCTGAATAAAGCTCATCGTGACTCACACACATGTTTGCAATCATAAAGTGAAGGTTATTCTAAAAAAATGTCACATAAGCGTAAAAAAACACTCCTTCTTTGGCACAAAAAGTTGAAAAAATTGATTTTGGATGCAGTCAGTTGGGACTGACTGAAGCACAAATATATAATACCGGTGAAAGTGGATTGTTCTTTCGTTATTTAGGAGAAAAAACATATATAGGTGCAGATGGCTCACACAAATTGAAGCCAAGATGTTTCAAAGGATTTTATAATCCACTTCACTATGATTTTTCAAAGAATGCTTGGATGACGTAGCGTATCTTTGATCAGTGGTTTCATCAAATATATATTAAAGAGGTAAGGTAAACAAGTGAATGTATATCTTTTCAAGTTGTTATGACTGCAATTTTGCCTTCTAGGTCAAACGCTTCTCTCAAGAAAACTCTTTGCCGCCGAAGGCTCTACTGCTGATTGACAACTGCTCCGCTCATGCAACGGTTGAACAGCTCAAAGTGACGACGGAAACATAGTTGCATTTTTTTTTTTCGGCCAATGTGACAGCAGCTTTGCAGCCTATGTACCAAAATCCGATAAAGTTAACTAAGCTGATTTACAGGCGCCAGCTGCTTGCTAACTTAATAGCTGAAGGGGTGATTTGAACATTCTTTTAAAGCAGCATTCGATCCGCGATGCAATAATGTTACTTAAACAAGCGTGGGATGAATTACCACAGCACATAATTTAAAAGTCTTAGGCAAACTTATTGAATTGGAACGAGTTGGAAAACGTTCATTCTGATGAGTTCGACAGCGACGATGAATTGCCATTGGCTCAATGGGGTCATCTAAATCAGGAGAGCAATCAATTTCTAGAAGAAACTCAGGCGCTGTTAAATAAGCTTGATCCAAATTATTCAATGCCTCTAAAAGAAATCGAAAAATGGAATGAAAACTTGAACGAGGCAGAACTCGATGAAATCGAACTTTCCAGCGATGACGAGGACGCGGACCAAGATGAAATCGTTGACACCGGGCCTGCTATTTCTTATTCTGTAGAAGAAAGAATTATCTCAGCTCATGTGCAATATTTGGGCCATTCGGAACGAAATCGTTATTTCATTTCATAAGGAACAAAAAAAAAAAAAACAGTCATATATAACAGATTACATTAAAAAACAATAAAAGTTATATTTATTTAACCTTGTTTCTGTTTTAAAAACAAATAAATGCAATGCAATGTAATGCACCATTGCATTACAGCCTTCAATTTTTCATAACTTAATTTCCTCAATGGACGAAAAGAATGTTAAAATGTATTAAAAATAAATGTGGACTATTTCAATGAAATAAAATAAATAGATTTTTGGTTTAAATAAAAAAAAAAAGTTTTTTTTGTTGTTGTATTATAGTTTTGGAACTTTTATTACAGCAAGTGATTTCGATAACGGTAAATAATTCAACGGTAACATTCAACTTAAAGTTGTTAGTACTTTTATACCTTCCACACCAGTGTGAAGAGAGTATATATAAGTTTATTTAAAGAAAAATATCTGGACCCCATAAAATTTAATACTTGATCTATATAAAAAGAGGTTTAGTCCCTCTATCCGTATGCGGAAATCAATAAATCAGCTGGGTTGCTCATTTTTAGTTAAAGTGATGCACTAATATCCTGATAACAGAGTGATATTTAATATTATTAAAATCGGTTGAATAGGTCCCCAGATTTAAATGAAAATGTGAAAAATACTCTTGAAAAAATTTGATTTTTCTATGATGTCCTTGTCATTATCTATTGTTATTCTCTAGTTTGTATTTTTTATGTGATTGCTGTAATTGTTGTTTTTGTTGTTGTGGTCGTTATAGTTGCAGCATTTGCTTCATGAATGTGTATTAGGTATGGGATAGTGCCGTATGGAGTTTCTAAGTAAGATGATTTGGGTGTAGGACAAGGTGCAAGTGGCTGCTCATCGAGCTTAAAGTGCTACCGAGTCACTCCTAGAAGAGTACAATGTAGGTCCGACCCCCTTAATTTTTCCACCTCTATATTTTTCCGAAGATATCTACCCCCACCACGATTCTTTAAAGAGGCTCCCATACAGCTCCTAAGATGCCCTTAGTCGGGTCAAATGTATGACCGACTCCTATTAGTTTTCCACCCCCAACAATTTTTAGAACATATGTACATACCCTGTCCCATACAAAATGTACATTTGTTATAAATTTATGAAATAAGCTAAAAAAAAAACATGCTCATAGGCTGATTATGTGTTTCCAATTTTTACTGCGGCACTTGTGAAATATTATTTTCGCGGATTTATAAGAAGTTGTCAATCTTTAAGATTTATAACAAACGATCATTCTACAAGCAAATCGCAGTTAACAAAAATCTCTCAGTTATTTTAACCTTCCGATTAGTGAGTCTCCCGCTGACCTTAGAAAAGCGAAAAGGTCCGCAGGGACAAATTGTATGGTATTTTGCTTGATGGGGTGTGTTTTGATTGATAATTTTAGATTATATAAAGAATTAAAAAGGCACAAGATATGTTTTTTGACAATTTCTTTTTGATTTAATATTAAAATACATGAGAAAATGAAATAAATCACTGTTGTGATGCTTCTTGCTGATTTTCCAATTCGAGTGTGCAGGTATTGCAACAATGCAACAATGTTGAATGCTCAGCACAAACTGCTTTGATGCAAGTAAAGCAATATGCTCTGGTGGCTGGCTAATCGTCGCATTCCATATGAAATGAAATCAATCGAAATTCCATATTTAGGTTTATTATTTAAAGACGAACAAACGCGAGACCTCGTTTCACTTTTACTCTTAAAGTACTCTTAGTCTTAGTATTTTATTTTGGAAAATAAATAATGTCGATCGAAAAATTTCGATAACGAATGCGACGCTGGCGCAGCTGATTTGATCGAGGCGCAAAAGAAAGTGTAGCACCTGCTGTCGGTCTTGCTACTACCAACAAGGACAAAAAATATTTAATTTATCCGCTTTTGCGTTTTTCAAAATATTTTATTTTACCTTTACATTAAATCAGTGGTCGGCAAACACATAGCATCATATTTTGCTTTGTGTGAGTGAGCTGCAATCTCTCTCCCAGTATGCATTGAAATATTATTTCTCCAATTTTGGAGAAAGGTTAAGTTCTCAAATTGATATCCAATGTAATTCTCAACTTGAGTTGAACAATTTTTCTCCTTGTTTGCTTTCAACTTGACATCAAGTTGAGACTTAACACTTTTTGCAATCTTTGAGAAATATTTTGACTCTCAATTGGATATCCAACACTTTTCTCCCCTTGAGACCAAACTTTTTTTTCAACATGAATAAGATTTGTGTTAAGTTTGAGATATTTAAATATGCCATAAAAAATTAAATTAAAAAATGCCAAAAAAAAAAGTACAAATAATTAATTGATATATTTTAATTATTTCTACTTTTTGTCGAATTATTTAATTTAAATTCTTATTTATGACATATTTAATATTAATATTCATAAAATGTACAAATAATTAATTCATTTATTTTTAATTCTAAATTTGTAAAAATATTAACATGTACATAATAATGTTAAATATGTAATGAAATTAAATTGAAACATTAAAAAAAAGTACAGTGTTCTCATTTCTAAAATTAGTATAATTTTTTTAATATGGCAATTCCGTACCTTCATTTGATACCGATTGGAGAAATTTCTTTGCTATCAAGTTGAGAATCACAAATTTCTCAATTTGATAACTAAGAAAATCACCATATAAAAAATGTGCCTTTTAAGTTGAGAAGACTAAAATCGGACTATTGAGGTGCATTTGAGAATTAACGTTGAAGATTTGAGAAATGTATTTGATCTCAAATGCACCTCAAGTTGATAGCAAACAAAAATGTTTATTGTGCTCTTACTCAATGCACTTAGAGGAACTTATAGTTAAAATAAGAAAACGTACGTAAATAAAAAAATTAATTAACCTATTTTAAGATTCATGTTGTTTACCACAATCAATATCAATATCATATGTTGCCATTTTATGCGAACAAGATCTTCAACATGTGCATCTGTTCGACGATTTTTATTTTTAATTAATTTTAACGAAGAAAATGTAGACTCACAAATAAATGTTGACCCAAATATCGAATATAATTTAAGTATTTCATTCTTTGATTTCGGATATGAAGCTTCATTAATAGTTTTCCAAAATTTAATACCACCTGTAAGTGGTAGATTCAAGTCATTTCTCATTTTTAAAAGTTCTTTGATATCAACACTGCTTTTCAATATTATATAACAAAGGATTATTATGTAATTCAATTATATTTTCTATTCGATCAAAAACTTTAAAACGCATATTGTACTTTACTAATAAAGTTTCCAATATATTGACTTTTAATTTAATTTTCTCAAATTACATGGAAATATATTAGACAAATTCGAAATTATTGTTAAATTACTCACATTTTTTTCCTGAAGATGCATTATTAATAATTCAATTTTTCGTATAAATTTATGAACTGCGAGAACAAGTTCAATAATGGTTATATTTTTTCCTTGCAACCGAGTTTACCGAAAAAATTCTCGCTAAACAAATATTTACTTTCAAAATTTGCATTCATTCTCTCAGTGCATCACAAACACAAAGCGTCGAACCAACCCCCTCGTTCGTATGCTAATGCGAGACTGACTGATTTTTATACCCTATACCACTATGTGGTTTGGGTATAATGACTTTGTGCTGCTGTTTGTAACAACCAAAAATATTTGACCTACACCCATCTTTAATTATACCGATCGAATCAGAATCACTATCTGATTCGATTTAACGATGTCCGTCCGTCCGTCCGTCTGTGTGTCCATGTAAAGCTTGTAATCAAACTGCAGGTCGCAATTATGAATATATTTTGATAAAATTTGGTATTTGATCTTCTATCGGCCATGGGATGAACGCTATTGAAATTGGTGAGAATCGGTCCATGCTCATACCTAGCCCCCATACAAATGACCCCTATGAAATCAACATATATTGCCATAAGATCCAAATTATCATACAAATCTTAGTCAAATTGGGTTTGTATGTATATATTACATCCATTAATCAGTAGTCCAAAAATAATCCCTATTGGACAACTCTTAGTCATAGTCCCCATATAGAGCTGCTTCCCGATCTTCACTTATATCTATCAAAAAAGAAAAATATTGCACAGATTCTTCTCAAATTTTGTTCGTATATATTTTTGCAAAATACAAGAGACTTTACCAAACATGGCCAGGATCGGTCCATTTTTGAGCCTAGTCCACATATAGATATAGCATCCGATATGAAATTTTTCATATCTGCAGCCAAAAAAATTAAGAAAAATCCCACTCAAATTTGGTTTATGCTTATTTTCTATATCCAGTTAGTTGGGTCTGAGAGATAGGGTCTCTAAACGCATGGTATAGGGTATCATATAGTCGGTCTACACCGACTATAATTTTCTTACTTGTTTAATTTTGTTTAATGTGAGCGCATGTAGGTGTGAGAGCAAAAACGCCGCATAGTGGTTTTGGTGACCACTGCATTAAATGCTTCAATAGCGCTTCGAATACTGGGATAGCTCGTTAAACGTCCTTTGTGGCTCGTTCTTCAATTTTAGGCAGTGCTAATTGTGTTGTAAACAATTGCAAAAATGAACGTCACTTATCGGTTTATTACGGGCTTCATTTCATTATATATGATAAATGCAGATAATGTAGCAATATTTACCATATTGGCCAGGGGTTGTTTGCATGAATGTATGCCAAGCATCTGATCCATTGTATCCAAACTGGATTTATTATCATTGTAATCCAGAATAACCCTGGACTTCCTTTTTTCAGTTGTGTCTACATCGCAACTACCGATTTCGTCTTCTTATGGACAGTGATACATCGCCTTTGTAGAAGCCAAACAATGAGCTGCCAACTGGACGCGCAGGACTTTTCAGGAATTCACGTGGTACAAATGTTTTATTCAAGCGTACTGTTCCAACAAATGCAGTTTTCTGCCTCATCAGTGTACGCGCCACATCCAACGTGTAGAAAAAATTGTCAGCATAAATTTCCACTAATTAATACACAACATTCTGCCCTTGATTTACCTCACGCTCTTATCCCTTTGAGGGGATAAAATGATTTCGAATCGCACAGCCAACCATACCTTTTTTCCTTACTTGGCTGGCTTAGACGGAATGTATTGTTAAATCGTGTGCGGCCTCTATATATGAATAATTGCTCGTGCACGGTCAGCGAATTGTGCAACATTTGCCAATAGTTTTACTGTTGGTAAAATAGCAATAGTTTTACTGTTGGTCAATCGCTCCCGTCGCGTATTTCCGTTATGAAAGCGAATGAATTTTTTAATAAGCATAAATCGATCGTATGATAATGCGGCTTTGTATATTGTAGCAATGGTTGGCACCACAGTTCCTTAGTAGGCTCATTATTCGATATAGACAGCTCAGCATAGCTGATTGTGTTCCATTCCTTTTTCTTTGTTGGATTTGTCGAATTCCATACAGTTGTTACCTGTATACATGTTCGTATAAATTTTAAGGATAGGCAAGATGTACCAAATCTTTTTTTGGCATACAAATCGCAGTTGTAAGCATTCAATTGAAAAAATAAATACAGGTAACAAAAATAAAAAAACACAATTCAACAAAACTCATTAGCGATTTCTTCTCATAATAGTACAAGGTCCGTAGAAACCGTTTCACTAATCCACGTACTATACGTCATTAAACCTCAATAAAAATGTAAACCAAATCAGCTTCAAACGATTCAGAACACCTTCTCACAAACAAAAGCGTTAATTGGAGCTCAGAAATATGAAATATATCTCGTTGCAGTTCAATCATTAGCGACGCTTCTTGGAATTGGCCATTGTTTGTTGACGTAGTACAAAAAGAAATAGCTTGTACGCGGTCAGCGATTTTCCACTCTAACGATAGCCCGTAAACGGCCTTCGCAATACGTTTGTCTTTTTATAAGAACTTCGGTGGACATTTTTGGATATTTGTTTTCCTTTAAAACAATACACACATAAAAGCCATACATGGGATCAATTCATTAGGTGCATTTCAAGTTAATTGATGTCAATGCCTCAATTGACAAAAAAAAAAATGTATTGAGTAATGCTATTTCCGAATAAGTTTAAAAATGTTTATAGAATCGAAGAACTATTTATGCGCCATATGTAGCTATGGGGTAAAAACATATGAAATCAACCAATGAGTTGACCGCACCGATTTCGAATTGGATGAATTTTGGTACGAAGGGAAAGTTAAACATAATAATAGCGTTTGCCAACTTTCAGTGTCGTAGCTCTCGTACTTTCAGAATTATGGCCATTCCAAGTTGGCAAAAATCAATAAAAATGCACTCAGATGCCTTAACACAATTTTGAATATCTCGAAAAGTGTTCATTGTACGTTAATAATCAAGGGCTCATTTTACAGACTAAAACATGCGCCATTCCAAACAAATTTTTTTTTCAAATTTTCGATCAAGGATAATGTAAATAAAAAAGGACTAAAATTTCCAAAGGATATTTCTCGAAAATCAATATTTTTAAAAATTTCAAAAAAATATATGTTAATTCTTATTATGTTTTGTACAAGTCTGTCAAATTTCAATGTGGAGTCTTTATTACAACATGAGTTATTAAGAAAAAAGCAGGAGAAGGTTTATGTATTTCATGATATGTACCAAAATACAAAAAGGTGACAAATTACAAAAAGAAGGAAAATCAAATGTAAAGGAACTTTTTCGACTTTTCTTTGCTTAAATTCTTTTTCTCCATTGCTAAACCTTTAGTAAAAAGTACATTATGTATTATCATTATTAAACACTTTATTACAGCATATTTATTTATTTCTGAAGGATTTCAATTAAAAAATCTGCATCTGCCGAGTATCGCTTGACTTTAAATTTTTTTTTATCTACAGGTTCAATAGAATGCAGCTTTTGAGTTCCAGGAATAGTACGCAAATCTTTAAAATGAATTTGAAGGAACCGTGCTTCTTCTTCGTGGTCTTCTAGAGTTAAAAACTCGAAATTACAGTTCAAAAGATTTTGCAGGCACCATTCATATAATTGTTTTGGAGTAGTTATTTGACCTTGTAATGGACGCTGTAAACTAGCTCGACGTGCTCTCTCTTTACGGTACCTCCAAGACCGTCACTTGGGCCTTTTCCATGGCTTGTTGCAAAAAAATGCCACTCAGCATTACATCCAAAATCTTCCATATGATAACATAAATTGATAAAGTTCTTTTTATTTTTAAACTGGGCAGCACTACCGTCTGAAAAATACGTGATTTCCTTCGGGGTTGTTTTAAACTTTTTTCTCAAAAATACATTCAGGTGGCGATGGAACAGGTGAACAGCTACAGAATCGTGTACAAGACAATCAGATATTATTATGAAGTTTGTATGTTGTGTTTTTCCATCTGATTTAAAATAAATAGCAATTGGGTATAAAGTGGCCTGAGAGTTGTTCCAGTGAAATCCCTGGACTGCATCCTGAATAGTAAAAGAAGCATTTTCTGAAAAATCGCAAACTGCTATATACTCATTTTCTTCCAAATTTGATTTTCCTTCGCTCAAATATGCTGCCTGCTGTTTTGCAATAAATGAATGAGGTAATAGAATTTCAAGCTTTTCACATAGGGAATCCACAAAAACGTCGGCTTGGGCAAACATGGTCTCCAAATTATCCCTATCTACACTTACCCATTGTTTATATGTTATTGCTCTAGTAATTGATTTAGTTTTGCTTTTAAATTTTCAATTCCTGGACACTTGTTACAATTACGTAGGTGACACTTTGAAGAAGATGGAATGCATGTCATTTGTTTCAAACAATCTTTGTAACATTCAAGCTGATAATTCGGAACACCAGCAGTTAATTTTTTAAAATTTATAGCATCAATCATTAGCTTCACATTTTGATGCTTTGTACAAACACACACGTAATGAGATCCACTCGCATTTGCTAGAATTATATTCCTCGGACGAAGTTGGCAAAACCTGGAAATACCTATTTTTATTCCATCATGTCGTTCCTTGAATAAGGCGTACATTTCTCTTGAGTTTCCAAGCAAAAGTCTTTTATTTTTCCTGACTTTTGTACCATTTTCAAAAACAGACACGAAATCTTTCTGTCCGGGCATACACCTGCTGACGTCATCGGATTCATAAAAGGGCTTTACTAAACTGCTTGTCACTGGTGAAATTGGACTTCCCAGTTTTGGGTTAGGTGTACTCATCACACCCTTTGTTTCAACCAAATGCTTAACTTTTCGCGCGATATAGTTTGTAACCATGAATTCTTCCTCAGTTTTATGTATTGCCCAGCTTTTTGGTAAAATTGTTAGCAGTTGGATTTTCTCACTATTTTTTGTTAATGTTTTAAACTTTTCTTTTAATTGTTCTATTATTTCGGAATGTGGGCAAATATGCGAAGTTGATTGTGCTGAACCGTGGAAAATTTTGTCTTGAATCGAATCACTTATTTTCCTGAATTTTGCATCTCTGTACCGTTTTTGATGTAACTTCTTCTTTTTTATCGGAGATTGTTCCAGATACGGTAAAGATTGGTTTAATTTTGAAATAGCAACTTCTTCCGTGCCTGACGCAATGTCATCTACTTCCGTGCCTGACGCAATGTCATCGAAAGTATCTACATTTTCGTTTATATCTGAACCTTCTTCCAAATTAGATTTATTAGATTTCTTCAGATGCGAAAATTTTATTCTACATGTCCAACAAATTTTATTTGAGATCGTAATGTTTTTATCCTTAGTATACTGTATCATCCATTCTTGGACTTGTCTTAAACTTTTATTGCACCCAGTGTGACCGGATTTTTTAAAAGGATTACAGCAAAATGTTGAATTGAGTGTCATATTTTTTATTTAAATACCACAACCGAATGAATTGTGCACGACTTTTTTGTATTGACAATAATTATAATTTATTTAAATATTTAGTCTCTTTTTTTTGTTTTTTCAAACGATGAAGTCACTTTAACACTATAACACTTTGACGTTTAGCACTTTTGAAATCTAGTATTCAACTGAAGTTTGACTTACAGTCTCTGAACTATTTACAGTGTTTTTTTTTTGGTACAAAAAATAGATTTCAGGTAAAAAAATACACGCCTTGCTGTTCTTGAATTGGAAAATTTGCGTGAAGTACGGGTCATAAAATGTTTTTTAAATAGGGACTGAATTTGCTACTGCCAATAAGCTTACCACAGTTCATAAAATATTTGTACATTTTTTGTGTGAACAGGCAATAAATATATAAATATAATATAAATATATAAATATATATATATCACCTAGGTTGTAAAGTCGAAAAAGTTCCTTTACATTTGATTTGTCCTTCTTTTTGTAATTTGTCACCTTTTTGTATTTTGGTACATTTCATGAAATACATAAACCTTCTCCTGCTTTTTTCTTAATAACTCATGTTGTAATAAAGACTCCACATTGAAATTTGACAGACTTGTACAAAACATAATAAGAATTAAAATATATTTTTTTGAAATTTTTAAAAATATTGATTTTCGAGAAATATCCTTTGGAAATTTTAGTCCTTTTTTATTTACATTATCCTTGATCGAAAATTTGAAAAAAATTTTTTTTGGAATGGCGCATGTTTTAGTCTGTAAAATGAGCCCTTCATTATTAACGTACAATGAATACTTTTCGAGATATTAAAAATTGTGTAAAGGCATCAGAGTGCATTTTTATTGATTTTTGCCAAATTTGAATGGCCATTATTCTGAAAGTTCGACGGCTATATGTCTGAAAGTTGGCAAATATTATTGTGCCGATCCGTAGATCATGTGTACAAAATCTTATCAAATTTGGAGGTGATGAGGTCACAAATGTTAATATTTTCGGTTGATTTCATATGTTTTTACCCTATGGTGACAGTGGTATTAGAAGTAGCCGTCAATATTTTAGCTTCAAAATCCAATTTAATATTTTCTTATTGCTTCATTTTATTTGTTTTGAAAAGCAAACTTTGTACGTTTATAAGAAAAAAATTTTGTAAAAAAAATTATTTTTTTCCACAATAAAATTGACATACATATTGTATACATACAAAATTTAGGGAGAATTTTAAAATATTTGATTTTGTTTAAATTTATATTCATCATTAATTTCCTTTGTTTTATTTTAATTTTAATTTCTGTTACAAATTTGTTTTTTTTTTTTATAAAAATAGAATAATTATGAAAAATTTGATAAAATGTTAATTTTAATGCGCAAATATATATTAATTTCAGCATATATGTATGTATATATGATTCTTATTTTGTAAAAGTTTTTAATTTTCAAACTAGCACTATATATAACTGCTAAAATTGTCTAAATCGGTCAGGATAGTGCGGCAATGCACAGCGGAAAAATAAGGTTTTCTTCAATTTTTAAACTGAAAACGGCATTTGCGGCAATTTTCAATTGTCAACACTTTTAACAAAACTATGCAATTAAATTTGCGAATAGCAATATGGAATGCTAACGGCCTTTCAAACCACACACAGGAAATATAAATTTTTCTCAACACAAACTTTATTGACATATTACTAGTTTCAGAAACTCATTTTACGAGCAATTCCTATTTTTTCATTAAAAATTATGACTTAATTAACACTAACCGTACACATAATCGTGTACATGCAGGTTCCTGTATCTTAATCAAATCTTCTATAAAAATAACTATAATATATTAACCGAAGTTAAAGAAGATTTTTTGCAGGCAACAAATATCAAAATTAAATGTAACAATGCTATTGTAGTTATATCTGCAATATATTTTCCTCCAAGACATACAATAACATGTTCATATTACTAACAATTTATTAATTCATTGGGTCACAGATTCATAGTAGGAGGAGATTACAATGCAAACATCCATGGTTTGGCTCTCGATTACAAAATCCAAAAGGAAAAGAATTATATAAATGTATACAAAATAATCATTACTCTGTACTCTCTACTGAGTCTCCAACGCATTGGCCATCTGATCCACGAAAGCTTCCCGATTTATTAGACTCCGCTGTATATTCCGGAATTCCAAATAATCAATTAGAAATAAAGGGTATTGATGATCACACTCCAGTACTGGTAAATTACAATACCTTTTTAAATTTGAAATCATTTAACGGAAAAATCTTAACTACTCATACTGACATTCCGTCATTTCAATCTTGGCTTGATCAACATATAAACTTAAACATGCGTTTGAAGAACAGTACTGAACTCGATGAAGCCGTTGAAACGTTTACGAATCTAATACATGAAGCCGCATCTATTTCGACACCAACTAATGTTAAAATCCAAAAAAATAATCTTAAAATTTCAACAGAAATAAGGTAATTTATTGCAGAGAAAAGAAGACTACGGAAAAATTGGCAACTTAGTAGAAATACTATAGACAAGAGATTGTTCAATAAAGCATGCAAAGACCTTAAAATCTTACTCTGTGAACAAAAAAAATAAGACAACGGCGGCTTTTATCGACAAAATTAATAATTCTAAATATGACGAGCATTTATTGTGGAAATCAACCAAATATATAAAAAGGCCCATTAAACGTAACATTCGAATAAAAAATTCTGATGGATCATGGTGTAAATTAGATAAATGTATATCAGATGCATTCGCTCTTCACTTATGTAACATATTTCAGCCCTATTGTTTTAATAGTTTTGAAGAAAGAAATGAAATACTCGAGTTCTTATCTGTAAATGTAATAACTGATGCCCTCGAAAATAAACGTTATTGCTCTGCAATATTTCTCGATATACAACAAGCGTTTGACAGAGTATGGCACCATGGCTTAGTTTTTAAAATAAAAAAAGTTTTACCGACTCCATTTTACCTTTTCTTCAAAAGCTGTCTCGCTGATATTTAGATATTTATACCCTATACCACTATGTGGTTTGGGTATAATGACTTTGTGTTGCTGTTTGTAACAAACAAAAATATTTGACCTACACCCATCTTTAATTATACCAATCGAATCAGAATCACTATCTGATTCGATTTAACGATGTCCGTCCGTCCGTCCGTCCGTCTGTGTGTCCATGTAAAGCTTGTAATCAAACTGCAGGTCGCAAATACGAATATATTTTGACGAAATTTGGTATTTGATCTTCTATCGATCATGGGATGAACGCTATTGAAATTGGTGAGAATCGGTCCATGTTCAGACCTAGCCCCCATACAAATTACCCCTATGAAATCAACATACATATATTGCCATAAGATCCAAATTGTCATACAAATCTTAGTCAAATTGGGTTTGTATGTATATATTACATCCATTAAACAGTAGTCCAAAAATGATCCCTATTGGACAAATCTTAGTCATAGGCCCCATATAGAGCTGCTTCCCGATCTTCACTTAAATCTATCAAAAAACAAAAATATTGCACTGATTCTTCTCAAATTTTGTTGGTATATATTTTTGCAAAATACAAGAGACTTTACCAAACATGGTCAGGATCGGTCCATTTTTGGGCCTAGTCCCCATATAGATATAGCATCCGATATGAACTTTTTCATATCTGCAGCCGAAAAAATTAATAAAAATCCCACTCAAATTTGGTTTATGCTTATTTTCTATATCCAGTTAGTTGGGCCTGATAGATAGGGTCTCTAAACGCATGGTATAGGGTAGGTCTAGACCGACTATAATTTTCTTACTTGTTTTATGTTAAAACTAAAGACGAACGATCAGGGATATTCAAAATTGAAGCAGGTATACCTCAGGGAAGTGTACTTGGCCCTATTTTGTACACTATTTTCACTACAGATATGCCAATCACAAACAACGTTATGGTGGCTACATATGCCGACGACACTGCTATAGCTGCAACAAGTCACTGCCCAACAGAGGCCTCACTATTTTTTCAAATCGAAATTCATCTCCTCGAAAAATGGCTTACCAAGTGGAATATAAAAGTAAACTCCGATAAATCTAGACATATCACTTTTGCTTTAAGACAGGGCAATTGCTCTACAGCAACTATTTATGGAGATGCTATACCAAAAGAAAACTGTAAAATATTTAGGTATGACACTAGACAGGCGACTTACTTGGAAGCAACATATTAAAGCTAAACAAACACATTTTAAAATTAAAACGCTGTTGGGCTGTTAGGGCCAAAATCAGAACTAAACTTGACAACAAATTAAGATTTACTAAGCTATTCTTAAACCAGAGTGGTCATACGGAATTCAGCTATGGGGGACAGCAAGCAAATCAGATGTTGACACTCTAGAAAGGTACCAGTCCAAAACCCTAAGACTTATCAGTAACGCTCCATGGTTTATTACAAAGAACGCTACACGTAAAGATCTTAATATGTCTATAGTGAAACAAGAAATCCAACGATTCAGCGAAAACTACATTCAAAGATTAAGCAATCATACAAACCCTTTAGGGTATAAACCGAATTCGCTTTGCTGAATATTATTTAAATATTATTTTTTAAAATCCTCTTTGTTTTATATGTTCTTTATTTTTTGGAACAAACGATTTGTAGACAAAACAACAATACAAAAAAATAGTATGACTCATACTAAATGCTTGGCTGGTAACATCAATCTGAGAAAAGAAAAAAAAACAATTCAGAGAGTTATAAGTGGTTTCAGTCGACTATACGATAGCCTATACCATGAGCTTCGGCCATAAGTGGACATAGAAAATACAAATAAGCCAAATTTAAATATTTTGAAGTTCATGTTGGTGTGGTTATTATATCTGTGGTCACAAGCGATAACCACCTAAGTCGACATATGAACGATTTGAGTTACGTATGCTATCATATTCTATTAACAACGCTTTGTAACTATTTACGTGTAATCCCCATTTCTCTAATACTGTTTTTTTAAAAAGTTATTAATGAAAACATACTGACCTAACTCGTAATTAAGTCCCATTACATTTACATAAAAAGTTATTTTTCTCGAAAGCATGATTTTCGACTTAGGCGGTTAATGCTTGTGACCACAGATATAGGGATTAGGCCTAGAAGATTGTCTGTATTTAGTGAGGTCATTTCTGTGTTCCAAAAAATGTACTAACCAAATTTAAATTAAATATGTCTATGTCTTAAATGGATACTTCTTTAATGAATTAAAATAATAAAATAATAGGTATTTTTTCATTTTCAGACTGACATTTCAAATGTCTTTGGCAGTTAAATACAATGTTACATAAAAATTCTAAATCAAAATATAAAACAAAATAACAAGTATATTAATTCGAAGTACTTAATGACTAATATAATAAAATAAAGGAATATGCCTGTCTAAATAGTTCACCGTCCGTCTATTATGTATACCACATGAATATAATATATGTATACATAGGATAGGTATATTTATAATAATAAGCATTTTAGGTAAATTAAAGTCGATACCATAGGGGACATCTGTATGGGGGTAGATCAGAACAGGTTAGGTTATCATAGACACACTGACAGACAAACGGACGGACATCCTGAAATTGACTCAGGCGGTAAAATCTTTTTGGTAGTTACAAATATCAGCACAAACTTATATCCCCAATAAAGATGTACATATAGGGTATAAATACTAAAAATAAAGAAGAATCATAAGTATTCATCATTTGTGTTTGGATGAGAATGATGTGTTAAGCACAATAGATGTGTATGTGTATGTTCTCGTATGCTCTACTACGTGTATCAAATTTACGACGCAGTAAGTTTTGATATATGGTACAGCAGTAAAATAAAGCTTGGTGATATTAAAAACTAACTACTATTTATCCAATATGAATTTGATAAATAAAGGGCGGACAAACTCTCTTAAATGTCAGACAGACAGACATACATACAGATAGACAAGAACAAGTACTGCGTAGAAAGTGAAATTTTTGTAAAGAATTTTTAAGTTGAGCATAATAGTGATGGTGTGTTTGTTAGTGGCTGTTACCAGACGAACATACTTCTAAGTGGGGAGCGGCGGGGGGCAAAGAATACAACAAATAATATTAAACCCCTACGTGATAATATTAATATAACACCCCTATGTGATTGTAATGATTCTTTCCACTATTATAAGATCGAAACATAATTGCCGACGCCACATACAACAGAAGCAAAAATCTAGGACAATGTAAATTACGTTGTTATTTTCAATACTCGTTTATTTTTCACAATAAACAAATAACTTAAAGTTTACGGCTCAAAGTTTGAGTTTTATCTAAAGCAGAAAATGAATGAAAGCAAATTCGAGTGAAGCCCTTCAAAAAGCCATACATACATACTTATACATTTGTATGGATATACATACATATAAAGTAAAACTTAATAATCACGGGAACATGAATTCAGAGAAAAAACTAAAATACAAAACATGTTTTTAAAACCATGACGTCACTTGTGTACACTAGGGTGGCCCTTAATAAAAAAGTGTTCAAACTCTCGGTCGCACCCCCTGAAATACGCGAATAGCAAGAAAAAAAGTGAGAAATACAAAGTTTTTGGCCAATCAAAAAACATTTAGAGGTGGCTCAACGCGATTGAAAATTTCAAGTGTTTTATGTGGGGAAAATATGAGTTTTTTTCAGATTTTACGAAAATTTCAATCTGTAGTTTAATTTTTCCGACAAATTGTTATATAATTCGGGATCAGTATTAAATTATATTTCCAAAAAGCTATAAAACTTCAAAATCGAATAAAATCTCGCCAAGAAATAGCAAATGCCCCAGACCACTTTTGTGCCAAAAAAAAAACTAGATCATGAAATTTGATGGCAGTTTTTTCAACTTTAAGAAATTAATTAAAGCCAACATTTTGTTTTAGTCTCTATACCTGTAAGTACTTCATATCTGAGTATTGTTTTATTGCCACCTTGTTAACTTATTAAGCATTGAGACCGAAAATGGAAAATTTTTTTGATAAAATTTTGAAAACTCCTTTTTCAAGTTTTGAAAATTTTTCTTAAACAAAATTTTAAAAAATTGATCTAGCTCTTTAAGGTCTTGTTAAATGCATGTTAGAGATTAACTGTGTGGATTTTTAGGTAAATCCCTATGCCAGAATTTTTTGACAAGGATTTTATTTTTGCGGATTTCGAGAAAAATGGCATTTTTGTAAAATATTCTGTAAACGTACTATTTCTAAATACTTTGTATCAAAAATTCATCACTTTTCTACTTTTAAATGTTATATTTTAGCTTAATAGCCTAGGGTTTCGGAAAAAATATTATAACCCCATTAACCCTTTTGGAATTGTGGTCACATATGACCTCAAGCTAATAAAAAACAATTTATTCCAAAAATTCAAATATTTTGTAAGTGCTATTGAATTTTTAGATGCGACGCTTAAAATATAATAACTAAATGTGTAAAACTTCCGTTCCTAAAATTTGAGATAAATCCGAGAACGTTAAGCCATTATTTGCCAAGGCCAGCGCTTTGGATTTTAAGATATTTTTAAATAAAAAATACCGAAAATGAGTTTTTCTATTAAACTCGATGAAACCAGTGTACATGCCAATGAGATGAAAAATCTCAAAAAACATACAATTGTGATACAATATGTAGCAGCAATAAAAAGTTTTAACTTTTTATAAATTACGGCATTAACACATTCCGAAAAGTAATGTACGCTATAATGTACTTATACATATATACGTAATTTAAAATTGGCTGAACAAATTTCAAAAGTGTCGAATAGATTTTAAAAATATTCCATTTCAGTTTTAATATTAGGGCAATTCTGAAATCCATACAGACAATTTAAAAGCAATATAATTTCAGACAATTCCGAAGTAAAAGTGGATATGTTTCAGTGAAAAATTTGTTTTTCATTTATTTTTATAAAATAAATCATAAAACTAGATTAAGCGAAATTAATATCAATTTCAATTTGGTGTCCCACTCCGCTCTGAGCTTTTTTCGAATGTTCTTATCAAGCTTTTGACAATGTCATTTGTTATGACTTTGGAGGAATTTTTCCATTTTCTTTCAAAATCTCCCAATATTTGTTGATTTAGTTTTAGACCAGGTTCTGATGCTTATGTTGTACACTTGCTTGGCTATACTGGTCAGGAGTAAAAGCAAACAGTACAATGAACCATAAAGAGGACATAGACAAAATAAGTGTTAATTATAATTTATAAACTAAGTAGGTATAATAAGTTTAATTGTAATTTTGATGTAATAATGCAATGTGTTTTTAGTGTAATAAAATATCCCTGAAGAAGCCGAGAAAATCTGGCGAAACGTTGGAGGAAAAAGAATAAATTAGTTCTTTTTCAAAATGATTTCTATCAGAGCAAAGTATCTTTCAATAAGCCGACATTGCGGGAACGTTTGATGGACTGATGCCTTTTTTTTTAACAAATTCATTTTATTTTCCCACAGCATATTAAAAGTTGTAGCAGCGTATGATCTGAAATAGACTGGATCCATCGTGGGATTTAATAAACCAGATTAATCTCTTTTTAAGCACTTTTCACTATACACTTGTGGGTAGTTTATGTTGTTATAAATAAATATGTATGACTGATTTTGAAGTATCAAAAGCAGTATAATATAAGTACGTTTCATCATCCATAATAAATAACAATTTTACTTTTCTAAAAGTTCACAGAACTTTCTTGATTTAGTTTTCATGACTTGCTTTTGCTTTTCTGAGACATTTGGCAGGTTTTATTTCTATTTGGTTTCAAGCCGTTACCTCCCTAGCATATCTGAGCAACATCTGTTGTGGACATTCCCCTGTTTTATAACATATACCAATCTGTGGTTAGGGTGTAAGAGTCGTGTTGATGTTTGGAACTACCAAATATATTTGACCTAGATCCACCTTTTATTATACCGATCGAATCAGAATCAAGTTCTGAGTCGTTTTGTCATTAACGGAGCCATTTTTTCAAGTTTGGAAATAAAAAATAATCCGAAGGTGCCAAATCTGGGAATAAGGTGCGTGATGAAGCAATTCGAGGATTTTCACCTTTGCAATAGTGGATGAGTGAACTGGTGCATTGTCTTGATGAAACAACACTTTCTTTTTCGCCAAATGCTAATTTTTTTCTTTAATTTCATCATTAATCACTGCAATAAGTTAGCTAATACTCGCAGTTGATTGTTTTCCTTTTTGAAGAGAATCAATAAAAAAGTATTCCAAGGTCATACAAAAAAAAAAAAAAACAGGCGCGATAACCTTGCCTGCAGTTGGAACTGTCTTCGTCTGCTATTGACACGTTTTGACTATTCCTTTGTCTCTGGTGTGAAGTGGTGGATCAATGCCTCATCCATGATTATGAAGCAACGCAAAAACACTTCTTTATTGCAGTGAAGCATAGCCAAACACTCTATTGAAACGTCTTCACGACGCTGTTTTTATTCTATTGTGAGAAAATGCTATACCCATCTTACGGACAGCGTTCTCATCTCCAAATTTTCGGTCAATATGCACTTTTAGAATGCCTATCATTTCAGCTAGCTCACGCACTTTCAGCCGACGATCATCCAATACCACTTTGTGGATTTTCTTAACAGGTTCTTATATGTTAAGGAAGGAGCAGGCTCCCCCAGAGTAGAATCTAGCTCGACTTTAATTATGGTTGGACTGAGACCTCTCAAATGAAAGCATTAACTGAGATCGTTTACTTTTGATGGTTCCAAAAATACCAGGGGGCATATCGTCGCATTCGATATCGAGTAAAATTATTCGAAATTCCATATTTTAGTTTCACTTTTACTTTTAACTATGGACCATAACTATTTAACTATGATAGAGTAAAATTACTCTTATTTTGGAAAATAAAAAAATAATTTCGATCGAAAAATTTCGATATCGAATGCGACGATTCGACCCCAGACAACGTGTCGCCTTAAGACATGTTTTGCAAGGTTACCGCTTTTCGGCAAAGTATTTTTTATTCAAACAACTGCCGCCATCTATACGTCAGGTAGGGTTGTTCTGGAACTGCCCCCGTATTTAAATCTTAAGAGCAATGTCTGGCTTCACTAAAGCCGCACATAAAAAGAAAATATTTGGCATATCATGTGCTATATATAGGCTGCAATGGTTTAAGTTCGCGTGAGATTTTCACCATCTCAAACTTGCTTCCTTATGTGTAAAGAAAACAATTTTCCAGGGGGGTTATTATGTAATTCGATTCGAATGAAAAAATTTACGAATTCGTACGAATTGTACTTTGTAGAACGCTTTCGTACTATTATTACCATTTCAATTTTCGAAAGGAATTTCGTTTCGAATCGAATTACATAATAACCCCCAGGCAATTAGGAATATTAAATCTGTCTTGACCAACCCGAAACCTTCGTTTGCAATTTTTTCTTTATTTGAAGAAACGGTAAGAAAATCCACAAAATAATATTGGATGATCGTCAACTGAAGGAACGTGAACTAGCTGAAATGACAGGCACAGCAAAAAGTGCTATACATGGCATATTGACCGAACATTTGGAGATGAGAACGATGTCCGTAAAATCAGTGCCGCGGCTGCTCACAATAGCACAAAAACAGCGTCAATAGATTGATTGGCGATGTTTCAACACAATAAAGCTGAGTTTTTGCGTCGATTCGTAACCATGGATGAGACATGGATCCTCCACTTCACATCTGCGACGAAGGAACACTCAAAACAGTGGACTGAAATGGGACAATCATGTCCAAAGAAGAAAGTTTCACCTGCAAGCAAGATATAGCGTCTGTTTTTGGGATCCGCATGCGATAGTTTTTTTTTTTATTATCATCAAAAAATAAAAACAATCAGAGGCGAGTATTAATGCTAATCTGTTGCAGCGTTTAAGTAATGAAATTAAGGTATGACCTGCGATTCAATCACAGAAATAGAACGTTTTTTAAAAGTGCTGCAGCTCAGGCATTTTTCAATTTATCAACTTTGGGTTTTTTTTTACGTGAAAGTACTTGTTTATGTTTCTATGTTTTTTTATCCCCCTCCCAGAGCAATGAAAATGGGTACGTAAAAATGAGGAGGCAACCGGGGTGTCATTTTTCTTGAAAACCATATGTCGTATCGAAATTCGGCGGGCGGCATTTTGTTGGTAATCACGTCAGGCAGGTCCTGATTTAGGATATTTCAAATCAAAAATGAGCTAATTTTTTGGGGGTTTTTCCCCACCCCTCCCTGTCGCATATTGATCCGACTTCTGGTTCTCGAGAAAAACGACACCCCAGTTTGAAAAAAGTGATTTCGAGAAAAACGCATTTAAAGTTTTAGTACAAGAATTTTCTATATTGTCGTTCAAATATTGTATAATTGGTATATATACATACATACATATGTATATAGCTCTGTAACTCCAAAAATAATTCGAATTTTAAAAAATCCTTTTAGGGCATTATTTTTGAAGGATTTTAAGGTCATACCTTAAGGAACAAAAGGCTGCAGTTCACACATTTACTATTGCGATGACCAAAATCCATGAAGTAAAGCTTGAATTTTACATCACCCACTTTATTCGACAGATTTAGCACCCTCGGATTATTTTCTATTTCTAAACTTGAAAAAATGGCTCGGTGGTAAAATATTTGCCAACACTGAAGAGGGGATGGTTATTTTAACTAGCTAGACATTTCTTACTATAAAATTTGGTATCGAAGCTATTGAATATCGCTGGGTAAAGTATATCGATCTAAATAGAGATTAGTTGAATAATAAAGAAAATCGTTCCCAAATTCGTTGTTTTCTTTGCCAGATCGGATTGTTCTGGGACCACCCTCGTATCTGCAATCATGAATTTAAAGTCAAATTGTTTATTGAGGAGGATATTTTCTTTCAATCGCAACTGTATAAAAAATAATAAATGTAATATGAAGTTTTGTTATTTGTAGTAAGCGACTAGTGATGTCAGCTAATGGCGCCAAAAATAAGTTTGAGTATACGAAACTTTTATTATATTAAACATCTAACTACGGGTAAGTATATGCAATATAAATAAATAACAAACAAGTGGCTTTTGTAGTCAGCAAATAGTTTCTTATAATCCAAGTGTAATAATACTCATTCCAGTAGTCAAACACATACATATACATTAATATTCTCCAATGGATGTACTTGTGATGTCACATACAAGTGAAAATATTTGCGTAATGTCGCCCGCCCATACCAAGAGGGTAGAAATTTAAATTATTAGTTTTACGTTGAAATAAAACTTGAACTTTATATAGCAACGTAATGTTCGACCTGATAAGCTCATTTTTTTTTTGTATTTTTAGGTTGGCTGTTTCTTTTAAGCTGCTGATCTTGTATGTAAAATAAATGTTTACTTAGAGCAATCCATTCCCTAAATAATAATTAAAGTAATAATTAGAATGTCAAGAGGTTATAATATTATAACTTTTTGGTACTATCAACTTTATTTCTGGTGTTCTTTGTTTTTATTTTAATTAAACAAAATTTTTGCAAATGAACACACCCAGGGAGGGGATTTATAAATAGTACACATCGCATGAACAACAAGTGTGTGTCCCAAATGAATGCGTGAAAACTTACTGTTAGTATGAGCCAAAAATTGTAAGGAGTGTAGTATACTTCATACTTCAATGAAAAAAGGGGAGGGGGCGGGGGTACGGTTTAAAAGCTTTTTTGTATTTTTTTTATATATTTTTTCTGAACAACATGTCGAGAGTGTGTTAAAATTTCAAGTAAATCGGAGCAAAACTAACGTAGATACAGCGTTTCCAGCGACCGGCCCTCATACGGTATAACGTATATGTTAAAAACTATAAATGAATTTTCTCGCAAACAACATTTTTGAAGTCCGTGAACATCATTACTCAAAATCTATTTCTACACATAAATCACCAGGTAATTACGAAGAGTTTTATTTTAAATTTTTCCTATTTTATAGCACCGAAATTTTATAGCAATCATCGTATTTTTCACTTTAAAATGCTGCCAAAAATAAAAAAAAAAAATTAAAAACTCTTCGTGATTACCTCGGGAAACATATCACACTTTAAACGCATTTCGATTTTTATACCCTCCACACCTCAGTGGCAAAGGGTTTGTCATTCCGTTTGTAACGCATCGAAATAAATTCCTGAGACCCAAAAAAAATATATTTTCTTGATCCCTCTAACAAGGGAAGTTGATTTACCGATGACCGTCTGTCCGTCTGTCTGTGGAAATCACGATCACGCCGTCGGTATCTAAGCTAGACCGTTCGTTTTTGTATAAAATCGTTTATTAACATCCCAAAGGAGTTGCTATTTAAAATCGTCAAAATTGGTCACAGGGTTCACGAAAAAAACTCTTGCAAAAATAAAATTTTTCAGTGTGTTTGTTGTTTTTTTTAAGATATGTTGTATATGTTGTAATTCTTCGTATTATTGAAGTCATTACAGTTGTGTGTATATTAATACTGCACGTGCCGCATTGGCCTAAGCAAGTTTTACCACATATTTTTTATCATTAAAATTAAATATTAAAAATTAATAATAATAAAAAAAATGGAAAATGAAAAATTAAAAATGGAAAATGAAAAATGGAACATGAAAAATTAAAAATGGAAAATGAAAAATTAAAAATGAAAAATGGAAAATGAAAAATGGAATATAGAATATGGAAAATGAAATATGAAAAATGGAAAATGAAAAGTGGAAAATGAAAATGGAAAATGAAAAATTAAAAATGGAACATGAAAATTGAAAAATTAAAAATGGAAAATCAAAAATGGGAAATGGAAAATGGAAAATGAAAAATTCAAAATGGAAAATGAAAAATTAAAAATTAAAAATGACAAATGGAAAATGAAAAATTGAAAATAGAATATGGAAAATGATATATGAAAAATTAAAAAAGGAAAATGAAAAATTAAAATTGAAAAATGGAAAATGGAAAATGAAAAATGGAAAATTAAAAATGGAAAAAGGAAAACGAAAATTTCAAAATGGAAAATGGAAAATTAAAAATGAAAAATTAAAATTGAAAGATGGAAAATGAAAAATGATAAATGGAAAATGTAAAATGAAAAATGAACAAGTAAGAAAATTATAGTCGGTCTAGACCGACTATACGATACCCTATACCATACCTTTAGAGACCATATCTCTTAGGCCCAACTAATTGGATATAGAAAATAAGCATAAACCAAATTTGAGTGGCATTTTTATTAATTTTTTTGGCTGCAGATATGAAAAAGTTCATATCGGATACTATATTTATATGGGGACTAGGTCGAAAAATGGACCGATCCTGGCAATGGTTGGTAAAGTCTCTTGTATTTTGCAAAAATATATACAAACAAAATTTTAGATGAATCAGTGCAATATTTTTGTTTTTTTTTATAGATTTAAGTGAAGATCGGAAAGCAGCTCTATATGGGGTCTATGACTAAGAGTTGTCCCATTGGGACCGTTTTTGGACTACTCATTAATGGATGTAATACACACATGCAAACCCAATTTGGTTAAGATCTATACGACAATTTGGATCTTATGGCAATTTATGTCGATTTCATAGGGGTCATTTGTATGGGGGCTAGGTCTGAACATGGACCGATTCTCACCAATTTCAATAGCGTTCATCCCATGGCCGATAAAAGATCAAATACCAAATTCCATCAAAATATATTCATATTTGCGACCTGCAGTTTGATTACATGGACACACAGACGGACGGACGGACGGACGGACATCGTTTAATCGAATCAGATAGTGATTCTGATTCGATCGGTATAATTAAAGATGGGTGTAGGTCAAATATTATTGGTTGTTACAAACAGCAGCACAAAGTCATTATACCCAAACCACATAGTGGTATAGGGTATAAAAATGGAAAATGAAAAACCTAAAATTAAAAATGGCAAATGGAAAATGAAAAATGGAAAGTGGAATATGGAAAATGAAAATATAAAAATGAAAAATGGAAAATGAAAAATTAAAAATGGAAAATGAAAAATTAAAAATTAAAAATAAAAATGGAAAATGAAAAATGAAAAATCGAAAATAGAAAATGGAAAATGAAAAGTGAAAAATGAGAAATTAAAAATGAAAAACTAGAAATGAAAAACGAAAGATGAAAATTGAGAAATGGAAAATGATAAATTAAAAATGAAAATTGAAAGTGAAAAAGGTGGAGGGTATCAAAGATTCGGCCCAGCCGAATTTAACACTCTTACTTGTTTTTATTTCACATGATCCGGTAACGAGTTATGATGTTCACCGCAAAACCAACTTTTTTTCGAGGCGCCTCCGGAGAGTCGCTGTCATGGAGTTGTTTATTTAATTTTTTAATTGAAAATTTTTTCAAAGATACTTCAAATGTTATGCTATTACGTGTATATGAAATAAATATCTTAAAAAAAAATATATATATATATATATAAATACGCATTTTTCGCCTTTAAAACCTTACCCCCCTTAACCAAAAGGACATGGGGAGCGAACTAAAACATTAAATCTTACTTGTTGTTAGAAAACGAAAATTAATGATTACCATAATTTTAAATATATGATCATTGATACATTATATTCATTTAATATCATGCTAGTATAGAAAATTAATAATTTGTTCTTATTTAAGCTATTTGCTTGCTTAATAATACCATTATGTACGCTATACCATGGTTTCGAGACCCTATCTCCTCGGTCCAAATATTTGGATATAGAAAATAAGCATAAACCAAATTTGTGTGGCATTGTTATTAATTTTTTTGGCTGCAAAAAAAACAAACCAAATTTGAGAAAAATCTGTGCAATATTCTTGTTTTTTGATAGTGAATATCGGGAAGCAGCTCTATATCGGGCCTATGACTAACAATTGTCATAGAGGGATTATTTTTGGACTACTGATTAATGGATATAATAAACACATTCAAACCCAATTTGACTGACATCTATATGATATTTTGGATCTTATGGAAATTAAATCGATTTCATAGGGGTCATTTGTATGGGAACTAGGTCTAAACATGGACCGAATTCAATAGCGTTTATCCCATGGCCGACAAAAGCTTATATACCAAATTTCATCAAAATAAATTCATATTTGCGACCTGTAGTTTGATTACAAGGTTTACATGGACACACAGACAGACGGACACCGTTAAATCGACTCAGAAAGTGATTCTGAGTCGATCGGTATAATAAAACAAACAGCTGCACAAAGTCATTATACCCAAACCACATAGTGGTATAGGGTATAAATACCTATTTGTTTCATTCTAATATTTTTTATTTTCGACATGAAATTAAAAAATATAATTAATTTTTATAATTAAAAATAGAATTCCACATAAAAGCGATTGATGAAAATTAAAATTTTTTGAAAGAACTGAAATCTGTGTTCCTTAAACATTTTTTTTTGTTTTTGTGAATATTCTAGTAGCCATATAATCTGAAATTCAACTAAGATGAAAATTAATTTTACTACAAAAGACTATTGTAAAATTACATTGATAATAATATGAAGTATGCCACAAATTATCATCGTTTCAGAGCACATTGAATTGTGTTTATATACAGTGGCATAGAAAATTATACATACCACATAGAAAAAAGGCGTTTTATATAAAATTGTACGTATTGTACTAACAAAAATCACTTTTCACAGTTTTATGAAAAAATATAACACAATCAACGCCTTCTATATATAACAGAAAAGTATACATACTTAATTTTTAAAGTTTATTAAAATAATAGAATAATAAGTAATTAATATTTGGTTGCTCCACCTTTGCTCTCTAAGACAACGTTTAATGTATTTTTCATGGAATACACAAGTTTGCTTATTGTTTTTGCGGAAATTTTGCACCATTAATTAATAACGGTTTTTCTAATTCGGCGGTCTAATTCGTTCCATAAATTTTTGGTCTTTAAGTCAAGCGATTGAGGAGGAGAATGAAGCTATTTGATCATATTATATAAAACATGTAAATCCAAGACAGAAAAAAAGGAAATTTAACGCCATCATCAGAAGGTTGAAAAATTGCTTCACCAAAAAAAATTTGCTCCAAAAGGAATTATGCATTATGCTTTCTTTTGTGACATTTTCGCCACTTGTCGCTATTGTAAATGCCATTTTAATAAAATTTTTGAAACAAAAACACAAAACTAATAAGCTAATATTAAATTTGTTTTGTGAAAAACAATAACACGGCGTTGTATTTAATAATAACTAGCAGATTCCAGCGCTCGAAATTCGAGTGCAATTTCTAGGCAACTTTATTTTTCAACTTAGCCAATTTACAAACCAACACTATTTTAGTTTATTATTATTGTGAATGACGAAAACAAACCGATTAACAAATTTAATAAACACACACATAGCATATGTATAATTTTATGTATGTGTTAGTAGCAATTTTAAATGCAATTTAACTTAAAATAAAGAAATAAAAAATTTAAAATCTGTAAATCTGGTGAACAGCTAAAAAAAAACCTTTCAAATAATATACGTTTGGTCGAAAGCGGGATAAAACGGTAGAACAAAACATCGGTAACAAGAAATCGCCTAGCCTATTAATATTATAGATATCTTTTTTTTTAAACTTATAGCTTTCCCGGAATCGGGTGTACTTTTAAAAGAAGTAGCTGTGCACTTTGCGCTGCAATACACCATTACGCACGCTTCCCATTTATTTGTTGTTTAACTAGGATGTTACTCTTTTATTTATTATGGGATGTTAAACTTTATTGATGAAGTGCAACAAAAATGAAAATTGAAACCGCTTGATTTTCATCAATCGTTCTTTTTAGAATTTCATTTTCGAAAATTGGAACAAAAAAAAAAACATAATATTTAGGTTCCCTAATTTGTAAGAGAATGTGTAACATAGTTATTGTAGGTAAAATAACTTCGACCTACTTTGATATGACGTATGTATACTTTTCTGTGCTACTGTATAGTATATATTGCGTACGCGTTCCACATCTTAAATAAAGGCACGTTTTTACAATTGAAACAAGATTTATTTATCTGACAAAGAAATAGAAAAAATTAAATTTGGACAGAACAGAAATTACTTATGTTGTAATTATTCTGGATTCTAGGGAGGAAAATCTAAGGAAATTGTCGATTCTGAAATAAATATTGATTCGTTTAACGAATCTTTTACAAATCTGTGGTTTTCTGGAATAACCGCGTATGTCCATTTTTGTCAGTTTTGAGTTAACGATGCCAAATATATTAATTTTTAACGCTCTTTACATGTGTTAAATTTTTTTAAAAAACTATTGACCATTTCTGAGTTTTTTCTTTAAATAACGACGTAACTTAAATGTTTATAAATTTAATTTGCAGCACTAACGACGTATGTCAACCTACGTTTGACCGCTGACAAATTATTTTCTCAGAAAACGACACATAGCGACATACGTTGTTATTAATTAAAAAAAATTCAAAATAATTTTAGTGTAGTTTTCAGTTTATAACCACCTTGTAAAAACTTATGTGTTTATTTCTGTTATTTTTTATCACTATTATTCTTGATGCGTTGTTATTTTCTCATCCTAAGTCCCGTTAACTTATTGTTGACGAAGAAAAAAATTAATTTTTCAAGCAACTTATGGTAGTTTTATTTTTCAAAGAAAACGACGTTTGTCGACATAAGTTGTTTTATCTGCACACACTTTAAGTGTAATTTACATATTGTTTTTTCGTCCTTCTCCAGGATCTATTCCTCTGAAGATTTTTAACTCAAAATTTTATATAAAGAATTTATTGCCCATATCTACAGGACTGTTAAATAAAAAGCTCTAAAATCTTTATATCGAGCCCATAATTTCAAATATAACGTTTTTTGGTTCCTCTGAACATTGAACCACAGAAATATCCCTAACATCCCCATAATGATAGATATTATACCCGCAATACTGATATTAGTTCAACTTTATCGGAAAATGTTTTTGTTTTCAATGCGTAAACCAACTGGTTTGCAAGTACTCTTGCAATTACTCTACATGCCAAGCTGTGAAATATAATGCTATTGGTTCTGAACATACATCCCAGATTCTTAAAGGAAATAAATTATCCCCCAACTGCTACCTCAAATTACCCATATTTTTAACACTATTATCACACAAAGTGTATTTCCTCAAAGTTGGAAATATGCTAAAATTTTACCTATTCCTAAATCAGATAAAGATTATCGTCCCATTGCTATCCTACCATACTTGTCTAAAGTGCTTGAAAGGTTATTGCATCAGCAAATTGGAAAACATGTCAAGAATAAGGGCATACTCTCAGACAGACAATCAGACAGACAGACAATTCGGCCTAAACATAGCTGCATAACTGCACTCATTGATGTGTCTGAAGATATTCGTGGGTATATTGATAGTGGTAAAATTGCATTTATAGTGCTCTTAGATCATTCAAAGGCATTTGATACTGTGAATCATGAAATACTCTGCATGAAGCTAAGAACTTTTCTTTGCTTCTCTCCTTCCGCAACTCGTCTTATATCGTCTTATTTATCGACAACAATACGTTAACGCCAATAATAAAATATCAAATGTGCTCCCAGTAAAAAAAGGGCGTCCCGCAAGGTTCGATTTTAGGACCACTTCTTTTTACTATATATATAAATGATTTGCCTAGGCAACTTTCGTATTGTGCAGTTCATATGTATGCTGATGATGTGCAGCTTTACGTTTGTAGTCGTTTCGATGAACTAAATAACTGTGTTGCGAACCTTAATGTGGATCTCGTACGTATTTATTTATGGGCTATGGCAAATGGGCTATGTATCAATCCTTCAAAGTCTAAATGCATCATTATTACTCGAATATCTGTACATCCCCTTGCTATACCAGATATTATCCTTAACCGTCAAATTATTGAAATTACACCAAAAACCAAAAATCTTGGAATGATTTTCAATAAAACTCTCAACTGGACTGATCATATAAATGTCGCTTCGGGAAAAACGTATTCAATACTTCGATCACTGTGGAAAACTTTACATCTTACACCAGTCCATGTACGACTTCTACTTGCAAAAACCTATCTAATTCCAACTTTGTTGTACGGATGGAACTATTTGCTAGCTGTGATTCTATTAGATCTAGAAAATTAACAACTACGTTTAATTCTATATTAAGATACGTCTACAATTTGATAACACCGTATGCACGAAAACTTTACGGTGTGAATTTTTGCGATCTCTTGAAGATACGATTATTGATACTGATGCTAAGATTATATTTACACGTGAGCCTATATATCTGTTTAATCGGATATCCTTTTCTAATTCAAGAAGAAATAATTCAAATAAGGCATAAAAGTTTGGTCTCTGAATGACAGTTCTATATACAATGCATACGTCTTTGGACGTAATATTAAGCATCACAGGACATTTTAGGAAAGAAGTTTTCCAATTTTTCAATACCATTTAAATATTGTTTAAACATTGCTTTGTTTTGAATATATGTAAAATAATTTTTGTTATCTTACTTTTAGAAAAATTATAAACTATGTTATATTTTCATTAAATACTGTATCACATTATACCGATAAGACTCTTAGTCTTGTTGTGCAGGAAACCGAATAAATAAATAAAAATAAATAAATAAAATAAATAAATTTCAAACACAATGTCATTGGAGGACTTTTATCTGGTTGATGATATGCTAGCTTCATTGAAGATACGTACTACTTACTAAATTCGGGCTAATTGAGTGACACGATTGTAAGAAACTTGCTAGTGGGGGGCATTACAGTCACAAAGATGAGAGACTAATTAAATAAGTTTTTGATAAGCTGTTCTAGATTACAGTTATATTGGCATTTATAAATGCTTTCACATCTTTTGGATGTCGAAATTGTTCTTCATCAAAGTAACAAAAGAATGCTTAAATGTTTTAAATAAATACAGTAGATTTTCAATTTTACTTTTAACGCAAATTAATAATTAAACAATTTAAAATAATTCTTAATGCATTTGTAATTCAAGCCCTAACTTCCGCAATCGTGATCGAGTGAAACTAGTCGAACGCACAAAATTTCTGCATGTTTTTGGATTTTCAAGAGAGTAAAAGGCATGTGAAACTTAAAACGATAGAATATAAGAAATTTTACTTTAGTATACTTTTTTTGTTTCTAAAAAAACCGATGTATGTAAAAATGTTTCTTAAAGCAAAAATAATACAGTATACTCATATTTTTATGTTTCGATACTGTAGTAATAAATTTGGAATAAACCTACAGAAATTACCCCCCAGACATGTCAAAAATTTCTATTCCGGTTTATTTTTGCTTCTTTACATTCCGTTCGTGTTTATTAAAAAAAAAAAAAAAAAATTAGTGCACACACATAAAAACATCTACAAAACATTTGTAAAAAAATATTTTTTCTTGAGCAAAATATTTAAAATAAACATACATATATAATTTGTGAAGAAATTATTTGCAAAATGAAATAAAATAAAAATTTAATTGTTGCTTTTTTTTCGACAAATGATTTAAGCAACAAACTTTTAATTTTTGCAAAACTTTTTTTAATACTTTAGCTTAGATTTTATATGAACATTTTACATATACCATAACGAAATATTAACTTTAACAAATAAGTGCTAGAATATATTAAGATAAAGGAAAAAGTAAGTTCTTTAATCCTCAGCAATTGTTTGCAAAGTTAAGGTTAACATGGAAAAGATTAATTGCAACCTAATTGTTTGCGTGGTGGCCCCTTTGTATCAAGTACAACCTACAACTGTTTTGACATTGAAGCATAAACTCTTTATTTTTTTTTTTTAATTTTTTTCACAACCTTTGCCGTCAAGTGTGTCCAGAGTTTTTGAGCTGGTATATCTATGACTTACAGTTACTGTAAATACCAAATCCCGACGTATATGCAATTTATGTGCATGAAAATATCAAGGTAGAGTTACTTTGTAGTTGCAACTTGATATGCCTCCAACGTCTTTAGTTGGTATACATTCCTATCCTAGAACACTATGCTCAGTTTTCCAAATTTATATCTACCGTGAAAATTATTTTTTTGGAAGGCAATCATGGTGCATAATATAACATCATTTTAGTTTCAGCACCAAAAGTTGGTTATCCTAATGTGTTTTTTTATACCTTCCACACCACTGTGCAGATATTTCAAATGACAACTGTTTCTTTTTTTGCCTTAACAGAAGTTTTAAAATAAATTAAAATCAACATTATTTAGCAAATTGAAAGTGGATTTACATTCTGAATAAAATTTTGATATTATGTTTCCTTGAGAAACAAAATGCAGGGGGTCGAATCGCCGCATTCGTTATCGAAATTTTTCGATCGAAAATATTTTTTTAATTTCCAAAATAAAATACTAAGAGTAATTTTATCCTGTCACAGCTAACGAGTTATGGTCCTTAGTTAATAGTAAAAGTGAAACGAGGTCTGACGATTGTCGGTCTTCTTTAAATAATCAATTGAAATATGGAACTTCGACTGATTTTACTCGATGACGAATGCGACGATTTGCCCCCTGACATGTCTGGTTTTTATTTAAAGAATTTACTCTAGAAAGAAGCGATTTGAATACGTTGTTATCATTACCTCAACTCAATATTTGGCTTTCGTTGGTTTTTTTTATTTTATTTATTGTCATATTTATATTTGTGTTTATTGTAAACATTGTTTAGCATTGGCTGACTCAATTAGCGTTTCATAGTTTAAAAATTACCAAGTAAACGTTTTCGATTTTACTTTAAATAAATCGGAAAACAAACAAATTTCTCTTTATTTTTTGTATTAAATGCTCTTATTAAAAAAATATATATAAGTTCTATTTGTCAGACAATAATTAAATATTTGTAAATCAACTGAAATTTAAAAGAAAAACATTGAGTCATACAAATATGTGATTAGCACGTAGTATTATTTTATTGCATTTCAAAGAAAATTTTCATACTTATGTGTATTCGTCATATTTGTTGGAAAATTCAAACAACTTTTTATTAAACTAAAAACGGATGTTAAATTTTTTGTCCGATTCCTGATTGTTCTGCAAAATAAATTTCATATTTTAATAAAAAAAAATTTTATCGTGTTGTTAAATTTCAGTTAATAAATTCAAATTTTATTAAAAAAAAAAAAATACTATAAAAATAAGTCCAAATCAGCAAAAATCTCTTCGGCAGAAATTCATCTAAATTAGCGCAACCAAATTTGAGATAAGAAACATATCAAATTAAATAAAGATTTGTATGTTTTGGATGATTTCATCGAAAAAAAATATATAATGTACACAAAGCAAATCAACGTTTGTTTTAACAAATACACACAATTCTGGAATTCAATATAACCCAACCCATATTTACTATTGAATTTAATATACATAATATTGGACTTAATAAAATATTTTTTAAATACTACACTTGAGAATAGGGTTGAAAACTTGTGTTTCTCCATAAAGACATACTATTGATATTTAGTATATTTCTCGAACCAATAAAAATAAACAAAAATATTTGAGAATAATTCCAGAAAAGTATACAAAGTAAATCTTCCTCAACAATTTTTGTATTGTTTGGTACTTAAATGTTATTGACTCGAGAAATACTGTAATACTAAACTAAATAAATTTATAAAAAAAAATTGTAAAGGGTCCGCCAAATAACTTTTTTTTTTTTTTGAAAATGCTACCAAAAAAAAAAAAAAACTACTGAATATTATCTCAAATTTCTTTTTTTATTTGAAAGTACAATCCTTCCGGTTAAAAATGGAAAATAATTTCATTCAAATAGTTGCCTCGTCTGGCCATGCAGTAGCCTACACGATCGGTTTAAATTTTAAGCAATTATCGATTGTGTGCAGCTGTATTTCACCAATGGCTTCACGAATATTGTCCTTTAAAGCGTCAATTGTCTCTGGCTTGTTGGGGTAACACTTATCTTTGAGGGCACCCCACAAATAATAGTCCAACGGTGTCAAATCGCAGCTCCGAGGTGGCCAAACGACATCAGCTCAGCGGCTGATAATGCGATCTTCAAAAACAGGGCGCAAAACATCGAGTGTAGCTTCGGCTGTGTGGCACGTAGCTCCGTCCTGTTGAAACCAAATGTTGCCAATATCCTCCTCTTCAATTTTTGTGAACAAATTCGTTCAACATGGCCCGATAATGATTGACTGTAACGGCCACTCCTTGCTCATTTTCGAAGAAAAATGGCCCAATTATGCCTCTGTACCAAAATCCGCACCAAACAGTGACTCGTTTCGGGTGTATCGGCTTTTCAATGTATGCGTGCGGGTTTTCTGTGCCCCAAATGCGACAATTTTGCTTGTTTACATACCCGCCAAGATCAAAATGAGCTTCATCTGAAAAGATGATTTTTTTTTGCAAAATCGGCATCTTCTGTAAGTCGATCGCAGGCCCACTTAGCGAAGCGAAAACGCATTGGATGGTCAGTTGGCTTCAACTCCTGAACCAATTGGACTTTGTATGGCGTCATACCAAGGTCTTTATACAAAATTCGTCTCAATGATGCCTCCGAAATGTTCAATTCTTGAGAACGACGGTGAATTGATGTTGATGGCGCTTCACGCACACTTTCTGCCACAGCAGCAATATTCTCGGGTGTACGCACTGTTTTTGGCTTTTCACGCTTTGGTTTATCGATGAGGATGCCAGTTTCTTTCACCTTTTTCACAAGATAACGAACATACGGAGCTGACGGTGCTTCTCTTCTTCCAAAATCCGTACGCAATTTTCGCACACATTCTGTAACATTACCATGATTTTCAAAGTAATGTCGCAATATTTCCCAGCGTTGTTCAAGCGTATACACAACCATATTCGTTCAGCGGAAGGATAAAACAAATTATCTGTCAAATCAGACATGAGCTAAGTGTTACCATTCACGAAATAAGCACTAGTTGAAAAAAAACGTTAGATGGCGGACCCTTTATATGTATCCATTTTAATTTGTCTGATACTCGTACTTTAAAATAAGATAAAAATTTGATAAAAATAAAATAAAAGAAATTTGAACTATTTTCTTATTTGAACCGCTTTTATAAAATTCATAAATCTTATTGCCCTGAAATTGTATTAGTCTGTAAATTGTATTGTATTGGAATGTGAAAAAATAGCATTTATTTCATATATAATTTGTTTTTCATAGTTTGAAAATTGAAACAAATCTTTTAATGGTCTATGTAAACATATTACAAATATGTTGAGGACCTTGATAAAAAAAATATTTTTTGGCAGATATAGAAAAAATTAAAGTAACGTTGGACAAACGTTGAGCTAGTAGTATTGAGAAATACAATTTTTTTTTCGAAAAAAAAAACGATCTTCCCTCGTATTAATGAAACTAAACGGAATTAAATCAATTCCGAACGGAAACTAAATTGATATACCTACATAAATACATACATACATATGTATATGGATATGTTTTCATCAGCTAAGGTTTTTTTTTTTAATATTTTCAAAAGGTTCAAAATTTTTTGTTACAATACTATATACATATAAACACGCCACTTGTTAATAAGCGATAACAGTTAATTGTTGTAGTAAAGGCAATATTTTTGTGAAATACTCAAACAATGGTGATGAGTATTTGCGCATTTTATGCTCGACAAATATTCAATATTATTTGTTAAAACTATCCTTCATTATTCTTTAAAATTCATTTTAATTAGCAACTTCAGTTAAGTTGTAAGGCAGCCGACTGTACGTTAAACAATACTTAACGACTCATTTTAAAGTGGCTTCTAAATGAAAAGACATTTAAAAAGTTTATCCGTCCCCGAGTTCCTGTTCACACTATGAAATTTTTATTTCTGAAAGTCTGAGTTTATAGGTGAGAGGGGAGATAAGAATGACATGGGCTCCATACTTTCATGTACTCGGAAATTCTCGTGTGTTTTTTTAATTCGTAATTGTCAAAGTAAAGTTATTTTCTTTAATTTTCTTTAATTTTAATTTTCGTTCGTGATTGTGACAACAAAAATTTGTGTTAAAAAAAGATAAGTTGAAAAAAATTACAGTTAATTTGAATAAAATAAAACTTAAAAATAAAAAATTAAAAAGAAAAAACAAAATCAATCAACAAAAAAGAATTTAATTTCAAAAATAAATAAAAAGTACTCTTCTGGAAATGTCAAACTAGAAATATAATGTTGAAGTAAACATGAAAAAATCTTGAATTCATCACAAAAAGAGAATTAAAAACCGTTTCAGAAAGAAAAATTTCATAGTGTGAACCGGGACTAATTATCGTATACATTTTTTAACACATTTTCTATATTTTGTTTTAGGTTTTATTTTCGCACGCAAATATAAATATGTATGTATGTATGTATAGAGCAGAAAATGAAAACAAGTTAAACAATAACAAAATTAACTTTCATAATATTGAAACCTGTCTGTCTGTCGGTTACTTTGTCATCAAAAAACGATCGTCGAAAACAACACTTGATAAATAAACAAAATTTCACTAAAGTAAACAACAACAAAAAAAAAAAACAACGTTTTAAACCCACAATTGCGGTTTACCATAATATACGATTCGACATTATTTACTCAAAAAAATAAAAGAAGAATAAAATCTAAACTATAATTGCGGTTTACGACGATTCTACTCTATTTATGTAGTAATAAAAATGTTAACACATTAACATATACATATGTACATACCCTCAGAAATATAAAATAAGAATATATGTATGTATATACAAGAAACAAAAATGTACAAGAGATCGTGATTAATCACCATTTTTTTTTTGCATATCTAGTATTTCTTGTTATGTGGAATAACAACAATTAGTCAGTTCTAAGAAGAAAACAAGACATATTTTCCCCAAAGCTTAAGACCTACTATACTCCCTGCAGGAGAAAAAGGAACAAATATATATAAAGCTTAAGCCAGTGGTTCAAATATTTATGTACATATATTAATCGACATTTTCATTAAATTTTCATTGCAATAATGCTGACATTAAATGTTTAATTTATAATATATAATGACTTTGAGCTGCTGTTTGTAACTATCAAAAATATTTGAGCCATCTTTTATTATACCGGTCGACTCAGAATCACTTTCTGAGTCGCTTTAGCGATGTCCGTCCGTCCTAGTCCCCATACAAATGACCCCTATGAAATCCACATAAATTGCCATAAGATCCAAATTATCATATAGATCTCATTCAAATTGGGTTTGTATGTGTCTATTATATCTGTTAATCAGTAGTTAATAATCCCTATAGGACAATTCTTAATCATAGGCCCCTTCACTGAAACCTATAAAAAAAAACAAATATATTGCACAGATTTTTCTCAAATTTGGTTTGTGTATATTTTTTCTAAATATAAGTGACTTTACCAAATATGGTCATGATCGGTCCACATTTCGACCTAGTCCCCATATAAATATAGCATCCGATATAAACTTTTTCATATCTGCAGCCAGTCGGTCTAGACCGACTATAATTTCTTTCTTGTTTTATTTTAATACCGAAAGAATATTCAAAATTGTTTAAATATTTCAGAACAGCTGAAAAGCGTTGTCTAAACTGAAGTCATATTACGTATTCATAATTTTTCTGTTTAATCTTCGTACATACAATTGTGAAAAATCTAATAAAATTCACATTGAACCATGCCCATTTCTGATAATCATAAGGTTTTTACAAATCACTCAAGTTACATGTCAAATTCTAATTACCAATTCCCCAAATATGAAGAATCGAAGCCCAGAAATTTGTTGCAATTCTTAACAAAAGAAATATTTTATGTACCCAACATAAAAAATAAGGATTAGCTCACAGTGTGAACCGAGACATACACTATGAGATTTTCATGAAATTTTTCATGCAATTCTGCCATGAAACTTCGTAATTGTAGGCGAACACGTGGTAGAGAAGCAAGAGGGGTAGAAAATATTTCACGATTTCTCTTTTTTATGATTTTTTCGACTTTTTGTAACAAAATAGAATGGATTTAGAAATCGGTAATACAAAATCCAAAAAGTAAAAACACATCACATCTTTCACCTTTTTCAAATCGATTTGACGTCGAAATCGATTTTTATCACATACCTTACATATGTATGTACATACATGAATTACTTTTAATTTTAATCACACGGTGCTACAGTGAAAATATTCTTGGAAAGTGATCAGAGTTATTCCGAAAAAAACATTTTCGGGTAGGTTCGAGCACTTATTGTGAAAAGATTACTGTTACTTAAATATTTTAATTAAAACAAGATGAAAAATGATAATAACAACCTTGTATATTGCTCAGATAAGTTATTCCATTGTCTGAGTTACCAACATCAACCGAATGACTGGAGATTATTTTTGGACGGCTCGTGTAAAAGTAAGTAATATTTTTTTGTTATTCAAAAACCATTACACAACGAGAACCAGTTGCCCTCAGTGCCAATAGCATACGCTACTAACAAGAAAGAGTCGAATGCAACAATGGAGAAGATACAGGATTTAATATGTCATAAAACGTATCTATGGAAAATTGTTTCAGATCTAAAAGTTCTGACAATCTTATTCGGAATGCAAGGAGGCTATACTAAATTTCCTTGCTATATTTGCGAATGGAACAGTCGTAGGAAAGATCAATACAAGCAAAAAACTGGCCATCAAGAACAATTTTTGAAATTCGCAAGAAAAACGTCTTAAAAATTTCACTAGTGAGTACCGAAAAAATAATTTTGCCACCATTACACCTCAAATTGGGATAAGTGAAGCAGTTCGTGAAACGCCTGGATAGGGAAAGCGATGCCTTAAGTGAAGCAAAAATAAAAGAATGTACAAATGTTTATTGATTTCTAACCATAATTGTATTGTTTTTTTATTTTTAGGTATTTTTGTTGGACCTCAAATCCGCAAAATCATGCTTAACGAAGAATTTACAATGAAATTAAATGTTATGTGAAAATTTTTTGGGACGTAAAAGAGTGAAAATTATATTGAATGAATTTCTTGGGGCTTATGCAGAAATGGGATGCAGAATGCCCATAAAAGTTCATTTTCTGCATGCACATTTAGATTTTTCCCCAGAAAACTTAGGACAATTTAGTGATGAGCAAGGCGAATGATTTCACCGAGACATTTTGGATATTGAAAGACGCGTCGAAGGAAAAAGCCAAGTAAGAATGATTTCAAATTACTGCTGGTCACTTAAGCGAGAAAGAGACGACTTGATGTACAAGCGTAAGAGGTCTAGCAAAAACTTTTAATCAAATATTCTAAATTTCTAAATAAAATAATTTGATACTGCATTTTAAAATATTTATGTCATCATATCATTATAAAATTAAAAAAATATAGGCAAGTGGTAGTTCTTGATCAATATTTGTGAAAGCTAAATTTTTCACTCCTGAAAAACTTTAATTAATAACTTTTTATTTTTTACTCGATTTTATTTATTGAAAGCTGGTTTAACTCAAAACTAAATTAGCTTTAATTAAATATATATATATATATATAAGGATATGTTTCTAAACAAACTAATTAGAAAAAATGGCCCCAAAGTTGAAAAAACTAGAAAAAATAAAAATTAAAATCAGATATAATTAATATCACAACAAAAATTGTAAATACATACCAACGAGTGTATATATTTGGAAAGGCACATTTTTCTTCTTTCTGAAACCTTTTAAAAAATTTATATCGGCTAAAAACCAACTAAGTTACGCGGTCATGAGTATTTGTACCTACCCAAAAACGGTTTATTTGGAATAACTCGGAAATTTGAGGGTGTTTCCGAACTTTTTAAAATTGATTTATGATCTACTCAATAAGGTCTATAACCTACATTAGGTCGCTTTTCAAGTATAAAAAAATGCTAATTTGTAGCAGCGTGTTATTAAATGAAAACTTTTTATTTCGTAAAATATAAAAACTTTTTGATATACATATACTTATATAGACAAACCGAAAATATCGGTTAATAGCTAGCGGTTAATAGCTAACTTTTATACTAATTTTAATATAAATTGTTAATGAATTGTTTGTTTTATAATTTTAACTCAATTTTTTTTTACGTGTTTATACCTATTATATGTACAAAAATAGACATAAAAATAATAATTTTTAAAAAAATGAATGTTAAATTAAAGAGAAAGAGAATTGAAAAAATTTCATGAAAAATTTCATAATTCCAATGGGGCTTACCAACTTTAAAGTCGATGTCAACTCGACGCGCAGAGGTCCTTAAGCACAAGTTACTAATTTCAGCAATATTAATTTTAAATTTAGTTTTTTTTGTTAATATTTCAAATTAACGAATACTTTTACTTGTGAATTCTTTTTTACGTTTTTTAACTGCATTGACTTTTTAAAAGCAATAAACCGTAAACAAATTAAAAAAAAAAACTGATAAATGTTAACAGTTTATTAAAAAAATAATTTAACTAGTTAATTTTTTTCTTATTTTTATTATAGTATAGCAGCTTTACTTTTAGATGTAGGGATACTTTTTCTAGCAAGTGTATGATTCTCTCAATTTTCTACTAGTCTCGCTAGCAATTCAAATCACACCAAAATGAATTATGTAACAAAAAAGCAAGGTTATATCATTTGTTAGTATTTATAGAGAAATTTATTAGTTACATGTTGTTTTGCCGGCTTAAATTATCTGTCTTCGTTTTCATTTTGTATTATTAAGTTATACCTATGATGCAACAATTTTAAACGATATTCGTATTTATATGTATTTGATTAACTAATGAGTTTAAGATTTTACTCGTAATAACGTTTGTTTTGTTTAAGATTTGATATGAGTTTATATAATAACTTACCGTCACAAGGGTGTTGAATATGAAGAGTACATATTTAACTAATGTTGTACAACTATCCATCCTGAATGTTGTTTATCTGAAAAATGCAAAATAAAAACTTTTTTAATCAATGATTCAAATTGCAAAAAGTCACAGAACAGATAAATAAGTAAAGAACACACAGTGAAAGCTCTAATTGCCGGCCACAATTGGTTGCAGTATTTATGTTCGTGTGGATGTAATTTTAAAAATTAAATTTTAAAGGCGAACAAAGGCGTATTTTCCATTTTTTTTTTTTTTTTTTTTTTTGAAGATATGAATATATATATATTAAATCCTGTCACTCCTATGAGGAGCATAGGGCCACAACAAATTGCTTCCATCTCCGTCTGTCTGACGCTAGACCTTTCACTTCATTCCAACTCATTCGCGTAGATTCGATGTCTTTGATGAGCTGTCTTTTCCACGTATGTGCCGGACGTCCTCTTCTACGAGATCCTTGTGGGTTCCAGTCGATTGCTTTTCTGGTTATGTCGGAAGGAGGTTTCCTCAGCGTGTGGCCAATCCAGTTCCATTTGCGACGGGATATTTCTTTACCAATAGGCGTTTGGCTGCATAATATCCATAACCGATCGTTGGGCTGAGGTCCACCTTATTCTGAGCAAACTGCGGAGACATCGGTTCACAAAAACTTGGAGATGGTTTACGAGCCTGGGAGACGCGTTCCACGTTTCGCAACCGTAGAGCAAAATGGACTTGACATTCGAGTTGAAGATTCTGATTTTTGTTCGGCGGGATAGCACTGTCGAGTTCCGGATATTTTTAAGAGCGCCAAATGCCTGACCAGCCTTTTTTACCCGGTTTAGGATGTCATCATCGCTGCCTCCATTAGTTTTATTATGCTATCCAGGTAGCAGAAAGACTGTACGTTTTCGATTGAGTTGTTGTTGATCTCAAACGGTGTATCGATGTTTGTATTTATACGCAGAGTTTTAGTTTTCTGTATGTTAATTTCGAGCCCAGCCCTGGAGGCAAGCGTGCTTAACGCATTCAGCTTTGCTTTCAGATCTTCGTATTTGTGTGCTAGAAGACAGATGTCGTCTGCATAGTCCTGATCATCCAGCTTTCCTTGCAACCCCCATTGTATGCCTTTTTGGTTGCTCATCGCCTTAAGCATAATGACATCGACGACTAGGTTGAACAAAGTGGGTGAAAGAAAGCAGCCTTGTCGAACTCCGGTTTTGATATTGATCCGATTGCTGAGCTGATTCTCATGCAGCACGCTGCAAGTTGCATCTGTATACAGATTTTTTATTAACGTAACGATTCTTTCCGGCACCCCCTTGCAACGCAATGCCACCCATATGGTCTCATGTCGTAGCGTATCGAAGGCTTTGGTGAAATCGATAAATGTTATATAAAGAGGCGAGCGGAATTCGACGCTTTGCTCTACTATAATTCGTAGGCTATTGATGTGATCAACACATGATTTGTTCACTCTGAAGCCAGCTTGTTCTTCAAGAAAGTGCGGCGATAATGCGTTGAGAAGTCGCTTGTTAATAATGTGTGCTATTACTTTATTGATAGTGCATATAAGAGTGATTCCCCTCCAGTTGTTGCAACACGAGAGATCACCTTTCTTGGGGAGTTTCACTATCACTCCTTGTTTGATCTCATTGGAAAGTGAAGATATGAATAATGTTGGCTTATTTATTTCATATGCACGTTATAGTATAACATTTGAAGGATCTTTGAAGAAATTTTCAATTAAAAATTTTAATAAATAAGTCCGTGGCAGCGTTTAAAAGGTGATATATTTGCCGAGATAATCACGAATAGTTTTTTTATTTTTAATTTTTGGCAGCATTTTGAAGTGAAAGACACGATTTTTGGTATAAAATTTCTGTGAATCTGTTGTTAAGAAATGGAAAAATTTAAAAAAAAAAAACGCGTCGTGATTACCTGGTGATTTATGGTCAGAAATATAAAATTTCAAAAGGATCGTCGGTCCAGTAGATTGTGAGTTATGATGTTCACAGACTTCAAAAATGTTGTTTGCGAGAAAATTAATTTAAAGTTTTTAACATATACATTATACCGTATGAGGGCTGATCGCTGGAAACGCTGTATCTTCGTTAGTTTTGCTCCGATTTACTTGGAATTTTGACACAACACTCTCGACATGTTGTACATTCAGAAAAAATAAATGAAAAAAGCTTTAAAACCTTACCCCCATTGCCAATACGTTGTACTACTGTATTGACAATACATATATTGAAATTGTTTGAATTTACTTCATGATTTTGTTTTAACATATTTCAGGAGGTGGTTGAAGATGGGGGATATAAAAAATAATTTTTTTAATGAATTTAATACCCACTAAATGCTTACAAAGTATGAAAATCTCAAATAAAATTACATTTAGTAGTCTATATACAAAATATTTTATTTTTTCGCACCTATGTATTTGTACTAAATGAGTTTTATCGAATAATAAAAACAAACAAAGTAGTGAAGGTTGTCGAAAATGTTTAATTAACTGTTACTCCATTGCGTATATAATTATTTAATAAATGACTGTGTCGTTTAAACAAAAATTAAAGTCATATTTTTGGAAACTTGTATTTCTTGTTCAACTCTGGATGCAATTCAACTCTGGAAAAATCAAAAATTACTTTTGATATCGGAAAACCATACATATATATTTACCAACACGTGTATCGATTACTCGATTGGAGCAACTATAAATTACGATAACGAGCAAAATAGACAAGAATGCAAAATTTGAATTATGAAATGGTTCCACCGAAGTCTTATTGGCTTAAGTCTAGTTCAGGGGCGATACCCCCATCCGTTCCAAATTTGTACCACTTATAAAACATTTTATTGCGATTCTAGAAAAAAATTTTTTGCGGCGGGCCATATTTCCGAGTTATGAACGGCCAGAGCTTTGACTTTGATTTTTATATATGTACATAACTTTGTTATTTAGTATCGGATTTCAGCAATATATATGGGCATTTCCAGAAAAAGATCAACCGAGACGGATATATTAAAAACCGGAAAAAAAATTTCTTTTTCAAATTTAATTAGAGAATTGTCTAAATTTTTATAATCTATTAACTTTAAAAATTATTTACATTTTAATTTTGAGTAAATTGGTTTGCAAGATGCATATTTGGTTTTCTTAACATTGCGCCTCTTTTGGTCATTTTTTCCTTTTGTTATTACTGACTCTTAAGTATCATAACGATTGCACTCTTTTTATGGACTTATTGTATCAACAAAAAATAGTATAAAATAAAAAATAGCAGATATCCAGTAAAGCACGAATAACGGTTAAATTTTAAGATTCTTGTACGCGCTACTCCTCTGTCCAGTTCGCAATCAAAAATAAGCATTTGTTACCAGTTCTCCGTGATTATTGATCGAAATAGGTTGCTAACGAAAATTTAAAGCTAAAGTAGTGAGTTCCTTAAAAAAAATTAAAAGACAAAAATTTACAGAGACAATTTTTTTTTATTCATTTTCAAAGTGTGTCCCGTGCGCGATCGCAAGTGTTACTTTTTCCAACAAAAATTGATTTTGTGATTAAAGTTAAAATTATTTATGCAGATGGAGAATAGAAGTTTCGAAAAAAAAAACAAATTGCTCATAAGAGGTTCATGGAAAGAATTAAAAGCGATCCAGCCAAGAACAAGAAGTACCAAGAGAAAGCGGCAGAGAGGATGAAAAAACATCGCTCAAAACTCAGACAATTGGCAGAGAATAATGAGAAGGTGCGTAAAAACATACGGGAAAAGGAACGCATAAGGAAACAAAGTAGCCGCGAAAGAATAAAAAATAAAGCAAATTAAGAAAAAATTAGCTCCACACCCTATAACAGCAAGTAAAGTTTTGGAAAAGCTCTAAAGAAGGCAGAAATTGCATTGCCCCGGGTAGCTGATAAAAGAGCGAAGATTGTTAAAGCTTTATTTTTAAAATATGTTCAGCCAGTAAATTTTGATGAACCTCTTACTGAAAACGTTGGAGCGAAAACGGCAATAAATGAAGTCAACAATTTATTTCTTTGTAGTAATATTAGCATTCAGTCTGCTGGCAGAAAGGACACACTAATCGAAGATGGAGAAGTTATATTTAAGCGTTTTATGTTAATAACGGTGGCAGAAGCATATGAAATTTATAAAAAATAATGTACTGGCGAACCTGTTAGTAAAACAACATTCTACCAATCCAGTAAAATGCCACATAACATGCGTGTCTGCGTTCATCATGCCAATTTTTGTTTTTTATTAGATGGTTGGTCTAAAACTTTTTGGAATCTGTTTGTTGCGACATTGGAAATGCAAATTGCATGTCAAACCGTTGCAAAAAGTGTATAACTGATTTGAAAAATAACTTGGTACCCCTTGCCAATTTTAGACAAATGGATGAAAATATAAAATGGAAACATTGGAGGAAAGTTGAAGACAGAATAACTTTAACAGACACTGTTGCTACGTTTTCCGATTTAATTCATGAGGTAGAAATGCAGCTCCCATTATTCAAACAACATTTTTTTAAGAGAGCCCAACAAAATCACTTTGATATCACAAAAAATAATTTAAAAGATGGGGAGCTGGTATTACAAATAGATTTTGAAAAAAATTATAGGCTTGTCTTCCAAAACGAAATACTTTTTACTTGCGTCGCGTGGACTGTTAATAATATTCAATCATATGCTGTTATTAGTAATAGCTTGAAACATAGTAAGATTGATGTTTATATTTTTTTAACAAAAATAGTTGATCAAATCAAGAGAGAACATGGGCAGTTTAAAAAAATATTCATATTTTCATACGGCAGTAGTTCTCAATTCAAATATAAATTTATAATTTACAGTCTATCAGACTTTATCTCTCAATTTGGATGCGAAATAATTCAGTGGAACTATTTTGCAACTTCGCACGGTAAAGATGCAGTCGATGGCGTTGGAGCCGTAATAAAACGAAAAATTTGGCAGCTGACCAAAACCAAAAATATTTGTTTAAACAGCGCATTGGATTTTTATAAATGTGCAGTGCAACACATTAAAGGAATTAAAATTTTATATGTGGATGACAGCTGTATTAAAGAACCTCCTTTTTTGACAGAAAAAATGGAATAATATACCAAATTTAACCGGTATCCGCAAGCTTCATTGGATCTGCTGCGATGAAAATTTTGCAGTACATGTAGCTGAAACGGCAATTTCTTTAGAGATGAAAATTTCGTAATTATCTTGATATTTTATTATATTTTGTTTCTTTTACTTGAAATATGTTTATTTTTTTATTTTTTTAGTATTTAATAAAAAGAAAAAACTAAAAAAAAAAAATTTTTGGAAATTATGTCTCGTTCGCGATGTCCCGTTCGCAAAAGTTACAAATGTTTTTAAAAAAATAACAATTGAAGGTGTTTCAAAGGAATAACTTTATAAAGCAAGCGTTATTATTCTATTATAGTCAAACAAATTTTACTCCTCAAAAATACGACTAAATTCGCTAATTTTTAAATTATTCCACATACTGGCAAAAATGACTTCCATTTTTTGTCCCGTTCGCAAGGATATGTTTTTTTTAACGTTGAGTTGTACAATTTGCATTTTTCACTCAAAAATAGTGCTACTGAAATGCAATTGAACAATTAAAAAGAGCTTAAAAAATTTTTATGTTTTAATACTTTTTTTTAAATGTGAAAGCGTATGAATGTCCCGTTTAAGATCGTGGCAATTCCCATATATCATTTGATATTTCAAAATTCGAATTAAGCTATTTAAGTTTTTGAAATGATCTATGCGTCCACTAACTTAATATCGCTGTATATTTTGACCTCTTAACCCTTTCAGGACCGAGTATACTAGGGATTTTACTTACACTAGTTCGATAGAAAATCAAATATCTTATTTTTTAAGGAAACTAACCCATTAAAAACTTTATATTTACATACTATATAAAAACAACAAAATTTATAAAATACTAGCTGAACCCGTTGTACTTCGCTACCCCTTATCGTTATAAAATAAAAAAAAAATATTTATACATTAACAAAATCTTATTTATTTAATTTAGAATTAATTATTGCAATGCTTTAGGATGTACAATATTTTTAGTTTGTCCATCTGGAGCATAAACATATAAGTCGGTGGGTTTCCCTACACGTGAGCATGCAACATAAAGCTGTCCATGCGAGAAACATGGATTTGCTAAATTTAAGCCGCAAACTTGAAGAGATTGACCTTGAACTTTGTTAACAGTCATCGCAAACGCTAATCAAACAGGAAACTGTAATCGTTTGAAGTCGAATGGTAAATCAGTTGGGATCATTGGAATGCGTGGCAAAAGTACATCTGTTTCTTTATATTTTCCTGTTATAATGGTCGCTTCTATTAAATTATTTAGCATTTTTTTACTGCAAGTCGAGTGCCATTGCAAAGCCGTGGTGGATCGATATTGCGCAGTAAAATAATGGGCTCTCCAATTTTGAGTTGTAGCACATGTGGTGGAAAGCCTGTCATATCAATAATCGAATATAAAAAATTGGGTGTAGTGAGTGAAAGTTTCACACTGTGAAAGTTTAAGGAAGAATGGTGTACAGGTCTGGCTTCCTACAAATCGGAAACAAAGGGACGTGGCCCGCCGACTTTTGCATGGAATGTATACCTATTTAAGAAAACACCTTATTAAATCAATCCATGCCAAATATGGAGTTATATAGGCGGGGCCTCGCCCCTTTGTCCACTAACAACTTTATATAGTCAAGGGCTTAGAAGTTATTATGGATTTTAATTTTTCTAAAAAGGGCGTGGTCCCGCCCAGTTTTCTTGTAGTACTATTTCTATTAATTTCAATACGATATATACCAAATATCATCGCCGTAGGTTAAAAAATGGCAGAGATATGACGATTTTAAATTTTGGATTATATGGGCGGGACCACACCCCTTTGCCCACTAACAACTTTATATAGTTAAGGACTTAGTATTTCGCAAAAATATCCTTTTGTGAAAATTTCATGACAATCCTTCCAGTAGTTTAGAAGATATTACGATTTTTTATTTTTCTAAAAAGGGGCTTGGTCCCGCCCACTTTTTTCCTGGTATGTATTTCTATTCATGCCAATACCATATGTACCAAATATGACCGCTGTAGGTCGAAAAATTCCCGAGATATGACGATTTAAAGTTTTGGGTTACATGGGCGTGGCGCCGGCCCTTTTTCCTTGCAGAGTCACAGTAACACGCTGTGAAAATTTCAGGAAGATCGGTTCAGGGGTTTGGCCTCCTATAAAGCACAAACACACATTCATTTTTATATATATAGATTGAAAGCAGATTTATTATAATTTAAGGTAAAATGGGGCGAAAAAGGGGATTTGGTAATAAAAAAATGTATGGCTACCTTACCCGTAGATAAAAAGTGTATAAAACTTTAGGTAAATACATATTACAAAAAAAGTATTTTGTATAGCAAACATTGTTAGTCGTATAAGTATCTGAATTAAAAAAAGGGGGCGGAAAGTGGGCGTGGTTCATAGTTATAAGAGCAATATACTACCAAAAAAAAAATCCGTTGGAAGGAACAAATTTGTACAGAGAACAAAAAGTTTAAAACTTTCAAACAAAATTTGGCGTGAAAAGGGGCGTGAAAGGGGGCGTGGCGTAAGAAATGTTTATTCCTACCTCGCCTGGAGTATAATGTGTATACAATTTGAAGTAAATCTGTTAAAAACTATATGGGAGCAATTACATAATTTTAAAAAAGTGGGTGTTAAAGTGGGCGCGGTCGAAAAAAAAAGTACCCTATTAATCATGCCAGAGTCCCAGCTAAATGCTGTGAAAATTTCAGGAAGATCGGTCCAGAGGTTTGGTCTCCTATAAGGTACAAACAAACAAATAAACAAACACACATTCAATTTTATATATATAGATGTATATATAAGTTAGCTTTATACATATGTACATATATAACAAATATAAAACAAATTTCATTTACGGCGTTTAACACAAAAAACACAGTATATAAAAAACATAAAAGAGGACCCATCTGTAACACCATTCACATTGAATCTCAATTATGTCTCAGTGTCACTGAAAATATGGACCATCGGATAGATATTTTGTTTCACACATAATTATTATAGGTCCTTCTATCATAATAAAAAATATTAAGAAAAATTTCTGGAAACTTTTTGTTTTATTTACAATTAACATCGTGCATTATGGTTGGACCACCCTTTAGTTTTTAGTTTTTGTTAAACGACATGCCATAATTAACAAAGTTGTAGTTTTTGAAACTTGTATTTCTTGTTCAGTTAATTTTTTTGAAAATTCAACTCTTTAAAAATCAATAATTACTTTTGATATCGGAAAGCCATACATATGTATATATTTACCAACACTTGTATCGATTACTCAATTGGAGTAACTAAATTACGATATCGAGCAAAATAGAATGGAAAATTTGAATTATGAAATGGTTCTACTTTCTTTAACCGAAAACGATAAAAATGTTAAGCTCCGTTAGTAGTTAGAAATTACGCTGTACTCAGCGTTGCCATTTGTGCAGATTTATCTCTTTTTTTTAAGTTTTTTGAAGTGCTGAAAAGTTTTTCGGATTTTTTCCCAAAAAAAAGGTTTTTTATTTTATTTTTATTTATAATGAAATATATATATAATTAATTTTATATGGAATTATGTGTATTATTTTAATATTCATTATATATTTATATTTCCTACATGTGCTTAGATTTAAAACAAATTTAAATTATGATTTACTACTACCAACTTCTAACGCATCAATGCAACAATGTATTATTTATGGTTATGGCCTTTTTATGCAACAACGGTATATTCTTGCGATTTGTTTTGAATGAAGTGCCACTTAACATATAAATTCTACTTTTTTTTTTTTTTTACATTAAAGTTTTTTTCAAATATGGATAAATATTTAATACAAAATGGTAAGTTGCCTATTTTATAATAATTTTAATTGTATATAATATCCAATTATTTTTTTAATCAAATGCCAACATAGGAAACAAGGATGATATACGCTTAGAGCCTCGGCCTACAAGCTGGAAAAAAAGAAAACCAGATTACATAAAATCGTGGGAAGAGCATGAATTATTAAAATCTTGGATACGGAAAAGTGAAAGTAATTTGGCCTTTTTCAAAGTTTGTAATTGTGAACTAAAAGCGCTAGGCGGAATCAAAGATTTAAAAGCACACGCTATGACACTTAAACATATTGAAAAAGCGAAGGCAATTAAATTACATACTATATCCAGTATCTTTTTCAACGATGCAGGAAAATTAAATTCAAAAGTGAGTAATATTGAGGTTCACTTGGCAGCTTTCTGCGCCGAGCATAACATTTCATTTTCGGCAATGGATCACTTGGTTCCATTGCTACAAAAAAAACTGTAGAAGATTCTGATCTAATAAAAAAAAAACAACATGCGCTAGAACAAAACTAAAATTAATTAATTTACTAAGATCTCAAAGTGTGATTTATTGAAAATGTTTATGTTATTTTTACTTTTAGTTTTATTATTTATGTTATGTTTCAATATATTTAAACTAAAAATTGATTTAAGAATATTTCTTCATATGTACATATATGATTAAAAGAAATATGTTTTTTTATGTTATGTTTCAATAAAATGGATTTTATGTGATTTTATTATAATTTTTTTTAAAACAGTTTTTTTTTTTACTAAAAAAAAGTTTTTTTTCTGATATTGTCAGTTTTTCTAAAAACAATTATGGCAACACTGACTGTGCTACAAATAGAGTCTTGGTCTTCGGTGGTTGATGATTCTTTCACTGAACAATAATATTAGGTTAGTGTTTAGGAGTTTTATTGCTTTTATTCATCTCTATATAAATATTGATAGTTTTCAATTGGTAATCTCAACCCCTGGTCATAATTAGTTAATATACATGAAATATATAAAACTGTTTTCATTTATATAATATATGAAACTGTTTTCATTTTTTCTTCTTTCTTTTGCTTCTACGCAAAATTTCAGAGAAGACAGTTCTCCGCGGTGCATAATTAAAATTATTAAATAAAGTATATCTAATTAATTAAAGTTAAAGAAAATCGTTTCATTCCTAAAATTCTCATACAGGTTAGTATACGGCATGAAAACTATTTGATAAAAAAATATATTTTTTCTGCAAAAAAAAAAAACGTTTTATTTCTCAACACAGTCTCCTTTTAGCTCGATGCATTTAGTTCAGCACTTTCTAATTTTTTTATTACTTTCAAATAATACGTTTTTCTAAAGTTATCAAATTATGCGTTTGTATCACTGATAACCTCTTCATTCGATCCAAATCTCTTGGAAATGAAATAGTCAGAGTGGTGTAAATCTGAATAATATGCTGGATGGGGTAGCAGTTAGTAGCTCAATTTATGAATTTTTGCTATGGCGACTACACATGTGTGCGCCAGTGCATTGTCATGATGGAAGAACACTTTTTACTTCGCCAAATATAATCGCTTTTGCTTGAAATCAATATCGAATCTGCCCAACAGATTCGATCGTTTTACCCTTTTAAAGGTAATCGATGTGGATGAATGACACCACATTCATTCCATAAAACTGTCGCCATGACTTTGCTTGCCGTCAGTTCACCTTGGCCTTCTTTGTTATATGTACACCCGTAGAAGTCTACTGGTTTGACTGTTCATTCTTCTCTTGTGTGTTGTGATGGATCCATGTTTCGTCCACTGATTAAGGGATAGCCAAAGCAGCTATTTTGATATAAAGCTTTTCATTGATTTAAAAATCATAATATCCTACTAGAATTCACTACGGTAATTATTAAAATTTTTCAATATGTCGGCAATTTATATTACAAAATCCAATTTGAGTCAAGTTTCAAACAAGTAATTTATTTATTTTTCAGTTTTATCATCAAAAAAAAAAATGTATGCCTTTGTGAGTTATGTTTAGTATAGCTTTTGTGTAGTTGATTTAATTTTTAATACGTTTTTTTATACGTGATCATGTCATTCGAATGATCATTATACGTACATATGTAAGTACATACATACATTTTATATGCATGTGTAGGTACATAATACAATCTGGTTAATACAAATTGTTGATTCAGACTCTTTGAATTCTTTTGAAAGCAGCAGCCTTAGCAGTCGTAGAGGTGGTTGTTTTCTCTTTTTATTCAGAATATTAAATTTATTGGCGTTTTATTGTGTTTAATTAAATAATTTAATACAGACAAACACCGACATCAACAACTACGTAGAAAACATATTTAAGTGCAATTTAGAGCATAACTTGTTTGAATAATTTTGAATTAAGAACATCCATTTTTATCAACCCAAATCCAACATTTATTTATTGGCAAAACTCGCATTAAAATGTTCCTTGAAATTTAAAAAAAAAAAACAAAAGAAACATGCGTTCATTGACAGGATTTTTCTTGATTATTCGTGATTTCTATTTTTAAAAATAACTTTTTCTCACACGTTTTACACAAAGATTTACTTCTGTTCATTTTCTTTTTTTTTTTTTTATAATATACACAAGTGTTGAAAAAAAACGAACATCAAACAATGCATTAACAATTAACATCCATTTTCTTAACATCCTTTGTGCAATATTAAAACACTAGTTACATCGTTATCTTCAGTAAACGATAGAGGCCAAAAATTTTAATTGCAATTGGGAATTTTACTTAATTATTGCCCTTCATACTTCACTTGATTTCATAATAATTTTCCTTATTACTCAACTCTTCAACAAACTCACTTTTAGTAATAACAGTAATTAATAACTCTAAACTTAAACTCAGCACTTCTATCTTATTAAACGTTCGCTTCGTACGCCGCACAGCCTAACACAGTCGTGACAACTTGACAGCTGTCAAAAAAGTAAACACGAACCGTATGGCTTTGTTTACCTTTTTTTTCTTAGAATTGCTCTAACAAATTTGAGAAAGAGATTAAAAAATAAAATATACAAAATATTATGTGTGCAAGTGAACAGCTACACATGTTTGTAACAAGCATAAAAAACAATAATAATGGAAAAAATAGTGAGTATTTGCTATTGATAAACATTTAAAAAACATTAATAATATCGTATTATCTGTTTTGATATAAAAATATGTATAAAAGGTGTATATTAAAACACATAGCTTGTGATTTGTTTTACGTAAGACAATTACATTCAAGACTACTCAAGCCAGGGCCGAAGGAAAAGCAAATATTACTATTGCTGGCACAACAAAAGGCGGCCAAGAAGGAAGAAGCAAAACAACGATGATGAACAATATGAAGATGCTGGATAATGTAGCCGGCATGCTGGATGGTGAAGATTCCAAATTTTTGCAATTGAAAAGAGGCAAAAACAACGAAACGTAAACATGCTGCTGGTGATGAAAGTAAACATGATATTAAGAATTGTTTCCGTTTTGTGTTTGCCAATGATAAAAAGCTTCACATGACTCTTTTCACAATATGTACGTCGCGTTAATCATTTAATCAACTCCAAAAACAACAATTTCAACTTGGAATGTATAACTTGTTTGTGGGCTTTGAAGATAAAAAATGTTTATGTAGATGCAGAGAAAGAAAATGAATTGAAACAAAAGAAGTTGGAGGCTCATCGTCAACGTTTGTTGAGTTTATCGAAAAAGGAACGCAAACAACATAAAAAGTTGGCTGAGTTAAAATAGGAGTTGGATGAGACAAAAGCCAATTCTAAGGTTTTGAGTGACATTTTGGAGGGTTTTGCTGATGCTTGTAAAAATTTGTTTTAAGACAATTGCATACAATACTACTCAACCCAGGGCCGAAAGGAAGTAATCACAAATTACTATAGCTAAGCTAACCATTGGTCCAGTTGTTGGTGACGAAACTTTTTGCAAGTTGAATTGTGGTATTGTATTATTGTTTTTGATTATGACTTGCATGTAGAGTTCGTGTAATGCTTCTCATCGTAATTTGTCTGGTAATATTCCCATCACATTGGGTACTATACCGTTAGCTTCATACATAAAACATTAATTTTCTACTTTTTTATTCCTGTAAGTAGACGGACTTGTACACCTTGGAATGAAGTTAATGGAGGATTTAATTTTGATAAAAGTAAACAATAGAAGCAACAAAATCAATACGAATAGAAAAAATGTAAGTTGGTGCAATTGGCGGTATGGTCAGAGTGGAATTGTTTTAATTTAATAAAATATGTGAATTATATTTTCAACAGCTCGAAAGCAAATAAATCTTAGTAGGAGAGAACGACCAACCATTAGCAGAAATGGTAGCGCAACCTACATATTCCACAAAAGCCCATCAATCAAACAAATTTTAATATGTATATAAGAGAAGTATGAAATAAAAAATGTATTTGTAGATTTCCGCCGTTTTTAAACATGATGTCCCCAAAATGATGACAATGTATGCTCAATTTATGAAAAGTAATATATAGATCGCTTAAAACGCGTAAAAAAGTCGAAGGTAAAGCCAAAACTACAAATGGCTAAAGTTAAACCTCTAACTACAACATTAGTTCCTTTTGATTGCTTTAATTTTAAACTAGCATTTAATGTAAATTTTTAATTATCTCTGCATCTATGCAAAAATAAAACGAAACTACGGGCATTTATTTCAAAACTAAAACAAAATGGTTTATTTGAAAAACGTTTTTGATACTTTAACATAATGAAATGTATATATTTTTTTGCATTTTTCGATCTAACTACACAACATAGATTAAAACATAAAAAAAATTTTTTCAACTGACGTAAAGCACATTTATCAGCAGTACATTTGGCAATCCGATATTTTCTACCGAAAAACTTATACGGTAACACGAACACGTCGGCCATCAGTTAATTTTTCGGGTTTGCTGAAAATTAAAAATTTGATCCCATGTACAAGTTAAATGTTAAAGCATAAAAAATAACATAAATTTGGCAGTTTCAGGTTCTTATCCAAGTAGTTCCCTTATTTGTAATTTTGGCACCGAATTGCTAAATTGTTCAATGTCAGGACGCATCATATTATTGTAAACCAACTAGACAGCATCTAAAGACATATTCGAGTCTAAAAATATCGCACCTGCAACAGACTCGAAAACATCACCTAATTAATGCCTTTGGTATTTCAACGTCTTCATAATATTAACCTCTTCGTTTACACTATAACCATTTTTCGTATGAATACGCACAAAACGGACAATAGCTTCGTTACGACCTGAGACAAGTGTCTAAAATATTTGCGGTTTTCATGCCTCACAGCTAATTACGCAAATACGGTATTGTTAACTAAAGCAGATCTCAAATCGGTTAAGGCTCCAGGTGAATGCTGCCTAGGGTCTTCATACAAAAGCCTTATCAAATAATCCAATACAGCATCACCCAGAATTTTAAACACAATCTATTGGGAGTATGAGGCATAAATAATGGCTTGCAACAAGTACGATCTTCCGCGGAATTTACATTTCAAAGCTTGTTCAAATTTCGTATAACCCAGCGCTTCTTCACCATTGGGTGTATAGTGTAGCAGTGGAGATTTGGACGAAGTCTAAGAGCCATAAACAGTAACAATAGTCAGGAAAAGTACTACTAGGTTCACTAGCTTCTTTAGCATCATATGCTATACTCCAAATAAGGTTTCAACGCAATCAGCAACAGAATTATCTAAACGAGAAATAAAAATTAGTTTTATTTATTTCCAATATATTTTATTTATATTTTGAGTTTTAATGAAATTACCTGGAATACTATATTTTTTTTTTTCTATAAATTTATTTACTGTAATGTGTTATGTTAAACACACTCACTTTAATTACATTATTTTGTTAGCAAATATCAGTTATAACGTAAATCTTATTTAACACACATATTTCAATTTATAATACAATTAACTGAAATAAGAACGCGTTAATTTGTCCACAGAAATTTCAATTTGTGACAATGAATAAGCAGAAATAAATAATAAAAAAAATATACAACGTGTATAAGGGTGACAGCATATTATATTAATATAGTTGTTTCCTCTGAAAGTGGTTGTAAAAATATTATGAAAATTTCTGTAATTCACAAAGAAAAATGTAGATGTCGCTAGTGTGTGTCTGGACTGGTTGGACGGTGGTACGCCGTTTTCTTTGAGACTGAATTGACTCGATGCGGAAATTGTATTATTGTAAATACGAATAAACAAAAGGCCAGTGGTGCCACCAATATATATCAACAAATGTTTAATTTAAAAATTATCCAAATATCTTGATATTGCACAAAAATTAAAAAATTTATATTAATAGTTCTTGTTGTAAAATATTATAATTGGGGTTCCTTAAGCTATGCAATTAATAAGATTTTTATATTTCATAAACATTTTAATATCCAATATTTAATTTGTACACAAAAGTACAACACTGAAAATCAACCTATATATACAAGCTCTATTGTGAATGCTCACAAAATAAAACCAACTCTGTAAAAAAAAGTGGCAGTCTTTGCTAACACAGGGTCTACACGAGAGATTAACATAGTTATTTTTATATCAGCAAACTTCAAATTCAATCGGAGAGAGAATTCTATTACGTGTAGACACCATATCACTGTTAATGTTAGTGTCATGTCTTATATCATGATATAGTTGTTATGATAATTATCATAACAATAATCTTACCTGCTATTGTGAAATCGTTGTGTACGTATTATCTACGAAAAATTGTTCGAATTAGTCGAATCCATCGCCATTAACTTTTGTGCTGACACATCTGACTGCAATCTCACTTTTAAAATGTTGTCGAAGCGTAAACTTGAAAAAATATGTTTACTTCTCTCTCATATTTTTTTTAAATAGAGCTACCGAGTTTATTATACAGGCACATGTTTAAGGGAAAATGTTTACATTTATTATTATTAGTTTTATTTTAATAATAGTTAATAATATTTATGCTCTATAATTAACAAACTTGCGTTTTTATATGCGCATTTCAAGAAATAAATCATAATAATAGATTTAACAAGTCAAAACTTTAATTAATACTCGCACGAAAAATTTGGTGCCATTAGTGTGACCACTGCGGAAAATGTGTGTGTATTAGTAAAAAAAATTTGAGTGTATTGAGTTTTTCGAACTTGCAGTGTGATGTGAGATAGGGGGGGTTAGGTGTTTTTTTTTTAATTACTACACCTTTTCCAATTGTGTTTCAGAAAACATCAAAAGATTTTCCGAAAATATCAATTGTATTTCAGAAAGTATCAATTATATTTCAGAAAATATCTATTGTATTTCAGGAAATATCAATTGTATTTCAGAAATTATCAATTGTATTTTAGAAAACATCAATTGATTTTCAGAAAATATCGATTGAGTTTCAGAAATTATGAAATGTATTTCAGTAACCATCAAATGTATTTCAGAAAACATAAAATGTTTTTTGAAATTATCAAATTTCGAAATTATCTCTGAGTCGATACACATTAACTTTAAGAGCCGGCAACGCTTTTAATCAACGAATAGACTTACCAGATTCTTTTTCATTAACAACTTTCAAACATACAGAGGTAGAATTTGTCTTTGCGTTTCGTAAGTCCGAGTTCACACTAGGCAACTTTTGTTGCGCAATTCTTGAGTTTGTAGGAGAGAGGGCAAAGAAGAGTGGTAATTGGTACGGAGTTGCTTGTACTCGGCAACTCGTTTTGTTCTGCAATTCGTAATTATAAACACGAAGTTATTATTTGACATTTCTTTTTATTCTTTTCTTCGCTGTGAAAAATTATTATTATTATTTCATTTATTTTATTATTTTTTTTATTATTTCATTTTTCTTTGACTTCCATTTTTTCAAACAAAAATGATTTTTCACATTGAACCAATAATAAATTCTTTTTACACAAACTAAATAAAAGAAACTGTCAAAAATGTAAGAATTTGAAAGCAAAAGAAAACAAAAAGTTGCGGCAACAAATTTCTCTGTGTGAACATTAAGGCAACTTTAAAAGAGAATGGCAAAAAATTGCCGCAACAAAAATTGCCTTGTCTGAACCCAGACTAAGGTATCTGATACTTGTTTTGTAGTTAAATGGAATAGTAGTAAATTTGTACAGGGATGCTATGTATCAGTTTGTCATTTCGTTTGTAACGCATTGGGAAAACTTTTTGCGGCCCAGAAAGTATAAATATATATATATATATTCTTGATCCTTATAACAACTCGAGTCCATATAACGATGTCCGTCTGTCTGTTGAAATCACGCTCCGATAAAATATCATATAAAATACATCTATCTATGTATATATATATATATATATATATATATATATATATATATATATATATATATAAAACAGGATGTGTGTATGTATGTAACGTATGAACTCCAAAACGGCTGGGCCGATTTTGATGAAATTTTCAGGGAGTCTTCAGAATATTTTTGATTTTTTATTTTCGGTCTGTGGGCGGAGGGGCGTGGCAAAATCCAATTTTCATATTGTACCACCAATGACATATACATATATTTATTTTTTTGATTTTTTAATTTTATTTTATTTTTTTTGAAAGCCGTTGTCATGTTTTTCAAAACGAGATATCAAACTCTTAAGTCGGTTATGTAGTTCCGAAAATATTTACAAAAAACCTATGTTAATAATGATCCAATATCAAAATTTTAAAACTTTCGAAATGTTGCATTCAAAAATCCGAGTTTTCGGTTTATTTACAAAATATTTACATAATTCGATAACACAAGATATTCCGCGCTTACTAAGGTGCAACATCTCATATATAAAAGTGGATGTTTGTATGTATGTTACGTATGGACTCCAAAATGTCTGGACCGATCTTGATGAAATATTCAGTGAATCTTCGAAATAACCTGGCGGGTGAAACTGTAAAGTCTAATTTTTGAATTTTGTTCTGTTGGCGGAGGGACGTGTCAAAGACTGTATATAAAAACGGATGTACCGCTGTTGATGGAATTTCCAGGTAATCTTCAAAATAGCCTGGCGGTGACACTGTGAAGTCTGATATTTGATTTTTGGTCTGTGACCGGAGGGGCGTGACAAAATCAAATTTTAATGTTGTACCTAGATATCTGCTAACACTTTGGGGAGAGTTCGTGCTTTACTTTTGTCCGACAATGTATTAAAATTTAAATGCAATATAAAAACCATATGTTTTCTTAGAGCCAGCAACGCGGACCGGGCCCAGCTAGTAACATAAATATTGAGATGTGTTTATAACTGGCATAACTGTACACATTTTTTTTTTGTACATGTAAGTGTAAAAAACAAAAAGCAAACAAAAATGTGTATGCATTGCTGATAACAAACAAAAAAAATTTATTTGTATGAATTACATTTAATGATCATTGCATTTAATAATTGCTTTCAATTAACAAAGCACGAAAATATATTAATTTATTGTTAATTATCTTATTGATTTTAAACATCATTGTAATTAATCTAGGCAAAGTACCCTTTTTTTAATATATTTTTTTTTAATAAGTACCGTTTTGTTAAAAAGTACCTTTATTTTAAAAGCGTAGCCTTCATTTAAAGAAGCACCCTTTTTTAAAGTACACTTTTTTTAAATACTACCCTTTTTTAAAACACCCTTTTTTAAAAACGGTTCATTTTTTTAAATAATTCCATTTACTTAAAAAGTTACATTTTCTGAAAAAAAAAATAATTTTCTTAAAAAAGTGTCTTAAAAAAAATTTACCTTTGTTGTGCTGGTTTTATGAAGAGTTAATTTATTTATTTAATAGCGAAAAGAAAAAATAACATGATATAATAATCATATGTTACCACAGAGTTGCCAGATTTTATCTACCACCACCTCCACTAAAGCTGGCTAGAAATTCGTAGGGGAGAAGATTTAAAAAGGGAGAAGATTTGTATTTGTATTTACATATTTGTTAAATGCGATTTTCCATTACAAGAAGACACAATATCTTATAAAATACAGTAATGGAATCAGATAAGTTATTCACTATATATTTAAAATCAGTAACTCTTAATCTAAATTTAAAATATTATAAATTAAAATTTAAAAACATTAAAAAAATCAAATAAAATCAATTAAAATATTGGTATTGCGTTGCTTGTATTTTGCATAACATTAGGAAGCTGGTCCAGAGAAGAATAGTTAGAATAAAAAATTGAGATTCAGATGCATGGTCCCGGTATTTAAATTGAATTATTTGATTCCCTCTGGAAAATCTTGCGAACTTTAATCATTCAAAAAGATATTTTGGAGCCTTTGTTATAATAATTTTATGTAGAAATATAAAGTTCTTGAATTTAATATAGTTGTCAAAAGACATGTGCCAGACATGACACGAGTATTGGGATACATGATCAAATTTTCTTAGTCCAAAGATATAGCGAATAACGCTGTTGAAAGTTACAGTTAGTTTCCTGTTATCCCTAGAGTTGCAACCTGTGAAAACCTCAGATGCATATAGTAATGTTGATGCATATAGATATGTTTAGCAAGAAGCAATCTTATTTTCATTGGAGTAAAGTGCTGTGTTAACCATAAGCTTCGTATCATACTATAAAATCTGCCACAGGATTGATTAATATGATCTGACCAAGTCAGAGTTCCGTTAAACACAACTCCGAGATTTTGTACAGAGTCAACGATGTTAATTTTAGAGCCCCCAAGAAGATATTAATCTCGTTCTCCAAATGCATCACTTTCTTCTTTATTATAATACACTTAGATTTATTTGGATTAAGTCGTAGACCATTTGCCGTTGCCCAATTTAGATCATAATTTAGTTCTTGAGTTTTGGAAATAATTGAATCCTTGGTACTACTTAAATATAGCTGAATGTCATCAGCGTACATCTGAACCTTAGAGAATTTAATTTGTTGTGGAAGATCATTGGCATATATCGAATAAAGTAGTGGTCCAAGGATTGAACCCTGTGGTACCCCTCTTATAACTTGCAGTGAGTTTGAGATGGAGCTACCATTAGCAACAGATTGGGAACTGTTTGTGAGATATGAAAACATGAGTCTAACTGCTAATGCAGAAAAGTTAAAAAACCTCTTCAGTTTGAGGCATAAAATTGAGTAGTGCACCGTGTCAAATGCCTTTGAGTGGTCCCACCAAAAAATATGTTTTTCCATTATCCATGTTACTTCTTATCTCCTCAACTACATCAGATAAAGCTGTTATACAGCTATGTTGTGGTCTGAAACCGGATTGACGCTCTGTAAGTAAGTTGTTGTCGTTTAAATACCTAAAGATTTGTCTGTGTAAAAGGTGCTCGAAAACTTTTGAGAGATATGGAATAATTGCAATCGGGCGGTATTCGTTACCCGGTTTTGGTTTGGTATAATTTTGGCGTGTTTCCACTCCATTGGAAAGATGCTAGTAGTGATTATGGAGTTAAACAAGTACATTATGAAATGGACAATCCATGGTAAAATCATTTTTATAAATCTGGGATGTATATTATCAAGGCCCACTGCATTCGATTTAATAGCATTGAAACTTTCAACTACCTCTGTTAGTGTTACACACTAAAAGTTAAATTTGGGAATGATTGGATGGGTACATGGAAAATCATCATAGAATCCGTTATTTACGGCTGGTATAGGAATATTTACAAAAGCTTCATTTAGCGCATTAATGTCAACATTCATTGAGTGATTGTCTTATTTATTCCAATTTCGCGATTTAGTTTCCAGGTTTTTTTTACTTCCAATAGCTGTATTAAATTTGTTAAAATAATAAGAAGCCTTATTTTGGAAACAACCGCTTTCCTAGCCATCTTATATTCGTCGTGATATTCTGATATCATGTAACGTTTCCATTTCTGATACATATTTATCACGGTGTTATATTAGCATCTTGGTTTCCATTGTAAAGCAAGGTCTACCTATGTTTGGGGCCGGGTTTCTATTGCAAAATCATATGATAAAATGAGTAGATCATGCTTCGAGAATACTGGTGCTGCCAACTGATCGTAATTAAGGATTTTACTTTTATTACTGGTAAAGAAGAGATCAAGCAAAGTGCTATTTGTTGACGTGAAGAGTGTAGGTCTCGTTTTATTGACAGCTGACAAGTTAAACATCGACATTATAGTGGTAAAATGTGAGTCAACGAAAGATTATTTAAATCACCTGATATAATGACTTCGGAGTTTGACATTGATGAAAGCTCCAGCTTCGAGATAAGACTGTCAAACTTTATCCGTTTATCTGGACTGTATACACATCTATAAAAACATAGTCCACGTCATTAGCTACATTATGTGTACAATTTAATTTGCATGAAATATTACTTTTTATGTAAATTGCGACACCACCAGCATGACTACCTCTGTCAGAACGAAAGACACAGTACCCCTTCAGTTCATAGATATTGCCGCTAACATTATCACAGAACCATGTCTCAGAAACACATATAGCGTCAACACCCGAGTTTTCAAATAAAAGACGAAACTCATCAAGTTTATTACATAAACTTTGTTTATTTGAATGACAAATACTGATACCCTGTCTATGTCTATTAGCCAGGATACGTACCATGTTATAATTACCATCTCTGGAGTCAACTTGTTCATATGATGTACTTGTCATAATGACATTCTAAAGCAACGCAATAAAATTTACATTTACTCGTATAAAGTAAATTTAATAATAAAAAATAAATGTTACAAAAATTTAATAACATGATTGTCATATATAAATTTAACAATTTAAGACAAATGCTTTAATGCTTTATGTTTATTAATCAATAAAAAGCTCTTTCAGATCATCAAAAAATTCTATTAGAATTGGTTCATCTGAGTTTAATTTTTTTACATAAACGAGACCTCGCAGAGTAAATGTAGATTGGATCTGTTTAAGTTATCTCATAAGTAGCGCCTCTTTAAATATTCGATTATTATGTGGTGTAAGATTTTCATGTCAATGAATCAGTTCATCGCTTTGAAAATCAGCCTGATGTAAACACAAAGATTTTTGATGTGTAAACATCTATACGCGCAGGGGGGTAAATTTCAAAAACAACGTAACATGTAAGCGTAACATGTGAGTCGTAAGACAAAATGTGATTGTATTGGTGAAAAAATTATGATATGATAACCTGTTTGAAAATTAAAAATGAAAAATAAAAAATGAAAAAAAAATTAAAAATAAAAAATTAAAAATTAAAAATTAAAAATAAAAAATGAAAAATTAAATATTAATAATGAAAAATAAAAAATGAAAAACCAAAAATGAAAAATAAAAAATGAAAAATTAAAAATGAAAAAAAAATTAAAAATGAAAAATAAAAAATGAAAAATTAAAAATGAAAAAAAAAATGAAAAAAAAACTGAAAAATTAAAAATAAAAAAAATAAAAAATGAAAAATAAAAAATGAAAAATAAAAATGAAAATTGAAAAATAAAAATTGAAAAATAAAAAAATTAAAAATTAAAAAAAAAAATAAAAATATAAATTGGAAAATGAAAAATGCAGAAAAATAAAAAATTAAAAATTAAAAATGAAAAATAAAAAATTAAAAATTAAAACTAAAATATGAAAAATTAAAAATAATAAATGAAAAAATGGAAAATGAAAAAAAAAATTTTTAAATGAAAAATGAAAAACGAAAAATTAACAAGTAAGAAAATTATAGTCGGTCTAGACCGACTATACGATACCCTATACCATGCGTTTAGAAACCCTATCTCTTAAGCAAAACTAACTGGACATAGATAATAAGCAAAAACCAAATTTGAGTGGGATTTTTATTAATTTTTTTGGCTGCAGATATGAAAAAGTTCATATCGGGTGCTACATTTATATGGGGACTAGGTCCAAAAATTGACCGATTCTGATCATGTTTGGTAAAGTCTCTTGTATTTTGCAAAAATATATACAAACAAAATTTGAGAAGAATCAGTGCAATATTTATACCCTATACCACTATGTGGTTTGGGTATAATGACTTTGTGCTGCTGTTTGTAACAACCAAAAATATTTGACCCAGACCCATCTTTAATTATACCGATCGAATCAGAATCACTTTTTGAGTTGATTTAACAATGTCCGTCCGTCCGCCCGTCCGTCCGTCCGTCCGTCCGTCTGTGTGTCCATGTAAACCTTGTAATCAAACTGCAGGTCGCAAATATGAATATATTTCGATGAAATTTGGTACGTGAGCTTCTATCGGCCATGGGATGAACGCTATTGAAATTGGTGAGAATCGGTCCATGTTCAGACCTAGCCCCCATACAAATTACCCTTATGAAATCGACATAAATTGCCATAGGATCCAAATTGTCATATAGATCTTACTCAAATTGGGTTTGTATGCGTTCATTACATCCACTACTGAGTAGTCCAAAAATGCTCCCTTTGGCCCCATATAGAGCTGCTTCCCGATATTCACTTAAATCTATTAAAAAACAAAAATATTGCACTGATTCTTCTCAAATTTAGTTTGTATATGTTTTTGCAAAATACAAGAGACGTTACCAACCATGGTCAGGATCGGTCCATTTTTGGACCTAGTCTCCATATAGATATAGCATCCGATATGAACTTTTTCAAAATTTTTTCAAATTTGGTTTTTGCTTATTTTCTATGTCCAGTTAGTTGGGCCTAAGAGATAGGGTTTCTGAACTCATGGTATAGGGTATCGTATAGTCGGTCTAAACCGACTATAATTTTCTTACTTGTGTTGTTTTTTAATTGATTTAAGTGAATATCGGGAAGCAGATCTATATTGGGCCAAAGGTATAATTTTTAGACTACTCATTAATGGATGTAATGAACGCATACAAACCCAATTTGAGTAAGATCTATATGACAATTTTGATCTTATGGCAATTTATGTCGATTTCATAGGGGTAATTTGTATGGGGGCTAGGTCTGAACATGGACCGATTCTCACCAATTTCAATAGCATTCATCCCATGGCCGATAAAAGCTTACGTACCAAATTTCATCAAAATATATTCATATTTGCGACCTGCAGTTTGATTACAAGGTTTACATGGACACACAGACGGACGGACGGACATTGTTAAATCAACTCAGAAAGTAATTCTGATTCGATCGGTATAATTAAAGATGGGTCTAGGTCAAATATTTTTGGTTGTTACAAACAGCAACACAAAGTCATTATACCCAAACCACATAGTGGTATAGGGTATAAAAATGAAAAATAAAAAATGAAAAATTAAAAATGAAAAAAAAATTAAAAATTAAAAATAAAAAATGAAAAAAAAACTGAAAAATAAAAAAAATAAAAAATGAAAAATAAAAAATGAAAATTGAAAAATAAAAATTGAAAAATAAAAAAATGAAAAATTAAAAAAAAAATGAAAATAAAAATTGGAAAATGAAAAATGCAGAAAAAAATGAAAAATAAAAAATTAAAAATGAAAAATAAAAAATTAAAATTAAAAACTGAAAAATTAAAAATAATAAATGAAAAAATGGAAAATGAAAAAAAAAATTCTTAAATGAAAAACGAAAAATGAAAAACGAAAAATTAAAAATAAAAAATAAAAAACGAAGAATTAAAAATTAATTAAATAATAAATAATAATAATAAGTGATACTCTTTCTGTTTGATTTTAAGAAAGTGCTATAAAAAAATCTTTAATTACTAGATGTTTACACATCTCCCCAGCGATCGGACTCACATGATTTTTTTACTACTACGACGGTATTTAACAATTTTTTTTTAGAATAAAGTTTTTCCATACGGGGAATTTAATTTTGCCACTATAACCTCATCCGTAGGTTTATATGATTTATTGTCCTTGCGCATTTCGAATGTTTCTCCTTGGTAATGTGTTTTGTGAGAAAATAAGCAGCATTTGTACTGCAACAAAACGTTTCCATCATTAACCTTATCACGCAAAAATGCTGACAAACATCTATGTATGTGCTTGGATCGGGCATGATATGCATAATTTTTCGACAAGTTCAAGCACTTTTGTTCTCACAAAAAATTATAATTTATTTATTTTATTTATTTATTTAAGATATAGATAATACATAAATGTACATACTAAATATTATATGAAGCTACAGCAACAAGACCTTAAGCTTATAATATTTTATTTAAGATTATATTTACAAAATATTTGCGAACTATATTTAAATTCTATAATATATATTTTGACATTTTAAATAATTTATTATTTGTTTGATAGACTGGGTTGAGTGAGAGGATAATAAGGATAGGGGATTACAGTCAGAGAGGACATGTGAAACACAAAGCGTAGAGTTATTATCACACCCACAAGTTGGGGGACTGGTTCCTGAGATTATGTAGTTGTGTGTTAATTTGGTATGTCCCAATCTGATTCTAAGAAATTTAAAGCCTAAAAAGTCATACAAAAAGTACCCTTTTTTTAAATTACCCTCTTTTTAAAAAGTACACTTTCTTCAAAAAAGTTCCCTTTAAAAGTTAGAAAATCAAATTTATATCTTTGATATAAATAAAAAATAAATGTTTTTGCTTTAACAAATTACCTTTTATATCACACGCCCTGTGTTGAATTGTGAATTGGCTAAAATTGATTAGCATAACTTTAGGCTCTTATAAAATTATTATATACATAAATGTTATCATTCGGCACTTCTCCCCCCTATGACCTAGAACTATGCCAAATTAATAAAAACCCGTTGAAAGACTCCCATACATAAAGGTGGTCGGCCACGGAAAACTTACAAACGGGACGACCAGGCAATACTCCGATTAATAAAAAAGGATTCTTTTATATCAGCAAGGTATATTGCAAAGCAATTCCATGTAAATGTTTCAATAAGATTTATCCAAAGACGAGCTGTTGAAGGTTAAAATCATATCGAAGTGCAAAAAAAATTTTTTTCAGCCAAAAATAGGCTAGAATGGAATTTGCAAAGGAACACATAAACTGAAGTACAACCCAATGGATGAGCGTTCTTTTCTCTGATGAGTCGAAGTTTAATTTAAAAAGTTCTGATGGATTTAGGCTAGCACGCAGACCTAAAGGACAACATCTTAATCGTCGGTATACTCAAGGCATGGTAAAACACGAAGGAGGGAATGTTTTGGTCTGGAGATATTTTTGTGATCATGGGATCAGACCAATTCATTAAATAAATGGCATAATGGATCGTTTAATGTATAAGGATATCCTAAAAAATGTAGTGCTACCACACGCAGCGGAGGAAATGCCACTTAAGTGGAGGCATCAACATGACAACGACCCAAAACACACGGCTAACTGCGTGAATGAGTGGTTCATAAACAATAAGATTAACGTTTTAAAATGGCCAGAACAATCGACTGATCTCAATTTCATAGAAAATCTATTGGATATTGTAGATCGTAAAATAAATCGCGATGGTTCCAGAAATACGGATGACTTTTTACGGCATAAGGGCTGTGCAACTAAATATTAGTAAAATTTTAATTTTTATTGAATAAACAAAAAATGTGCTATTGTTTCTCGAGTGCAAAAAAACTGTATTCGAAATTTAATATGATTTTTTTATATTTTTGTGAACAAATTTTGTTTGTTTTTATTTTGTTTTAGTAAATTTAGTGAATTTATTTTATAAATAACTAAAAATATTCTTGACCCAAATGTGTTCGTGATTGTTATTAAGCCATATTGTATTAACCACAAGCTCGTGCACATATTTTGTCGCACACTGTATGTTACACAAATATTTATACCCTATACCACTATGTGGTTTGGGTATAATGACTTTGTGCTGCTGTTTATAACAACCAAAAATATTTGACCTAGACCCATCTTTAATTATACCGATCGAATCAGAATCACTTTCTGAGTTGATTTAACAATGTCCGTCCGTCCGTCCGTCCGTCCGTCCGTCCGTCCGTCTGTGTGTCCATGTAAAGCTTGTAATCAAACTGCAGGTCGCAAATATGAATATATTTTGATGAAATTTGGTATATAAGCTTCTGTCGGGATGAACGCTACTGAAATTGGTGAGAATCGGTCCATGTTCAGACCTAGCCCCCATACAAATTACCCATATGAAATCGACATAAATTGCCATAAGATCCAAATTTTCATATAGATCTTACTCAAATTGGGTTTGTATGCGTTCATTACATCCACTAATGAGTAGTCCAAAAATGATCCCTTTGACCCCATATAGAGCTGCTTCCCGATCTTCACTTAAATCTATTAAAAAACAAAAATATTGCACTGATTCTTCTCAAATTTTGTTTGTACATATTTTTGCAAAATACAAGAGACTTTACCAAACATGATCAGGATCGGTCCATTTTTGGACCTAGTCCCTTTATAGATATAGCACCCGATATGAACTTTTTCATATCTGCAGCCAAAAAAATTAATAAAAATCCCACTCAAATTTGGTTTTTGCTTATTTTCAATGTCCAGTTAGTTGGGCCTAAGAGAGAGGGTTTCTAAACGCATGGTATAGGGTATCGTATAGTCGGTCTAGACCGACTATAATTTTCTTACTTGTTTTATTATACAATTGTAATATTTTTTGATTTCATCATTCCCAACAATATTTTGGCATCATTTCCGTTGGCCTCCTGATAATATGGTAACATTTCCATACGTTTTATCCAAGCTGTTAATTTAGGATATTCCGAAGCATTGATCGCAGCAAAAGCAACTAAAGATGTCACTGTTGTTATAATGCTAAAATCAGCAATGGTTAAATTATCACCAGCCATATAAAGTGTGTCCTTGAGGAAAACTTCCAAGAAATTATATATGTCAAAAATGGCATCAATTTTGCGCTTTGGAACTTGAGTCTCATTTTTAAAAAACAAAGGAGCTGTGATATTGCGTAATCCACCATGGAACATAACACCACTTTCGAAATGCAAACGCTGATCAATGACAGCACGTTTCAGCAAATCCTTTGGATAAGAGAATCGTCTTTGCCATATTTACTAACTAAATAGGCGATTATAGCATGAGAATCCCAAATAAAACTACCATTATCCTCCAAAGTAGGTACAGTGTGTTGCGGATTCATTTTAAGATATTCTTCCGATAAATTTTCTTTAGCTAGCAAATCAACACGTTTATATTCAAACGGCAAATTAAGTGCTTTTAATGTAAGCAAACATGCACGTACAGGGGGACTTGCATCCAAACCGTATAAAGTTATCTTGACCATACTTTTTCCGTTCGGTTTTGCAAAACAAATGTGTAGCGTGTGTATCGGATAGTGCACTTAAAGTAACTAATCTTGAAAAATAATTTTTAGCTATGAAAGCTTTGCAAAAAAAACTAAGTTTAAATTCTGTTTGTAGAGAAGAGAGAAATTGCTAGAGATAATTGATGTCAATAATTTGCGCTAGGCGGTGAAATTAATAGATCTGTTATTCGAATCCGAACCTGTTTAATGATCAATCTTATATATTAAAAGAATTTATGAATAAACTTTGCATTCAAGATTTTTTTCAATATTTTTCTTCTCTCAAACCTCTATAACTAGAGTTCTAATTAACGTAGGCTGTTGACATAGGTCTAAGAACACTCAGTGGATCAAGCTCCTTCTTTTGAGCTATTAACTGCTTAAATTCGTTGGGTTTGAGGAAAGTTATGCGTGGAGAATCAACTTTACTTTTACTGTACGTTAACTTCTCTTGGCATATTTTGGCATTACTGTACGTTAACTTCTCTTGGCAAATTTTGGTATTATATTATAAAAATTAATATAATATAATATAATGCTGCGGAGTAGCAGGGGTCCTCTAGTATTTAACTAAAATGTTTTAATGAATTGTCTACAGTTTAACTCGTACAAAAACAAGTAAGAAATTTAGTCAGTCTAGACCGAGCGTACGATACCCTATACCATGTGTTAAGAGAAAGGGTCTTCGGTCCAACTAATCGGATATAAAAAATAAGCATAAACCAAATTTGAGTGGCATTTATTTTTTGCAAAAATATATACAAACTAAATTTGAGGAAAAATTGCGCAATACTTTTGTTTTTTAATAGATTTAAGTGCAGGTCGGGAAGCAGCTCTATATGGGGGCCTGTGACTAAGAATTGTCCCATAGGGATTATTTTTGGACTACTGATTAATGGATATAATAAACACATACAAAATAAATAAAGGAGAGTACAGGTTATTGACAAAAACAGGAAAGAAATCGAAAGGGAAGATGGGTCTATTCTATTATGTTTTTCTAGCCTAGCATTTTTACCAGTGTTGTTTTTTTGTTGTATGTATATTTTAATAAACTAAATTTTCTAAAAAACAAATGAATTTAATAGGAAATTCGGATTGGCCGAACTTTGTAAATTTGGCAAAAGCCATAAAAAATTGCCTTTGGCCTGGCACTAGTAAAATATTTGAATAATTACGTAAAATAAAAATTTCAAAAATAAAATACAAATTCTTTTTTTAATGATATCAATTTCTAATGACATCAGCTTTTTAATTCGAGACGTTAATCATTTTTAAATTATTGAGGGTGCTAAGATGTTTTCTTTTTTCAGTAGTGCCTTTTTAAGATTTTGTATTTGAATACATAATTGCAGCTTTCATACAAATTTCATGTTTTGGAGTGTACAATACACAAAAGTGTTCCAAATTATTAGAATTATTTTATTGAATTCATTGTATAAAAATGGTATTTGGTAATATGTAGTACTCCACCGATTAATCCGAAGTTTATGGTAATGAAATATGTTTTTATAGCTAAGCATTTTTATCAGTGAATTTTTATTAATTTTAATAAACTAAATTATCTAAAACAAACGTCTTAGCCTTTTTTTTAAAAGAATTTAATACAGTAATTCACGGATAAATGCGTTCATGGAAACTGCCAAAAACTGGACGCTTTTAAGCGAGAAACACACTTAAAAAATCTGACGCATTTAGAAAAATCTTGTTTAAATGCGTTTCTGACTCACTTAACAGAATTCTCTCGTAGCTGCATCCACAATTCAGTTGTGAAAAATGTACTTCAAAACTAATATACTACTCATTTATTGAAAAGAAACAACAATAAACAAGTAAGAAAATTATAGTCGGTCTAGACCGACTATACGATACCCTATACCATGCGTTTAGAAACCCTATCTCTTAGGCCCAACTAACTGGACGTTGAAAATAAGCAAAAAACCATATTTGAGTGGGATTTTTATTAATTTTTTTGGCTGCAGATATGAAAAAGTTCATATCGGATGGTATATCTATAAAGGGACTAGGTCCAAAAATGGACCGATCCTGATCATGTGTGGTAAATTCTCTTGTATTTTGCAAAAATATATACAAACAAAATTTGAGAAGAATCAGTGCAATATTTTTGTTTTTTAATAGATTTAAGTGAAGATCGGGAAGCAGCTCTATATGGGGTCAAAGGGATCGTTTTTGGACTACTCATTAGTGGATGTAATGAACGCATACAAACCCAATTTGAGTAACATATATATGACAATTTGGACAATTATGGCAATTTATGTCGATTTCATATGGGTAATTTGTATGGGGGCTAGGTCTGAACATGGACCGATTCTCACCAATTTCAATAGCGTTCATCCCATGGCCAATAAAAGCTTATATACCAAATTTCATCAAAATATATTCATATTTGCGACCTGCAGTTTGATTACAAGCTTTACATGGACACACAGACGGACGGACGGACATTGTTAAATCAACTCAGAAAGTGATTCTGATTCGATCGGTATAATTAAAGATGGGTCTAGGTCAAATATTTTTGGTTGTTACAAACAGCAGCACAAAGTCATTATACCCAAACCACATAGTGGTATAGGGTATAACAAGTCACTTGTGTCTACATATAATAAAAGGTCATCATTATACCCTAAAAAATAAATATATTTTCGAAAATATTATTTAAGCCATATAGAAAAATAATTCTTAAAAAGTTACGATACATGCATACATTTAATATCTGGCATAAATTTTGTTTTGATATTTTGTTTTTTTTTTTTTGTCAAATGTATGATCCATTTATGAGTGTAACGCAGTTAAGCGGGATGCATTTAAAAGAAAAATATGTAAACAAAGTAAATGGATCAAGGAAAATGTTTCACTTTAGAATAAATTAAGCGTGAAGCATTTATCCTTGAAGTACTTTAGAAAATTCGGTGTGGCCGAATTTTGTAAATTTGGTCAATCCTTTAAAAAATTGCATTTGGCAATTTTTGTTTTGAAATTAATTAATGATATAAATTTTATCATATCTTTTTTATTCAGGTCGTTAATCATTTTTAAATCATTGATGGTGCTAAGATGTTTTACTTTTATATAATTAATCTTATATATTAAAAGAATTTATGAATAAACTGTGCATTTAAGATATTTTTTCAATATTTTTCTTCTCTATAAACCTCTATAACTAGAGTTCTAATTAACGTAGGCTGTTGACATAGGTCTAAGAACACTCAGTGGATCAAGCTCCTTCTTTTGAGCTATTAACTACTTAAATTCGTTGGGTTTGAGGAAAGTTATGCGTGGAGAATCAACTTTACTTTTACTGTACGTTAACTTATCTTGGCATATTTTGGCATTACTGTACGTTAACTTCTCTTGGCAAATTCGTTGGGTTTGAGGAAAGTTATGTCTTCTCTTGGCAAATTTTGGTATTACTGTACGTTAACTTCTCTTGGCATATTTTGGCATTACTGTACGTTAACTTCTCTTGGCAAATTTTGGTATTATATTATAAAAATTAATATAACATAATATAATGCTGCTTTTTAAAAAATTAGCTATTTTTTAAAAGTAAGTCCAAAAATTGGTAAAAACTTTCGGTATTGTAGGGTAAACAAACTGCTTTTTGAGTTTCTGAAAAACAATGGAAAAAGTGTAGTAAAATGTTTTAATTACCTAAAATACATTTTAATAATAAAATCAAACTTTTTATTCGCTCGTTAATTACTTTTAAATCATTAAGTAAAAATATACTCTATGTATACTGAAGTTTATTTATACTCTAAGTATACATATAAAACTGTATCCATACCGTAAATGTAACGCTGGCATTTAGTGCAATTATAGAACGTAAAAAAGCGAACCAGTATGTTGCTGTGTAAAATTAACGAAACTTTATCAGCTGTTCACAAATGTCACGTACAAACGTAGCAAAAATTGATTTTCAATAGATTGGGACGTTCCGGTTACGTGACAGATGACTGCCTACACCTGTAGTCATTCTCTGATACTGTGAGCTATAAAAGAAAGTGAACCCCTCAGTTATAGTGCGTTTACATCCAAGCAAAATCTAGTATATACGAGATTTCGAGCGAAATCTAGCTCATTTTTACTAAATTTCCCATACAGAACAAATTCTAGCTCGTTACTAGATTTGTGAAAATCTCACAAAATCTTGTCAAACTTGGATACTACCATATTGTTACGTGGCACTGTAGTGGTGGTAGTGGTGTTGCCGACTAGCTCGCTCAAAGCAACGGGTCAGGTCCCAACCCACCACTACAGCCCAGGGACAAGCATAATTAAAAAAAATAAAAAGTAAACTACAAAAAAAAGCAAAAAAAAAACTACAAAACAAAACGCAGGTTGAACATTTCAGAGGGGAGACACGATGGTCTATCTCCCACAACCCCTCCCAACCATGGTCACTTTCTGCCGCACAATTTTCTACGTGACCCCGTTACCCACACACACTTTTACACTTACCACACTTATCTCATGTCGTCGACCAAACCCTTAAACAAAATTTAGCAACACATTATTTTTCTTAATCAACATAAATATTCACATAATTTTTTTTTTATTATCTTATATATAAAATTCTTCTGTCGCAGCGTTTGTGGTAAAATTCCGCCGAAACGGCTCGACCGATTCTCATGAAATTTTGTGCGCATATTGGGTAGGTCTGAGAATCGGACAACGTTTATTTTTTATATGGCCACTGGTAGGGGTACCCCCCATACAAAGTGAACTTTTAAAATCAGATATCTGGAGTACTATGATAGCCATAAGTGCCACGCCCACCTGAGATATCAAAAAAAAAAAATACCTGTTGTACGTTTCTGAGACCTACCCAATATCCACACAAAATGTCATGAGAATCGGTCAAGCCGTTTCGGAGGAGTTCAATTACAGAGACCGCGACACGAGAATTTTATATATAAGAAGTTAAACTCCTCATTTTTTGTTTTTTTTTTATTTTTTTTATTTAGTGCGATTTGACTGCAATTCAGAATGTATGTATTTTTTACCATAGGAAATTTTTGTATGTATAAATGGACCCGATAGATGGCGCTGGGGTAAAGTCATTTCGAATATTCTTATTTACGGTGCGATTTTACTGAAACTAAGAATGTACATATGTATATGTATGTTAGATGATGCCAAAAATTTTTTTGTTGGACCCGGTAGATGGCGCTGGCGTTCGAAAAATAATGAGTTGTCAAATTTATTTAAATTTTATAAGTTCCAAAATTCACAAACGTTTTTATATATAAACATTCTAAACAACAAACATTCTAACTAAAAAGGAAGGAAAAATTGCATTGGCTATTGCTTTGTCCGGAATAGCCGCAACATTATTACATGGTGGTCGTACAGCTCATTCAGCACTCAAATCACCGTTAAAAAAACATTCCGGTATGGCAAAAGTTCTGCAAAAATGCAATATTATTATTTGGGATGAATATAACATGGCTTACAAACATTCCTTAGAAGCACTACATAGAACTTTAAAAGATTTGAAAGGCAATGAAAGACTTTTTGGTGGAGCTCTCATTTTATTATCCATGATCCAACGGCTGACCAGTTTTCAAAACAACTACTTGGTTAAGTGAAAGAACTATTTAAACCGCAAAAAATTTCGATGTCGATAATATTAATGTTATTATTCAGGATGTTAGATGATGCCAAAAATTTTTTGTTGGACCCGGTAGATGGCGCTGGCGTTCAAAAAATAATGAGTTGTCAAATTTATTTAAATTTTATAAGTTACAAAATTCACAAAAGTTTTTATATATAAACATTCTAAACAAAATGTAAGGAAAAATTGCATTGGCTATTGCTTCGTCCGTAATAGCCGCAACATTATTGCATGGTGGTCGTACAGCTCATTCAGCTCTCAAATCATCGTCTGTAATATCAAAAAACATTCCGGTATGGCAAAAGTTCTGCAAAAATGCAGTATTATTATTTGGGATGAATGTACCATGGTTCACAAACATTCCTTAGAAGCATTACATCGAACTTTAAAAGATTTGAAAGGCAATGAAAGACTTTTTGGTGGAGCTCTTATTTTATTATCTGGAGATCTTCGTCAAACATTGCCAGTCATACCAAAATCAACCTATGCTGACGAAATAAATGCCTGCTGAAAATCATCAACATTATGGAGTAGCGTTCAAACTATAAAATTAACAACAAACATGCGAGTACGATTACAAAATGATCAAATGGCTGACCAATTTTCAAAACAACTACTCGATCTTGATAAAGGTAAAATCAATATTAACCCAACCAGTCAAACTATTAAACTATCCACAAGATTTTTGTCAATTTATATCGTCACGCGATGAATTAATTGAAAATGTATTCCCCGGCATTCAAAATCAATATCGTAAATATGATTGCACACAGAAAAAAAAATTACAAACGGAATTGTTCTAAAGTTTAACAACTGTATTTTCGATTGTATTAATATAAATTTTATAGCCATATTTCATTATACCCTATACCACTATGTGGTTTGGGTATAATGACTTTGTGCTGCTGTTTGTAACAACCAAAAATATTTGACCTAGACCCATCTTTAATTATACCGATCGAATCAGAATCACTTTCTGAGTTGATTTAACAATGTCCGTCCGTCCGTCCGTCTGTGTGTCCATGTAAAGCTTGTAATCAAACTGCAGGTCGCAAATATGAATATATTTTGATGAAATTTGGTATATAAGCTTTTATCGGCCATGGGATGAACGCTATTGAAATTGGTGAGAATCGGTCCATGTTCAGACCTAGCCCCCATACAAATTACCCATATGAAATCGACATAAATTGCCATAAGATCCAAATTGTCATATAGATCTTACTCAAATTGGGTTTATATGCATTCATTACATCCACTAATGAGTAGTCCAAAAATGATCCCTTTGACCCCATATAGAACTGCTTCCCGATCTTCACTTAAATCTATTAAAAAACAAAAATATTGCACTGATTCTTCTCAAATTTTGTTTGTACATATTTTTGCAAAATACAAGAGACTTTACCAAACATGATCAGGATCGGTCCATTTTTAGACCTAGTCCCTTTATAGATATAGCATCCGATATGAACTTTTTCATATCTGCAGCCAAAAAAATTAATAAAAATCCCACTCAAATTTGGTTTTTGCTTATTTTCAATGTCCAGTTAGTTGGGCCTAAGAGATAGGGTTTCTAAACGCATGGTATAGGGTATCGTATAGTCGGTCTAGACCGACTATAATTCTCTTACTTGTTTTCTATTGTGATAAAATATTTACTGTTAAGACGCTAGAATTGTAATTGTCATGGACTCAAAATTCGGATATTTGCTTCATCGCAATTTGGTTGGCAATAAATTTGGTAGCCACAACGAATCAGTTTTCTGTGTGTGGTTAGGTGAAAGAGCTATTTTAGCCGCAACAATGTCGATGTCGATAACATGTTGTTATTCAGGACTTGATTGATTCCGAAACGTCTTCTTTCAAATCTATGGATAGTGTTGTTAAAGAAAATGAAGCAGTCAATTCTCCAACATAATTTTTTGAATTCACTTGATGTGCCCGGTCTACCGCCACATTTATTAAAATTAAAACTTGGTTCTCCAATAATTTTGCTACGTAACCTCAACGCTCCGAGAATATGTAATGGAACCAAGTTAATTGTTGAGAGAATAATGCCCAATGTTATTGAGGCCACAATTCTCAAAGGAAAGTTTTAAGGAAAACATGTTTTGCTGCCAAGAATTCCTATGATTCCTACCGACACACCGATAATATTCAAAAGATTACTATTTCCGATCAGATTGGGCTTTGCCATGACCATTAATAAATCTCAAGAACTATCATTGCAAATATGTGGTTTGGACCTCGAAAACAGTTGTTTTCCCATGAGCAACTATATGTGGCATGTCCCTGTGTCGGAAAGCCAGCAAATGTTTTCATTTACTGCCAGAATAATGAAGCTAAAAATATTGTTCATTCTTTTTAGAATTACAATAATAGAAATATATTGGTCATTATTATATGTATGTTGCAATAAATATTTATTTTCATTTTCATAAATAAAACATGGATTTTCTTTAACAGTTTTCAATTAATATTAACAAATGCAAAAACGTTTTTCATTGAGGGCAAAACAACGTTTGCCGGGTCCAGCTAGTTATAAATAAAAATATAACAAGGCAAAAAATATTTAATTTAAATAAAACCGAAAAATATAATATAATAGTAACAAACAAAAACAAACTTAGATAATTCACAGGGTATAAAAAAATAAAAAAAACGGTGCCGAAATTAATAAAAAAGACAACATATACTGAAAACGCAAAAACTTAAATCGGTTATAAAACTTCAACCATATATAAAATTCATAAAGCCTACAAAGTCTTCACCGACTCCATTTTAAGTCACGCACACACACAAAAAAAATAAAATGGCCTACCTAACGAGCTCTCTAGGTGAGGGACACACTAAAATTGGGCTCATATGCCACAAAAGAAACTACACGACACTGCCACAAACGAACTTTGTAAACTTTAACGCCCGCGCAACATTAAACATAACTTAAACTTTGAACACTTTTAAAAATTACGGCACTTACGTCACTCAACACTGATTTACTATATATATATTTTCTATCACTTTTAACTATAATTTTTACACAAAAAAAAAACTTAAATTAACTTATAATTACCCTAACGTTAACACACGCATTTACTTAATCCTAACTTAAACGCTAAAACATAAACTTTCTATTTACTCGGCTTCTTTTTTTCTCTTTTAAATTTAAATTTCCATTTAGATTTACTGTTTTTTTTTAATATTGTAGTAGAAAATTGCAACGCAGTGACTGAAAAATTGACATTTAAAAACAAAAGCAAACAAGTTCAATAAAAAGGATATAATATATTAACAAAAAAAAAATGACGAATCTATAATAAAAAATATTTAGTAGTTGAAAAGTTATAACATTTTATACTGACATGTGCCCATTCCAATCTGATAAATAATAATTGTGGAAAATGAATTTGTTTTTGTTGTTCAAACAATACATTTAACAAATGCTGATGTTTTTTCGCAATATTTCTATTTCAGTTTGTGCTTTTTTCATTTTTGATGTATAATATAATTATAAAATCTGTTCCTCTTTAGAATTTTCCATATTTCCATTTTCATATTGTTTTGTTTATTTTTGGTATTTCTAGTTTATATATTTTATTTTAATTAGCTGTTTATTGTTGTGGAAACAAAATCTCACAAAATGTCAAAAAAGTTAGATGTAAACGGTATAAATTTTGAAATAGATTTCAACTAAAATCTACTAGATTTTCCTCAGATGTAAACGCACTATTAAAAGTTTTATTAAAATGAAGTGATTAACACAAAATCAAAAATAAATATAAATAATTTAAGAATTTTTTACTAATAGCTGAACTCAATAAAATCATTAAAAAAAAATAATACAAAACAGAAATAAATGCACTTTATTTAGAAAATGACGAAATTGTACGCGCCAAACAAAGTAAACAGCAAAGAAAAGTCAACAGGATTTATTTTTTTCTTTTAAATCTAATATAATTTTCCGAATATCAAACGATGTGTGATACCGAACCAATGCATTATGTTCATGAAGCAACTGCTGCAGATCTCGAAAAATTCCTATTCTCATTGCCGTATTGATTGTTTGGCGCTGATCAAGTTGATGTTCCACATTGCCCATGAAGTAGATTTGGAGGAATTTATGTTGTGCGTCTTCAACTGGTAGCAATGATCCAATTCGATGGTGACTTTGGCCTTGGATCTGTAGAGTCAATGACGAAATTAGATTCAATATTTTTTGTGCATCAAAAGAAAATGATCTGTTAATTTATTATTTATTTTATTTTTTATTTTTATTTATATATTCAAACCAAGCCCAATTGGGACAAATTGTTTCACAAACTACTCAATGTCGGATTGAATCCGCGTACATGAACAATATCTGCTCCAAATGAAGTCATTTGAAAGCCTTCGTTATATTTCTGAGCGTTCGATAGAAAATGACGTGATTCTGGTGTTGAACCATGAAGCAAAGAACGCAATGGCTCTGTTGGCAAGGGCAATGGTGATAATTTAACCTTGTCACTGAGGTAGCACAATCCAGTGTTTATCCAGCGAACTTCAATGCACCGCAATGATTGCACACAACCTCTATTGAGCCAATTTGAACGGAAGGATGCGAGCTGTAGTCAATTCTGCAATCGTAATGAAACGCTACTCGATTCAAATCAACACTTGAAGCACTTCTTTTTATGCGTTGATTTAGATTATCACGTTGTTGAGTTGTTTGATTTGCCTCACGATTTCCCATTGTTAGCTGAGCCGTTTCATTTGCCTCCTGTATTTCTTCTTGTGTTTGTGATGCACGAAGTCGGGCTATACTAACACGGCGCTGTTCTCGTACGATTTCTTTTGTCACATATTTTTAAAATTTTAACGCCATTTTGTAGCTAATATATCTAAATTAATGTAGCCAAAAAATTAGGTTAAACTATTGCAAATTGTGGGCGTGGTATGCCGTCAAACTCAACGGTTTTTTTTTAATTTCAGAAAAAGGTGCTTTTTTTTGTTTTTTTTTATCAAAAATAAAAGGTGGCAAGTTGTCGTAGATAATGACCTGCGGTCTTCTTTACAAGGTTGGTAGGATTGCAGTCTTTAGTTGTTGCAAGTGCTCATAATCCTACCGTTTAATATTAGGGATGTTCTGAAATATTTATTAAACTACTATATTTCTGACAAATTTCAAATTTAGTGGAATAGAACTTCTAGGGAACAAAAGGGAACAAGAAACGTATACCACCCAGAGAAAGGTGAAAGTATCCTCTGTATACTTTTGTACCCGTGACGATCCGCGGGTAGAACACTTTTTTCATTTTAATGAAATTACTCAAAAAAATTTAAAATTACGGTGATTTTAACAGCCCTATAAGTATACAATGGTGTGTTAAATTTGTGCTTTAGGTATTTTATAGCTTATAATAGTCATTATTTGTTCTATTACCAGTAATGATATCTGCTTACAAAATTTGTAAGTAAGAATGTCAATACACAGAGGATGTAATTCATTTTAACCTGTTTTTTTTTTTATTTTCATACCTTTTTTACCTTTTTATTTTGCCTAACGGTGCACTAATGCAAGTAGTAAAGAAAACACGCACAGATAATTCATTTCATTCATTCATTTTCTTACCTTTTTATTTTACCTAGAAACATAGGATGATGTCCTTTGAAAAGGCTTATAAGAAAGTGACATTTGAATACAAACTTAATTGCTATAATATATTCCAGCAATAAAAGTCGCAAATAAAAATATTCAGAAAAATATGAAGAGTTTCAGTTATAAAGAACTGGCCGAAGAGTATTTTAGGAACAAAAACCAGGAAGATGTTCTTAGTTACTTTAAAATAAAATTAAACTTAAATTCGCATAGCATCGAAATATAAGAGACATTATCTAATTTCGTCAAAGCACTAAAAACGCTACAAAGAAGTTAGCTACAATAAACAAAACTTTTATATAAAAATCGCAAACTGGTTAGAAGACCAAATTACTGTCGCTGCAGAAACAGCAAAGCAAGATAAGGCTGGAAGACCACGCAAATCATTGGACAACTGTAGCGATAGATCTAAGAGGCGGAAGCTTAAAGATTTTAACGATGAAATTGGTTGTACAAATAAAAAAGAATCTTTCCTACATCAATTACGATCACAGAACCAATTAACATAAGTGGATATCATTGAAAAAGTTGTTAAAGCTAGTCCAGTGAGAACAAAACGGATTCTTAAAAGTATACCAACTCCGAGCGATGCAAAACAGTTCACAAATGAGGAGGCATTAGCATTATTTCTGGATTTGAAATTAACAAAACAGCAATATATTCAGCTCAGATTGCTTGCGATTGAAAAAGGCTCAAATATGTATCCAGCATATCATCTCATAACCGCTGCTAAAATGGACTGTTTGCCATCAAAGGACACTATCGCAATCACACAAATTCCGGCAGAGGTACAACTACAATCTCTACTTGATCACACAGCCGAACGCTTGCTACAATCAATAAAAGGAAAATAAAGAAATATGGAAGCATAAAGTTCATTCTTTTTTGTAAATGGGGATGTGATGGTTCTTTGGGACGAAAACAATACAAACAAGTGGTATGTTAAAATATTTCGGACTTAGATATGTTCATGGTATCATTTGTACCATTGCAATTGAAAAAGATTTTGGAAGATTCAGAGCCTGCGACTAGTACAACGCAAACAATGGATATTTGGAAAAATGAGACACCATCTTCTACGAAATACTGCAGGCCAATCACATTTGAATTCAAAAAAGAAACTCATGACGCCGTTAACAAAGAAGTTGCTGATATCAAGACCCAAATTGCAACACTACAACCATTAAAATTACAGTTAGATGGGCAGCAAATTGAAGTAAGCTACCAAATAATGCTGACAATGGTAGATGGAAAAGTAGGCCAGGCTTTGACTAACACGAAGGCTGCATACAACTGCATCAAATGCCAAGCAACATCAAGCCAATTAAATCAAGTCGCGATAAAATCACTAGATAATACTGATTTGAATAATCATCACTACATGCAAGAATACAACTTATGTAACACATACTAAAAATAAGTTATGATTTAGATTTCGGTTCTTCAGGATCAATAAGAAACAACGAAACCAACAAGGAGTTAAGAAGTTCAAAAAAGAAACATGTCCAGGATGAATATCGAAAATTTGGACTGATTATAGATCAGCCAAAACAAGGGTCAGGCAATACAAATGATTTCAATACCCCAAGAAGATTCTTTTCAAATCTATAACCAGCATCTGAAATAACAGGAGTGGATTAAAACCTTATTTTCAGATTTAATCCTAGAAGTAATCCTAGAAGTACTTGCGTGCAATGAAGAAATTGATGCCAAAAAATTTGAAGATTATTCTCAGGAAACTGCAAAAATATATACAACCAAGTACCCATGGAGAAATATGTCTGCAACAGTTCATAAAATTCTTTATCATGCAGAAGATGTCATTAAATATCATTTGGTGCCACTTGGAGATTTATCAAAGGAGGCTCAGGAAATAAGGAATAAGGATTACAGATTTTACAGAGAGCACAATATTAGAAAAATTTCACAAATGAAGATCTATTTAATATATTGTTGGCAACGTCAGATCCGTTCATTTCCAGTATTCGAAATCAATGGAAAGTTGAACATCGGGACTTAGATGAAGAAGTCAAAAGCTACTAAAGAACAGAAATAACACCGAACAAAATATGGAATATTTGCAATCAATATTGGAATCAAATGAATAATAATTATAATTGCCTTTCATTGTTATTTAAGTACGAAAAATAGTATTAGTAAAAAACAATACTAAACTGAACCTCCCATTGTTACAAATGCTATTAATATCTATTATAGTTTTTATTGAAAGGTTTTTTTTACAAACATATGTATGAAATGTTTTAATAAATAAGAAAGATTCAAAAAATAAAAACCCTTATTTTCAATTCAAAATCAGAATCATTGCGCTAATGTTCAGCAGACTTATTTTCCAAAAATTAATAAATTTGACAGCAAAAAATGATAAATTTTTCTTTAGTAATAGCAAGAATATTAGATAATATTACTAACGTTTTTTAATTGGAAATATTCTTTGAGTGTAAACAAATTTGCTAATTGGACAGCAAAGATTTTTTAATTTTTCAGTAGTAATAGCAAAAATTCCAGTTGATTTTACTTTGAGCGTAAACATTATTAAAAAAAATGCTTGTAAAAATCCAAATATGACATTATTTAATAAATAAAAAAAATAAAAAACCCATATTTCGCGATAAAAGTTAAAAAATTAAAAGTTTAAATTTGACCTAGAATTTCTTAAATGGTACTCAATCAATTTTAATGAAATTAAAACAAACTCAAGTTCAACTAAATATCTACTAAATATTAGAAAAATAATTACTACAATCTTTTGATCGGTTCAAAGGTTACAGAATTTTGGTCAGTCAAAAACAAACAAAGAGAAAACCCCCCACTTTTTTAAAATCAAACAGAAAGCGTCATCTATGTATCACTTATAGCACACAACTGCAGGGACTCTGCTAATAAATATACAAATTTTTATTATTATTTATTATTTCAACTGGTTAATTTTTCATTTTTCATTTTCCATTTCTCATTTTTAATTTTTCATTTTTCAAAACGTTTTTATAACGCTATTCGCTCCCTCATTATCTCCAAAAACTTCCCAATCTTTTCACCAATATAGTCGTGCCTCACACCGTTCTTGTCTTACTCTCTTTTTGTGATTGTATTGTGAAATACATTTTTACCCCCCTGAACGTATAGATGTTTACACATCAAAAATAAAATAAAAGAAATAAATAAATAATTCTTCGAGTGCAATTTTAAACATGGAACAGAGGAAATATTATTAATTTATTTGAATAACAATTTTATTTTCAAATTTCTGTTAATAAGAACATATTTCACTTAAAGTCCGTTACTTATCAATTCAAATGAAAATGCAACACTTGTGCAATCATTTTCCAATGGAAGTTGCCAGAATAAAATAGTTCCTACAAATTCACGATCATACTTTGCGAATTGTAGTTCGGTTTTTTCTAATTACAGATAAGAATAATATAAATGGTGGTAACAGAAATGCATAACAAACAGTTAATAGTACTTTAGATTTTCACGAGAAACGACACAAAACACTAATTTAATATTAAAAAAAAAAAAAACATATAGGGTATTAATAATAATAACATGGATTGTGGCGGCGTTTTTGTTAAATATGTGCTCTTTATATTCAACATACTCTTTGTGGTGAGAAAATTAAAAAAAATATATAAAATATATATCTAATATATAAATATATGCGATATAAAAAAAAATAAACATTATTTTTACATAGTCAAACTATAAAAAAATTCTTATTCGCGTCCGTTTGTCCTTCTGCAAAATTATCTACATGGTTATTTTTCAAAGTATGCGTAATGTGTAATAATATTTAAACTTTTTAGTTTTTTTTTGGGGTTTGTCGTTATCTTTAAAAAATAAACTCGTGTAATTATCTTATCAAATGACAAAAAAAAAAAAAAAAACACAAATCTTTTTATTTCAATTGTATTTACTCATACGAAATTTAATATTTTATCTTATCTTTGCTTCAAATGCAAACAATATCTAATATACTAAAAGTTAATATCGTCACCTAAAATGCAAAAGCCGCAACCAAATAAAAATTCGATATCGATTGATTTCTACAAAATTTTTGTAAATTTAGTAAAATAAAAGGTACATTTTCATAAAGCCAATAGTTTTTAATGTTTTGTACAAATTAAATTATTTGTTTTAACTTCTTTTTGTTTCAGAAAATTCAAATGAAAACTAAAAAAAAAATAGAGTTAAGGCCTTTTGCATTTTAGGTGAATATAAGTGTGTAGAACAAATAATAATTCTCGATTTCCCTAGCTAGTCATAGTTTGTATTTAATATAATTATTTACAAATGATAAGTTGTTGCCATGACTAATAACTACAATATGTCATCTTTTTATAGGGTGCTTCTTTGATAACCTTGTAATTAAACATGCCTGTGGTCCCATTGTGGAGCCAAAGGAAACAAACAAAGAAGAATGCATAAATCCTAATAAAGGTTGTTTGAATCACTTACAGTTTTGTCTTTAATGCATGTGATCGAACAACAACAAGCAAAAAAAAATGTGTATGTTTCGGTGACAAACGAAGAAACAATAATGTAGTTTTATTTGTTTACATTTATGCCCATTGCATTTAATAATTGCTTTCAATTAAAAAAGCATGAAAATTCCTAAAAATTTTTATTAGTTATCTTATTAACTTTAAAAATCAGTGTAATTTGAAATCTAGTTCGCTTTGTCTCTTAGTGTTGACAATCTTGGTTATAATAATGTGTTTAGAACTCGGGTGTAGGGTATTAAATATTCGGCACAGCGGCACAGCCGAATTTACCACTCTTGTTTAAAAACAATGCACTAAAGTGCATGTTTTAACATTTGAGTAATATTTGCATGTCTCGTATATCTAACGCAGAAGATTTCTCGATACATTGGTTTGGCGACATATATAATTCCATTGTCCAATAGGGAATATATAAAGAATTGTGACAATTTCCGGCATTGACTCATCGGATGAAATCCCATCTGTAATAGCACGTTAAGCACGTTTAATGCATTTCTTGCGAATATTGCCAGAAAAACATTATTGTCCGTATTCATAATGAAATTCTAGAAAAAATTTAGCACCTTCTAAAATTCTATTATTAATAATGACCTATTTTTTTAATAAAATTAATTAAATTGGGCTATGATTGAGTTAGAAATTAAATCAGGCTCAAGATCAAATGTTTTTACTTTAAATAAAGCAAAAAAACATTTGTTTCAAAAATTGATATATGTTTATTCTTCATGACAGGTTATACGGCTGATTCAGGTTAATAATAACACATTTTTATTCTACAGGTATGTGGTATACTCCTCATTGTTTTTGGATCTATTATGATCTCGAATATCGGTGGTATAACCAATTTACCACAGAGTATCGAAGCGAATAGTGTTCCAATTGCTATATTAGTTTTGGGCTGCATAATTTTTATTGTTGCATTCTTGGGATGTTGCGGTGCCATTAGAGAAAACTCATGTTGTACCATGACCGTAAGTATTAAGAAATATGCAAATATATGTATGATGATCCCATCATTTTCTCTTATTGTTTCCTTAACAGTATTCCGTTATTATGTTAGGCTTGTTTATGTCTCAATTGGCATTGATCATTTATATTTGGGCACAACGTGCACAATTTTTAGCCTCTATGGATCAAGTGATAACAACAATATGGAATCAACATAAAACCGATCAACAAGTCATGGATACTTTACAAATTAGTGTAAGACGTAATAACTTAAAATAGATTTACATATTTATTTCTTTATAAATTATTGCAGTTTAGTTGCTGTGGCAAAAATAAGTTCACTGATTATGTCTTGGCCAATGAAAACATTCCAAATTCATGCTGTGGTATCTCTGCCACCAGTTGTAGTACAATTGAAGCCATGACACGCCCCGGTTGTTCACGCGCATTTGCAAAATTCTGGGAAAAGAATATCGATATTATCCGTTATGCTGGTATAGGTGTTGCTGGTGTTGAGGTAAGTTTAATGTGCTAAACCCGGCATCACTCGAAGCAGTCTGTCAAAACTTTTATTCATATTTACTTTCTACAGTTGGTGGCATTTATTTTCGCCTGCTGTTTGGCCAATCAAGTACGCAATGGTCGTCGTAGAGCCAACTATTAAAGGTCAAACATTTACATGACACTTAAGTAATTTTATTTGTATTCTAAAAGTTCCAGTTGTCGTCGTTATATGATTAATAAAAAAATTGTGTTTTTATTATTATGTAAAAAAAATAAAACAATTTATTTTAATATTTATACAAAACTTATTAAAGCATTTAGTTATATTCGAAAAAAAAAACAGGTTGAAGACGGCTATAATTGACTTGCGTGGTCCTCGTAGTTTAGTCGTCTGTATAAAGTGACTGACTCACTAATATGTAATGGTGATGATTAATAATTTATTCCATAAAAATATCATTTAGAGATCTAAGTATTAATATAGTAATATATTTTATTAAAAAAGTTTTTTCATCATTTATCAACTGGCGACATCGTGATATGTATTGTTGTTCCCATTTTAGTGAAAACATTCGTTATTTTATCCCTTTAAAAAAATGTCGGGTAAGAAATCATATAAAACCAGTAAGAGAGATTTAGTCGACTATAAGATATCCTATGCCAAGAGTTTCTGAAAATAGTCTTAGGCCCTATGGTATTAGGTGAGGGGACCAATGAACTTTGATTGTCAGATATTTTTATCAAAAAATGGTCTGTTTGAGACAATATTTAGCGGGAGTAAAGTATGTCACGTTTAAGTTATTAGATAGAGGCTGCAACATCAAAATTAAAAATTGTAAGCGTATCGTACACGTTGCTTCTAATTATTATTAATTTACATATCATTTTTAATACAAATTACGTAATGTTTTATAATTATAGGCTTACTAAATTCGAAATTAATAAATTTAAATCAATTACGAATACTTCGATAATCGGAAGGACCGTTTTGGAAACATCCTATTTCCTATGTAAAATTGGAAAATACAAAGTAGAAATTAAAAATTTTATGGAATATTTTGATTTCATGACGTTCGATAAGTCGAAGATGTTGTTGTTGTTCAAAATATATTCTGGAAAAAGTTTGTGAACTATTTTTATTTTGAAACAGATGCTATTCAATGCAAAATTTAACACTACATGACGCCGCACTGTGGCTGAAATTTCGATTTCATTGGCCAAAAGTCTAATTTTTTTTGTCACCCATTTTTAAAATTTTAACGCCTTTTTGTAGCTAATACATCCAGATTAAGGTAGCCAGAAAATTTGGTTAAACTAATTGTGGGCGTGGCATGCTGTCAAACTCAACTGTTTTTTTAATTTCAGAAAAAGGTGATTTTTTTTGTTTTTTTTATCAAAAATAACTGGTTACTACTCGCAAGTTGTCATTGATAATGACCTGCGGTCTTTTTTATAATGTTGTTAGGAATATAGTCTTTAGTTGCTGTAAGTGGTCACAGCTCTTCAGTTTAATATTAGGGGCGTTATGAAATATTTATAAAACTACTATATTTTTCTCAAATTTCAACTTTAGAGGAATAGGACTTCTAGGGAACAAAAGGGAACAAGAAACGTTTACCACGCGGAGAAAGGTGAAAGTATCCTCTTTAACCCTATATATATTTTTGCACCCGTGATGACCCGTGGGTAGAACACTTTTTTCATTTTAATGAAATTACTCTACAAAAATTCAAATTAAGATAATTTAAACAGCCCAATAAGTACTCGTATACAATTTTATAGCTTATAACAGTCATTATTTGTTCTATTATCATAATACATTTGTAAGTAAGAATGTCAATACACAGAGGATGTAATTCAGAGGATGTAATTCAGTAGTAAAGAAAACGCACACAGGTAATTCATTTGTATAGCGGGTTTTTTATATATTATTTTAGGTAGTAATGCACTAATGCCATTTTCTTACCTTTTTATTTTACCTAGAAACATGTATGACGGCTTATGAGAAGGCTTCTAAGAAAGCGACATTTGATTACAAACTCAATTTAAAAATATTCAGAAAAATTTGGAGAGCTTCAGTTATAAAGAACTGGTTGAAGAGTATTTTTGAAACAAAAACCAGAAAGATGTTCTTAGTTTCGTTAAAATTAAACTTAAATTCTTGTAGCACCCAAATACAAGAGCAATTACCTAATTTCGTCAAAGCACTAAAAATGATGAATATCGCAAATTTGGATTGATTATAGATCAGCCAAACCTTATTTTCAGATTTAAAATAATCCTAGAAATACTTGCGTGCAACGAAGAAATTGACTCTAGAAAATTTGGAGATTATGCTAAGGAAACTGCAAAAATATATACAACCAACTACCCATGGAGAAATATGTCTGCAACAGAAGACATATTTGAAGAAGATGTCATTAAATATCATTTGGTGCCACTTGGAGATCTATCAGAGGAGGCTCAAGGAAAAACGAATAAGGATTACAGAAAAATTTCTCGTTTGACGTAGTATCATTAATTCCGAGCATACCGGTAGATTTTTCAATTGACGTGATCAAAGGAAAGTGGGAGGAGATCGAGAAACTTACAACGATATCAAAAGACTTATTTGTTAAGATATTACAGTTTTGTATTAAAGAAAACCGGTATTTTAGATATGAAGACAAAATATACACACAAAGGAAGGGGTTGCCAATGGGGTCACCGGCGTCACCTATTGTGGCAGATATTGTGATGGAGGAACTTTTGAAACGTTGCATTCAAAGATTGATCTGTAAGCCGAAGATCTTAACAAAATACGTGGACGACCTTTTTGGGATTATAAAAACCAGTGCAATAACTGAGACGCTAGAGGAGTTGAACCGTTTTCATACACAAATTAAATTTACCTTAGAAGAGGAAAAAAATGGACAAATACCGTACCTGGATACCCAGATGATTAGAAAGGGCAACAAATTAAAAATGGACTGGTACCAAAAACCGACAGCATCGGGTAGAATAATCAATTTTTATTCATGCCAGCCAAAAAAGAATATAATGAACACTGCCAACAACATGATAAAAGGGTTTTAACTATAAGCGATGAACTTTTTTCACGTGGACAATATAAAGAAGATAGAACAAATTTTAAAGAGAAATGCATTACCGGACAAGGTTATAAGAAGACTTTTAACAATAGATAACAAACAATCAAGAGAAATAAACAAAAACCAAAAATGGTATAAATCAGAGAGAATTCAAAAGTCGGAAATTTATAATAAGGAAAACTATAAAATAGCTCCGAGATCAGAAAATACATTACGACAACTTTTTTCGGACACAAAAAGTAATTTAGATAAAATGGAAAAGTCAAATGTAATCTACAAAACAAGTAAGAAAATTATAGTCGGTCTAGACCGACTATACGATACCCTATACCATGCGTTTAGAAACCCTATCTCTTAGGCCCAACTAACTGGACATTGAAAATAAGCAAAAACCAAATTTGAGTGGGATTTTTATTAATTTTTTTGGCCGCAGATATGAAAAAGTTCATATCGGATGCTATATCTATAAAGGGACTGGGTCCAAAAATGGACCGATCCTGATCATGTTTGGTAAAGTCTCCTGTATTTTGCAAAAATATGTACAAACAAAATTTGAGAAGAATCAGTGCAATATTTTTGTTTTTTAATAGATTTAAGTGAAGATCGGGAAGCAGCTCTATACGGGGTCAAAGGGATCATTTTTGGACTACTCATTAGTGGATGTAATGAACGCATACAAACCCAATTTGAGTAAGATCTATATGACAATTTGGATCTTATGGCAATTTATGTCGATTTCATATGGGTAATTTGTATGGGGGCTAGGTCTGAACATGGACCGATTCAATAGCGTTCATCCCATGGCCGATAAAAGCTTATATACCAAATTTCATCAAAATATATTCATATTTGCGACCTGCAGTTTGATTACAAGGTTTACATGGACACACAGACGGACGGACGGACATTGTTAAATCAACTCAGAAAGTGATTCTGATTCGATCGGTATAATTAAAGATGGGTCTAGGTCAAATATTTTTGGTTGTTACAAACAGCAGCACAAAGTCATTATACCCAAACCACATAGTGGTATAGGGTATAATTAAGTGTAAGGGGGACCAATCCAATGTATGTAAAAAAGTATATGTTGGTACAACAAAAAACAAATTAAAAACAAGATTAGCAGGACACAAATCTGTCTTAAAAAATATAAATAAAACATCTACACAAAAAACGGCACATTCATCCCATTGTGCAGATAAAGGGCACACACCAAACTTTGATAATGTGGAGATATTGCAAAGAGAGGAAAAATAGCATAGACGCTATACACTTGAAGTGTTAAACATAATTAATAGAAGTAAAAAGTACCGAATGAATTTTAAGAGCGATTTAGAAACAAGCTCATCAAAATCATATAGGCATATAATAAACAAAAATAGAATTAAGGATTAGTGCAATATTAAATGTAAAACCGTATGTGACGTGTTTTTATACCCTATACCACTATGTGGTTTGGGTATAATGACTTTGTGCTGCTGTTTGTAACAACCAAAACTATTTGACCCAGACCCATCTTTAATTATACCGATCGAATCAGAATCACTTTTTGAGTTGATTTAACAATGTCCGTCCGTCCGTCCGTCTGTGTGTCCATGTAAACCTTGTAATCAAACTGCAGGTCGCAAATATGAATATATTTCGATGAAATTTGGTATATGAGCTTCTATCGGCCATGGGATGAACGCTATTGAAATTGGTGAGAATCGGTCCATGTTCAGACCTAGCCCCCATACAAATTACCCTTATGAAATCGACATAAATTGCCATAGGATCCAAATTGTCATATAGATCTTTCTCAAATTGGGTTTGTATGCGTTCATTACATCCACTAATGGGTAGTCCAAAAATGCTCGCTTTGGCCCCATATAGAGCTGCTTCCTGATATTCACTTAAATCTATTAAAAAACAAAAATATTGCACTGATTCTTCTCAAATTTTGTTTGTATATGTTTTTGCAAAATACAAGAGACGTTACCAACCATGGTCAGGATCGGTCCATTTTTTGACCTAGTCCCCATATAGATATAGCATCCGATATGAACTTTTTCAAAATTTTTTCAAATTTGGTTTTTGCTTATTTTCTATGTCCAGTTAGTTGGGCCTAATAGATAAGGTTTCTAAACGCATGGTATAGGGTATCGTATAGTCGGTCTATACCGACTATAATTTTCTTACTTGTTTATTATTGTTCCTCATTGTAAGGTTGTTTGCTTTCTGTGTTTTTATATTTTTGTGGATTATATTCTGTTTAGATGTGACACAATGGTAAAATGTATGTTTATTTAATGTAAAATTTTATGTTTTGTAAAATATAATTGTAGATCCCTGATGATGCTATCCAGTGGGTGGCGAATTTGGAATTTTTTAATAAAAAAATTTAAAAAACGCAGACTTTGAGCTTAATAATTATTTATATTAAAATTACAACAAAAAGGTCGAATAACACACATATTGAACATCACAGTTAATATATATAATTAAACAAAAAAATTATAAAAACAAGTAAGAGTGTTAAATTCGGCTGTGCCGAATTTTTGATACCCTCCACCCAATATTGGGTACCGCTACCACTTTGAAACTGTTTTGCCGATACTGAAACATTAAATCCGAATACCAATTAAATTTAAAGTTAATTGGTTTTCTTGTTGGCTTATTTCTATTATAACAAACAATGATCCTTAAAAAGAATTAATTACTATTTAAAATTTCATTATTTTTCTATTACTAGATAGAAAACCCCTAAGTACTTCATAGAACACCAATGAAATTCATTTTTTAACGCAGACGTCATCATAATAATACCCAAAGTTTATTCCTATAAGATTGTTTTGGGACTTTAGAATCATACGATAATTCAAAAAAAAATATCCAACGATTCTTGGCTACAAATTATTAATATTGAAGGAAATTTTATAATACATAATTGTATTTAATATAAAAAAACAAACAATAAAAACAGGTAAGAAACTACAGAACGACACTAATTTTTAATTTTAATTTTAAAGTTAAAATTTAAAATTTTTAATTTTTAATATTTAATTTTAATTTTTAATTTTTAATTTTTATTAATTTTTATTATTTAATTTTTAATATTTAATTTTTAATTTTAACGATAAAAAAAATATGTGGTAATACTTGCTTAGGCCAACAACAAACACAGTCAAAAATTTTATTTTACAAGAGTTTCATTCATATCTCGTGATCCCTTTAACCGATTTTGACGATTTTAAATAGCAACTCGTTAGATATTGACGGCGTGATCATGATTTCCACAGACAGACGGTCATCGGTAAATCAACTTCTCTTGTTATAATTATCAAGAAAATACATGGTTTTGGGGTCTACGGAATTTATTTCGATGCGTTACAAACGGAATGACAAACCTATATATACCCCCTGCCACTGAGGTGTGGGGGGTATAAAAATACTAAATTAAGTTTTTATGGGTTATTTAAAGAAACTAAATTGTGCTAATAAAAATTTTATTTTTATAGTGTTTTTAACATATATGAACTTATCTGTAAATGATTTAAACTCTCTTTAAAAAAATTAGACGTAACATTTAAACTAAAGCAGTTGCAATTATATTCTCTTTGGACACTCTAAAATTGAAAATGCTGAAATCTAGAAAAATGTACTATATGTAAATATTCTTACTGTTTGCATTTAACAAAAAAAAAAAAACTTCTCAGACAAAATTGATCTTATACGTTTTTTAAAAAAAATTACACTAGTGATTAAGTAAGAAAATTTTTCACGTTCAAGATCAAATGCTTTTACATTAATTAAAGAAAAACAGCGTAATTATTTGCTTCAAAAATTTATATATGTACATATATTCAGCAAGACAGGTAATACATACATCTGTTTTGGGTCGTGTCGCCAAACTTAATCAATAACAAAAATCAGTAGATAGTTCGACCAAAACAGCTTGACTTGGTACTTTTTGTTATGGAATTTTTATTTAAATACATGTTTTTATAAAAAAAATAGTTTTTTTTTTATTTTTTACCTGTAGTAACATTGGCGTGTTTAAAAACAATAAATATATACATAAATAATAAAATATATTCCGTTAGTTTATTTTTAACATTGGCCATCAAATGCAGCATTGCTTATTTGTGATACTTAGTCAAATACAGTAATATTAATTCAGTCTCAAACCTAAAAAAAGATGTGCAAAAAATTTTTATTTTTTCGCCTATTATTTTACAATTGAATATATTTATTTTCATTTAGTTTTTAAATAAACATCTTTTCTAAGAAAATGTGGTTTTTACGACAAGGAAATTTTTAAGGAAAAGTTCCTTTTTTCAAGAATATATACTTTTTTAAGAGAAGTTTTTTTTTCAGGGAAAAGATGAAAAGATGTTTTTATAAAAAGATGTGCTTTTTTAAGAAAAGGTACCTTTATAGAACATATACTTTTTGAAAGAAAAATATACCTTTTTAAGAAAGTGTACATAAGATACTTCTTTAAGAAAAGGCACTTGGGGAATAAAATGTAAATTTTTAAGAAAAGGCACCGTAATGTGATTTTTTAAGAAAGGTACTCTTAAAGAGAAGGTGCTTTTTGTAAGAAAATGTACTGTTTTAAGAAGAGGTACTTCGTAAGTAAAGGTACTCTTTTTAAGAAAAGCTACTTCTTAAGAAACGGTACTATTTAAGGAAATAAACTTTTTAAAAGCGACGTACTTTTTTAAGAAGACGTATTTTTAACAAAATTTACTTTTTTTAAATTTACTATTTGAATAAAGTACTTTTTACAGAATGTACTTTATTAAGATAATGTACTTCTTGAATAAAATATACTTTTAAAGAAAATCTACTTTTAAGAAAAGGTACTGACTGACGTTTATGTATTTGGTGGAGTCTATAAAAAATTTTGTATATATGTATATGTATATTAATATGTTAAGAAGATATAAAAAGGAACAATTTTTAACCTTTTTGGCCGATTTGCCATTTAAATGGGAGAATTTGGAAACAATTATTCCTGAAATCATGTCTGTGCTCAAGATAATGACACATAATTAAATATTATATTACAGATAGAAAGCCATCGGTTTATCGACAAGGGTCAAGAACATAGAATCAATTTATTTTATAAATTCTTCAGAAAAATCAAAAAATTCAAAAATATGCGATTTTTTAAATGGTTTATTTGATAACTTAAGAAAATTTAGTAATTAATAAAAATGAGATGAATTTAACTTACAAAATAGGCTACACATCTAATTAAAATGACTGCTTGACTTGCGTATACTACTGGCAAGACAACAAGCAAATATCAATGCTGTAAGTTCCACAAGAGCGACACAAATGCCACCCCAACGAATAATGTTTATATTGGAAGACCAGAAATCCAAAAATTCAGAGCGACAACCAGGCTTCGCAAGATAAGTAGTTGCGGGACATTCATTTGTCATTGAACCACAACATGAGTTCGGAACTTGTTGACCCAGGGTTATGTAATCTTGAGCATTCTTACGGCCACAACATTTAAACTAGAAAAATAACATGATATCAATCAATGAAGAACCAAAAAAATTCATTTCTTAAAATTATTTACGGCAATCTCCAAAGCGTTCATAGGATAGCCATTGGCATCATCATTCTTTTCCCAAGCTTTGTCAACAATATCGCCCATAGTATTTAGAAATTGATTACGTTTAACGAAAATCCACACTACCAATGCTATTTGCAATCCGAAGAGTATAAACATAAAGACAGCGTACTAAAATTGAGCCAAATAAAATATAAAAATCAATTGGAGTTGTTCCATTTCAAAATTACAAATCAAATCCCGACTTACAGTTGTTGTACAGCAAACATTCTCCCGTATTGCACCACAGCAACCAAAGAATGCAACAACGAAAACAATACAACCCAAAATAATAATTAATATTGGTATCGTATCAGTATTAACGGCATCACTGAATGAAGAAAAACTGCCAATGCTTTTGATCATAAGAGAACCCAATATAATAAGTAATATGCCACATATCTGAAAATAAAAATTATCATAATTAACAAACTAATGGTGAAAGAAAATATCTCAATATTTAAAATTTAGTATTTTACACAAAATCTCCAAAATAATCAGATTGCACAGATTTTACAGAAGATTGTAAAAAATTAATCTCTTTTACTGAGTCACTTGTTTAAGATTAATTTAGGTATGTACATATTATATAATAACACTGTGGAACAAATTCAGGTTAGCAAAAGTTAGGTCGATTCTGAGAGTGAGGGGGTGAAAATAGAGGCTAAATTAGAAGAACCGTATCGCGGCGTTTGTTTATGTTAGTTCGAATTTATTTTTAATCGACCTTCGAACTTTGCAGTCAAATGCCGATTTTCAGCATATTGTTTATATGGTTTTTTTTGGCTATAATGGACGTTTCATAGCAAGCGATGAAAAATGTGGCAATGCGAGTGATTTTTTTTTTGGAAGCCTATAAATAATATTTCTCGCAAGAGTTTATCACTGACGTAAACTATGCCCCTAAAAAAGTTTGCTTTAATTGCTAATCAACTCTTATGCAATGGAAAAGTGAAAAGAAGAAGGCTATTCCTTTTGGTATACCAATGATGTGTTTAGACAGCAGCCCGTATCAAGAAGAAAATTGCTATGGATGTATCAACTACCATAAAACTTTGAATAGAAGGAAAGCAAAGAATAAAACTTATGTAGCAGTGCCAAGTGTCTAATTACCATTACCGCACTCAGAATTCGTTCCAGTACCAACATACCGAAGTATTGATCTTCAAACAGATATCAGTACTACAACCGCCGCTGCTACATCAATGGATTTCTTCTCAGAATACGACCTGGTGAAGGTACATCCTATGAAACATCAAAGGACCCAATCCTAGTCACACAAAACCAATTGGATGGAATTGTTGCAAATTTGTGTTTGACTCAGAAAAAATCAGAACTACTGGCTTCATTTTTGAAAGGAAATAATTTGCTGGCGAAAGGTACCAAAGTAACAGCATATCGAAAACGTTAAAAAGATTTAGAAACGTTCTTCATTGTGAATGATGCAAAAAATTTCGCTTTTTGCAACGATATTGAAAAGTTAATGGAGACGATAGGGTTAACCTATAAAAAAGATGATTGGCGTTTATTCATCGATAGTTTACTAATCAGCTTAAAAGTTGTGTTTTTGCACAAGACAAATAGAATGCCTTCTGTTCCGATTGCGTATAGCACTGACACTAGTGAAAATTTCGATAATTTGAAGCACATTCTGGATGTAGTCAAATATAACGAACACCAGTGGCGCATTTGCTGCGAACTCAAAATAGCTTCATTGATTACAGGCTTAACAGCATCTGGCCGTCCAAAATATCCGTGTTTTTTGTGAGATTCGGATTCACGATACGGAGAAGGTATTAAAGGAAGAAACCAGTACAAACAGCATAACTGGAATAGTCGCATTTGACGGAAATGGCCTTAAGGCCACGAAAGTCTTGTTCCTGAAATGAAAATTTTGTTGCCGTTGCTCCACATTAAACTTTTGAAATGTATCCCAAAAAGACCAGCAGTATTCAACCGCTTAAAAGACATTTTCGCAAGACTAAGTAACGCCAAAATTCAGGAAGGGGTCCCGACATACGGAAACTAATGAGTCGTCAAGATTTAAAGCAAGTTCTGACAGACCGAGAATTAAATGCATGGCTCGCATTGAAAGCAGTCATTAAAGGACTTTTGGGTAAGGAACGCAAAGACAACTACAGGCAATCTGTTGCAAACATGTTGGCAGCTTTCGATGAAATTGGGGTTAATATGTCGTACAAAATTCATCTCTTGCAGCAGCATCTTGATCAACTCGCTCAACAGTTGCCAACTGAATCTGATGAGTAAGGCGAACGTTATCACCAAAGTGCGCTTCCATTTGAAACAAGGTAACTATAGAGTGTGCATATTTTGAATTCCTAGATTTTTCTAATATCTTTGTCAGAGTGCACAATTTAAAAATGTTAGCGATTGAAAACTATTTTCGTTTCAGGTACAGAGGAAAGAAATCTCCAGATGCAATACTCGCTGAAATTTGTTGGTGGTATAAAAACACCTTTGAAGAAGAGGAAGACGAGGAAAAAGAGGAAGAAGGGGAAGACAAAGATGAAATTCCAGAATATCTGTTGGACGAAATTATCGACCTTTCTGATGATGATGACGATGACCAAGATATTAGAGAGAGCAGAGATGTTGATCCACAGCCGCCTGCTAAACGGCAACTGGCCAAATCATTAATTTAATTTATTTAATTATTTTACTTAAAACTTTTCATAACCAACATTTCAAAAATATATTTTTTTCCATATTTTTATAATTTCTTTTTCAATGTTTCTTCAAAACCAACACTGAACAAAATTGGTACATAAAAAATGAGAAGTAAATTAATATTAAGCTGGAAAACGCAAGTTTTGTATTATGATTGTTTTCTTTTCAAATGAAATTTATTGAAGAAACTGAGAAGCATATTATAGATCAAACAGAAAGCAAAAAAGACTTAGTTTTGTGGATAATATTTTCAAAAAGCATGAAAAAAAAATAATTTTTCCAACATTTTGCTTCATAAGCACCACAAAAATTTTCTAAATCAATTTGTTAAAAAATTTTAGTTGTTTCACAGGTCTCTAGCAATAATTTGGCTTTTACAGATTGTCGATTAGTCGACGAGTTTTAGCCAAAAAACCATACAAATAATATGCTGGAAATCGGCATTTGACTGCAAAGTTCGAAGGTCGATTAAAAAAAAATTCGAACTAACATAAACAAACGCCACGATACGGGTTTTCTAATTTAGCCTCTATTTTCACCCCTCACTCTTAGAATCGACCTAACTTTGCTAACCTGAATTTGTTCCACAGTGTATTAATAGGCCAGGCGATTTCTTGTGACCGATGTTTTGTTCTACCGTTTTAGCCCGATTTTGACCAAACGTATATTATTTGAAAGGTATTTGTTTTTAGCCATTTTGCAGATTTATAGATTTTTAATTTTTTCCTCTATTTTGAATAAATTGCATTTAAAGTTTCTACAAACACATACATAAAATGATACAATGCTATGTGTGTGTTTATTAAATTTGTTAATAGGTTAGTTAATGTGTTTGTTATCTTCATTGACAATAATAATAAACCATAAAAGTGTTGGTTTGTGAATTGGCTAAGTTGAAAAAAAGCTTCCTAGAATTGCACTCGAATTTCGAGCGCTGGAATCTGCTAGTATGTATAATTATATATGATGTTTAAATCAATGTACATATATACCATATATTGAGTACTATGATAGGGAGAGCTTTGCAAATTTGTGTGAGGTCGCCTATTAATAATGTTAGTAACTATGCCAGAAATGGGCGGGATCAGATAAGTCGACGTGGTACCTCCCATACAAAGTAATTACTGAGTATCATATATCTCGAGTACTATGATAGAGACAACTTTGCAAATTTGTCTTAGGTCTTCTATAATTAACGTGAGCATACAAAGTAAATAAAAAATGTCATATATCTGAGTACTGTAATAATGAGAGCATTGACTCTTTGCGGGGGAGGGGGGTAGCGAAGCACACCGGATTACATCTAGTATTATATAAAAAGTTATAAAAAATACCATACAAAAAAACAAACAAACATTGATGTATTTTTTTTTAATTGTTATTGACAATTTACCACACACAATTGGTCGATTTATAATATATACTCCTATATAATATATAGTTATAATAGCATATTGGGTACAGTTTTTGTATTAAAAATAAGTTGGCGCTCGCGTTCACTCAACTTTTTTTCTATCGCTGTTTTTATTTTTACCTCAATTTTTAATATTTTTTAAATAACTATAAACACTCTTTCCACTTCTGCTAATTTGAATTGCAATTTCAGCTTTTGACGCACCATTTTCTGACAATATTCAAAATTTTAAATTTTTCGAATTCACTTAGTACATTTCCCAGTGGCATTTTGTTTATCAGTAATGTTTTTAATAAAATTAAATTGAATATTGAATTGTTTTATTAAAATGGTCCTTCTTGTCAAACAAAGATTTTTGCGCGTTTGCTCCATACAATTTGAACGACTTAATATGCTAGGTATTGCGACGTAGAAGACTTTAATAACAGCATTTCGAATTAATCGAAGTTTTGTGTAATAAAAGTCAAATTTTTGGAAAGAAAACATATTAGTATAAGTTCCACAAAAAGGTGACAATTATTGCATGCATACTTCAAATTTTATGGAACATTGGTTCACAGATTACCAAATTATGAAATTAACAGAATGCACTTGTCAATACGTTTTTCTTTTTCATTCTTGAATTGATAGCAAACTTTTGGACATGTTCAAATGAAACTAGCGTCATAAATGACAGCATTGGTTTAATTTATTGATACCCGTACATTTCAAGAAATTCACAACAATACAGGGAAAAGAAACCTACTTCCTATGATAACGTTTATTTTTGTCACAAACGAATTATCAGTTCCATGAAACTGAGTTGGATCAATAATTAAAATTATCGATCAGTTTATTTTTACGCACAAATGACAACATTTCAGACTGTTATCTAAAACAACTAAGTTAGCTATAGTCGGTGGAGGCCGACTATGCGACTACCATTAGTTTCGGAGAAGGGTTTAAAGTCAAACTATGCCGGGTAATGTCTATAATGGATTTAAAACATTAAGCATAAATCAAATAGTTCATTCTTTTGAAGGCCTTTTTTAAGTTTAATGTTAATTTGAAAATGAAGAAGAAATAAATGAATAATTTTTATTTATTTAAATAAACTACTCATGTACATATATACGTTAAAAAAATAAGAACAGATTTACTGTACTGCCCCCTTATAGGATCTATTAACTTGTAAATGTCGAAATTTTCGCTGCACAGTTTTTTTTTGACGCTGACTGTGTATTTAATATGGTTACGGTCGTCCATTTTTCGTCCTAGTCCCCATATGAAAATATTATACGGGAACTAATTCAAAACAATACCAAGCAAAATTGGTTTATGCTTACTACATATATCTCCTATTAGTTGGAGGACTTAAGATTCTTTTCTCTTAAGTCATGGTATAGCGTATCATATAGTCCGTCTAGACTGGCCTTAATTTTCCTACTTGTTTTTAAACTTTGCTTTATCTTTAGTGAATAAACACACTGAAAATGTGCACTTCCGCCAAAATTGATTGTACACCTGTGGAATTTTGAAAGATTATGAAAATGATCGATTTTCATTAAAAAGTCGACTATCATGTCACATAAGATATTTTAAAATTATAGTGTGATTCTGGATCTATTTATATTTCGATTAGCCACAGATACACAGTGGCTTTGATTTCTTATTTTCACTAACAATATTTTCAAATTGAATAAACTTTACTTCTGAAAATTTTCACTCGGTAAACAAACTTGTGTTTCTTATTTAAATCCTTTTCACAAGTTTAAGAATGATAACACATTATCTTATTTTAAGTTAACATAGTTTATGGAAATATGACAACCACACTTTTAACATACATTTTATGGCGTATAATTTCACTTACCACAAAAATTAAATTAAAAACATATAAAATATATTTAACAATATGTGCTAAGCAATTCATTTTGTTTGTTCGTGTTTCTATTTTTTCTATTATAATTACTTTTTTTAAGGAAATTGGCCTAAATTAGCACTTTTTAGCCAAACTAAAAATTTTTTTATTCGTATATTTCACAATAGATTTTTTCGCGTTACAATTGAACTGAACGCGTCGATAACAAGTGTTCGAATAATTAAAATGGTTTTGCCAACAAAGCCTTTTTAATTGGAATGTTCTCAGAATTGTGGAAGGCAAATACTGTATCTTATCTTTCTTATCATATCTTTTAAATTTTGTAATTGTTTTTTTTATATATAAAAAAAAAATAATTGAAATCATAAGCATTCTATTTCACTTACTCCTTTTGTTTTTAATAGCGAGGAGAGCCCATTTATTTATATAGAATCTTATTTCAAATCGTATTTAATAGAGGTAAATATTACTAAAACTGCATGGCTTATATTATGTGCACCATATTAATTTATTTGTTTCAAAAATAGCAGCGCAAGGCAGGTTTATATGTGTTATCGGTTGTAGACTAATTGTACCCGAGATATTAATGATTCACAACTAGAATCATGCTTGATGTGATTTTGTAAGAGTTTTTTCTGTGAATCATTCAAAACTATAACAATTTTGTTTACCGCTCAGTTATACTTCATTGGTCTATTTCGATATCGTTATAAATTACTGTGACGAATCTTTATTATTCTACAATGTTCTTCACCATTAGTTCTGTTCGTTCATTGAACATATTTTTTTTTTCTTTTAAGGAATTCTTTTACCGTTTTAAGTCTCACTCATTATTATTATTTAAATTTCAATTCAACATCTTAAGTTAAACATTTCTAGAAGATCATCTTTAACTATTTTATTTATTTATTGTTCGTTTAACTTATAATTACAAATTATAAGAAAACATAGTTGAGAGCAATAGCATCCTAGGGCTTAAGCTCTTTACATTAAAATAAAATATTATAATTTATTTATTAACTTAAAGTTAATACGTATATACATATTTACATGTTTTATATTTCATTGTAAAGATTTGATATTTTGAGAAATTTAGTCAACAGGGCAATATTATCTATAGAAGGATGGAACAGTGGATACAAAGGGTCGAAATTGGAAATATTGCTTTACGGGAGTTATTAGTTTTCGGGCAGTCACAAAGGAAATGTGATGGATTTGTGGGATATGGGATGTTACAGTTACAGAAAGGTGTGGTACTGTTATTAAATAAATATCCATGTGTGACTCTAGTATGACCTAGGCGTAATCGCTCGTATTTAGTACAATCTAGTCTACTAACATTCTTCATATTGTCGTTCATGTAGCTGTAAATGGTTTTCATATTTCGATTAATATTCCTATACCAGGTAGATGTTGCGTCAAAAATTTGGTCTTGTTCATTTTCTAAGTATTTTCTGTCAATTAATGATAGCAAGTCTTTTCGATTGAAGTTTTGAGTTGAATGTAAAGGATGTTTCGCAGCAGTCTTGGCGGCAAGATCCGCAAACTCGTTTCCCTTTATTCGGCTGTGTCCAGGGACCCAAATAACTATAATTTTTTGGAGATTTTGCAGTTAGAGTGCTCCTAATGTTGGAAATGTAATACCCATTATTTGAAACATTCTGTATTGCTTGTATCGATGATGGAGAGTCTGCGCATATAGCGAATTTTCCTTGCTTATTCTTCACATATGATACAGCTTCATAAATTGCTATCAATTTGGCCGAAAATATGGAGCTGTGGGTTGGTAAGTTTGAAATTTTAATAATAGTATTTTCTGTCGTAATGCTAAATGTTACTGAATAATCAGTTTTGGATCCGTCGGTGTATAAAAATTGAAAATCCTTAAGATTATCATTGATCGCGCTAAACATTGTATTAAATTGAGATATATCGGTAGTGGATTTTGATAGTTCATGCAGGGATATATCGATGGTAGTAGGGTCTGACGACCAAGGAGGGGCTGTTTTATCTTGTTCTTAGGAATATGTAAAGGGATGTCTAATTGATTACGATTCCGTATTGTCCTGTAAATGGCTGATGGTACTTTGAGTATTTTTTTTTTGAAATTTTAACTTTTTTCGCTAACTGATTTAGCGGAGTATTGGTATTATATAACAATACTAGCTGACCCGGCAAACTTCGCTTTGTCCAAAAGAAATTTTTTGATTGAAATAATTTCGAATTTTTTTTTTTTTTATGAAAATTATCGATCGTGACGCAATAATATAATTTGAATACAACACTTTTCGAATTCAGTTGAATTCAATATCTTATAATTATACGCATAGCTGACCCGACGGTCTTCGTCTCGTCCAACATTTGGCGAAAATAAAGTCAAGTATTAATTAAAAAAAAAGAATAGAACAATGATTGTAATCAATTTAATGCTGTACGATATACAACATATTCTGTTTTCTGCTCCGGAGCGTAAATGAATAGTGAGGATGGTTTCCCAACTCGGGAACACGCAACATATAGCTGGCCGTGTGAAAGCAATGATATTTTCAAATTTATGACGCACACTTCCATGGACTGTCCTTGTGACTTGTTTATTGTAATCGCAAATGCAAGTTTCACTGGGAACTGAACACCTTTGAACTGGAACGTCAAATCGGTTGAAGTCAAGGGAATTCCCGGAATTAAGCATCTTCCTTGAACCGCCCTTTCAAAATCCTTGCCACTATCACATTACTCATTAATATCGTCACAATCAGTCGGGTTCCATTGCATAGTTTCTGGGCATAAGGATGACAGATCCAACTTTAATTCGAATTAGAAGATTCACCGTAAAACAGCGTGCATAATGGCTCTGGTGGTGGAAGCAATTTGGCAATTTCACCTTTCCGCCCACACAACACAATCCATGCGGTTCTTTCTCAAATTTAACTGCATTGCAATGCTCACAAACGACAGACATCTGGCCGAATTGAACCGATGTGTGCGAACTGTATTGTATGTTGGGCTCATATCGAAAGGGTGCATGCTCAATGTTCACCTGAATAATTTGTTGTAGCCTACGTTGTCGTTCAAAAATCACACATTGTGATCTGGCTTCATCACTTTGCCGAGCACGAACTTCTCTTCCTCTCAATCATTGTTGCTCATTGTGTGCTTCGTTGATCTCTTCTGACTGTCGCGCACGATTTCCAACCATTCTGGTCGAACTGATTCCCTTCCAATAGCACGTTCCTATTCCGTTCGACGTGTTGCGACATTTCGCTGCTGCGTTGCATCCTGAGAACGTCGTCATAAAAATAATAAAGTTATCCGAAAGTCAAAAAGAATATATATTTTTAAAGAAACAGTTATTCAATAATATACCAATTTTTTGACATTAAAGCCCTTATGTAAGCTTAAATTTAAGTATATTATTTTTAGATCCAACTTTGCTATTAAATTATGTGATGGAAGACCTGGCAAATGAAGTAAATTAAAAAGTCTCTGGATAAATTCACTCTCCTTCATCTTTGTTATGCTGCTGAAATTCCAATTTCTCTTAAACATTTTCCTTCAAAACGATCCAAGATATTAAAGTAGAATAATTAATTTTATGAAAGTAACCCCACCCACTTATCCGATTCCACCCATTTTCAACTCACACTAATAACTCACATTATATTATTCAAGAGACTTTTATTATTTTGAAAATTTATTTTATACAGTAGGTGACATGCCCACTTGTCCAGTCACATAAATAATAGATGAACGCACACAAACTTGCAAAGCTCTCCCTAATCTTATACTCGCTATATGTACATAATATTTAATCAGTACTATATAGGAGATGTACCCCGCCCACTTATCCGATCCAGCCTATTTTCGTCGGGTGTACTTACACTAATAACAAATGACATCACATAAAGTATCAAAGATATTGAGTCCGATATTAAGTGATTAATTTTTTGTAGGTGCCACGCCCACTGTTCTGATAACGCTAATTTTTACAACGGCTACTCACAGCAATAATAGATGACCTCATACAAAGTTGCATAGCTCTCCCTAAAACAGTACTCAAGATATATGATGTTAAAAATTAATTTTGTATGGGAGGTACCACGACCACTTATCCGATGCCGACCATTTTCGGTATGACTATCCATATTAATAACAGATGGCCTCACACAAATTTACAAAGCTCTCCCTCTCATAGTACTCAATATATATGATGTTAAAATGGAATAACCGCGTACAGCGCCATCTGTTGCGACTTTTTGTACTTTTCTTTTTTTCCTAAATCTTCGCGTGGCAGTTACAAACAAGCACGCAGAAGAAAGTATCCCTTTTGGTCGTGTAGTTTTCAAGTTTTAAGCGGACGAACAAACCATGATTCATTTTTATATATATAGATACGAACGAGTTTTGTAGTTTCAATTTCTCGTTGTGCATTTAATGGTTTAATGTTAGCTTCAAACAACATATTGTTTATTGGCGTAGAACGGAAAGCCCCGAGGGAAGCTCTAACAGCTGAGTTAAGTATGGAATCAATTTTTCTAAGTTGGGATCTAGGAGCTGATCCATAGAGTGGAAGACCATAATTTATTTTTGAGATTATAAGAGGTTTGGTAACTGAAATGAGAGAGATTGTATTGCAGTTAAATCTTGTGCTAGAAAGGCATTTTAATATGTTTAGCCGGTGTGTTAGGGCAGTTGTTAGGTTGTCAATGTGATCATTCCATTTGTATCTCTTATTAATGTTTACGCCAAGTATCCCCAGAGTATCCGTTTTTGAAATTACGATGTTCGATGAACGAATTTCGCAATGACAGTTTTTTAGTCTACAAACCTGTATATATTTACATTTTATGGTAGAGAGAGTAGCTCCAATTGCATTACACCAATTTTTAATGTCATTAAAGAGATTGTCCAAATTCAGCACAGTGTTTATCTTTCTGTCCGAACAAATAATTAAATTAAAGTCGTCGGCGTATGCACAGAAATCAATTTCCTTATGTAGGTATATGATTGAACATAACTTATTATATGCTATCACAAAAATAATTACTGATAAGGGAAGGAGTTTGAGTAACAATTTTTGATTCGTACAATCTTTAACTATATTTATACCCTATACCACTATGATTAGTTTGTGCTGATGTTTGCAATTATCAAAAATATTTGAACTACCTACCTTTTATTATATCGATCGATTCAGAATCACTTGTTTTGATATTACATCGCTTAGAAATAAATAAATAATCACTCTTTTCTCTTTTCTGTACACTGGTACATTTATAATTCATTCGAATATCGCCTTGGATTTTGTTTCATGATAGCTTATCTAGAAAATCTGTAAGTTATAGAGTGGGGTCTCGGTAAATTTTCGAGATCCAAATTAAAATGTAGCGTGCAATAACTTAGTTTTTTTTAAATGTTTTGACCATTTTTTTATTTACTCGTAATTAAAAGTGGATTACTTGCAGAAGTGTGTATATCGTGAAACTGCCTTAACTGAGAGAATTTGCTGTGAGTGGTTTCAATATTTTAAGAATATCAAATTTAACATCAAAAACAATAAACGTAACGGAAGCCCGAAAGTGTAGGTAAGACACAGAATTGGAATTATTGGATAAAGATTCGAGCAAAATTCAAGAAAATCTTGCATTTTCATTAGGAGTGAAGAAAATAAGATTCCATATTTATTGACAGACACGACTAAGTTATTCTCCAGTATAAAAATGCTACGACGCCGGTCAAAGCCTATTTGGAAACATTCAATTATGAGGTATTAGCCCAACTGCCGTTTTGCTCCTTCTGATCGATGATATATGGCCTACTGAGTACATTTCACATCATATCAAGGAACCAAAAATTTGATAGTTTCGTGAGTTATCTCAAAAAATTAACCATTTTTCCGACACGATATTCGTAAGCTGCCCGAAAAATGAAAAAGTAAATACCCAATATGAAATATTTTTTCTGTACATTAATTTTCTGATTGTTGAATACAATAGTTTCGCCATAATTTAAATTAGCGAAAAAGAATTATTTATATTTTACTTCATAACTATTATGTTAAGCTGTCTTCATTACCAACAATAATAATTTGATTGTTATTGCGATAAGAAATCATACAAAAACTTTAAACAAATAAACAATATATTTGTGTATATCAATGACTCATAGCAACAACATTTGGAAATAAATGCTATCTATATGTATATGTATACTACGGATATAACTTTTGCCATTTAGCCCCATAAGCCATGTAAAAATATCGAGATATTATTATGGTATTAGTTTTTCTCAATCGGTAAAAAAAAGTTTTTCAATCTTTGAACAAATATAATATTTTAGTTAAAATAACATGTTTTTTTATTTTTTACTTACACTATCTTTAAAAAATATATTTGCCTGCCAATTTGGAAGGATAATGATACCATCGCGATGTTTTTGCATTATTTTATACACAAAAGAAATTATTTTTATTGTAGTATAGCCTATACCACTATGTGTAACTAACAAAAATTTGCTCTAGACTGATCTTTTATTATACCGATCGGTTCAGAATCATTTTCTGAGTCGATTTAGCGCTGTCCGTCCGTCCGTCTGTATGTCGGTCTGTCCGTGTGTCCATGTAATCATTGTAATCGAACAACAGGTTGCAAAAACATTTAAAAAACAAATTTTAGAGAAATATGTGCACTATTTAATTTTTTTTTTTTTATAGGTTTAAGTGAAAATCGGGAAGCAAGAGCTTTGTATGGTTTATTTTTGGACAACTGATAAATGGATTTAATAAACACACATAAATCCAATTTGAACGAGATAATATGGAAATGCATAATCACGATTTCCGCTACATTTCAATATTTGTAGGACCTTTAATATTAAACAAGTAAGAGTAATAAATTCGCAGTACCGAATCATTCGTACCCCTCATCCGTCTTCTAAGCACATTATTATAACTAATATTGTTAACACTAAGAGACAAAAAAAAGCATAGAATTGTTATTATAATGGCTAGATTTTTTACAATGATGTTTACAATTCATAAGTGAATTAACAAAAATTTTCGGTATTTTCGTGCTTTTTTAATTGAAAACAATTATTAAATGCAATCAGCACACATATGTATGTACATACAATTATATTCTTGTTTGTTTATCAGCGACACATGCACATTTTTGTTTGCTTGAACGCTTAGATGAAAAAAAATCAACAAGCAATCGACATGCACATGTTCCTTTAGGTATAAACATTTCTCAGTATGATAATTAGTTATTTATAGTTCGGTTCGAGATCATGTATAATTTTCTAATACTAGAAAAGATAATACTTTATGCAATGTAAGAGAAATTTGGAAAAAATTGAAGACAGTGCTAGATGGAGTAGCTACTTTCGAACAAAGCGACTTAACTCAACATTAGAAAGAAAAGAACATGAGAAATGTTTTTTCTTTCTTTTCATACGAGAGTTAGAACGAACAAGCAGAGTTTTTTTCCAATTTATAGCTTTCTCTACATTAACATCGCTTTGATCAATTACAAATCTCGTAATGTGAAAAAAGCTCTTTTGTTTTGCCAACCGTCCCACAGATGGGAACTGTAATGGCATGTGAAATCTTAACAGATTTATCACAATTGCATTGGACCGTATGTTTTGTATGTTAGTTTTTATGTATTGTCGATCTTGTGTTGTAATAATAATTAGTTATTTATAGTTCGGTTCGAGATCATGTATAATATAATGAGTTGAAGCAATAGGCAGAAGGATGCTGAAGATGAACAAGTCGCTTTGTTCGAAAGTAGCTACTCCATCTAGCGCTGTCTTCAATTTTTTCCAAATTTCTCTTACATTGCATAAAGTATTATCTTTTCTAGTATTAGAAAATTATACATGATCTCGAACCGAACTATAAATAACTAATTATTATTACAACACGAGATCGACAATACATAAAAACTAACATTTTTCAGTATGTTTAGTTTTATATCGGAGTGTCACTACATTTTCATACGTCATTCTTTACCTATTTGGTCTAGAGGCTCCAAATGCAATACACAACTTCTGCAGATTGTGACGAGCCTAATCGATCTATTGCGGACAAGAAAATGTTTTCAACAAACAGACAGACGGATATCGATAGATCGACTTTTCCTTATATAAGGATCAAGAATATATATAGTTTATGCGGTTTCCAGAATTTATTTCGATGAGTTTCAAAAGGATTGGAAAACTGACACAGTGGTGTTGAGGGTATAAAAATAATAATTTAATATGCGTATGAGTAATATTATATAATTTTACTTTACACACTGCCATGAGCACAATGCACTGGGCTAAATGTATGGAATGGTGCGCATTGAATTTGTGTTTTATACAAAATAAAGAATTTTGCGCGTATTTGACACTTGCACCCTCAATTAAAATCAAGAATAGAATTAAGTTCAATTTGTTGATATAAAAGGTCCTTTAGTTGGAAATAATGGATTACGTCAGAAATTATGTGCATGCATTTCCGTAGAGAAAATCTTGAAAAATCGGAAACTGTTAGCACAGTTATATAAAATTGCCTAAAAAGATCACTTTTTGATTGAAATATCTAAAAATTTCTACGTCAGAAACAACCTTAAAAACTTTGTGAGGAAACAAAAGCCGCAAATTGGTAGGCCTCTGTTACCGTCAACTTTGTTGGTATCTTCTACTTATCATGCGAGTATATACACATTAAGAAAAATATTTAAATATAAAAGGTCTTGAAAGATTTTCGAAATTGCTTTCGGCTTGGAAAGTTTTGAATGCAAGTTCATTTCAAAAAAATAATTTTCATTATCAGTTCCATGTAATATTTTCGCCATAAAAGTTACATACCTAACGTATACATGCTTTAGTCGTATTAACATATTGTTCGAAAAATAAGTTCAATCGAAAAAAATCCCCTAGCTTAAATAAAATAGATAAAGTCGTCGAGTACTTTCTAAATAATTTACTATATCACTTAGATTATCAAAAACATGTTATTTCCACCCATAAGATCATTGTTTTGATAAGTAACAATATACTACTTAACGTACTTTTATTTAACCCTATAATGCGACGATTTCGTAAAATTTAATTTAAAAAAATATGTTATGTTTTTTAAGTCGATTCGATGTCGATGTCGACGTCGGCGAAATCAACCATAAGTCGTGTCATCTATACTTGAATAAAGCATGTGTTTTATAAATTGTTCATGATGATCGTTGGCCTTCAACTTAATTTTACGATGTTTTATCAATGTTTTGAAGATTAAAGTTAAAGGTACAGACCACTCTCGAAAAAGTTGAAATAGTGTATAGAGTGAGATACTTTAAAACATTATAATGCCGGCTATACACCAGGCAACGGTTGCTTCAATGTGTTGTAGCAACAATGATACACACGTAGCAACGGTTGCCTCAACCAAGCAGATATATCAAAAAGTTTTGATATTTTTCGTTGGTTGATGCAACCGTTGAAGCAACCGTTGCCTGGTGTGTAGCCAGCATTAAAAAGCGTGTGCTATATGTTGCATGACAGCTAATCAAATGTTCTTGTTTATTTGTCAATGTGAAGTAAAATAAAAGTAAAATAACTTTCTGAAAGTCTAAATGAAAATCTAATAGAAAAAAAAAATAGAAAACCGTTAAGTTGAGTATGTAAAAGGAAATATAGATTATAGAAATAGCAAAAACAAAAAAGGCTGAAGATGAGACGTGTGCTATCTAACTTGTCTCATTGAGCTCGTAAAAAGCTTTGAAAGCTCAAAAGCGTTGCAATCAAAACGCGTTTTCTGTACCTTTATCTGAAATTTTTTATATGTTTTTGTACTTATATATATATATAAATAAATATAACTGTCTGTTTTATCCAAAAGGGATAATATTTCAGGGAAGGTATCCTAGGTGGAACCCTCAGGTCGCTCTGAAATTAGGATATAGGGGACAGAGGTGACTAACTGGTTTTAAGAAGTAATTGTCTTCACCACATGAAAATTATTAACCTTTTACAAGCAAAGAAAAGTATCGATTATAAATATAAATAAATTTCCCAAAGTATATAATTCATCCACAGAAAAAACTCAAAATCTTTTTTATTAAATTCATATGTATGTTTAGACAACCTATTAATTTTTAAATTCAAATAATATTATTGAACTCATATAAAGAATTTAGAATAAAACAACTTTTCAGTAATTGATTTTAAATCTATAATATTAATAGGCAAGGCAATTTCTTGTGACCGATGTAAGTTTCACAGTTTTACCCCGATTTTGACAAAAAATTTATCATTTGAAAGGTATATCTTTTTAGCTGTTACCCAGATTTACACATTTTCATCGTCTGGAATATTTTTTTGGAGTTATGATCGTTTAAAGTTACTACTAACACATACATAAAATTATGTAATGTGTGTTTATTAAATGTGTTAATGTGTTTGTGTTAATGTCTTGAGTTTTTTTTTCTTAATTTAAAATGAGTTGAATTGTGAAGCATACCTTGGGTCCTTATTAAATGAAAAAATAAAATTTCTTAGAATTTGCACTCGAATTTCGAATGCTAGAATCTGCTAGTAATATTAAATTTTCAAAAATAGAAAGGTATTAAATAAACTTTTATTATTTAAATGCGAAATTCGATAATCTCATCATCTAAAAATTTTACAAATTGCGGACTATAATTTCATAAAGAACAGTTTTAAAGATTATCTGTAAGATAGAAACGACTTTTTGTTTTCGTGTGTTATAAATAGGAGTGGTTCCAAAATATGAAAGGATATATTCAAAATACTTTTCTATGTTTGCATACTTCTATTGACAAATGAACTCCCAAAATTATTCTTCTGAAGCTCTAGCTTTTTTTATGACCTTTTATATTTTTTTCCTTATCTTTGTTTGCTTAGTTTTTCAGTTATAACTCAAGAACCATTGATGATTTCTCATTTAATTCTTCAGCAAAATCATTACATTAATACTTAGAAATATGAGTTATGATTATCATAATAGTTTGGCCTGAGAATGCAAAAGCCTTTGGTACAGAATTTTCACTATGACTTCGAATTTCTCACCGCCCGACAATGACACCAAAAATGTTCCACAGTGTAATTAAAGTAAAGGATTATTACAATTTAATATTAAATTCATGTATAAATACTCAGTAAACAAATATAATTTAATTTAGTAAAAAAAATGATTAAATGTAATATAAGTAAAAATTTAAAAAAAAATTAAGAAAAAATTTATTTTAAATATTTCAATTAACATAAAAATAGAATAAAAGAGAGCTGGCAATAATTTACTGAATTAGTTCTTTCTTAGAGTACTAGGACGAAGACGATCTGAATGAATATAGAAGTGCTACTTAGATATGAAGCTTCATTGTCATACACATGTTATGATATCTTTTGATCTCCTTGAATGTGTAAATAGTATTCTTTAAAACAAGTAGAGGGGTGCACTTCTATAATATTAATAGGCTAAGCGATTTCTTGTGACTGATGTTTTGTTCTACCGTTTTATCCCGATTTTTACCAAACGTATATTATTTGAAAGGTATTTCTTTTTAGCCGATTTGCAGATTTACAGATTTTTTAATTGTTTCCTTTATTTTGAGTAAATTGCATTTAAATTTGCTACTAACACATACATAAAATTATACAATACTATGTGTGTGTTTATTAAATTTGTTAATGTCTCTGTAATAAAAATGAGTTTGTTTTTTGTGTTGATTTGTGAATTGGCTATAATTGATTAGCATACTTTTAGGGTCTTTATTTAATGAAAAAATAAAATTTCCTAGAATTTGCGCTCGAATTTCGAAGGCTGGAATCTGCTAGTATATCTTATTTTGTGTTCGAGTATTAACGTTCTTAGAACAAGGAGAGCTATTTCCATTATCAATTTTGATACATATTTCTTTAGATACATCAATAAGGGCTGTTACGCAGCTGTGTTTGGGTCGAAATCCTGATTGCAAACCATTATTATTAACGTAATTACTTATACTAGCAGATTCCCTTGACCCATTCGATCTGAAATTTTGCAGGCAGGCTCGTGGTAATGACGGAAATGAACTAACAAATTTTTTTAGTGATGCCAAAACAATGGAAACTTTTAAATTTTTCTACCAGAGTTAATAAAAAAAATGTACAAAGGGTTAGTTTTTATTATATTATTACCCCAACGACCACAAAAACAACAAGTCCAGCTATGACAAAACACAACATTTAGAATAAAACAAGAACAATATAGAAACATCATATTTTTCATTTTTTTTTACTTTTTCAGAGATTTCCCTGGACCTGTTCCACCGATTTCAATGATTTTTAAAATAGAAATCTTCCCATGAATTTGGTGAATCATTCTCATTAAAAATGATCACTGAAGCTGCACCATTGAAGGCGTGATCGTGACAAGAACAACATATAAAATTATATTTTTTCAAAGACTTTTTTTAGTTCTTCATTCAAATCTCGGGCCCTAATCGACCGATTTAGACGATTTTAAATAACAAACTTTTCAGGATGTTATTGAATCATTTTGTATGCCAACGAGCACCCCAGCTGCCCGATTGATGCCGCCATCGTGATTTCAACAGACGGACAGACGGACATCGCTATATCAACTCCGGTTGTTATAAGGATCACAAATATATATATTTTATGGGGTCCAAATTTTTTTATCTAATTATTACAAACGGAATGGAGGGTATAAAAACACTGCAATATGTTATCCCTCATCCGGAAATAATAGAAGCGACGAAAACGACGTTTATTCGTTGAAACGTACATAACCCACTCACAAAATAAAAAAACATAACGTGTTTTCTCTTATTCGGAAGATTTGACTCAACGAAAACGCTGTTTATTCGTTGAAGCGTAAATTAATGATAAATATTTTTGTTTTTAATGATATATACTTAACAAGTAAGTAAATTATAGTCGGTCTAGACCGACTATATGATACCCTATACCATGCGTTTAGAGACCCTATCTCATAGGCCCAACTAGGTTAGGTTAGGTTAGATTGATAAGAGGAGCTATGTATACACATAGCTCATATCCGTTATGTCTGGATATACACCTAAGCCAGTAGGTCGGCTTGTTGTGCGCTCTACATCTCTACTTTCCGGTTATCTACCCCTCTTACTAACTTATAAATTCGATCTAATCAGCAAATTTCCTGAGTATTTTCCAGCTTATCCCCCTTAGACCCGTCAGGCCTGGTAAGATGTCGCTGGATAGATATCTGACCCTTGTTCTCGCAAATGCAGGACAGTAACAGAGGTAGTGTTCTAGGGTTTCGTCATTCTCTCCGCAAGCTCTACAAACGGCTGATTCCGCCCGTCCTATACGGTATAGGTGAGCCCTCAGCTCAGAGTGTCCAGTGAGGATGCCAATTACCCTACTAAGGTCTACCCTATTCAGATTCAGGATCTCCCTTGTTCTTGTTGCGTTGGGAGAACCCCATAATATCTTTGTAACCTTACCCACATCATTCTCTTCCCAAATTGATACATGTGAACTGGTCGCCCAGTCTGCCAGTTCCAATTTGAGAGACTTGAAAGGTATTGGGTTTTCCAAATTTACTCTTTCCAGGAAAGACCCCTTCCTGGCCAGTTTGTCAGCAATCTCATTTCCCATTATACCACTGTGTGCTGGGATCCAAACAATTTCAAGTCTGCCTCTTCTGGAGAAGTTTGAAATCTCCTCCTTACACTCGAGGATAGTCCTTGATCTAGTTTTGTCTGCGGATATCGCTCTGATAGCCGCTAGACTGTCCGTAAATATTTTCACGTCTCCCGGACTTGGGGAATCCCGTGCGTTAATATACCTAATACATTCCCTTATCGCCACCAATTCAGCCTGAAAGACGGAGTTGTGGTCCGGAACACGGAGGTATACCCCTGTGGAACGGTCCTCATCGTAGAAACCTATCCCAGTCTTACCATGCAGACTAGAGGCGTCCGTATAGTAATGTGACCCTGGAAGGTTCTGTAGAATATTTCCGTTCATCCAACTTTCCCTGTCTGGTATCCGGATACTGCAGGGTATATCTGTTGACACTTCCGCGATTCTATCACAGCTAATATTCACTGTGTTGAGTCCCGGAATTTGGTCTAAAATAGTCTGGCGTCTGGTCATGTGGTCGGTGATATACCCCTGTTACCCTTATTCGTAACATGGCCAGAGCTGAATCATATTTAATTCTAATCTCGATTGGGTGTATAGATAGAATATTCTCTAAAGCCCTCGTAGATGTAGTCCTTATTGCACCACTGATTCCTATGCAACAGAGACGCTGTATCTTTTGGAGTGGTTTAATGTAACATTTCCTGTTCATTGATGTCCATATGACTAAGATGCGTAGGTTAGAATAGGTCTAACGACGCTTGTGTACAGCCAATGTGTCATCCTCGGGTTTTAACCCCATTTTGAGCCTATAGCTCTTCTGCAAATGGCCCATACACGATGAGCCTTCGCGACCCTGCTCTCGATGTGGTTTTTCCAAGTAAGTTTTTTATCGAGAATCACGCCAAGGTATTTCACCGTCTGTGTGATTCTAATCGTTTTGCCTGGAAGCGAGGTTCATCAAAGTCGATTATTTTCGTCTTCCTTGTAAAGAGGCATATTTCAGTTTTCTCTGGGTTCACATTCAAGCCCCTCGGTTGTGCCCAGTCATATGCTATTTCGAGTGCATTCGATGCCCTCCTACATAAATCTCTAGGATCTTTCCCCCTTAACAGTATCGCTACGTCGTCTGCGTAGCAGACAGGTTGGAAACCCTTATTGGCTAGAATCCTTAGCAGACTGTTTATAGTGGTCACCCAGAGAAGGGGGGATAAAATCCCCCCTTGAGGTGTTCCACAATAAACCTTGTTTCTTATTTTAATGCCACCAACCTCGCAACTTATCCATCTATTCCCTAGCATGTGACTGATCCAGGCCTTAATATCCCGGTCAATGTCGAATCCTTCTAGGCATTGGAGTAGCGTATTGGTTGATACATTGTTAAAAGCTCCTTCTATATCAATGAATATAGCTAGGGTGAAGATTTTTAGATCAAAGGATCTATCGATGTGGTGAACTACTTCATGAAGCGCAGTTTCCACTGAGCGTCCCTTTAAATAAGCGTGCTGTTTGAATTTCAACAACTCATTTGGGATTTGATATTTAACCATGTTATCGACTATTCGCTCCAAGGTTTTCAGTAAGAAGGATGTAAGACTTATCGGTCGATAGGCCTTTCGGTTCGCGTAGCTTTCTTTTCCCGGTTTTGGTACGAAGACCACTTTGGCCTCCTGCCATGCCCTGGGGGTGTACGCTAATTTTAGGCAAGCAGAGAATATGACAGCCAGACTACTACCAATTAAGTCCCCGCTTTTTTGTAGTAGAGCAGGAAAGACTTCATCTGGGCCTGCTGCCTTAAAAGGGGCAAAGCTTTGTATTGCCTTAATTACCATATTTTCGGTTATTTTATCATTTCTTTCCTCTCGATTTTGTTCCTCATTATGCCCTTCATATTGTTCCCCATCGTGTCCCGTCTGCTGTTCCACGTTGGTTCCAGTTTGTCGGGACACATTGGTACCAATTTCTGGGTTCCTATTTGGCCCAAGCTCTTCGGTAAGAAAGTGTGTTTCTATCAATATTCTTAAGGACTGTTCCATTAATTTCGCCCGAGTCCCTTCCTTATCGACTAGAGTTTCAGGCTGTGAATGGGTTTTCGATAAGAATTTCTTGATTTTCGAGACGTCATTAACGCTATCAACCTGTTCACAGAAAAGTTTCCAGGAGTTGTGTTTGGCTACTCGAATCTTTTTGTTGTATTCCCTGAGTTTGTCATGATAGTCATCCCAGTATACTACATGTTTTTTACGACGAGCCCTATTAAATAATCTTCGAATGTCCTTCCCAAGATTTATCAACTCCCCTGTCAGCCAGGGTTTCTCTCGGGGAGATCTCCTTTCCCGGAGTGGACAACATTCCTTGAAAGACTCAATTAGGATCTTCGTTAATCTATCTACTTCCGCGTCAACTTCTTCAACGTTCCTTAGGACTGTGGGAGGAGAAGTTAGACGGGCTATTAGATTTCTTCTAAATTTTGGCCAATCCGTTTTAGCCTTATTCCTGAACTTAAGGGGTTCAGGCGGTGGTTGTATCAGATTAAGTAAGATGTATCGATGATCCGAGAAGGAATGCTCGCTAGAGACATGCCAATCTTGGAAATCGTCCACTAGATTTTTGAACAAATTGAAATATCTAAAACCTCTTCCCTTAATCTGTTAAAAAAGGTTGCCGTGTTCCCAGTATTAAGGGCGAAAAGGTTATTTTCTTTAAGGAATTCAAGTAAAGCGCCCTTTGGTTACAGTTCGAACTACCCCATGTTATATGGTGAGAATTCGCATCGCACCCTATGAGAATTTCCTTACCTGTTGTTCTAGCTGTCCTTACCATCTCTTCCAGTTCCGACGTCGGTGGAGATGTCGGCGAGTCCGAAGGAAGATAAGCCGATGCCAAGAGCATAGGTTGGCTTCCGTGTTGCAGGACGGTGGCATCTGCGGTGGACAAGTCTGGAGAAAAGAGATAATTTAGGTTTTTGTGACAAATAATACAAGTTCTCGGTCGAGTTCCTGTATGAGCATAAAAAATTTGGTAATTAGGATCATTGAGTCCAGTAACCTTGTCATTTACCATCCAAGGTTCCTCTACTAGTATGATATGTAACTTACCTTTTTGTAGTTTTTCCATCAGAGTTAAAGTAGCCGTTTTGCTCCGATGTAGGTTGATCTGCATGAGCATGATCATTATTCGGCTAAAAGTTGTTCTTCTTGGGAGTTAGTTATTTCTAACTCTCCCTTTGTTTCTGACGTAGATGGTGTTGGGTTGGTGGAGATCCCCTTACTAGTACCCGTCTTGGTCTTCTCGGTTGCCTTCTCCCACCCAATGGTAGTTTTGCCTACTTTAAAGTAAACTGCGGCTGATACGAAGAAGGCTTTACCTTTTGTTGTTTTGAGGCTAGCCATTGACTCCTGATCAATACCCACAACGAAAAGAGTGCCGTCTTGGCCCTCCTCTCTGTGGAATATCTCCCATTTGTCAGTGGCTAGGCCTTTATTTTGTTTGGCCAAGACCTTAAATACGTCTTCAGTAGCAAGTTTGCTGCCCCAACCTTTGATGAAGAAGGACGCTTTGGTTAGGGATGGAATGTCTGCCTTTTTGACGAGGGACAGTTTGGATCCGTCCCAAGGAGCTGGTATACATTCCACCATTTTCTCCAGGGTTTGTACACATGCGTTGGACGCAAGTTGTATCATAAGTACGTCCATGGAGAATTTGCAGCTATTTATTTGGATCTCTTGGGCATCCTTTTCAGCGTCTAGAACATACTCCATGATCCTTTTATTAAATGCCTCTTCGAGCGCTGTCCTCTGGGCAGTTGGGATTTTGCCGGTGGGACTACTTAAATCTACAATGGCGTAACAAAGTTCGTCCATTGCTGGTTTTTTCGCCATACTAGCATATGAAGTCGATTGTTCCTTGCCTGATGGTGCAATCTGTTTTCTCTTCGTTGCTTGTCTAACACCCTTGAAGGAGTTTTGAACTTGCAATGAAGGATTACCTTTTGCACCATCTTTCCCAGTTAACGTTGACCCAATAACCTCTCCTTTGGATTGAGTTCCCGCAATGGTACCTCTATTCTTCAGGTTGTGGTTATTCATCAACTGTGTACTGGTTGGCATGGAATTCCTCTTCTTCTTTTTTGCCTCTGCAAAGTTCTGTTCCTCAGAAGAACGTATCCGCTTGCCCGCATCCGAGGATGTGGGTGTAGAAGGTCCATTTTCCTTTAGAACATCTTGCGTTTCTTTGGCTTTTTGTGTTTTCCGGTTCATTTTGGCGATTTTTTGTCGTTGGGCCCCAGATAACTTTTTCTTATTGGTAGAGAGTTTAGCTATGCTGGCGCTTACTTCCTCTACCATCTTGATCATATCGGAATTTGCCTGTTTAGACTGTGTGGCAATGACTGTGTCGTTACCTTCGCTTGAGGAATTCGATTCGTCGGAATCCGAACCTGTCATGTGAGGTTGAGGTCGCACAAGGCTCCCTCTCGGATCCGACTCCTCAATCTCCTTATTTTGGATTTTTCCTGTAACACACCCATCTATGGAGGCCAAGTTACCCACCCCCATAGTGGACTTGCAGTCAACTGATCTCGACGACTGTGGGCCCGCTTGCTCACCACACTTAGCCGCCGGTACTGGGTTATTTAGGCCCTGCACCGTAACTTTTTTATCTTTAGAAGACATTCAACCATTTTTTGGTTTCTTTTCGGGAACCACCCCTATCCAGTTTTTGGTCCGCGGGGAGTGCATGACCCCCGAAAATCAACGTCCTCTTGTAAAAACATCTTTAGTTTACCTGACTACGATGATCTTTAAATTAAGATGCTCTCTAATAGTAATCTTCTACAACAGCCGGTGAGCAGTTATATCACAGCCATTAGGGTGCATCCCAACCCCCTCTATTCGCCACCTGGAGACGCGCCCGATGGGAGACTCGCATCTCCGCACGAGTAGGCCCAACTAACTAGACATAGAAAATAAGCATAAACCAAATTTGAGTGGGATTTTTATTAATTTTTTTGGCTACAGATATGAAAAAGTTCATATCGGATGCCATATCTATATGGGGACTAGAGTGGACCGATCCTGACTATGTTTGGTAAAGTCTCTTGTATTTTGCAAAAATATATACAAACAAAATTTGAGAAGAATCAGTGCAATATTTTTGTTTTTATACCCTATACCACTATGTGGTTTGGGTATAATGACATTGTGGTGCTGTTTGTAACAACCAAAAATATTTAACCTACTCCAACCTTTAATTATACCGATCGTATCAGAATCACTATCTGATTCGATTTACCGATGTCCGTCCGTCCGTCCGTCTGTGTGTCCATGTAAAGCTTGTAATCAAACTGCAGGTCGCAAATATGAATATATATTGATGAAATTTGGTATTTAATCTTTTATCGACCATGGGATGAACTCTGTTGAAATTGGTGAGAATCGGTCCATGTTCAGACCTAGCCCCCATACAAATGACCCCTATGAAATCAACATATATTGCCATAAGATCCAAATTATCATACAAATCTTAGTCAAATTGGGTTTGTATGTGTTTATTGCATTCATTAATGAGTAGTCCAAAAATGATCCCTATTGGACAATTCTTAGTCATAGGCCCCATATAGAGCTGCTTCCCGATCTTCACTTAAATCTATCAAAAAACGAAAATATTGCACTGATTCTTCTCAAATTTTGTCTGTATAAATTTTTGCAAAAAACAAGAGACTTTAACAAACATGGTCGGGATCGGTCTATTTTTGGGCCTAGTCCCCATATAGATATAGCATCCGATATGAACTTTTTCATATCTGCAGCCGAAAAAATTAATAAAAATCCCACTCAAATTTGGTTTATGCTTATTTTCTATATCCAGTTTGTTGGACCTGAGAGATAGGGTCTCCAAACGCATGGTATAGGGTATCGTATAGTCGGTCTAGGGTTATATGCACCTACATACGTTATGTATATGTTTATATATTTATACTAATAATGAATACCCTTAATATAATTTTTATGCTACTATAACCTTTTAAACATATGTAATTATTTTGTTGCTAAGTGCTTGCTTGCTTTGAATATTTATAAAAAGTCAAAAATAATAACGGCATTTGATTTGTTACACATATTTTATTGTTGCTAAATATTATGATTGGGAATGCAGAATCTTGTTTTTATAGCTTTCGTTCTAAACCTACATGTATATGTACATACACTCGTACACATGTATGTATACCGCTATCGACATGATCGAACATGCACAAGCTTGCTTTAGTAAATTATTTTGTTACTAAGTGAAAGACAATTGGGCATGAAGAATGAGAAAGCTAGTAATATGTATGTAAATCTATATACACATATTTACATACTTATATTCCCACAAATATTTTTTTTGCTTTCTTACGTACAGTGCGTAAGAAAGGATAAGAAAATACTTGACCAATCGTGATCTTACACGGTTTTTTCGAACATAAATAATTATAATTGATTTTCGTATATCAACGACAATCGATCACCAATTCACAAGTTCTAAACTAGATTTCAAGCCAAGTGCAACAAATAAAAATGAAATAAATAAATAAAGGACATTGAAAGTTCAACAAATAAATAAGGATATTTAAAGTTAAATTTAAAAAAAGGACATTTAAAGTTTAATAAATAAATAAGAACAATTAAAGTTTATTAAATAAATAAGGACAATTAAAGTTAAATAAATAATAAATTGTGTTTTATTTAGAAAGGAAAAAAGAACATAACTGGCGCAGTCGGTAGGATGCCAGGGTATCCTTGTAAAATTAAAGTAAACTATAAGTGAAAATTATATGAATATACAAAGGTACTGGACATTTTAATGTCCTTCGGGTATCCAAAAAAAGAAAAAAAAAGGAAATCAAAAAACATTAAATTAAATAAAATTTAAAACGAACAGTTAAACACACAATAATTAATAAATATAAAGTTTAAGTTTAAAACTTAAAAACAAACCTTATAACGATAAAAAGGAAACAAAGAATTTAATAAACCATTTTTATTAAATAAAATACAAAATACAAAAATTAAAAAATAAAAATTATCTGAGTAAAAACAAGACAGTAACAAAATTCATGAACCACATAAACAAGAAAAAAAACTGTGTAAAAGTAGAATATAAATCTGAATGTTAATGAAAAAACTATTGATAAAGAAATTTATCAATAAACTAAAGCGAGATATACAAAAAGGCATGCAAAAACAACGGAACAACGCTTAATGGGAGAAGCATATATATAGTAGTGTAAACTGAAGTCCATCACTGGTGAAAAAAAAATCAACCAATTCAATAAGACGGAAGCAGAAATTTATTATCCTAGGTATTATTTTTCTTATAAATACTATTATTTTTACAGTATAAATATTTTTATTATTAATTATTTGTAAATTACATTGGTTTTTATCGCTAAACTGAATCAAGTTTTGAATATTGATTTCAGAAATTCAACGTTTTCTTTTTCTCTTTGAATGCTTTAATTATATTTGTGCTTTGTAGGAGTTGGATGTTAAAAATTGTTGAGTAAAAGAAAAATATAAATAAATAAAACTTATATTTGCCTATTTATTTTTATAAAAGATTAACAAATTTTTTTTTCGAAATGACGCAGGAAAATACCCCCTTTCACCCTATAACTTTAGACCCGCTAAAATTTCTTGAAAGATTACCGGAATTTTCAGGCGATAGGAAAGACTTATATACTTTTATATCACTTGTTGACAGAATTGATCCTGTTTTCGTTCAATATGATGAATTGTCTCAGTTACTATTTATTGACCTAATTAAAAGTAAACTTCAAGGAAAGGCAAAAGAGACCATTGAAATTAATTTCCATGCCCAATCATAGCCAGAAATTAAGACGATCCTAACAAATAATTTTGGAGAGAGACATAGTATTGAAGAGCTATTCGACAGACTTAGATCTGTAGTTTTTAAAACAAATACTCTAGATTTTTATAATGAAATTAAAGATAAACTCCGAAGTTTAAATAATAAAACCGCTACAGATATGGGTATAAATTTAAATAGCGAACAAAACGCTAAGAATAACATAAGAACGGCTCTTAATATTTTTAAGGAAAAGATACCAGAACCAATGAAAACTATATTGGCCTGTCGAAATCCGTACTCCCTTGAGGAGGCAATGGATATCCTTTTTGCATCAGGATATGCTACTTATGGGAACAAAGATAGAAATAATATTTACAGGTTTGATAATTTTAACAATAAACCTACAGGTCGAACTAACGCAAACACAAATTATAGAAATTACGAGAATTCTCAAAATAATGGAAATAGTGTCGGTTATCAACGTTTTAATTCAAATAGAAATAACAACCGTTATAGCAATAGTTGGGATCATAGAAATAATCAAAGTAATTTAAATAGATATAATTATAACAACAGATACCAACAAGGCAATAGTAATTTTTCTAATAACAATAATAGAAATTATACTAATTACAATAATAATAACGTACAAAAACACAAAAACAATTTTTCAAATCCTTGTTATCAAAATCCTAATAACAACAGAACGCCTCCAGAACCAATGGATATAAATATGATTCAGCATTCCGATGTACCCACTAACTTTCAGATAATTTCAGAACCACACAATGTGAACCGTGTGAATAATTTTAAATATTCTCAGAATTCTAGTCATCAAGTTGTTGCAAATGAGAATGGAGTTTCACAAAATTTTCGTTTTCTGGCCTATCAGGAGCCCTACCGCATATAGTGCTGAAAAATAATCTTAAATTTATAGTGGATACTGGAGCCATTCATTCCATTGTAAATCCAGGTTTATGCGATCCGAAATAGAAAATTAATTCCACAACTTTAACTCTAAAGACCTTACAGAATGAAATAATGACAAATACTATTTACCAAATTCCAATATTTTCCGAATTAGGTGATGGTAATGATAATATATTTTTAATCGAATGTAAATTCCACAACGACTACGACGGAATTATAGGTAACGATATATTACGTACTTATAAGGCTGTTATAGACTATGATAACAACCAATTAAGAATAAACAATAAGATCGTACCTTTATTATACCAAAAACTACATACAGTTAAGCTTATCTCAAGTGTTGAATGTGTATTAATCCATATTAAAGAACACCTTAACTGTATAGGCGAAACCATTATTCATGAAGGTGTTTATAATTCGCATAACTTTAAAATTGAGTTAGAAACCATTGCTAAATGCCCAGACATAATTTACCTTACCGAAAAGACCTCGTGGCCAGTAACTCCTGAAAATTATTATTTAGTTGATGAAAATTTATCAAAGAAAGATAATTATGAACTGCCTATCATAGAACAAATTAGAACTAGTCATCTAAATATTGAAGAAAAACGTAATTTACAAAATATTATACATAATTATTTCATGAAACTAATTCTAATTTAACTTTCACAAACGCGATCAAGCACAGAATAATTACTAAGGACGATATACCTGTATTTTCAAAAACTTATAGATACCCTTATATACATAAGGAAGAAGTTAAGAAACAAATTCAGGAAATGTTAGATAGCAAAATAATAAGACCTTCAAATTCTGCATATTCTGCTCCTATATGGATTGTGCCCAAAAAAGACGATGCTAGCGGATTAAAAAAATGGCGACTCGTAGTTGATTATAGGAAGTTAAATGAAAAAACCACAGATGACCGCTTTCCTATTCCTAATATAGAAGAAATATTGGACAAGCTAGGTAGATGTATGTATTTCACTACTTTAGATCTTGCAAAAGGATTCCATCAAGTGGAAATTGATGAAAGAGATATCCATAAAACCGCGTTTTCAGTCGAGGGTAGGCACTATGAGTTTCTAAGGATGCCTTTTGGACTCAAGATGGCACCTGCTACATTTCAAAGGCTAATGAATAGTATTCTAGGTGATTTGGTTAACAAAGTTTGTTTACTTTATTTTTATGATATCATCGTTTATTCTACTTCCCTTCAAGAACATGTAAATTCTTTACGTCTTGTACTTAATAGACTTGAAGATGCTAATCTAAAAATTCAGGGAGATAAATGCGTGTTTTTTAAAAGAGAAACGGAATTCTTGGGTCATGTTATTACACAAAAAGGTATAAAACCAAATCCAAAAAAAAGTTGAATGCGTATCAAATTACCCACTACCGAAAACACTCAAACAAATAAAGCAATTTTTAGGGCTCAGTGGATATTACCACAAATTTATGAAAGACTATTCCAAAATCGCTAGACCTATGACAAAATATCTAAAAAAAAAGACGCTAAAATTAATATTAATGATCCTGAAAGAGATACAGACACTGTAATAATGTTTTATAATAATACGATTCATTCAACTATAGGATGCAAACCTATAGATTTTCAAAATGGTATAATAAAAATGGAAGATTATCCAAAGATAAAGGCAAGGATCATAAGATCGAAGGAGATGTCAATAACCAAACTAAATCGGGATCGAGAAGACTTGGACAGGTTTATTTAAAAAGTTTAAGAGGCGGTAAAAATCATGCAAAATTTCGAAAGGCTAGCGTAAATAAATTGGATAATGATCATGTAATAACTAAAATAAAGCACAAGTATTACAAATCACATATTAAAAAGAAAAAACGTTTCCAAGCAAATGATTAACTTAATTTTTTAAGACAACCTACTTACTGTAATATGTAAAATTACTGTAATATGTAAAATAACAAAATAATAACACATATCATATAACTATACCGGTGTTATAAAAATTTAAAATTTATTTTATATATAAAAAAAAATACTTAATTTCATGAGGGAAAATCATGAATTAAATAAAAAATACGTATATGTATATATTATTTTAATGAAAAATATTCATTTTATAAAAAAAAAATATAACACAAAATGAATAAAAAATAAGTGAAATCTTCAATACACTGAAGAAAATCAATTACGAAAATCAATTTCAATAATTTAACGAAAAAATACTTAATTTTATGACTGAAAATCATGAATTAATAATAAATAAATTAATCAATACTTTCTTATTCAAATTCATTTAAAAAAATTATTCTAAATTTGTAAATATAATAATATATTCATATAAGAAGCATTCATTAACAAAAAGCATATTTTTATATATATAAAAAAAAAGATATATATAAATATTGTTAATATACATATAACTATATATCAAGTTTTTCTAAAGTTATAAAGAAAGGATTTAAGATAACTATTTGTAAATTAAAAATTCTGCAAAAATAAATACATTAAAAGAAAGAAAAATTTTTATTGAATTGAATGGAGACATACTTTTGTGTTTCCTTCCAAGAAACAAACTTAACTTAATTTTCCTTATTATTATACATAAATATGTATATGTATGCTAGATATATTATAAAAAAAAAACACTAATACAAATTAAAAATAAATTTTCGTATAATATAATTATAAAAAGGAATAATTCTATTTTCAAAATAAAAATTTATAACTTTTAATAAAAATTGTATAAATTGTACTATTATGTAATAAAATAAATATTCAAATATGTAAACACAAAAATATGTACAAATGAACTTAACGAATAATTATTGAATAACAAAATGTATATAATTTATTCATACATTTAAGTAAATTTCCTCGGAGCGTCAATCTTATGATGGGGGAGTTATATGCACCTACATACGTTATGTATATGTTTATATATTTATACTAATAATGAATACCCTTAATATAATTTGTATACTACCATAACCTTTTAAACATATGTAATTATTTTGTTGCTAAGTGTTGCTAAGTCAGAAATAACAAGTAAGAAAATTATAGTCGGTCTAGACCGACTATACGATACCCTATACCATGTCCTATCTCTTAGGCCCAACTAACTGGACATAGAAAATAAGCAAAAACCAAATTTGAGTCTAATTTTTATTAATTTTTTTGGCTGCAGATATGAAAAAATTCATATCGGATGCTATATCTATATGGGGACTAGGTCCGAAAATGGACCGATTCTGATCATGTTTGGTAAAGTCTCTTGTATTTTGCAAAAATATATACAAACAAAATCTGAGAAGAATCAATGCAATATTTTTGTTTTTTAATAGATTTAAGTGAAGATCGGGAAGCAGCTCTATATGGGGCCAAAGGGACAATTTTTGGACTACTCATTAATGGACGTAATGAACGCATACAAAACCCAATTTGAGTAAGATCTATATGACAATTTGGATCTTATGGCAATTTATGTCGATTTCATAGGGGTAATTTGTATGGGGGCTAGGTCTGAACATGGACCGATTCTCACCAATTTCAGTAGCGTTCATCCCATGGCCGATAAAAGCTTATATTCCAAATTTCGTCAAAATATATTCATATTTGCGACCTGCAGTTTGATTACAAGCTTTACATGGACACACAGACGGACGGACGGACGGACGGACATTGTTAAATCAACTCAGAAAGTGATTCTGATTCGATCGGTATAATTAAAGATGGGTCTAGGTCAAATATTTTTGGTTGTTACAAACAGCAGCACAAAGTCATTATACCCAAACCACATAGTGGTATAGGGTATAATAACGGCATTTGATTTGTTACATATATTTTATTGTTGCTAAGTATTATGATTGGGAATGCAGAATCTTGTTTTTATAGCTTTCGTTTTAAACCTACATGTATATGTACATACAGTCGTACACATGTATGTATACCGCTATCGACATGATCGAACATGCACAAGCTGCTTTAGTAAATTATTTTGTTACTAAGTGCAAGACAATTGGGCATGAAGAATGAGAAAGCTAGTAATATGTATGTAAATCTATATACACATATTTACATACTTATATTCCCACAAATATTTTTTTTGCTTTCTTACGTACAGTGCGTAAGAAAGGATAAGAAAATACTTGACCAATCGTGATCTTACACGGTTTTTTCGAACATAAATAATTATAATTGATTTTCGTATATCAACGACAATCGATCACCAATTCACAAGTTCTAAACTAGATTTCAAGCCAAGTGCAACAAATAAAAATGAAATAAATAAATAAAGGACATTGAAAGTTCAACAAATAAATAAGGATATTTAAAGTTAAATTTAAAAAAAGGACATTTAAAGTTTAATAAATAAATAAGAACAATTAAAGTTTATTAAATAAATAAGGACAATTAAAGTTAAATAAATAATAAATTGTGTTGTATTTAGAAAGGAAAAAAGAACATAACTCTAGACCGACTATAATTTTCTTATTTGCTTGATATATTTAAGTGAAGATCGGGAAGCAGCTCTATATGGGGCCTTTGACTAAGAGTTGTCCCAAAGGGATCATTTTTGGACTACTCATTAATGGATGTAATAAACGCATAGAAACCCAATTTGAGTAAGATCTATATGACAATTTGGATCTTATGGCAATTTATGTCGATTTCATAAGGGTCATTTGCGTTAAATAGCGTTCATCCTATGGCTTATATACCAAATTTCATCAAAATATATTCATATTTGCGACTTGCAGTTAAGTTGCCTCAATTGAATTAGTTTAACAACTTGCATAAAAATTTTCATTGGTGAAAGGGACTTATTTTACTGTTTTATCTATTTTTATTTTATAAGGATTATGATTAAGAGGTATTTTATAAAGAAAATCTCTTGTATTTTAAAATATATTAGAATTTCAATAGGGATAAATAAATAATTATTTTTAATGGTAACCTATTTCCAAAAAATTATTTTCCTGTGTGTGAGCATGGGATTCTAACACTCCCAAACAAAAAGAATGGAAAAACTTTAAAGTGCGAAGCTGAAGCTCTAGTAACTCAGTTTTATCAGCGAGATGATATGAGTCGTCTGATGCCAGGGATGAAAGACTGGGTGACTGTACGAATCGATGGCAAGAAAGTTCAAATGCAGAAGAAAATGGTTCTCTGCAACCTGAAAGAGTTATTTGCAACATTTCAATCTGAACACGAAGATGTAAAAATTGGCTTCACAAAATTTACCCAACTGAGGCCAAAACATTGCGTTTTGGCAGAAAGCTGCGGAACTCACACAGTATGCGTTTGCATTTACCATGAAAATGTTAAACTGATGTTGAAGGAAATCAACTTAAAGTACTTAACAGTTGATTTGCCAAAAGATTTACGCGATTACCGCGATTGCGCTAAATTGACTATGTGTCCTAATGCAACAACTACATTTCACTTAGGTGAATATTCCAATTGCCCGGAAACCACACTCATCAAATAGAATTTAATCAACTCTTTTGATCGAGAATATATAGATGAGGTCAAATTTGAACCTTGGATTCAGACTGACAGATGCACATTTAAAACAATAACTTTAAATGTGGATGATTTTGCGGAAGAAATGTATACAGGATTGCTAAACTTGAGAACCCAAGACTTTTTAGTCAAAGAGCCAATGGTCATTCTTCAAGGATTTAAAGATACATTTGAAGTCTGGTGAATTCGTTATTTCGTATGATTTCGCAGAAATCTATAAATATGTTCTTCAGGATGCCATACCAATATTCCACTTCAATAACTGTAACTATATTCACAGTAGTTATTTACTACATGAAAGATGAAAAAGTGGACCACAAAAGTATGGCAATCATATCCGACGATTTAAAACATGATACATGATGAGTACCAGATGATAATACTAAAATATCTTAAATCTAAATTAACAGTAGAGAAGGTATACTATGTTTCGGACGGAGCTCGCCAACATTTTTAAAACAAAAGTAGCTTCGCAATTCTTATGGCTCATAAAACCGATTTTTGAAGGCCAGCGAGCGGCATTTTCATCCTACTGCTCATGTTAAAAAAGCATGTGATGATATTGGAGCAAACCTTAAAAGAAATGCAGTGAAGTATAGCCTCCAGTGCTCTCATCAAGATCGCATCTTAGATGTGACTGCCTTATTTCATTGGGCAAAGAATTATTGCAAAGAAACTAAAATAGTTTTTAGAAGCAAAGAGGATCATGAGGAAACATTGAAAACTCTGAAGAACAGATTTGATGCTGCGGTAACAATCGATGGCACCGCTCAATGGAAGACTCAAGATGAAAAAGTTTTCTGCCTCTACTCAATGCGATTTCTTTCCAAAGCCAAAAAAGAAACCAGCACCGAAATCAACAGATGAACCTAGTAACGCCAAGAAAGGATTGGCTAAAAAAGCAGCAAATAAATGCGACGAATAAGCTGGATGACTGTATTTTTAACACGTAAGGAAATTATAGTCAGTCTAGACCGACTATACGATACCCTATACCATGCGTTTAGCGACCGTATCTCTTAGGCCGAACTAATTGGATATAGAAAATAAGCATAAACCTAATTTGAGTGGCATTTTTATTAATTTTTTTGGCTGCAGATATGAAAAAGTTCATATCGGATGCTATATCTATATGGGGACTAGGTCCAAAAATGGGCCGATCCTGACCATGGTTGGTAAAGTCTCTTGTATCTTGCAAAAATATATACAAACAAAATTTGAGTGCAATATTTTTGTTTTTTTATAGATTTAAATGAAGATCGGGAAGCAGCTCTATATGGGGTCTATGACTAAGAGTTGTCCCATTGGGATCGTTTTTTGACTACTCATTAATGAATGTAATAAACACATGCAAACCCAATTTGACTAAGATCTATACGACAATTTGGATATTATGGCAATTTATGTCGATTTCATAGGGGTGATTTGTATGGGGGCTAGGTCTGAACATGGACCGATTCTCACTAATTTCAATAGTGTTTATTCCACGGCCGACGAAAGCTTATATACCAAATTTCGTCAAAATATATTCATATTTGCGACCTGCAGTTTGATAACAAGGTTTACATGGACACACAGACGGACGGACAGGCGGACGGACATCGTTAAATCGACTCAGAAAGTGATTCTAATTCGATCGGTATAATAAAAGATGGGTCTGGGTCAAATATTTTTGGTAGTAACAAACAGCAGCACAAAGTTATTATACCCAAACCACATAGTCGTATAGGGTATAAAAAGTAGAATCTAATAGCGGTGCTTTTCGTTTCATTCTAATTTAGCGCCTTCTTGCGCTTTGTGTGTGGAAAAAGTTGGCATCGCAGTTCAACAAACTTGGTCATATGTATTATATATAGGTAAGGGCGTTTTATATGTGCACTGGGAGTGACAGTAATCCTACTCTGTTAATATATACGCTGATGATTTATAACAACAAGAAATATTTTACACTTGTGCGTCCATACAATGGGGACTATAACTATGCATATATAAATCGATTTTTATAAATTTCTCAAGAGATTAGAGTAGAGACATATTTACCAATCTTTAAATTTGTAATTATTATTTTGCTACCAAGCCAATTCTATTTACAAAATAATTCCGACTTAATCTGTATAATAAAATCTGACGTGATTTGATTTTATGTGTGGTTGATTTATTTATTAGAAAAATATACATACAATATTTATTATTATTATTAATTTGTACGCTTCAAAATTAGTGCAAGTTCTTCACTGATTCAAAGTTATAAATAATTGAAAAGAGAGATTAGAAATTTTCAAGCAGGTACACTCCCGGAAAAAAATATTTGATATTTAAGAATAACGATTGTTATAATAATAGCACTAAAAATGTTTATTAATTTGCTTTACCTTGATTTGATTTGAGTGATGATTGTAGTTTTTATAAGTTAAAATTTATTTTAGGGGTCATTGCTAAATAATTGCATGATTGTTAAAAAATTTATTTTATTGTTAATAGATTGTTGGATTGTTAATTTTAACGATTTATAAATAATTATTTTCAGAATTTGTAATTACAAAATTAAAAAAAAGAAACGAGAAATGAGTACCGCATAAAAATATAATACGTATTGTGGCAATTAGTATCGTAGTCAAAGACATGGCAATATATTTTGACTTCACAACAATTTGAGAAAATTGGAAAAAAATATTCTTAAATTTGCTTTGAACTATTGGTTAAAAAAAGAAAATATTACAATTAAAATCGAAAACTACAGAATAGAACAAAATAAAAATATCAAATGGAATAATTAGAACAATTAAAACATTCCGTACTCATACAACAAAAGTGCCATGAAATTTACAATCAAACTGAAGCAATGCGAGAAATTTGGAATAAATCTCGAGTATCCATACTGACAACACCGGAAATGCGGTATAAAACAGTGGCTACCAAAACGATGATCAACGCGCATTAAAAGCCTTTTTTCTCTTTGGCGGACATACGAAAATATAACATTGTTTATTTTTTCCATCGAAACTGAACTAAAGGCACGCTTGCATTGTAATAAATGCTCTTGATATTGACATTTGTGTTACCACAAAGGCAATGACTTCACTGGTTCATTTTGTGTTACATCTACAAGTAGCTTTCATGGCACATTAAATAATCTTAAGCAACATTGAAACATGGAAAGCAAGTTGATAGGACAACGAAAGATCGTAATCCAAATAAAGACAAGGACAACATAATATTCAGTTGATAATTGTGGTTCATTCATATTCAACTTAAACTTGTAGGATTAAATGGAAACATGATAAAAATATTATTTTTTTTTAAATAAAATTTAATAAAACGAATGTTTTTATATACTACTCTATCTAACTCTACTTTCATTAACAATTCAACAATCCAAAATAAGAATTAATTAATTTAGAAGTCAATTTGAGTAAAATTGCTTCAAAAATCTATTTAAAAAAAAATTACAATTGTTGATTGTTGAACATTAGATTTAACAATTATTTTCTGAGAGTGTATGTATTTAAAATTAGTTACATAATTGAAATTAAATTTAGACATTTTGAAATGTCTAAAATAGTTTTATAATGCAAAACTTAAGACTATTTTTAGATGCCTCGTTTATCTTTTAATATTTTTCGTTTAAAAATCCGATCGACGTTTATAGTTGCGTATATTATTAGCTAAACAACATGCAAAAACGAAGCCAGCAAACTGAAAAAAAATACATAATTTAATTTAGTTATATTAGTCATATTCCACTTATAATAAAAAGGGTACAGAAATAAACACAAACCTCAATGGCAGCTATTACTAGACCAGCATATTTGATTATATCAGCATTTTTATCCCAGAATTCCACAAAAGCTTCTTTGCAACCCTTTTTAAAAACTGTTTCGAAACGACAACTTGGTTCGGGAGTTTTGCAGCATGAGTTTGGGAAGAATCCTTTGTATCTGTAATCGTTGTAATCAGTTCTGCCACAACATTCCATCTGCAAAAGAAAATTTTAGAATTATATGAATTATGAGTTTTAATCTGAATACACTTACACTTAATTGAATGGCATCCATATAGTCAGCTGATGTTGTTCTCTTCTGCCAGGCCTTCTCGACAACATCACCCATAATAACTAAATACTTTTCCTTCTGTAGCCACATATAAGTTACCAAAACCAATTGACCAATCATAAGTACAAACAGCAAAATGGAGTACTGCGAAGAAAATTAAAAATTCATCATCGTTGAGGTACGACTAACAATTAAACATCGATATACAAAAAACAAATTTACTTACAGTCATTGACATGCAGTAACTTTCGCGGATAGCACCACAACATCCAAAGAATGATATCATTAAAATAACAACACCCAACACAATCATTGTTATGGGAACTTGTTGCGATTTAAGAGCATCTGCGAAATCCTCTACTGTATGTATATTGCTGAAGAGCAAAGATCCAAATACAATTAGTAAGATGCCACATATCTGAAATACATACAAAATGTTATTTCATAAAAACCAAACACCATATTAAAAAGTTATCATAGCAATACATTTATAATATTAATAGACTAGGCGATTTTGTGTTACCGATGTCTTGTTCTACCGTTTTATCCCGATTTTGACCAAAGGTATATCATTTGAAAGGTATTTGTTTTTAGCTGTTCACCAGATTTATATTTTTTCCTTTATTTTAAGTAATTTGAATTTAAAGTTGCTACTAACACATACATAACAAGTAAGAAAATTATAGTCGGTCTAGACCGACTATATGATACCCTATACCATGCGTTTAGAAACCCTATCTCTTAGGCCCAACTGACTGGACATAGAAAATAAGCAAAAACCAAATTTGAGTGGGATTTTTATTAATTTTTTTGGCTGCAGATATGAAAAAGTTCATATCGGATGCTATATCCATATGGGGACTACGTCCAAAAATGGACCGATCCTGATCATATTTGGTAAAGTCTCTTGTATTTTGCAAAAATATATACAAACAAAATTTGAGAAGAATCAGTGCAATATTTTTGTTTTTTAATAGATTTAAATGAAGATCGGGAAGCAGCTCTATATGGGGCTAAAGGGATCATTTTTGGACTGCTCATTAGTGGATGTAATGAACGCATATAAACCCAATTTGAGTAAGATCTATATGACAATTTGGATCTTATGGCAATTTATGTCGATTTCATAGGGGTAATTTGTATGGGGGCTAGGTCTGAACATGGACCGATTCTCACCAATTTCAATAGCGTTCATCCCTTTGCTGATAAAAGCTTATGTACCAAATTTCGTCAAAATATATTCACATTTGCGACCTGCAGTTTGATTACAAGCTTTACATGGACACACAGACGGACGGACGGACGGACATTGTTAAATCAACTCAGAAAGTGATTCTGATTCGATCGGTATAATTAAAGATGGGTCTAGGTCAAATATTTTTGGTTGTTACAAACACATAGTGGTATAGGGTATAAAAATATACATATGCTATGTGTGTGTTTACTAAATTTGTTAATGTGTTTATTAATAAGTTTGTTATCTTCATTCACAATAATAATAAACCAAAAAAGTGCTGGTTTGTGAATTGGCAAAGTGGAAAAATAAAGTTGCCTAGAAATTGCACTCGAATTTCGAGCGCTGGAATTTGCTAGTATTAAGTACTAACTGACAACATAACTAACTAGAGACAATGCTATCAACTTAATTTGCGTATTAAATCCAGCGAAGTTAAAAAAATAAATTTTTTGGAAAGAAAACAACATACAACATAAAAATCTTCGATCGTTACTTCTTTACGTGGTGCAATATAAACTAATGGAAGTGAATATGAAAAAATGTAAATACACGCAATTTTCAAGAGGAAAGTATATACATAAATGTAAACTACTCCTTGGGTGGACAACCGTTGGCACCAGTTCATACTTTTCTGGAGCTGGGGATTTTGTTTGATGCAAAACTGAGTTTCATTTCACACATCAATATGACGGTCAATAAAGCTAGAAGTGTACTGGCTTTTATTAAGCGATGGGCTAAGGAATTTACTGATCCCTATATTACTAAACAGTTATATACATACGTCCCTCGTAAGACCTATAATTGAATATGGCTCAATTATCTGGGATCCTGTATACAATATCCACATAGATCATATTGAATCCATTCAGAAAACAATTTCTTCTGTTCTGTTTGCAGTGTTTTTCCTGAAATTCGGCAACAAATTGCAATCTTATGCCAGTAGATTAGCGCTAATTCAATTGCCAACACTTAAGAGTCGTAGAACCATGCTGAATGTGTCGTTTTTGCTAAATCTGATTAATGATGATGTATCGTCAGAATTCTTGTTACGCAATATCTATAATACTAATAGGCTAGGCGATTTCTTGTGATCGATGTTTTGTTCTACCGTTTTATCCCGATTTTGACCAAACGTATATTTGTTGAAAGGTATTTCTTTTTAGCCGTTTTTCAGATTTACAGATTTTGAAATTTTTTCCTTTATTTTGATTAAATTGCATTTAAAGTTGCTTCTGACACATACATAAAATTATACAATGCTATGTGTGTGTTTAATAAATTTGTTAATGTGTTTGTAATAAAAATGAGTTGTTTTTTTTGTGTTGATTCGTGAATTGGCTATAATTGATTAACATACCTTTAGGGTCTTTATTTAATGAAAAAATAAAATTTCGTAGAATTCGCACTCGAATTTCCTCAGCGACCTACACGTTACTTTCATCTACTTTCAATTCCTATTTTCCATTAAAACTATGCCAACGCCGATCCGTTAAAAGATTATGTACTAACCTTAATGATTTGTATCAATTTATTGATTATTCTCTAAACATTAATATTGTAGATCGTAACATTATTCTGTATTTAAACCATTAAATTTACAAATTAGTCATTTCATATGGTAAAATTTTTTATACTATACATATTTTATAATTTTAATGTCGGTAAGGATTTATTCCATAGACTTAAAAAAAAAAAGAAGAAACACTACTGCATTTTTTAAGAAAGAGCCCGGTATTAAATGAAGTAAGATCTAGTTTTCTACGAGGCTCAAGGTTAACGGACGATGAAATGTTCGATATTTTAAATGTTGGCGCTGACGAAAATTGGTTCCCATTATATAATTATATAAAGAACGCCATGAAATATAAGACATTTTTTGTTAGTGAATACAATTTTTAAAGAATATTGTGATATAGCAGTTAGCTTATTTTCCTTTTTCTTCATTGTTTTGTGGAAGTTTCTAATATGCTATTCTAACTTCCGGCAGACGGTTTTAAACTAAGCCGTAAAAACTTTATAGTTTAAATTATTTTTAAGAATAATACTGTAAAATTTAAAACGAGAAAATTAAACAATAAAGAATCTAATCTAATCTAAAAATATAATTCCGTCTAATGAAAATGAAAACCTGTTCGAAATTTTTAACAGAATATGCACAACAATAAATATATCTCTACCTGCAATTAAATCAATTAATCGATTACAGAATCAAAACAATAAAAATAAAATCATTTCAAAAGATGCGGTGATAATTGTTAAAATGCGGTCCCCATATGATAAAGACTTCTTTCTTAACCCTGGATGCCCAATGTTAGTCGTTTCGACTAACATTATTACTTTTTCCTAGCTAAGACTGAAGAAGAACAGCAAGTGATTACATTAAAAAATAAATCAAAAACCAAAGCAAATATAAATGTTTTTATTTTTGGCGCACTGGCTGTTCCACAATACCGATATTTCATGCAAATCAACTAACATTGTAACAGTCGCGCCGGAAATCGATTAAAAATTTCAAGTGTGTTTATATGGGGAAAATATGACTTTTGAGATTTTACGAAAATTTCCTTCTATAGTTCAACTTTTCCGAAAAGTTGTTATAAGATTCGGGATCAGATTAAATTATCTATTCAGAAAACTATAAATATTCAAAATCGATTAAAAATTCGCCAAGAAATAGCAAATGCCCCAGACCACTTTAGTGCTAAAAAAAAATGGCATTTTTTTCAACTTTGAGAAATTGCTTAAAGCCATAATTTTTTTTTGTCTCTATACTTATAAGTAATCAGATATGAAGTATTGTTTTATTACCACATTGTTATGAAAAAGTTCTTATCTGATGATATTTTATATGGGGACTGGGTCAAAAAATGAACCAATCATGACTATATTTACTAAAGTCAATTACTTTTCTCAAAAACATATATAAATCAAATTTTTTAAATATCTATGCAATATATTTGATTTTCATAGATATAAGTAAAGATCGGGAAACAGCTTTATATGGGCACTATGACTATAAAGGTTAGTTTTGGGCTACTGATTAGTGGATATAATACATGCACATATATTAATGATAATCTGGACATTACGTTAATTTTAGTCGTTATTGTGTGGAGTCTAGGTCTGAACATACACCAATTTTCCCCAATGTCAATAGCATTCATGGTGAGTGGCCGATAAAGCTTATATACAAAATTTCATCAAAATATATTTATATATGCGATAAACTTTGTAATTTGATTGATTTTTCTACTAATGTCATCAATATTAAACATAATTGTTAATTGCTTTTAAATATATAATCTTTAAGTTAATTATTGTAATATATTTTTATTATAGTCGGTAAAGAATTAGTCGACAGACATATGAAATAAATAAAAATAAAAATGTAGTTTGCCAAGTCAGATAGATAGAGAGATAGACAGACATATGGACAGAAGTCTCTTGTGTTTTACGTGGGTACCCGTCTCGTTGACATAACCTCACGGTGCTCTGAACACTGGATCGGAATATGCGCCGACCACCGCCCCATTGTGTAGTGAACAGACAGACGGACAGAAAGTGATTCTGAGACGATCGGAATAACAAAAGTTTATGTTCAATGGCGTAACGAGCTTAACTCGCGCCCGGTGTAGAATACATTTTTAGCGCCCCCAACCCTTTCGAAAACCATAATATTATATGTAAAATATACTCGCAAATTAATAAATAAATAAAGTAAACTAAATAAAGTTATAGGCTCAAGCAAGGCTTTAAATTTGAGACAAAAAATGTAGTTGAGAAAACAAGACTAAATTTTGAAATGTATATGACCATCTAGAATTAGTTCAAAAGATACCTATTATTTATTTAACATATTTATAAAGAAATATTTTAAAACACGCAGTTTTAAAACAATAAAAAAGTATATATTTAACTATAATCTCTAAGGAGATACATATATTTAATAATAATATGATTATGTATAATACATTAATAAGCAAATTTAACATCAAAGTTGATCATTTCAAATTTTTCTCTTTCCACACTTAAAAATGCTAGGTCACTTAGCCGATCTTATCCCATCGTTGATCGTATATTTGTCAAAATTAATTTTAATTTGCTGAATGAACGTTCGCAGCTAGCAATTGATACTGAGATAGTCAGGAGTATTTGAAGTGCCACTCTCAGGTTTGGAAGAACATCTTCTCCATACGAGGTTAAAAAAGTAAGAAATGCTAATGGAGTTTCAGGTTCACACTCTTTTCTACTGCGGAGTAACATTTAACAGTCACATATTTCGATAAAGAGTTCTATTTCATTTAAACCTGTATAATAAAATTCACCCAAAATGTTTAAAATTTTTTTCAAGGTCGTTATCACATTATCCTTGTTTAATAAATTTTCAACGTGTAGTAGAAATCCAAATTTGAAATTAAGGTCACTTAATCGTGTAAATCGTGTATATATTTCTTGTTGGAGACGATGAAGAACGCTTTTCATAACGCGAGAAATTTCGGCGTCTACTTACACGTATCAATTTCCCATTTTTCACAGAGACTTCGATTGCTTCTTTACAGAGCTTGTCCCGAATTTCGGCTAGTGCAGTCGCTAATGTTTCAAGATCATGGAACGCTTCTCTAAAATTTATTCTGGGATCTTGTAGTCTGAATTATAGTTCTGAGACTAAAAGTTAGTATATTTTGCAACAGAATCGTAGCTTCACTTCTGGTGTCATTTGTAGTGGTAGTGTCCTCTGCTAATTTTTCTAATAGTTCTACTATATTCTCCAGCCTATCGACGATAACGCTAACCGCTTGTATTCTGGCGCTCCATCGTGTTTCAGATTCACGTTTGACAGTTTTTGTTAAAGCATTTTTTAATAATTCCCATTGTAACGTTGCTTTCAATTATTGCAAAATATGTCACAACGATTGGATCTTGTTTAGCTGCGGTAATTCTTACTAACTTCGATTAATGGTTATCACAATTTACGAATAATGCTTTATGATTTTCTTTTCCATTATTCTGCTGAATGCCAGATGTGTAATCACGGCAGCATTATCGTAACATTGTGATCTGCAGTTTGTTAATGAAATTTCATCGGAATTTAATTTAGCATGTATTTCAATAAAACCCAAAAAAGCTTCTTTGATAGAAACTTTTTTATTGTTAAAATCAACATCTACATACCTAACGACTAGGGGCATTTGTTCTCGATGAGAGATATCGGGAGTTGAATCAAACAAATGGTCATAATATTTATTTCTTTTGATATCGTTTATTAGTTGATTTCGAACTGTAGATGCCAGAGGATGAATGAATTCATTTTGAATCTGTGGTGACAAATATGAGACAGTTTTTGGAGTTGCTGTGGCATGTTTAATATGATTTGCTAGTAGCGGATCAAACTGAGCTACAAGTCTAAATAAAGATAATAGGTTTCTTTTATTTTTACCATCTTGCAGTGCTAATTTTTTCAATATGGACACGTAGAGGAAGATTTTGTGTAATTAAATACCTAATGCAAGCTAATATTCTTTGCTCATTTTTGAAATATGATCCACGAATAATCATGTCTTTTCATAGTTGGTTCGATATTATTGGAAGATTGTTGCTAAATCTATATATATAAAATTCATTTTCTGTTTGTTTGTTTGTTTGTTTGTTAGTTTGACCGCTATACAAATTTTTATTTTTCAACGGATTTCTGTGAAATTTGGTACACACGATCTCCGTTCTCCACGAAAGGCCGTCATATGCTTCGTACTGGCCACGCCTGCTGTTACGCCCACTTTTTATATACAAATCGTTTTCTGTTTTTTGGTATATTTGTTCGCTACACAATTTTTTTTAAAATGATTTCTCTGAAATTTGCTACGCACGATCCCTGTACTCCAGGGAGGTCACCATCTGATTCTTGCCGGCCACGCCTACCTTTACACCCACTTTTTACACAAAATTCATTTTATGTTTTTTGGTATATTTGTTCACTATAGAAATATTTATTTTTCAATGGATGTCTCTGAAATTTGGTTCACACGATCTCTATACTCCAGGGAAGGGCACCACCATATGCTTCTTACAGGCCACGCCTACTTTGCGCCCACTTATATGTATATAACATTTATTTTTTTCCTTTTATTTGTTTCTTTGTTTTATTGCTATACAAACTGTTATTTTTCAATGGCTTTCTCTGAAATTTGGAAAACGTGATCTCTCTACTCCAGCGAAGGTCGCATTATAACCTTTCTTGCTATGCTTACGTTTACGCCCATATTTTTATAAAATTAATTTTTTGTTTTTTGGTTTTTTTTTATATTTTTATCTTTCAACGGCATTCTCCGAAATTTAGTACATATTCCAGGGAAGGTCGCCATATGATTATTACCGACCACGCCTACTTTTACGCCCACTTTTCATATAAAATTCAGTTTTTGTTGTGTGGTATATTTCCTCCCTATACAAATTTGTATTTTTCAACGGATTTCTCTGAAATTTGGTTTACACGGGAATAACTTCAAGGTGAACAAATTCCCCAAATTTAAAAAAAGGTCCCCAAAAGAAATGAACAAATTCCCCATTTTTTTAAAAACGAAATAAAAAATTAACTTACTCCCTAAATTCATTCTTAAATTTTTAGATATTTTTATTTAATGAATTTTGTTAAATATTTATTTTAGTGAAAATTTGCATACTGCTCTCAATAGCATCATTTCGGTGCGCGTAAGCTACGCGCACGCGGAACACAGCTTAGCTAAAATATCGCAATGGTCTGAAAAATATATTTTGGCGATTAAAATAAGTTAACGAGAACTGCGCGGCAGCACGGGTATAGCCGCCAAACGCAAGGTGCGGCGCGCGGACGCAGACGCGACGCGCTCTCGGAACACAGCTCAGCTATAATATCGGAATGATCTGAAAAATATATTTTAGCGATTATAATAAGTTGACAACAACTGCGCAGCAGTGGATGTTGCTGCCAAACGCGAATTAGATTTTCGTAACGTTCGATTATCTTTTTTTTTTTTTTTAAACAAATCTTTATTTTAAATTTATTTATTTATTTATATAGTCCCGAAACCATTGAATGAGGAGCTAAAAACTGACTTTTTATTTTAAAATTAATCAACATATATACTATAATTACAATCGTAACTTAAAAACTAATTTTGTAAAATCATCCATAAGTGTGTTTTGTTTCCGTTAGTTGTATTGGTAACAAAACAAACTTATGTATGTTCCCATTCTTGGGAAAAATGTCTACAAAAAATAAATAATCTGTTGTGTTGCATTTTCGTTATGAGAACGGAAATGCAATATTAAATTTTGGTTTAAATTTGTCATATGTTGCCCATTGCTTAAAATTAATTTCGACGATTTAGCATAAGTGTGTTTTGTTTCCGTTAATGTTATTGGTAACAAAACAAACAAACTTATGTTCCCATTAATTTATACTTAGGAAAAATGTCTGTAAATAAAAGAAGTATTTTGATGTATTGCATTTTCGTTGTGAGAACGGAAATGCAATTTTAATTTTTGTTTTGTGATAATTCCCGTGAATTGTGAAATTATTTAAATAATATTGGCTCGTGCCAAAGGAATAATGGGAGACATCATAACATATTTAAATAATATTGGCTCGTGCCAATAATTAGGGTTTACTAATATTACCAATTCTGTTTAAGAGTTCCTCAAATTTGTCTGGGGTTTTTGTAACTCGCGCGGAAGCTGACGCGACTCGCTCACGGAAGCTGACGCAACTCGCTCGCGGAACACAGCTCAGTGAAAAGTCTTACGATAAATTTTATCTACGTATGTGAAATAATTACCTGTTGGTCAAAATAGGCCACACATACTATAAGCAATTGTTTACAGAAACCTTGCGGCACAATTTTAAACTTCGCATTCAGTTCGCATTTTTGAAACTTCTATAAATTTGACGTATCTGCTCAATGGAGATCATTTATTGAATGAAGTAATTAAATTTTTAAAACTTCTGATTCCTTTAATTTGCAAACGATTCCGTTATATTTGATGTTTACAAAATAAATAAACCTCAAAAAAAAATCAAGCGGTTTCGCAGCTTATTTTTGAACTATTTTTGCTGTAGCATTTTTAAAAAAACTTCTAATATTAAAAATCAAAAAATTTTAAATTGAAATAAAAAATGAATTTACTGCCCATACAAATTTTTGGGAGAAAGTTCATTTTATTGGGGAATTTGTTCATTGGGGCTAAGTACTCAGCGCCATTTTTCAAGTCAAAGGCCTTTTTATCCCGGGCAAGGCCGTGTAAAAACAGCTATTAATAAATATTTGCAGTGTACAAAGTACAAACATTCTTTCTTTCAGAACACCATTTATTTTTATTTTGAATAAACGCAGGTAAATATTTCACATACGTAGATAAAATTTATCGTAAGACTTTTCACTGAGCTGTGTTCCGCGAGCGAGTCGTGTCAGATTCCGCGCGTTTGGCAGCCACATCCATGCTGCCGCGCAGTTGTTGTCAACTTATTTTAATCGCCAAAATATATTTTTCAGATCATTCCGATATTATAGCTGAGCTGTGTTCCGGGAGCGCGTCGCGTCCGCATCCGTTGCGTCCGCGTTCGCGCGCGCCGCTTCCTCGCGTTTGGCAGCTACTACCCGTGCTGCCGCGCAGTTCTTATTAACTTATTTTAATCACTAAAATATATTTTTCAGATCATTTCCATATTTTAGCTGAGCTGTGTTCCGCGAGCGCGTCGCGTCCGCGTGCGCGCGTTTGGCAGCCACACCTGTGCTGCCACACAGTTGTTGCCAACTTATTTTAATTGTCAAAATATATTTTTCAAATCATTCCGATATTCTAGCTAAGCTGTGTTCCGCGTGCGCGTAGCTTACGCGCACCGAAATGATGCTATTGAGAGCAGTATGCAAATTTTCACTAAAATAAATATTTAAAAAAATTCATTAAATAAAAATATGTAAAAATTTAAGAATGAATTTGGGGAGTAAGTTAATTTTTTATTTCGTTTTTAAAAAACATGGGGAATTTGTTCTTTTCTTTTGGGGACTTTTTTTTAAATTTGGGGAATTTGTTCACCGTGAAGTTAGTCCCGTGTAAAGCAAATTTCAGAGAAATCCGTTGAAAAATACAAATTTGTATAGGGAAGAAATATACCACACAACAAAAACTGAATTTTATATGAAAAGTGGGCGTAAAAGTAGGCGTGGTCAGTAATAATCATATGGCGACCTTCCCTGGAATATGTACTAAATTTCGGAGAAAGCCGTTGAAAGATAAAAATTACTATAACGAACAAATATACCAAAAAACAAAAAAATTAATTTTATAAAAATGTGGGCGTAAAGGTAAGCGTAGCAAGAAAGGTTATAATGCGACCTTCGCTGGAGTAGAGAGATCACGTTTTCCAAATTTCAGAGAAAGCCATTGAAAAATAACAGTATGTATAGCAATAAAACAAAGAAACAAATAAAAGGAAAAAAATAAATTTTATATACATAGAAGTGGGCGCAAAGTAGGCGTGGCCTGTAAGAAGCATATGGTGGTGACCTTCCCTGGAGTATAGAGATCGTGTGTACCAAATTTCAGTGACATCCCTTGAAAAATAAATATTTCTATAGTGAACAAATATACCAAAAAACAGAAAATGAATTTTGTATAAAAAGTGGGTGTAAAGGTAGGCGTGGCCGGCAAAAATCAGATTGCGACTTCCCTGGAGTACAGGGATCGTGCCTGGCAAATTTTAGAGAAATCCGTTGAAAAATAAAAATTTGCATAGCGGCCAAACAAACAAACAGAAAATGAATTTTATAACATATTATTTTATCAGACAAATCAAGAAAGGAGATAATTTATGTAACCACACAGCGTAGATGCTATAAGGAACTGCTGACAGACACAGGTCGAGTCAGCCCTGCCAGCAGGAAAGATGTACCATTTCTATTATGAATATATTATTACAGTTTGATTTAGACTATTAGTGCTCCTTTTTTCTCTTTTGATTTACGAATTAACATTTATTATATTGCACTGGCACTAAATTTAAAACAAATTTTCAAGAAATCAATTACAATAAAAATAAAAATTATCCAGCAATTTTTTGTTTTGCGGACCATTTGGCGACCCTTTGTGAGTAGCGCCCGGGGCATGATGATCTCTCCCTTGCCCCCCCCCCCCCCTCGCTACGCCACTGTCTAGGTTATACATCTAGTTACAAACATCAACACAAACGCTTTATACTCTGACCACATAGTGGTATAGGGTAAATAAAAAATACTTAGTACTTATTCGTAAGTTATAATTATAACAAATATCATATAAGATGTTTTGTAAAGCTTCAAACAATATAAAGAAAAAGACGTGATATTTGAAAACTTAAATTTGCTTTATTTTCCACCAATTAAATAAAATATGTATAAAAATTTAACATTTTACATTCTTGTTCGTATATGTACATATGTACATATTTAGTGACTTATGACGTAAGTGGTTCCGAAAATAATATTATAATTTATATGCAAAGCAATATATGTATATATATATGTACATACACATACATACATACATAAACGTATTACACATTTATTTTGCACTGTACGTGAATGAATGTACATCTGTTCATATGTAGTTAACAGTACATCTACAACTTGATTGAAAATGTTAACAATCGTAATAGCAACGCGAGTACTGTGAAACCATGTAGAACTTCCGAAGTCTCATGAATGTATGAATGTTGTATTAATAATTTACAATTTATTGCTTTGACTTTTTTCACTCAATTTAAAGCATTTGATCTTGCATATTGACCTGTAATGTATTAGAGACACATTATTGCATAAATTTTAAATTCGAGATATGCTGAATTTATACATATTTATACATACATTGTACTAGTACATATTTATAAGTGAACGAAATGAATATTAAGTTGAAACAATCGCTACATACATATTCATAATTTTGAAGTATACGAACATACTACACACATGCATATGTTCATTTCTTTATTTATAGTCTAAAAAAAAAACAAGATAACCTCGAAATTGTACATGCATCATATCAAATAAATTTAAAACTGGTTTTCAAATTATATTAGCTCTTTTTTTCAAATAAAGCTCAAATGGCTTATTTTATGTTTGAATAAAGCTTTTATGATTTATGTTGTGTTGTTATATACACACACATCCATATATACCATACAGGCATACAAATCATAATATCATTTCCGAACACTTTTTCAATCAGAAATTCACCAATTCAATTGTATTCGTTATTCGCTTAAACGAATTGGTTTCGTAAATTTTCTTTAATTTAAATAATTATATTTTTTTTATTTTAATGTAGATAATTTTAATAATAAAAGAACAAACTAATAATCATATTTTTTTAAACACGATTAAGTCTCACAAATATTAATGAATGTAAATGTTAAAATGTACAATACAATGACATTTTTCAGATCACATCATAACAAATATTCATATCTAATTTGATATAAAAAAATATATGTACTATATAGGTATATTTTTGAAAATGAAAAATATGTACATATGTATGTACATATGTTCAATATGATGAAATTTTCTTACAATAAACACAATATACTTCAAAATAAAGAACAAATATTTGACATATTGAAAAACTACTTTGGAATACCTACATCTTTTTTGAAACAGTGTTTCGTTTTTTGCAAGATTTAATAAATTATATATCAAAATAAATTTATTATTTTGCTTATAAAAAAAGAACTAAAATTGCACCTGAAAAAATTAATCATATTCAAAACTTAACTGATCACCGATTCCCATTTGCATACCCAATACCACTTTGTTGTGAGGGTATAATGAGTTTTTTCTGATGTTTGCAACTACCACACATATCTGACCTAGACCAAACTTATCTTATACCGATCGACTCAGAAACTGATTCTGAGTCGATTTAGTGATGTTTGTCAGTCTGTGTGTCCATGAAAAATTTTTAAACAAACTACAGATCGCAAATATGAATATATTTGATGAAATTTATTATATTAGCTTTATATAATACAAAATATAATATAACCATTATATTATATAACCATAGGACGAACGCTATTGAAATTGATGATAATCGGTGTATGTTTAGAACTAGCCCCTATACAAATAACTTCCGTCAGACCGAACAAAATGGTCGTAAAATCCAGATTATTATAATCTAGTCCCTATATAAAAATAATATCAGATATGAACTTTTATGAACATAACAATGGCACTACAATTTTGTTTATGCTTATTTTCTATATTGCCTCAGCAAAGTTGGATCCAAGACCCTTTATCGAAATGCATGGTAAAAGGTATTTTATAGTCGGTCTAGACCGATTATAATTTTCCTACTTTTTTAATTTTAATTAATACTGATCCAGTAGCCTCAGATTATAAAAAAAATATCCACAATATTTACAACAGTACGTTAATAACTGGAGGATAACTTAACAATGATCATAATTAACATATTTTTAGATATAAATGGACTCTTTGCAAAAACTGTTTTCGCACAAATTAGCATTAATTTTGTTTATTTTTACGTTATAATAAATGTGCAGTTCCGGAAAGACACTTATATACCAGCTCCACAAGCACAAAATATCTCCCACAGAAATTGCACTAATGGTGAAGTGTTCTCGAAATATATAGTAGTGTACAATGCAACTCGTTGAAGCGTAATTGATAATAATATAAGACACAAAATAAGTAAGGAAAGCCTGGAATCTTTTAAGTCCTCTAAGAAGGCGACTGAATAATGCAAACGTATTTAGATACATTAGAAGCCGTTCCTTAAAAAAATATTAACAAAGGACTTGACTTTGGAAAAACCCACAAAGAAAAATATCAGGGACAGCAAATAAAAGATATCCAGATAATTTAAACTCAAAAACTCTTCATGTTAAACTCGGCGGAGACCTATACTGTCATATACCTATAGATTCGTATTTAAATGCTCTTTCAGAATCTATGGTGATCTTAATAAATGATCCCAACTCCACAGTTAAGATTTAAGACTCTTAAAAAGAGAGTTTTATTTTACCGTCATAAAATAAAGCTCTTTTGAGGAGTTTTTTTTCGTCAGAAAATTAAACTCATTTTGTGTAAATTGACACCCAAATAAAATTGAGGGCAAAATGGATACATTCCAATATCTTTAAAAATTGCATAGAAACGTTTGCAATCGAAAATATGCATGATAAGGACGCCACACACTAAAAAGTTGTTAAGGACTTGTTTTTAAAGTTGCCAAAGGTTACCGGAGATGTGCATCGTAGATGCCAAGCTATAATTGACAATTTTAAACAAGTAAAAAAAATTATAGCCGGTATAGACCGACTATGCGATACCCTATACCATGCGAGTAGAAAATTGGTCTGAGGTCCAACTAATTGGGTATAAAAAAATGTCATAACCCATATGTGAATGGAATGTGAATCTTAACATGCACCGATTTTCACCAATTTCAATAGCGTTCGCCCTATGATCAACACAAGCTTACATACCAAATCGGTGCATGTGGGGACCTAGACCCCACACATAATTCCTCTTTAAATTCGACTTAAATTGCACTAAGATCCAAATTATCGTATAAATCTCGGTCAAATTTCGCTTGTATGTGTTTATTACTACCATTAACTAGTAACCCGAAAAAAACCCAGTAGGAATATTTTAAGTCAATTTAATTTAAGGAACTTTATAGTCCCCACATAAAGTTGGTTCTTGATTTTCACTTAAATCTGCATAAAAACAAAAGTATTTCACAGAGTTATCTCAAACTTTGTTTGTAAGTGTGCTGAAGACTCAATGTTTTTTTTTTTGACCCATAGGGCCATGGATTCAACAATGTCATCTGTATTTATGGGTGGTATAGGTATTGAGTAATAGTAATAACTCTTGATGTTCAAGGCATAAAAATTCGATTTGATGTTCGTTGGAACGAACATGTTTTTCAAGTGTCGAAAGAAGCATTCAAGTGTCTTGGTTTTCTAAAACGGTGCAAAAATTACTTCAGTCCTTCCGATCTCCTTAAACATAGACCGAAAATGGAAAATAACTCCCATATGTGGGCAGGAGCTTCAAAGTCTATTTCGGGGCTACTGGAACATCGTCGAAATGTGGGTTGTGTAACACTGTTCTATAGATACTACCATGGGAAACGTTCATCTGAGATTAGCGAACTCATTCCAAGTGCCCGAGTTTCAGTTCGCTCTACCCACTTCTATAGTAGATCACATCCGTTTGTAGTGCATTGTCCAGTTGACCACACAACGCATTACAGAGAGAATTCGTTTATCAGTCGAATTAGTTGTATGTGGAATAAACTCCTCGCACAAGTCTTTCCTGACAGTTACAATCTAATAAAATTTAAGTCAAATATCCACAAACACTACTCCCTCTTTCCTCCTTCCCATAACCTCTTTTCCTGAAATCAACACAATGCACTGCATTTATATGGTGCATCCCCTGAGTGTCGGTTAATAAAAAAAAAATATGTTCAGGATCAGTCCATTTTTCGATCTAGTCCTCATATGCAAATAGTTGCACCTAAGACCCTTTCTCTAAACTCATAGTATAGGGTATCAAATAGTCGGGCCGGGCTAGACCGATTATAAATATCTTTACTAGTCAATTGAGTGTTACAACATACACAATATGGATTTTATTAAATAAAAATAACATGAAATTATTGTATCATACAATAAAGTAAAAACAGCTTTATCTGAACCTGTTTCATTAGTCATACTCTGACTATTTCAAATTCGAATACATATTTATTCTGTAAACAAGAACTAGTCGCGCACAATTTTATAGATAAATATATATTTTTTTTTTCACTTTTTTCTTTAAAAACGAAGTTGTTTTTATTTTCTTAAAATAATCAATCAGTGGAAGGAAGAAAATGGTCAGTGAATTTTCGTCACACGATAACGAAATTTCACACGTTCAAATTTCACCTAGACAATAAACTGAAATACATATTTCATTTTCTGCGAATTACACAAATAACTTTAAAATTAAATTAGATAAGATTCATATGCAAGAATAAAAGTAACTTACCGAACATAGAAGATTAAATAAGAAGAGTATATATTTCACCATGCCCATGCCACAACTCATTTTGATCAATTTATATTTTTGCCTGAAATATTAAATATTGAAAAACAAATTTTTATTTGATTTTTTTTTTTTTTATTTATAAAACAAAACTTTATTTGTATTTCTTTCTCATTACAAAATAAGCAGGAGTAGTAGTATTTCAATATTCTTAAAAAAAAACACCCCGTATGTATATATTTTATGTAAATAAATATGAAATTTACATAAATGAATAATATAGTCATATAAAAAGTCTTATTGTCATTTAAACAGTTATTTTAAGTAAATTGTAAATGTTTTCCAAATGTTTTTTATATACAGACTAAGAGTACTGTTCTGTTTTTCGTTAAGAAGGCAATATACTTTAAGGATTAGGCCATTCGATTGCTTTTAAAAAATTAATAATTTTTACAAGTTTATTGATTATATTTTAATTATATTAAAACAATTTAGGCAGTTAATATGAAAAAGTTGTTATTTGCTAAATTTAGTTTTACTAAAAATGTTTTTATTAGTTTCAATGTTTATCTTCAATTCAATTTAAAAACTAACCACTACTGAAGCAATAAGATATTGCCAAAACCACGATTGTTTCCTTTTATTGTTATTAGCAATTTAAAATTACGTTAAGTTAAAGTCATTTTACATTTCACGACGACGAAAATTTACTCTTCCTTTAGTTTGTCGTGAACACGATATGTATGTATATTTAAAAAAATCAAAATACAGAACAGGCTTCAAACAAGTTTGATTTTCGTTTTTGTTTTTAACGCACTAATTCTGGTAACAGTTTTTCTTTTGGCAATATGGATGCTTTCAAATCATGAAAAGCCTTCCATATCCATGGATAATGAGAAGCTCTCACTAACATAGCCTCCCGAGATTGTGTAGTGGCCTCAACATTAGCCAAATGTTTATAATATTTAGCATTTTTCTTCATACTTCCATTGACATCTTCGGCAAAGCGAGCAAAGCGAAGTTTTAATAAAGTCTCTGAAACATCCAACAAACGATTGCCTTTGGGTGGATGTACCAAACACAGTTGTGATACAACATATTGATCCGATACACGATTATTCAATGGTAAAAAAGTAGCTTCACGTCCCACCAAGCAATTCTGCAACCACGAAATACCATTGCCATTTACTTGAACGCCAGGTAATTTGATAGGCAATAAACGTTTGTTACTCATAAAGAATGGTATTAATGGACGATGGCTAATGAAGAGTAAAGTATCGGACCCCTTTTGTTGTATATCTCGTATTTGACCAGTATGCATAACCCGCTCATTGATGAGACGTTCTGGTATGTGGGATGGTTTCTTAAAGGGCCTTACTAAATAGGCTGGTTTACGCTTAGCATAGGCCACCAACAACATTAAACCCGATGTACCATATATTAAAACTTCTGTACCCAATGTTTCTCGTTCCATAATGTTGCATAAGTTATCGTATTTTTCACCTATATATGACTTTGTTGTATCCATTTTGTGTTTTGAGTTATTATAATTATTGGCCGCAGCAAGTTGTTACAGTTGAGATTTGTGTAAATGTTTGTTATTTTCGGATTATTTACGTTTGATTTACGTTTTGAACCTATAAAATTTAAGATGCCGATTAGTCTTACTGCAAATCTTATTGAATAATTAATTCATTTATTTAATATTTTTCTATAGCTGATGTCATTATTTACTTTTAAGATTTTTCCACAATAGTAAACAAACAATGCTCCTCCATCGACTTTAGCCAAAATACACAAATTTCAATACTTTTTTGTGTTGTTATTCAATTATATACAACTAAATATATGTTATTTTTCTGAATTTTTCAGATTTTCTCATACTTTTTGTGCACATACGAGCAAAATATAATTATGCTGTCACCAGACTGTAGATATTTAAAAACAAAGAAGAATTCACTAAAGGATGAGCACGAGATAAAATCACAATCATATACATAATAGTTTTTTGTTAACAAAGTTTGACCAGGTTTTAAATCATTGTTTTGAAACCTCTATTATCGGTATTTAAAATTAAACAAATGTTGTTACATTCCACGCATTTTTCTGCGCATTTATTCCAATTAATTTTGTTCGTTTTATTTCATTTGAAAAATGTCAAGTGAAGCTCAATCGAATGATGGTGTATATAGAAAGTAATGCTTAAGTTATTTTTCACAATTTTGAAATGGCACTTACATTCTTTTTCTTAAATATTATAATGTTTTCGCAGAAAATATATATTTTTATTTTTGTCATTTATAAATCTAATATAGAAAATAAGGAAAACATAAAGGTCAACAATTTTTTTGTATGCATTTTTAATAATTTATTTTATTTTGATTAATTTAATCTTGTTCAAATTTATTCAAATAATATTTTTGTCTTTTTGTTATGCTAAATTCTTCAAATTTATATTATTTGCTTTTTATAAAACAGTTTTTGTGTAAAGCCTAAGCAAAATGTCAACCTATTGTTTTGTTCATTTTCTGTTGTGTTCATAAGTATCGTCTAGTTGAATGTGATTTTGACATTTTTCTTTGATTCATTTTGTTGTTTTTAAATTTTATTTCGTTTTATTTTTATTCATACGTTCACTTTTTTTAGAATGAGGGTCGTTTATTGGCATCTACAAATTTCGAAAAACAAAACAAGCTCCACACACACACGTCAACACAATACTACTCTCTGCTTATTTTTAAAAACAAGTAAAATAAAGCTTTAAAGCTTTTTCTGTACTTCAACTTATTTGAAAATTTATCATATTGTATGATCTTGTACCTTTTTAAATATCAAATAAATGAGTTTTTATTTCAATTCCAATTTCACTTTTGTTTAGAAACACGTTTTTATTTTTTTTTGTTAAGCTTTATTTAATTTTTAGAGTTTTACGTCTTAACCAGCGTCGTGTTTATTACAAACTGATTGTATTAGTTGACGGTTGAGATGCAAAAACCACCAGTTGAATCGAATAAACCATTTGTTGTTTGGTTTGTTTGTTAGATTCTGCTGTTTTGACTCTCTGTGTGATACTCGTCGTATAGCATTAGTTATTTTTAACTCATTCATCTCTAGTAAAATTATTAATGAAATGAGAGTCAGTCATAAATAAACAATTCACAACATTTATTGCATTAGGTGTGACAGTGGTTTAAAAGTGACAGAACATTTTTGGGACATGATTTGCAAATAGTGGCACTAGAACATTTTCTGTCATCACCAGGCAACTATTTGTTATTCTATGTTGTTAAGACACTTCATGTGAAATTACACATGTAATATTTAGTTGCAGGTATCGTTCATGTGTTAATTTTTAATTTACTTTGCTTAAGGTACTGTTACATGTTTAATATATATTGTGATATTTGGATCGCGAACCACATCACAGAATGGACTCCTATTCTGAAAACCATTAAAATGGATCTCGATCCATCAATATCGCATGCTACACGTTCAATATATATTGTGATATTTGGCCTTAAGATCTGTTAAAAAAACGATCACAGAAATTTTAAATATGAATGATTTTAATGCATTATCGGTAAGCAGTCAGTTCCGTTATCTTCGATAAACTCTATCAATGGATGAAAGGTAAACAATACATATACATAGATGTTCAGTAATATAGAACACCCCGTCGTGCATTGTTCCAACATTAATAATAGTTACTTTCGGACTTACACAAAGATTTAAGACTTACTTACGCTCATATAGAAATCTGGGATCAGATGCCCTCTAATCATTTTTAGTCTGACTACTCGCCATAATCATTTATGGACTCATACAAAGTTCCAATGGTACCTTGTTTGATCACTCCCTTTCTTGAGTCACAAAAAGTTAAAAGATTATATCTCTAAGGATTATATTTCCATAGACTAATAAAATAAATAATTAATAGTACTCCAGATATCTTACTCTATATGGCAACTGATACGGCCTCTGGAACTATCCCACCCATTTTTGTCACTACCACTCACATAAATAACCAATGAACTCACAAGTATCAAGACTCTTGATGTAATTACTATTCCAAATATATGATGATAAATAATTATTTTGTAATGGAGGTGTCACGCCCACTAATAAAGGCGTAGCCTCCTATAGACCACAAACAAACAAATTTTCAGTTTAATATTTAGATTATATGTGCGGCACAACTTCCATATCTAAAAATATTTATTTTAGAAACACATTACTAAAACCTTTATGTGACTGCACTCGTGTATAACTTTGATTGATATTTGCCTACGCCATGAGTTTCGGCAGGACTAGATCCAACTTCATTGTTAATTTTTAGACTGATGATTTATGAATAAAATACACAAGCATAAATCTAAATTGTTGAAGATATTATTGTTTTCTGGGCCTTAGGTTAATTTACATAGGTATAACCCAGCAAAAGCTCCGATTATCAACAATATCATGAATAAACCGATTAAAGCTTATTTGCCGAATATCTTTAACATGTATAGATACAGGCGGACAGAAACTGATTCTAATAGATCGGTATAATAAGAATAAAGTGAGGTTATTTTTGAAAACTTAAAGCATCAGCACAAAGTAATTATACCCTGATCATAGAGAGAGGCCATACATACAAATCCAGGATAATGCTTAATTAGGACTACTTACTTTAAACTTAAGTTAATTTTTTTTTCACACGGTAGAAATGGATTTTGACCTAAATTTAATTATAAACAAGTAAGAAAATTATAGTCGGTCTAAACCGCCGAACTAAGTGGATATAGAAAATAAGCATAAACCAAATTTGAGTGCCATTTTTATTTCTTTGAATATGAAAAAGTTCATATCGGTTTACTATCGGGGACTAGGTCGAAAAAAGTACCGATCCTGACCATATTTGGTAAGATCACTTATTGTTTGCAAAGAGATATGTATACAGACCAAATTTGAGAAAAATCTGTGCAATATTTTTGTTTTTTGATAGATTTAATTGAAGATCGGGAAGCAACTTTATATGGGGGCTATGACTAAGAATTGTCCTATAGGGTTTATTTTTGGACTACTGATTAATGGGTTTAATAAACAGACACAAACCCAATTTGACCGAGATCTATACTATAATTTAGATCATATGGCAATTTAAGTCGATTTCATAGGTGTCATTTGTATGGGGACTATGTCTGAACATGCACCGATTTTCGCCAATTTCAATAGCGTTCATGCTATAGCTAATAGAAGCTTACAAACCAAATTTCATCGAAATATGTTTACCTTTGCGACCTACATATAGTTTGATTACAAGATTTACATGGACACACAGACGGACGGACGGACGGACGGACAACTCAGAAAGTGATTCTGAGTCGATCGGTATAGTAAAAGTTGGGTCTAGGTCAAATATTTTTAGTAGTTACACACATCAGCACAAAGTCATTATACCCTGACCACATAGTGGTATAGGGTATATAAATATAACTAATAATGACCAATCCACTGTCTTGATATACGAGTATAAAGGAAAGTAATTTATTGTATTAAATTGTCAATAAATATGAAATATATATACTTATCAATACTGTTGTTTCTAAATAAATGTTTTTCGTCATATCTCTTAATACTACAATTGAATGGTTATAACTTTATTCTCAATTTTAATGACATCATAAATATTTTGTTATTCTATGTAAATATTAAGTACGAGTACATTGTACTAACTCATATACTCGTACCTAAATACATCTACATACATACATATTTCAAATAATTTGTTTTTTATTTCTTTGAAATTGTCATATTTTGAACTTATTCATAATATTGCTAACTTGTTCGTGTGTTCATCGCTTTTATTCTTCCAATTTATTTGTTTTACGTTTTTTTCTTATATACAATTTAGAATAAATTTTATATTTAATTTGTTTTGTGATATTAAAAAAAAAAACACACATTTAGCTTAAGTATTTTAACTTTCGATTTAATATACGCTGTTTGTTCATTTATATGTATGCAAATTTATATTAGATGATGTCATCCAGAAATCCTTTAATCAGAAAACGTATAATTATTTTAAAATTTCTTTCTCGAACATCAAGTATACGCACAAAAATGCTTTATACCGCCTTTTAGTTATATCCCATACCACTATGTGGTTTGGGTATAATGACATTGTGCTGCTGTTTGTAACTACCAAAAATATTTGACCTAGACCCATCTTTTATTATACAGATCGACTCAGAATCACTTTTTGAGTCGATGTCCGTCCGTCCGTCTATCCGTCTGTGTGTCCATGTAAACCTTGTAATGAAACTACAGGTCGCAAATATGAATATATTTTGATGAAATTTAGTATATAAGCTTTTATCGGCCATAGGATGAACGCTATTGGAATTGGTGAAATTCGGTCCATGTTCAGACCTAGTCCCCATACAAATGACCTTTATGAAATCGACATAAATTGCCATAAAATCCAAATTATCATATAGATCTCAGTCAAATTGGGTTTCTGTGTGTTTATTACATCCATTTATCAGCAGTCCAAAAATAATCCCTATAGGAGAATTCTCAGTTATAGGCCCCATATAGAGCTGATTCCCGATTTTCACTTAAATCTAACAAAAAACAAAAAATTGCACAGATTTTTCTCAAAGTTCGTATATATTTTTTCAAAATATAAGTGTGACTTTACCAAATTCTTACAAATTGCTGCTCGTTTACTATTTTGGATATTTATGTTTTTGAGAACTAATTTTCCATGCTCTCTGAAATTTCGGTTTTTACTGGTTTTTACTGGGAAAGTAAACGAACAGAGCTATTCCAATTGAGAATGTGTCAGCTGATTTTACAGAAGCAATAGTTTTATTCCCGTACGTAAACAAACTAGTCCAAACTTACCGAAGAATGTTCATGTACTCGAAAATTGGATATATAAGAATATAAGAGCGCCTTTGAAAGAGTAAAGATCTTTCGTCCTATCAGATCTTACCCAAACTTTTTATTCCGGTATATTGGTAAATTTTACACACACAGCAGCTCACACCAACCGCATATACGAAGGCAATGGTTGTATAAGAGATTTACCCTGGAGTTTTGGTAACGTACTCTTCTATTTAAATTTAGAATACAAAAAAAAAAACAATATATATATATATATATATAAAATATTGAAAATTAAATTTAAATAATTTGTTTTATACATTTTTTTTTTTGTTTTAAGGTTTTCCTCCTAAAAGTTTTTGGCATTAATTTTAAACATAAAAAACATAAAATGTATCAAGAAACAAAACATGTTTTTCCGTATTTTTTATATTTTCGCATTAAAGAATTTACGACTTTTATTTTGGTTTTCAGCATTGTTTTTATTTGTGAAAGAATTTCTTGTTTACTCTATTTTACATAACTTTAGCCGAAAAGCATGGAACCAACCTAATGTTTCAACGATATAAGAGAGTGCTGGATTGGAAAAAAGTGGCATAACAACTGGCGAATACCTTACAAAATTCAACTGAATTCACTGAGTATACATAACGTGACCAACTGAATATTTCTTATCAAAATGCTGGAATTGAAAAATGGAAAACTGTGATTTTCAAGCAAAAAGTGAGATTTTAAAAATAAAAAAAGCGGAAACAAGTAAGATAGTTATAGTCGGTCTACGCCGGTTATAGGATACCCTATATCATGAGCATAGGGATTTTGATCTATTTGCACTGGATGAGGTCAATATCAAGTACCTATATAAAAAATTTGAGGACTAGGTCCAAAACTGTTCCGATCAAGGACATGTTCAGTAAAATCACTTATCTGTTTTAAAAAATATAACAAGCAAATTATAGTGAAACATGTTACAGTTGAAAGTCTTTAAATAGATGTAAGTGAACATCGGAAGGACGGTTTATATGGGGATTATAACTAAAATGAGACCAACAGTCTTTACAGAAATTACTCATATCTATAATATTAATAGGTAAAGTGATTTTTAATCAAGTATACTTTCGTCTGCCTCTATATCTTCTACTTCGGTAATCCGGTTCGAAGGACCATGGATTTTTTGGATGGCAGCTAATTCAGATTAGGGTGACGATACCTGTCGGCTTGGGTCAGTCAACTTAGCTGAGAACAATTATAGCAGCTCCCAAAAAATGTTATTAAACTGAACATCAGTTGCGCTATGAAAATTGGTGGATTATTTTACAATTTCTCATAGAAGAGAAATCATAGAATTAGGTATTAGGATTTAGGGTTATATGAAAAGAAAAAGATGTGAGCGGTTTCAATTCAATTAATATTTATTGTAGGTTGATGTTGATTTAAAAATGTTCCTCACCGTTCGACTGGTTAAACTTAAATTTTAGCTGAAAGGAAATATACTTCATTTTGTACTTTTAGGGATTACATTCATTGTGTTATCGATAAGACATATTTTTGATTTTAAGTAATCGATGTAGACTTTTAATAAAGAAAAAAAACAATGTTAAATATTGTTCGTTATTAATAATAAAAAAAATGTTTTTAGTTTATTGTCTAAAATACTGATTTTAGACACCCTTCTTTAATTCACTTTATTTGTTATTTAAAGAATGTGTGTCAAAAAGATTGTATAATATCTATTTTTTAATAACAAAACATGTCAGTTATTTGGAATCATGTATTTTTATATTTTCAATTCCTAGTAAAAAAAATTTTTTTTTAGCAAATACTCAAAACTCACTATCAACAAACTGTGTTGTAACCATTTTTTAACATTTCTCTTATGGTAACACAACTCCTGGATTTTGCAATAAAAACAAGGAATGCCAATTCTTTTTTTTAATTCCAAAAAAAAATTATTCGTATTGTAAAAATCCAAAATTAAATATACTCATTAAAATGTGGATATTCCCGCCAAATGCGGGCAGATTGGTCAGCTTAGCTATTTATTCAACAAAAATATGTCATCAATTTTGAAACTAAATTAGATGTTTATTGAGCATTCGGATGATTCATTGATTCATGATTAATAAGACAGAAATAACTGTGCGAACATTAATGTATGTAAGTATATATGCATCTCTGTATTTCAGAATTCAATGCTAAATTTTGCATAGTTTTCATTACAACAATTTCATACATGATGATGACTGAAAATACTTGTTTCAAAAAAAAAGAAAAAAATTAAAAGTTCCACAGTTACAACGTGTCAGTATTTCGTGTGGTGTATAAAGAGGTATTTTTACATTATTTTTGACCGTAATTTAAATTTTTCCTAACTAAAAATAATATATTTTTAAAACTAAAGTTGCGGGAGACTTCATCCGTATATTAAAATTATTAGCGATGAAGCAAAAATAGGCCTGCGAACGAACGGTCAATCTCGATTGATCTTTCGTCCATCCCTATATGTGTATATATACATATATGTATATCGTTAGATTAGAGTGCAAAAACGCTACGTTCACATTAATGTAATAAGCAAAGCTGCGCCTTTGAGGAACTAAAAAAATGGATATATGCCCTTAAAACATGCACTATTAATTGAAAGATATGGACTAGAAATATGCATTCATAAAGATATATGCACTAAAACCATTAAAATATGTACTTAAAATTTATTTGGCTTTTCAAATACTATTTATTGAAAACTCAACACATTTAAATCCAGTTATCAGGTAAAATGTGTATTAAAATATATGTAAATACTAATAATGTAAAAAAAATATATAAATAAAAAAAATTTAGTCCATTTTATAATTTATAAATTTAAATTATATTTTGATTTCCATAAATAAATAATTCTTTATACATGTTTTTCAAGTATAAACTATAAATTCTTAAATCATATACAGTTAATCACAAAATTAAGTATACAAGGCTATAGTGAATTGTATTCTTTAAAAAACACAACAACAAAAATTTTTAGAAGCGTATTTTATTACATATATTCATATTCTTAAAAAAAAAAAAAATGTTTACAAAAACATTTAACTTAATTATTAATTATTTTTTAACCCTTAGTTAAAGAACAGATGTTAAGCATCAATATTTTTAAAAATTAATTTCGTTTACTTTTCAATGTTTAAAAAAAATAACCAACTGCTAACAATAATTGAATTTAAAGAAATTATTAAATTTCAAATAATAATTCGATGAGCTTAATGAGAGATAAATTAAAGTTTTACACCTATTTTATTCGTTAACTCCTTTAAGCCATGTATTTTTTTTTTATATATCACAATAAATGAAATTACGGGTTTTGGATATTAACTTTTTTTCTAGAATGGTTCATGCTGGACTTTGTCATAATGAGGCGGTTGACTACATTATAATAGAATAAACTACTGAATTTTATGAAACTACTAAAAGCATTCAAAATTCAAAAAGGACCTCCGCATAGGAAAAAATTTAGAATTATTAATTATATTAATTTATTTCAGTTGATCTCTTAAAAGCCTTAAACCTTAAATACATTTTTAAAGAATGTAATTACGTTTTGTAAAATGCAATGACTTCATTAAATTTCTTTCCATTTAAGGCCTGAAGTTTGATCACATGGACGGATGAACGCACGTAGTTAGTTAAAGCCACTCAGTGATTGTAAGTGAATAATTTTTTTTTTAATAGTCACTTTTTTTAAAATGGATGGATTATTGGATTTAAGTGAAGATCGGGATGCAGTCATATATAGGTACTATGACTGAAAATGGTCGCACAGGAATTGTATTTAGACTGATGCTTTACTGTTGTAATAAACAATTACAAACGAAATTTTTTTCCAGATGTACAAGTATATGATAATCGGAATTTTAGACGTACTCATAGGCAACATTTGTATGGGGGCCTAGGTCTGAAGACGCACCGATTTTTAATAAACCAGCCATAAAATTTTTACAAAATTTACTTCCGACTTGACAAATGTTCAACAAAAATATAAAGCAAATTATGATAAGTTCAAGTAGTGCGATTGAGTTTTTGAGATGTCAATTAAACTTAGTTTAGTTAAAATCACATTTTTTAACACTTTACATCGAATGGTTTGAAATGTCATAAGTGCTCCTAAAAATATGAGTTGAACTAACTCCTTTGAACCACAAGGAGTTAAGTTGTATTTGGTATCGTCCATCCAAGTGTTTAAAATCTTCGCAATCGAAGTGAGTGCCAATAAAAATATAATTTTTACTGTTTTCGGTTAAAAATAAATACTGATTTTTAAAAACATTTTTAAAACAATAATTTTATTGAAACTTACATAAAAAATATCTGAATAATATTAAACTACATTGTGTAAACTTAAATCTAAGTTTAACCTATGCATATCGCCTATAATGTGTGGTGACATTTTACATTAAAAACTAAAACATACGACGTGGATAATGTAAAGGTTGTTGAGGCTGTTGACCTGGTTGTCCCGACATGACAGTTATTTGTTGTTGTCGCGAAAGTTGTTGGGGATCATGACCAGAGGGATTACGGCCCGGAGCATAACCTTGGCTAATACTTGCACCAGATTTAGAATTCTAGTAGAATGAAAGTGAAAAATTAAAATATTTCATTTTTTTTACGACACAACCGTTAACTATTTTAGAAATAATTTGAAATTTTTGTTAAAAAAAAAACTTAAAACACAATAGAAACAATTACATTATATTGAAAAATAGTAACGGAAGGAAGGGTAACTGATATTTTTACACACCTGCGGTCCGCCACTTATTTGCATAACATTGGGGTGTAAAGGCATATTGGGTATTAGGGGAGAGTAAACAACACCCTCGGGTAACTGATGTGGCGGAGGACCACCATGTGTGGGAGGTCCTTCATGTTTCACCTCAACATGATAACGATCTGTAATTTTTTCCATAGTAATTTGAGGTTTTTGCGATTGTACATTCTGTACACCACTGCCGCCAGATTGTGAAATTGGTGGTTGATCAAGGTTAATATGATACACCTGTGTAGGTTTTTGTCCCGACGCATCCGACTTAGAAACTAGCAAAGATGATTGCGGCAATTCTAAATGATAACCTTGTCGTAATGGCAAGTTATAATGCGTATAAACAATTGCCGGACCTCTAGCATCTGGTGGCGGTTGAGGTGGAGCATTACTCGTTGTTTGATAAAATAGTGTTCCGGGAGTTTGATATTGAGAGTGAGGTTCTGAAATTAAAATAAGATGTTGAAAAAAGTAAAGTAAAGAAATAATAAATTTTATATAAGACTAACTATTCCACAGAACTCTGGCAGAGTCAGCACCTCGACGAACCTCTTCATGTTCTGTAAATATAAACAAGAATTAAATGTTAGAATAAAAATATATCTTTTAAAAGTAATCCATAAAAATAAGAGATATCACTACGAATATTTGACACTTCAGAACTCGACATATTCGGCACAATTTTAACTATACATTCGGCCGAATATTATTTATTGATTTTGAGATAACATGATAAACAACGTTGTTTTATTTTACAACTCCAAAAAATATATGAACATCTAATTAAGAAAAGGGAACTTACTTGGCTGAGAGTAATTTGCAGTTTTATAATATCCTAGTTGTGTAGGTGATGGACTACGTCCTCTTTTGACAGGAGCATTATTTGGTGGCTACAGAAATTTTTTTTAAATAAATCATTGATCCATTACATGCTAAATCTTGTCTCTCACCTTAGTCAAAATAGGCATTTGATGATGTTGTACTCTTACTGGTGGCAAAAATACCTGGGGTTGTGGTGCATTGGCCTGCTGTGTCTGCAATGCTTGCATGGCATACATTTCATTATCTTTTTGTTGCTTTTTACGATTTTCATCTTCATTCAGTACCTTCTTTAGTTGCAAAAACAATTGCTGCTTTTGATTATGCAATTCCGTCAGTTTCTGTTCCAATTTTGTGATCTGGCCACGGGTTTCCTCTAGTGTCATATCATTTTGACGTTCTCTTGCCTCGCGCTCTTTACGCAAACGATCTTCTTCCAATTTAGCTTCAAATTCTGTGAAACACATTTAAATTTGTTTTCATTATGTTTTTCTGACTTAAACTATAAAAACAATATTACCTTCTTTCTTCCTTTGCCTTTCCTTTTGTATAAATGACTTGAGGGCTCCACGTAGTTTTTCCTCACGTTCTGCTTTTGCTGCTGCCTGTACCGCCGCATTCGTGGTATTATTTGACCCCGATGCGGGCGGCATTTTTGAATTAAACTTTTTCTCTGTAATTTTGACGATTTTTGTAAAAACTGTTGAAGGTTTTTTTGTATATATTTTATTTCAATCAACTTAGCAAAAAAATAAAAATTTTGTCAGTAAATATCAGCTGTTTTCAAGTAGAACCACTTGTGTATTTATACTTGAGCACGTTCAGTGAATTTCTTTGTACCAGATCGTAAGTATTGTAAACGTGGAAGTTACTGAAAGTTTTATAATAAATAGTTTTGAAATAAATTAACATCTACAAATCAAGATGTTCTACAAGATTTCGACAAAACTGATAAAACTGGAAATAATGACACAATATTAGCTGCTCATGTATCAGAAACTGATGTCGCTCAAATGTTTGGTGTACGTTATAATGTGGTTTGAAAGTCTCATTAAAAGCTAGAGAATTCCATACAAATGAAAAATTAAAAATTGCAATATTTGCACGAATTCTCGTGAATCAAGAGTGTGTTTGTGAAACATTTTTTTTGAAATATGAAATGGTTTGAAATCGAAAAATGAGAATTAAATAAAAATATCACCAAAATCTCCAAATTTCCCATTGAAATCTCGAAACTTACGTTTTCTTTTTCTATATATATAATCTTTGTTATTCTTAAAAAAAACATATAAAAGAAGCTCAAAATAACAGTTCTTTTTCTTCTAAAATGCTTAATATATCTAGAAAAATTTGAAAACTGTGATTTTTTAAAATCTTTTGTTTACACAAATCAGCAAAGTTGGCGAAAACTGTAGACTTTGAATAATATGTAAACACACTATTACACTTTTTTAACGTGTCTTTTTAAAGATCAAAAAAATTTTTCAAACGCAATGTTGTTTGAATTCAGACCAAATAGAAAGATATTATCAGAAATAAAGAATTTGAGATGATTATTTAAGAAATTATCAAGATTTCAAACTACAACTATCAGAAAATGGCAACTCTAGTAAGAACGCATTGACGTTAACTGTAGCGCCAACTAGGGGCCTGCAAGTGCACTGCATAATGACACTTCACTTTGGGACAAAATAGAAAACAAAACAGAATACCAGAAAAATTGACATTACGTTTTTTGTTCTCGATCCTGAAAGAAGTTAAATCCAGATTCCGGAAGTTTTTCTCCTTTTTTTATGACTGTGTGTTTGTGCATAAATATTTATTAATGCAAAGTATATAAAATAAAAATATTATTTATTCATTACTTAAGTGATTAAAAAAAAAAAAACAATTGTTTGAGATTTTTAGGAAACTGCAACATTTGGAGTTGAATTTAATTGAGACAAAAGTGTAAAACAAAGTATTTTATATTGAATAAATGTAATGCTTAAAAATAAGATATATAGTCACAAAAAAAGTAATTCATATTTATTATAAAAGCAAAGAAAAAGGGCTTTATCTAAAATACACAACAAGCAAGCACGAGTGCAACGAAGCGTTTCTTCAGCAGTGCAGCAGCAAATACATACATTTTGTCTACTTCCAACATAAAAAGGAATAAAAATAAAAGACCAGACATACAATACAAGCCAACAAAACAAAACAGCCAACCCGTGAACCAAAGAACCTGAACATAATGGCAAGTAAGTACAATTCCAGACATTTTTTTTTAAATTTTGAAAATAAAGTTTTTCCGTTTTTAATTATATGTTTTCAATTAACTCTTGGTGATGATAGACATACATATATTTAGTTAATGTTTTTGTTGTATTGAATAGTCGTTGTTTATTTTACGTAATATAAACAACAATTATAACAACAAAAATGATATTGTGTAGTGTAAAACGCATCTTGTTAATGGAAAATGTTGGTCATAAAATTTATGGTTAATTTTTTTTTATAAAGTTCACAGATAAGGAAAAATCATAAAAAATAGATAAAAATGTTTTCATACCTGACAAATTTGTTTCTTTTATTGTTTACTGTTTTCCTAATTCATTCCCATGCCCCATGCTGTAAAAAAGTTTAATGGTAGACAATTGTTAAACTCTGTCGAAAAATCAATATTTATTTTACTCTGTTACCCCAACATCATTTTCGTCAAGAAACAAAAAAAAAAAAAAAAATTCAATTCATTTAAATTTAATTTATGAATTTTCGAAAAGTGTATCCATTTTTTTTTTAAATTTAGTTAACAATTTATGTTACTTTCCATGTCCATGTGTATTTAGGTATTAAGTATCGTTAAAGTTTGCAATTTCGATTTTATTGTAATTCATACCATCTAAAGAACTTGCGGTAAGTCAAATAAAACATTTTTTTTTATCGATCGGCCTTTGTCCGAGATAGTGATTTTGATATAAATATTTTAACAATTTATGATCGGATCAATAGTAAAGTGTATTAGTAGAAAATATATAAAATTTCGCCTTTGGCGCTTCAGAATCTAAACAATTGCCAATTGCGCGATTTAAAAAAAAATTTTATCTGACAAAATTGTGCGATATTTTACTATTTTAAAGACAACAATATGTATCTTATAAAAAAAAGTGTTAAAATCAAATACATACATACATATCATATCTTAATTTAGAGCTAGTCTTACCTATAATTTGGTTTAGAATTATTTTCTTATTTTTAATTTTTTTTAAATACAAACGAATTTTTATACCCTGTACCACTATCTGGTTTGGGTATAATGACTTTGTGCTGCTGTTTGTAACTACCAAAAATATTTGACCTAGACTCATCTTTTATTATACCGATCGACTCACTTTCGGAGTTGATTTAGCGATGTCCGTCTGTGTGTCCATGTAAACCTTGTAATCTAATTATAGGTCGCAAATATGAATATATTTTAATGAAATTTCGAATATTAGCTTTTACCGGCCATAGGATGAACGCTATTGAAATTGGTGAAATTCGGTCCATGTTCAGACCTAGTTCCCATACAAGTGACCCCTTTGAAATCGACTTAAATTGCCATAAGATCCAAATTATCATATAGATCTCGGTCAAATTGGGTTTCTGTGTGTTTATTACAACTATTTATCAGCAGTCCAAAAATAAACCAAATATGGCAATTCTTTGTCATAGCCCCCATATAAAGCTAGACCGACTACAATTTTCTTATTTGTTTTAATTGATTCAAAAACACTATAAAGTTAAATATTTTTGATCCAGCTATAAAGATAATTGAGCAATTAGAGAACATCATTGGACTATACACAAACGTACAAAGCTTAATTGCCAATATTAATCATTTGGAAATAATTGCCGCAACAGATGACCTCGAATTTATTATTTTATCGGAGACACATTTAACCAAAGATATCGAACACAGTAACACAGCTACCAGACTATGTCCACATAGCGTCGTTGTCTAACTCTTCACGGACTGAAGGTGTTATGTACTTTAGAAAATCATGGAAGATGACTAAAATATTCGAAAAAGTTAAAAACTTAGTTTGCTTGGCAGAATATGATAACACACGAATGTTAATTGCAGCAGGTATATATATCACCGAGCTGTGCGTAGGACGAATTTCGCGAAGTTTTTGATGAAATTTTAGATAACAACAATGATATAAGATAACAACAATGATAACAACAATGATATACGAATAAGAGGAGACTTTAATATATGTAGATTGGTTGCAAAATGTTTTTTTTATAAAAATAGTATTGAAACCAGCTTAAACGATAATGGACTGAAACAAATCGATTTTACACGTGTAACAATACATTCTAATACAATAATTGATTACGTTATAGTAAATAGCCACAATGTAACGGTGCAAAATATTTTCAATGAGCAGATCACGAATCATTGTATATAAATATTGAAAATAGATACAAAGAAAAATTTATTCAACAGACAATTATATGCAATATTAAACTTTAATATAAATAATGATGTAAATGAAAACGCATTAGTGCTGGGTAAATCTTTTGAAAAAGTAATATAAAAATTTACTAATACGAGGACATTACAACGTACTATTGGGGTAAATAAGTGGTTTAATAATGAACTTCGCGTTTTAAAAAATTAAAAAAAATTATAAAACAGCAAACCGCAAGGTATGAGAACACTGATGAAGCGTGGTCAAATTATAGATCGATAAGAAATTTATATAAAGTAAAAATTTAAAATTAGAAAAACAAATACATAAACAATAAAATAAATAATGCAAAAGATCAAAAACAAATGTGTAAAGAAATAGAAATAACCTGCGATAATAATCTAAAATAATCTAACCCCTAAAAACAAAGTTTTTATTAAAACTCTTTCTTGCCTTATGCATGCATATGAGTTTTGAATCTCTCCGTGACTGTGCGTGACTGTGTGTGACTATCTTAAAATTAATCGTTGGCCACAACAAGTCTATGGACAAAGTTTCGGATCGATCGTCTGAGGGGAATTGAGGTTTTAATCTATCCGTGACTGTGCGTAACTATGCGTGAATGTGCGTGACTAAGTCAAAGTTAATCTTTTTTTTACAACAAGTGTATGGACTAAGTTTCAGATCGATCGGATGAGGGTAAATGACATTTAGATCACTCCGTGACTGTGCGTGACTACCCCAAAATTAATCTGTAGTCACAACAAGACTATGGGCCAAGTTTCAGATTAATTGGATAAGGGGGTATGGGGTTGACCCACGACAGACAGACAGACAGAGAGTATAAGTTAAAAGAAAGAGTTTAAAAAATGGATATTTAACCAAATAAAATATGATGATAACAAAATAACCAAATCGCTAGTCACAATTATTTTGTTAGTAGTATTAGATCAATAAGAGAATCGATTGAAAATGTGCAATACGTTAACAACATACAACCAATAACACACAATTTCAAATTTCGTGCAATAGCAAATTTATAACTGAGAATCATAATAATGTAACTAAATAAGAAACCAAACTATAGTAAAATATCGAGTAAAATCATAATTGATAATTGGAACATATCAGGAAATATTTCATTAAATATAATAAACAATTCACCAAAACATGGAGAGTTTCCGCAAAAGTTGGAATGAAACAATAATAAAATCAATTGAGAAAATAGCGAACACAAAAAAATGTTAAAAATATTGTCCAATAAATACATTAAAAACGTGGGAAAAGATTAAAAAAAAGTGGTAAAAGTACAATTGGAAAATCATATGAAAAAACTCGTTATTATCAAAATATCAATCTGGATTCAAAAAAAAAACGTCGTGTGAAACCCCAGTTAATTATGTGATAAATCGCTGGAAAAAATAGAAAAATATAATAAAATAATCGAAATTTTTTTAGACTTTAAAAGAGCATTTGAAACCATAAACAGAGAAATAATGTTAAAAAACTATATGCACGGCATTCAGAAAAATGAGCTAAAATGATTTAAATCATACTTAACAAATAGAAAACGAAATACAAAAGTTAATGGTATAAAATCTAATTTAATTGAAAATGATTTTGGAGTTCCACAGGGAGCAATATTGGGTGCATTATTATTTAGTACTAGCTGTAATCCGATGCGCTTCGCTACACCCATCGTAACGAAATAAAAAATTGGGGAAAAATTTTGTAAAAAATTTTGGCCCTGTTTGATTTAGCCGATTTTTGTTTTTGCGACTTTATATTTTGGCGGTTTTTGACTTTGGCGAATATTGTTTTCTTGCGATTTTTGATTTTGCCAATTTTGGATTTTTGCGACTTTGGATTTTTGGTGATTTTTGAAGACTTTCACTATTACAGTACTCCATATACATATATGACATTAAATATTTACTTTTACATTGGTCCGATCCCGCCCTTTTTTCGCAACTCTTCAAATTAGTTTTATATGTACATGTACATAGTTTCAGATCTCTTGCTGTCATAGTACTCCACATATTATATGTTAAAGTTAGATGTTAAAAATCCACTTTATATGGGAGGTGCTTGAAAAATCAAAATAAATTTAGCCTATTTTTCCTTCCGGATACGCAGTTACCTACTGTAAAAATTTCAAGACGATCGGTCCAGTGGTGTAATCTCCTATAAACCACAAACAAACGTACAAACAAACATAAAAAGCTAAATTTTTATATATAAGATACACATATGTATTAGGGCGGGTCGATTTAAAAATCGTCCAAGTGACAAGGAAAATCGTATTTTAGGGAGCAAAATAAGAAACTTTGTCCGAGTAATCATACCCCTGTCTGTCTGTCTGTTTCACTTTGACCCATTTAGAGTGCCCCAATCGTGTCCAAATGTATGATCGGACCCCACTAACTTTGGAGGGCCGACCCACCCATGCCAGTGGCACACCCCCTGGAATCCCCTGGGGCATTCCCCGTACAAACATTTAAAAAAATCACCATTTTTTGTTTAGAATTGGGCTGACTATGTTTGATTTAACATTAAAATTAACACTCATACGTATACGTATCTTCTAATCTGCTTATAAATAATAATCATACGTCTTGACTGCGTTATGTTAATCAAAAAGATCGATCGGATGAGGGTAAATAACTTTTACATCACTCCGTGACTATGCGTGACTACCCCAAAAATTAATCTGTAGTCACAACAAGTCTATGGGCTAAGTTTCAGATCAATTGCATGAGGGGGAATGGGATTGCCCCATGGCAGACAGACCGACAGGTCAAAAGTCGGGACATCAGAATTCATTTTAGAGGTATGGTTCCTTGGGCAAAGTTTCTTATTTTGATCCCTAGAATATGATTTTCCTTGTCACTTGAGCGATTTTTTTTCCTCCCTACAAATCGACCCGCCCTAACATATTAACAAAATGTGAAATTATTTTATATGCGGATTAGTCTAAATACTTGTGATATAACAATAATATACATAATATAATGATATTATAATATAAAATAGCTAATTTGATATAACAACAAAATTAAAAACCCCAATATTTATTATTATATTGTGTTTTTGCATTTCAGCCAGGTGAAAAAAGTGTTGTCATTTCAAAATTGGATTGAGTAAACCTCAATACTTTAAGTAAAGCAGGATTTTAATTTACATTATATCCTACATTTAATAAAGATTTACTTCTTTTCAAGCTCGGAATTTAATTTGCTTTGCTCTAGCAATTTATTTTTATACATTTCTCGCAACAACACTCTCTGATACCCTCTTGCACATCAAATCGTATTTTATAATGATCCCATGTTTATCCATCGTTTTGCAGGATTTTTTTAAGTTTTTCCTGCTTAGTGTGGTATCATGCACTTATTCAAAACTTTCTTATTTACATACAAACCAGCACTTGCACGCTCATAAATAACTCTTAAATAGCATCTCCTAACACTTTGGTATTAATTTTTATTAATCAGTTTTACCAACTGTTTATACATTTGCTATTTTCTATTGTGAGTTTTTCCTTTTTGTTGTTAAGTTTTAATTTTATTTTATTTCATTCCATTTAACAAATACTCCACAAGCATACACACATTTACAATGCCAGATTTTGTTTATTTATTCGACGAATCAATGTTTACAGTTGGGGTCATTTAGAATATTTTAACCCTAAACGCCTGGTTTCTAAATTAAAATTATGTTTTGTGGTTTTTTTTTTTTGTTCATTTTCATAGCTATCAATTTGAAAAAACTAAATTATATTTAAAAATTAGAAAATAATTTATATACATTTTTAACGTGATTAAATTTTCACACTCCTCTCTGGTTTCATAGAACCACTTTCTGAATCGATTTAAATTAAAGCTTATATTAAATAAGGGCTATGTAAAAATAAAATAATTATTGAAGTTTCATTCAACTGATCTTCAAAAAAAAACAAAAATATTATAACTAGCTGACCCGGCAAACGTTGTTTTGCCATATAACTTATTTCTAGTGAATATTTTTGTTGTTAATTAAAAAATAACGAATGTATTGTAAGTGTGTGGGGGTTGGGATTTATGAATGGATGGGATCGTCGATGAAAACAAAAGAAAAAGAAAAACACCAGCCATTTATTTTCTCAATATAACAATGTATTTCTTTAACGTAACGAAAATATTCATTGTTAGATCTCTCTTACACGTAAAGTATTTTTTATCCTAAAGTATGAAAGTTAAACAAAGGAAATCAATATTCCTTTGGCAATTTTTCTGTTTCGCGATTTTCGTTTTTGGCGATTTTTTGACACAATTTAAAATAAAACAAGTAGGAGTGTTAAATTCGGCTATGCCGAATCTTTGATACCCTCCACCTGGGTTTTACGTTTACATTAATATCTGGACTTCTTGCACTATTTGTAACAAATGTATATAAAATATTTGAATATGTAAACACTTTGATAAACCTATTACTGAATTATTAAAACAAATGCTCTGAATTTTCAGCATTTTATAGAGGTGTCTACATATTTTAGGTCATAAATTGGCACAATGACACCCGATTTATCCCATTTTAAATACTAACCTGATCCAGATAATTACAAACAATATTAAGTTTAACCAGGTAAATGGTTTATTTTGTAATTTTCTTTTTAATTTAAATTTTTTAATATAAAGGTGCATTTTATTTTTTACAATCCTTTTCAATTTTCCAGACCTATTAGTATAGGGCACATTTGTGAGTCCGCATAGATCAACTTTCAACTCTTTCTTCTTTTTATTGTATTAAATCTATCTATTGTATTAAATCTATCTTTAAATTAATTAAGATAATTAAGATGAAAACAACAAATTGTTTTTTTTTTTTAGTTAATATCTGAATATTTTACTGATACAAGGCAAAACTAAAACTGCCAAAAATTTCAGTCAAAACTATTTTGAATGTATTTGTTAAATATCGCATAATTTTTTTCAATTTTAAACTTTAAAGTCTTTTTAAATCTGGTAATAACTCTATAATATGAAGGGAGTAAATATGTGGATTCTTTAATAACAATGACAAGTATAAAACACTTTTTTGTGCATTACATTAAAATATTATAAATTTGAACATAATTAATTTTAGAAGCATAATTAATTTTAGAAGCATAATTAATTTTAGAAAAATGTCCGATTCGTTTTTCGATGATGCTGAAAACACATCAAAGAAATACAGAACATAAAGATTTTGCTTCAGTTAGTTGAGAGACGAGAAGCTAATGGATGGCTGGAGCAGGTCAAAGGTGACGACTATAAATGCGGATGCAAGGCTTTTGAAAATATATTAAAATGCGATAAATCAGATCTAAGTATACATGCTTATAACGACTGTTATAAAAAATCTTTTAAAACCAACAGTATTGCCATAATTTGAAATTGTAAAGATGCTAAAAATGCTTAAACGTACTGGAGTCTAAAAAAAAGATGCTAAATTTTTTTTCAAATTTCATTACCTTTATATTGAAAAATTATATACTTATTAATAAATTCTTTGGTTTTTAAATCGAAAAATTAATATAAAACATATGTTTAGATTTATATTTTTTAAATTTTAATTAAAATTATTTTGGATTTCATCTGAAATTTTTATTAACATCAAATTGAGTTTATTTTAAACTTAAATTAAATATTTTTAATTTTAGACGGATTGTTTTTTATTTAAAATATAACAGAAATTACATTATCAAAAGATACGATTATATTAGAATAATTGGTTTATGGAATCTAACATTTCTGTAATGTCTTCATCTTCAAGTTCTTCTTGGCTCTGATATTTTTCTGACGATCGACTCTTATCAACGACATCGCTCGGTATATTGTAAGTGTGACAGCACCGATTTTTCAATTTCAATCCTTCTTTTATACGTATTACAGAACATAACAACTCGGATTTTATTCTGTTCGAAGTTTGCTTTTAACTAAAACCATTAAACTAAACAAACGTTCAACTTCGGCTTTTGAGAAAGACAAAAGTAATATAGACAATACAAATATTGATAACTCCTAAAATGGATTTTCGCCAATAGAATTTTTCAATCCATAAAGAGGTTGTATTCAGTGTTGTATCCCAGTTTTGTTCTGTGATATAACTCCATTGGATTTGAATTTTTTCTGTTTCAGATGATATAAATTTAAACTCTTCTAATATATTGGTTATCTGTTCTTTTACCCGATTTAATGTGTTTTGTATTGAAAATTTTGGCGTTTTTTTAATACAATAATATTTTTTGGCAATCGACTTTCTAATTCATTAAAAACTGTTGTTGTTGTTTACATTCTTCTATTTCAAAATGTTTTGTTATATTTGTTGAAAGAAACGAGCAGAGTGGTAAATGGAGTAGTACACAAAATTACTGTACTACACTTTGAGAAATAAAACATATCAATAGCATTAAAATTATATATTCAAAAATAATGAAAAAAAAAAATATATCAAAAAAGATGCTAAAAGCAACTTTTTATTAATAAAAGATTCTAAGTTAGCATCTAGCATCTTTTGATAAATTTCGCTAAACGACAAAAAAAAGTTGCTAAATCTAGCAACTAAAAAGCTAAAACGGCAACACTGAAAACCAAGAACAAATATTCCGTTTGAGTTGTAACATCTCATTTGCAAGCCATTTTAATTAAGCTGCGTTCACACTATGTGTTTTGCTTGTGTTTTTCTTATTGTTTTAGCACGTGCAATTTGTACACATAGTGTGAACCCTTTCAAAAATTGTTTATATACAACACATTTGGCAAGACATATGTAAATTTCTCAATTAGAGCAGGTTCTATTTTGGCATGAAAACCATATGAAAATACAATACTGCTTGTGGCGAAAGAAAAACAGAGTAAATTATAAAGATAAATATTGAAAGAAAAATAAATTGTTTAATATTAATTAACAATTAAAAAATATATAAAATATATTACTTTATTTTTGTAAATTCACAAATTAAATCAGCTGTTGTTTACATTTAGAGGTTATGTCATACGGAAATACATATGTACCTTTGATCGCAAAAATGATGAATTGTATGTAAAACGCCAATTTTGACACACACGCCGAATTACGTATGGATCGTAAAACTGAATTTACATATGGAAAATATACATAGTGTAAACACACCTTTAATTGTGTAAATTTTAAATGAACATCTAATCATATCAAAAAGATGAATTATACAGAATTGCAAAAATATTTTTTTATAATATCTGTATGTTTTTTATATTATTCTTATGTAATTCTCATGATATTTTTATCTTATTTTTTATATTTTTTTTCTTTGTTTTTATGTTATTTTTACATAATTGAAATTGAAAATGTACAAATAAAAAATAAATTTAAAAAAAAGTAGTGTAGGGAAAAAAGGGAATTTTTTTCATAAGCGTAGAGATTTCCTATTAAAACACAATGTAAAAATTCACAAGACAACGCAACGTAGACCTGCTTTGTTCAAAAGCTTCCATAAGACTGAATGAAATTGTTGGTTACTTTACTCTTTGGTGAGTATTTTCATTTTTGTTCGGCTGTATACATATAAGAAGCCAATTAGTCTGGGTTCAGACAAGGCAATTTTTGTTGCGGCAATTTTTTGCCATTCTCTTTTAAAGTTGCCTTAATGTTCACACAGAGAAATTTGTTGCCGCAACTTTTTGTTTTCTTTTGCTTTCAAATTCTTACATTTTTGACAGTTTCTTTTATTTAGTTTGTGTAAAAAGAATTTATTATTGGTTCAATGTGAAAAATCATTTTTGTTTGAAAAAATGGAAGTCAAAGAAAAATTAAATAATAAAAAAAATAATAAAATAAATGAAATAATAATAATTTTTCACAGCGAAGAAAAGAATAAAAAGAAATGTCAAATAATAACTTCGTGTTTATAATTACGAATTGCAGAACAAAACGAGTTGCCGAGTACAAGCAACTCCGTACCAATTACCACTCTTCTTTCCCCTCTCTCCTACAAACTCAAGAATTGCGCAACAAAAGTTGCCTAGTGTGAACTCGGACTTAGAGTTCGGTTTACTCGTGCTGCTATGCATATTTTTGTGTGTTAACAAAAATATACGATATCCCAGTCATCATTTCGAAGATTGTTTTAACAAAAATTACCTTACTGTGTCTTCTTCGAGCACTTTTGATGATTAAAAACTGATTAATCACATGCGCTATTAGAAAAGACTAGAAAATGATTTTTGCTTTCTCTTAAAAAGTGATTTATAGAAAAATTACATTAAATAAGACTCAAAAATGAGTCGAAACTGATCAGAAAAGCGGATAAAAAGGACTCTCAAGAAGATTCGCGGGTAAGGTAATATTTAATCCCAACAAATGAATATTTTGTGATCAGCAAAAGGGCGCATTTATAACTGTTTTAATAGCACATATGAGTCAAAAAGACTCTACATGATCATTTATTGCATAAAATGCTTACTGGGATTTTATTCACTATCTGTAGAAACAGGTTTTTTAAGTAAAACAAATCTGCATATAATTTCAATTCTATTTCGTTCACAATGATACGATCACTTTGTTTACTAGCTACTAGTAAAATAAGAAAATAGTATTATAATACAGCGTAATGATGAATTGTACTTCTCAATTAGTTTATTTTTAATGTGCCATAAGAAGTTCGGTTTGTGCTAAGAAAAGCATTAATATATGTTTCCCAGGGCGAAGCTTAATCATTGCACTATGATTAAGTTGAGCTCCGCGACTATTCATAATGTGAATAGCTCGTGTCAAAAATTTTTGGTAGTTGGGAATGGCGTTTGTGTTAAGAAAAGCATAAATGCATGTTTCCCAGGGCAAGGCTCGATCATTGCAGCTTGATTGAGCTGAGCTCCGCGGTTATTCTTAATGTGGATAACTGTTGAAACAAAATTTTGGGAATGGCGTTTGCCTCCGTCCCGACATTAAATAACAAATTTTAAAAATTTATTGTAATTAACATCTGACAAAAAATAGTATTTTTCTAACCACCAATTTTTTTACAGGGTAAATAAATATTTTATGGTTTACCTACCTACTACTTTTGAATGGAAGTATGCAGGGTTTATACATGTTCTAAAAATACAACTCTTAAAACCATACTATTTTTTCAACTCTAAAAATTTCAGAATTTTGTAAAAAATAAAATAAAATACCGATTTATTTTAATATGCGCTTATTATGGATATACATATACAGAATATATGAATATTATTTATAGTATTTTGATATTGGCAACAGTAGTATGTATCAATTTGTAACATTTTGTGATGTTATAAAAATCGCAGAATATTGATATTGATTTTATATAGTTTCTTTTATTAATTAATTAACTTAAATATTACACCAAAAAATATTGATATTGATGAATTTTTATATTATTAACACAACGACCACAAAAACAACATGCACAGCTATGACAAAATTCAAAATTTAGGAAAACGTCATATTTTTTTTTACCTTTTCAGTGATTTCTCGACACCTATGAAACCTATTGTCATGATTTAAAAACAGGAACCTTCTCATGATGTTAGTGAATCATTCTCACTAAAAACAAGCGCCCTATCTGCCCTATTGAGGGCGTTATCACAAGAACACATATTCAAATCATATTTTCTCATGACTTTTTTTAATTCTTCGCTCAATTCTCGGGACCAGATCAACCGATTTGGACGATTTTAAATAGCAAACTTCTCAGGATGTTAGTGAATCATTTTTTATACCAACGAGCACCCTAGCTGTCCGATTGAAGCCGTCATCGTGATTTCCACAGACGGACAGACGGACAGCCGGACAGACGGACAGACGGACATCGCTATATCAACTTCGCTTGTTATAAGGATCACAAATATATATATTTTATGGAGTCCAGAATTTTTTTTCTAATTATTACAAACGGAATGACAAACTTATATATACCCTCTGCACACTGGAGTGGAGGGTATAAAAAAATTCGTAAAATTATATTAATATCAAGAAATTACATTAAAATTTTTTAAAGCGAAATATTAAGTTTAACTGTTTTGAGTGATTGTTTTTGAGCACAAATTAATGAATGCGAACGAAAAAAGTTAATTATTGACAAATGGAAGGGAAATCAAACTGACCAGTAGATTTTATTGCAAAAGACTTGAAAATGTCAAGAAGTACTGAAGATTAAGTTCTGTAGCCCGTTTCTATAACTTTCGTTACGCATTATAACGAACGATATAACGAATTTAGTGGTGTAACGAACGGCGGTGTTTCTATAAGTGTGGTGGAATTCATTTTCGTTATAATTTTCGTTAAAGTTTTCGTTATTATATGTTCAACAGAAAGTGTAGTGATATTTTGCGCAAAAACAAACATGAGTGAGGTAAGGTTTAAAAATTATACTATTGTGTGCAAATTATAATTATTAAAACATATTATTTACAGAAGAAAGTACGTACTGGTAAAATTTCCAAAGGCCAAAAGCAAAAGCTTTTGGAAATTTTACGTGGCCACAGAAATGTGGCTATGGGGCAGTTTGGTGGACCAAATAGCGGCAAATCGGCACAGGCTATTTGGGAAACAGTGGCGGCAGAGCTTAATGCATGCGGACCAGCATGTAAGACGAGTGACCAGTGGAAAAAGGTTCGTCCATTTTTTTATTTATTTATATGAAGTTGTATTCAGCAAATGAAAAAGAGTATATTTATATTATATATGTTATATATAGTGTGTATAATATACACATACACTGTATATGTTTGAATTCATCATAACCGTTATATATCTATTTTTACAGTGTTGGGCAGACTGGAAATCTATTGTCAAGAAGCAGCAAGCTGCGGTTAATAGATTCAACCAAGCCACTGGGAATCGTCCTGCCATCGAAGGTCCGCCGCCGCTAGAAGGGATGGACAAGGAGGTCCTGGAGTTCTTCCCAGCTGCTCTTGTTGGTGGCGATGGTGGAACCATAGAGTCGGGATTCCAGGAGGTAATTTATGTTTTTATTTAAAAAGTTAAGTTATTTTTAATTACAATTTTTGAAATTTAGGAGAATAATTTTGATATGGAAGTGCAGGAAACACTGGAGGAACTTTTGGCGACGCCTGGTAAAGAAGTAACTGAAGTGGCAAACACAACAAAAGCAGCACGGACCGCCACTTCCTCTTTCTCAAGTGCTTTTGAGGAAGTGAAGGAGCTGATGAAGAAGCAGGAGGAGAAGAGGTGTAGTGAAATGGCAGAGCTCATGAATGTACTCAAAACGATGACTTCCTCTCTGCAATCAATTGATGCGTCACTTAAAACTTTGGCTGAAAAGAAGCAAATCTAAGTTCTATTAATATGTACATATATTAATTTTCTTTTAAATATTTGTACATATGTTGAATTGTGTTTAATTTTTTGTTTTTTTATACCTATTTTTATTTTAAATGAATTAATGAATTGTTTTGTTTGCTATAAATTTGTTGTTTTATTTTTCTTGTTTAATTGAAATAGTTCCTTACAATAGATTCGCGAACTCTTCGTCCTTGATTTAAGACATTGGGAATATCTTCGTCGATAGTTTCCTCATGCATGATTGAAATATCGGACCCATTTACGTCTGGAATGGTTTGCTTATGAATTAGTCTGAAATTGTGCAACGTCAAGCAGGCATTGATTATAACGCCAGAATATAATGGGGAAACTAAAATCCCGCGCTCATGCGACAAGCACGTAAAGACTTTTTTTAAAACTCCATTAAGCCTTTCTACGCAGTTGCGAGCTTGGATATGGACCTTGTTATATTTTTCTTGCCCCACAGATTCCGGATTTCGAAATGGTGTCATGAGCCATGGCTGAAGTGGATAACCAGAGTCTCCTATGAGCCAATTGGAGTTTGCATTAGCATTATATTGTGATTCCAAATACTCCTTGCATTTGGAATTTTCCCATATGTAGGCGTCATGGGTACTTCCACCGAACCGTGCATTGGCAGACAATATATTAAGGTCGTAATCGCTTATCAACTGTACATTTTTAGAAAAATACCCTTTTCTATTAATGTAACAGCACTCAACATCCATTGAGGGTTTTTTTATTTTCACGTGCGTACAATCGATGGCCCCAATGGATCCGGGAAACCCAGTGCAAGAAAAAAATCTACAATTATGCATACAATATAGTATAGAAAGTGAAATTATATTATCGTATATTACCTCTGTTTAATTCTATTCGACTCTGCCACCGTTTTGGGAAAGCGTATATATTTGCACATAAGCTTATTTTGTATGATGTAGGAAACTTCATGGATGGAGCGATGCACCATTGTCTTGCTCATCGAACAAACGAAATCCTGCCCAATATCCCTTAAGTAGGATCCTGTCGCATAATAATGCAATGCTGCTGCCATCCTCAATGGTTTTGGAATAAAAGTTATTCTTACGCCGTCTTTCATGTAAGGGCGTATTTCATGCAACAACGCTATTGCTGCATCTTTTTTAAATCTAAAAAGCTCTTCAAATCGCGCTTCCGGGAGGTGAAAAGGGTCGGTTGAATCCCTTAGGTAGCGTCTATGTACACGCAGCATATTTCGCTGGTCAACTAATATTGCTAGTACGGCAGCTTCAAGCATAGTCACAAGCTTCAAAAAAATTAAATAAGTAAACAATTCATATTTTCACACTTGCTTTATTTATCTATACTTACTTTTTTAAATGAATAATTCAGCAAATCAATACAATGCAATATGTTCAAGTAAAATGTACAAGTAGAATTGAAGTAAACAAAACAACTCAGCTGTTATACATAACGAACAGTGTTTTGTTTCCACTGTTTCATACACTTCATAATAACTCGCCACGCTCGTAACGAAAGGTAAGTTTTCTGAGTTGTAGAAACACTTCGAAGCAAAATTTCGTTATGACCCATTCGTTATGAAAAAAATAAAAATCATTCGTTATCATAACGAAAAGTTATAGAAACGGGCTACTGGGACGTTATTTTAAAACCTTATCTTTAACGAGAAAGCAAGGAACAATAGCAACAATTGCAAGGCAGAACAATCATATCCCAGGGGTTCCAACAAAGTTGTTGCAAAATATGCGGAAAAAACCGATAATACCGAAGAAACAGATAATCTTAAGAAAGTCACAAAAACTAGATCAACTGTAAATATTCTTGATCATTATAGAAGGAGAAGTTGATCTAGAGATGTCCGTCCGTCTGTCTGTCTGTTGAAAACATTCACCTGTCTGCAATAGGTCGAGTAGGTCATACTACTTAGGCTTAAAATGTTTGTCTTAATCTGCAGCAGTTTGGTATGGCATTTTGAGCCTTTAGACCAAATAGATGAGGAATGAGGCATGAAAATGTAGAGATACTCCGATAAAAAAGTAAACATAGTGAAAAATGTTTATACGCAACAGAACATGTGTATATCGATATGTATAAGCGATGCATACACATTTCGGATTGCTTGTTGATTTCTTTTCATCTAAACGTTCAAGCAAACAAAAATGTGTATGTAATGTAATTGTATGCATGTATTTACATTTATGCTGATTGCATTTCAATTAAAAAAAGCACGAAAATACCTAAAATTTTTTTAATTATCTTATACATCATTAAAAAAAATATAGCCTTGGTTATAATAATGATTCAGAACACGGGTGGAGGGTATAAAAGATTCGACAGAGCCGAATTTAATACTCTTACTTGTTATTGAACAGAACAATTGAGACATTTGTAAAAAACGGGCTGGTAGATGAAAACAATTCGGGCTTAGCCTTTCTATACAATACCCTATTACATGAGTTTAGGGAGAGGGTCTTAGGTCCAACCATGCTGTGTGAGATATAAAATAATCATAATTAAAATTTAAGTGTAGTTGTTGTGTGAGGATATTTTTGTGATCATAGTGGATGTGAATATAATATGAGTACTAGGTCCAAAAATGATTCCATCGCGATTATATTTTGAGAGGTCACTTATATACATATTCTAAAATCTTATACCAATCAAAATTGAGTAAAATGTATGTTGTTTGAATGTCTTTAGATATATTTAGTTTGAGACTACGATTATATGGAGAGTATGATTAAAAATGGTCGTACAAGGTTTATTTTTGGACTTTTGATTAATGGTGGGTCTACGTCAAGTAATTATGGTAGTTTTAAGCATCAGTAAGTACAAACTTTTTACACCCTGACCAGAAAATGAGAAAAATTTTGATATTATTTTATCACACAAAAATTTTCCCACAGTTCGCGGATATAAGAGGGATATATAGGGGTGGCGGTGATAGCACTTACTACCCAGAATACTTTACCTACCCACCATTATTTTAGTTTCCGGAAAACTTGTCGTGTAGGGTTTTGAAACTTACTATAACTTTCTTAATTGTTTTACTGAAGACGATAAGACACCATATTTTTTTAATTTAAAATTTGCTTTTTACCTCATGTTTTAAATCGTGTTTTTTTGTAAGATATATATTATAAAATATTAGGTAAAGTCAAATTTAATACCAATTCTTGTTTAATTTAAACAATTATTTATTTATTCAAACAGTTCATTCGGAAGCAAAACAGATGAGATTTTTAATTTAACATATTAAATTATAATGCTAAATTAACAATCCATGGCGCATTTCAACTTTATGTTATCAATTGAAGTTGTCAATGTAAATAATCAAAAATAAAAAAATTACCCTGAATCCACACTTACATTTGACTTTCATCACAAAAAGTTAACAGGACAAATGTGGCTGAATTTCAAATGGTCTACATATTTATTCAATGTAAATTAAAGCTATGTGATCTGCGTGAAATGAATAAAACCGAAATGTACTATAGTTCAAATATAAAAAGACAGACACAGATTTAAAAAAAATCGTTACATTCTATACAGACCAAAAAAAAAAAAAAAACAAGGGATACAAAAAAATATCCTTATAATTTATACAATGGCTTGGATAGTTTTTTAAGCAAACGAAATGTTTTATCAGTAGAAATTCACAAACTAATTGGATTGGGGAACAAGTTTGTTTCTATTGTTATCAACGTAAATGGGATGTTTTTATCAATTTATATTAGAGTGTCTCATTTTATATGGAACCAAAAAAATGTGACGTAAAAATTAAATCTAGACGCATTTTATGATGATTGACAAAATATTTCATCTTTCGCGATAACCGTCCGTAAAGAAAACCGTTTATAAAAAGCCTCAAAAAATTTTGAACCACTGTTAAATGGTTGCAATAAACCTAAATAAACCAATTTTGACCGATATCTATATGATAATCTAAAACTTAAGGCAATTTAAGTTGATCTCATAGGGAGCTAGGTCTGAACACATACAGATTTTCACCAATTTCAATAGCGATCGTGTTATTGCGAAAGAGAGCTTTTATAACAAATGTCATAAAAATATATTCATATTTGAAACATGTACGTTAATTACAAGGTTTACATGGAGACACAGCCAGGTAGACAGATGGACGGATATCAATAAATCTACGTCAGGTATTTAGGTAATTAAAAATATTAGCAATAACTCATTATATCCTGAACACAGAGTGGTATAGGGTATATTAATTGAGTGTACAGTTAAAAGAGATTTTTCAGTAGTCAATATCTTAGAAATACGACTTAAAAATAAAGATCCGTAATATATAGTAGATAATTTTTATAAAATTTTCATAAAAAGCCGCATAAAAATGCCTCGTAATCTGCCATCAATTGTTAGCTTTTTTAAACAAGTTAGCATGGATTCTATTATTTTTGACTTTCTATTGGACCCGAATACTTTAAAGATGCACCATATGAAGTTAATCGATTTGAGACAACCGTTCGCTAACGAGGACGACTACATACGAGTATTTTTATATTTTCTTTATCGCAAATTACTTTATTTTTATTTTGATATTTTCTAGAATTATGTTATATGAATTGTGCTGGATCACATAAATGTATACTATGAGTTACAATATTAATTTTAGGAAAATACTCGTAGCATGTGTTTAAAATTCTTTGTTTAACGGTTTTCGTTCGACATTACTTGGATATAGCGTAAATGTAGATATAGCGGAATTATATAATATGTTAATGGACACCCGTTTGTTTATAGCCTCCCATACTATGTGGTAAGGGTATAATGGTTTTGTGTTCATACTTCAATAGGATCCATATTTTTCCCTTGACCGTTGACATGGAATCTCTATTTGATGTCCGTCTTTCTGTCTACACGTCGAAGCATTTTCAGAGCTAGCTTCAACATAAATGTCTCCTTTGAAGAAAATGTGTACAATGTAAACGTCAATTACAATTTCAAAACATTTTAAGAAACTCAATAAATTTTTTTTATTTCAAGATAGATAGATAGAAATTCTCGCCAATATGTTTATATGTCAATCTTAGCATTATTATTTGCTCTTTTAAACTTTCATCCGTGTCTAAACAGTGAAATTTTTGTAATGAAATTTAAGATTTTTTCATGTTTACTTTAACATTATTTTTCTTGTTTGACATTTCCAGATAAAAATTTTTTATTTATTTTTTTATTTAAATTCTTTTTAAACTCTTTCTTTTAACTCGTACTCTCTGTCTGTCTGTCTGTCGTGGGTCAACCCCATTCCCCCTTATCTAATTGAACTGAAACTTGGTCCATAGTCTTGTTGTGACTACAGAATAATTTTGGGGTAGTCACACTTGGTCAGACCAATCCCCTCATCCGATTGGTCTGAAACTTGGTCAATAGACTTGCTGTGAAAAAAGATTAACTTTGACATAGTCACGCACAGTCACGCATATTCAAGCACAGTCACGGAGTGATTTAAACCCCATTTCCCCTCATCCGATCGATCCGAAACTTTGTCCATAGACTTATTGTGACGAAAGATTAATTTTAAAATAGTCACGCAAAGTTACGCGCAGTCACGGAGAGATTCAAGACTCATAAGCATAAGGAAATGAAGAGTTTTAATAAAAACTTTGTTTTTATGTTTTTTATTATATGTAATTTATTTCAATTTATTATCTTTATTAACACAAATTTTTGCTGTCACAATCACGAACGAAAATAAAAATGAAAGAAAACGTAAAATAACTTCACTTTGACAATTATTAGTATTGATAAAATACTTTTTCCTCAACCAATATTATATTTTCCATTTGATCCAAAGGAATAAGTTGAAGGATTTTCTAGAAATTGCTGCCAACAGTATAATAATGGGTACAATACATGTGGGACCCCTATTATACTTTAACTCCCCCTCGAACTAGAAAAGAATCATACACAAAGGACCAATTAAAGTAAAGCAACAAACATAAAATTATTTCAATAGGAAGGGTGGCAACGATATGGGATAGACAAATGCGGTGTGGTGTGGTGTAAGGTGTTGATGATACATATAATATCTCATGAAAACAAAAACAACACAAGAAATAACAATCTTAACCATTTGGATAGATAACAACAAAAATGATAAAACATTAAAACCCTTGAAATGTGTCATGCCCGCGTCTGTGTTATGACGAAAAGTTCTTAGTGTGGCAGAATATTCTAAAAACATTGAGCCAGTGTCTGATGTTATGTCCTCTTAGTCATTCCCGTGGTATTACGATTGTGCTGCTGTGTTATGTAGAGAAACGGTAAAAATTGTTAATACTACCAACTCTAGGCAATAAAAGTTTTGTTAACACTAGAAAGACTGATATTTTGTATATATGTACCTATATTGCCCAAAATCAATCAAAATGACTGCATTGCAAAAGAAAAATGAATGTGTAAAGAAATTTGTTTAAAATTAATTTTTAATATTTTCTATATTATAAACAGTTATACATATAACAAGTTATTAGTAAATATTAACAATAGAAAATGTAAAATAACAACGTATTAGAACAAATATCACTGCATAAAGATTCGAATAACAAGTACTAGTTTAGCTTATTGAGCAACTGCAACTTATCAAGTATCGACATACAGTGTTGGTCAGAACAAAAGCAACCAAAATCACTATTAACCTTTATCGTATTTTTAAGCATGTTATTGTTGTTTTTCCAAAATCTGCTTTATCATTTCTTACTCTTTATAACATTACAAATAAAAAGACAAAACTAAAATTTTGAACTAAAAGAAGCGTTATATTTTTTTTGCAAACTCAAAATGGCATTATTTCAGTTGAACAAAACAAAAGCAACTTTAAGCAAGAACAAATTGCATACTTTCAAGTTTAACGGCTTATTTTTGCATTCTCTTTTAATTTAATTTAAGTTGACTGACAGCTAGTTGCGTTGTGAAATTGATCATATTTAAATCAAATCGTCATAAATACTCCGAAAACTTAAAAAATGAAATAATTAAGAATTTTTTTAATGGAAAGAGTCAAAATTTATAATATCTAGTCTAATAAAAAAAATATAAAACAACAAAATCTGTAAAAACATTGCATTTGGGAGGAGCACCACGGAAGACATGAAAGGACAGACCGTCACATTGTACAAATTGTGCAAAAGTATCCATTTAAGTCATCAAAAATATGTTAAATGAGTTAAATTTAAATATAGATTCAAGGATTATTCGTCGCCGAACACTAGAAGCAGGTTTCCGAAACTTCGGACCAGCAAAAAAGCCACTGCTCACTAAGAAACATTTGGCAAAAAGATAGAACTTTCAATTCTATTTCGCTAAAATGCATATCAATATTTGTTTAATTTGTTTAAAGTAGATGCCGCGAAGTTGTAAAAAACAACGGATTCTTCACTAAATATTGAATAATATTAAATGTTTCTTTTGTTTTCTCCAACTGAAATAGTGCCATTTTGAGTTTTTTTTTTTGCAAAAAAGAATATAACGGTTCTTTTAGTTTACAATTTTATTTGTAATGTTATAAAAAGTAAGAAATGATAAAGAAGATTTTGGAAAAACAAAAACATGCTTAAAAATACAAAAAAGGCCAATAGTGATTTTGGTTGCTTTTGTTCTGACCAACACTGTATGTGCGTTATCATGTGACGCTAATCGAAACAAAATGAAAACTGTTATTTCAATACAGGGCCGAATTGATCATACATATAAGAAATTTACTCAATTTAATAATAAGAGTCATTTAATTATTTTAAATTTCACAAGGAGTTAAAATGACTGGAGCAGGTAACTAGAATTATTAGTAAATATGTTCTACAAAAAGTCACAAAATTCTCAGAAATTGTGTCATACATAATTGTTTTTCTAATTGAAATTAAAAAGCAGTCAAAATGACTTCCTTGGGCAATCTAGTGTTAAGAACATCATGTACACAGAGAAGAAAATTCGTAAAGCGAATCGTTCTAATGCTTAACCACTGTATTTTCTATTGTATCAATTTTTTTTTACTAGCTGTTTCTACCCGGTCTTGCTCGGGATCCAAAGGCCTTTGACTTGAAAAATGGTTCGCTATGCTTACCAGGCGCTGAGTACTTAGTGCCCAATGAACAAATTCCTCAAAAAAGTTAACTTTCTCATTAAGAATTTGTATGGGACTGGGGAATTTATTCATTTTTTATTTCAATTAAAAATTTTTTGATTTTATAATATAGACGTTTTTTTCAAAAGGCGCTAAAGCAAAAATACTTAAAATACCAATATTTTGGGGAATAAGTTCATTTTTTTTTGGAATTTACTCATTTGGGACTAAGTACTCGGCGCCTGCTTACCATTACAACTACCTGTGTTTATGCATGGAGTATTTTGAGTGTATGATGTCTAAAAGTTACGTATTTTAGTTATTCTAGAGCTTTGTGATATACAACATTTCTGGTGCATATACGAAAATATTACACTCTGGAGCAGGCTACATAAAATTGTCTATGAGAAAAACAGTCGTTTAAGGAGTTTCACATTCCCTGCATTCAGCTTGTCTTAGCCGCTGGATTTTTAGACGAACTTGAGTAGATTCAGGCATTTCTGCTTCTCTTAACAAAGCTTGCTGAGCTGCGTTTCGCGAGCACGTCGAAATGATGCTATTGAAAAGAATGCAGATTTTAAATGCGTATATTGCAGGACAGATATTGAGTTCAGTATGCGAATTTTCACTTAAATAAATATTTAACAAAGGTTCTTTTGGAGGGAGACCTTTTTTAAATTTGAGGAAATTGTTCATCGTGAAATTATTCCCGTGTGTACCAAATTTCCGAGAAATCCGTTGAAAACTACAAATTTGTATAGCGAACAAATGTACAAAAAAACAGAATATGAGTTTTATAAAAAAGTGGGCGTAAAGGTAGGCGTGGCCAAAAAGATATATAATCTGACCTTCGCTAGAGTACAGAGATCACGTGTACCAAATTTCAGAGAAAGCCGTGGAAAAATAAAAGTGTATAACAGTCAAACAAACAAACAAACAGAAAATGAATTTTATATATGTGACCTTCTCCGAGAAAAGGGACCTAGTGTGTGAAAATTAAGTTTTGAGAAAAAAACATATTTAAAGTTTCTGCACCCTTTTAGCTACCAGAATCCACCGTTTTTGACACAACCCGTTTTTTGAGACACTCCCTTTTCTCGGAGAAGGTCACATATATAGATTGTAATAGAATATTTTCTTTTAAGACAACAGAATTGTATTTGTAATCAATTTGAAATTCAGTTATTTACTTCATCGTAATTCGGTTGGGAATAAGTTCAGTAGCCACGGTGAATCTGTTTTCTACATATATGTATAGAAGATGGAATTCAGATATTTATTATAGTAAACAATTTCATTTTTATGAATTTGAGTAGTGTTCATATAAGAACCCTCCCTTGTGGTAATGAAAATCCATCAGATACTGAAAATTTATGAATGCAGAAAAACTTTCAGATTATGTAAATTTTTTTTTTTTTAATTTGTTAAATTTTCATCCATGATTGAAATATAAAGCGTACCTTGTTTACACTATTCCAACCGACATTTGATGTATACATATTCCTACCACGCGAGGTCAAATGACCACTTTCGAAAAAAAACATTCATTAATAATATAGAATGTAATTTTAGTCAACTGGGTGGGTAGTGAAATGAATAATACACACTTTATAAATTTTCATCGCATTTTTTACAAATCACAGGTGTCTTAATTGCACATTCATATTGAAATTATAAAAACGGTCTTTTGACCACGCATGGTAGGAATAGTGTTAATGAGGTGGCAAACACAAGCAACAGAATATTATAAATTCTTCATAGAAATAAATTATAAAAACAGAAAATATAAAAATAATTATTGTTGAAGTGTTCTAATTCTTAAAGATGCATTACATGCATAATTTACGGGGCCAAAATTACACCATGAAGTAAAGACGTTTTATATATTGTGAACTCAATTTTTATACCCTATGCCATCCTGTTGTCAGGGTATAATGAATTGTGCTGATGACTGTAAGTACCGAAATTACCGATCGATTCAGAAATTTATTCTGCAGTGGATATAGGCGGACTGTGCTGCCATGTAAACCTTAGGACGATCGCTATTGAATAGTAAAATTCGCTGTGCATCTAGAATTATTTTAATATTTGACCATATTTGGCAAATATCTATTATTTACATCCGTAAGACATCAGTCAGAAAATAAATCCCGTAGGTCAATTTTTGTCTTAGTACCTATGTATAAAAATCTGTTGCACGATTTTCACTTAAATCTATGAAGTGAGATCGGAAAAATCTTAACATAAATTTTTCCTCTCAACATATCGCAAGCATTATTTGAATTTTGTTTTGACCAAGTTATCTTTGAAAAATATGCCCGTTATTATGTTTTATGACATCCCAATTCACTTCTTGTTGCTTTGATTAAAATGAGTTATGAAATAATTAAATATTTTCAACAAAATCCTACTTGATCCTACAAAAAGTTGGAAAAAGAATCAAAGGTCTGCCGTCAAACTGTTTCCAAAGTTATTAGAAAGTATAAGGAGAATTTGATTTTGATGGGAAAGCTAGTTCGGGAAGGTAGAATGATTCCTATGTAAGGCTGAAGAAATGGAAAAAATATTGAAAAGAGCTGCCAACACAACCGGTAGATAAGCAGCACGGTAAGCTCAGTTGTCGGAGTATTTGGTGCGAAAAGTTAAAGCCAATGCAGGTTGGAAAACAAATAAAGTAAAAAAGTTCCAGACATAAAAATTTTAAAAAATTTAGAGGCCAAAAACAGAGCCGGAAATTAAACAACTCCTGCTGCTTAGTGGACGACGAAACGTATGTAGTGGCAGATTTTAGGGAAAAGAAGTAAGTCATTTGTTACAACGGGGTTTCTAAATTCCGAGTGTTTCTTAAGCCAACACAATGTTTCCACATATTTTTGGCCCGATTTGGCATCCTGTCAACGGTAAGAAAGCTCTTGAGTCGAACAGGAACAATAACTTGGTTGTTGTACCAAGGGAGGCAAATCCTCAAAATTTTCTGGAGCTTAAGTCAGTGCGGAGAAATTAAATTATTAAGATATTAAGAGATATTGTGAAAAGGGAGTTGAAGAGCACAAAAAAGGTGTCCCAAAATGTAGAAGACCTTAAACGGAGATGAACTACCTGTTCCAAAAGTGACAGAATCTCTATAGCATCCCTAATCGAAGGGTTTTGGAAAAGGTCCATAAGTTCATAAGTTTTGATTATAACTATAAAAGTTATGAGTATTTATAATAAATATTATCCAAATTCATTGAAACATAAAATCAATATTCTTGTCAAAATGAGATATCTTTACTTAATTATGAATAAAAGCGAAACTCGTCCATCGATTTTCATGATCCATGTCTCATTTTGTACACATGTTATGTGACTTTACGCCCAAAACGTGACAAATTCCCCTATACGATACTTACTAAGTTCAAATCGATATATCTCGATCCCTAGACGTGACCCAGCGAAACGCCGGGACTCGTAGAACTTTTTTGACAGATATAACTTTCCCCGGTGGTTTCATTCGATCCCGATTTTGGCTGTCGCACAGTGTAATCTAATCTAATAATCATAATCTAGTAATTAATGTGTGCTGGGTTTTGCACGTAATTATGACTACCCGAAACAAAAAAAAAAATCATTTGTTGGTAAAATTGTGAGTTAAAACGTATTTCTCTTTGGAATCTACTCTGATAATAGAATAATGCAATTTTTCAGATAGAAGTTCATTCTTTTCATAAAGAACATCACTGCTTTCATAACAAAATAAAACCATAACTAAGAAATTATAATAAATTCTGGTAAAAAAAAAAAAATTAACTTTAACCCTTTCACGACCAAACTTAAACTGCTGGAATTTTTTTTTTGTGGATTCGTACTTAACGACCCAACATTTCTAAACAAAAGTGTCGTCAAAAATATTTTTTTTTATTCCTTCAAGGAAAAAATCCATGGGCCATATATATCCCATTGATCGTCAACGGTCTAAATTAGCAATTAATTTACTCCGCTCAAAGTAAGTCAGTGATTGTTTTTATTTTTTACATAAATAACTGTAGCTTTGGTTTTGCATTTGTTTTAAATTTTTAAATATAGATCACAGAGAATCGATTACTACTTTTTTAGTTTGTACTAAAAATCGAAAGGAAAATCGTTCCTTTTGTAAAAAACCTTTTTGTTTCACAAAAAACTGTAATTGCTTCGAAGATTATATTTTTGAGATATTTAGAATTCATCTTTGTCTTTTTATATAAGAGCTGTATGCAGCTTGCTAAGGAATCAAAAACTTCATATAAAAAAACGCTTCAGAATTGCTTAAGGAATTTTTATGTGTAAAAATTTCTGTTGTTAGTCTGCAGCTTTTTAAAAAAGTAGCATTGTTTTTACTTTTTTTTACGACAATTAAGTTATACAATCCAGGCTTCGAGCAGGAATATCAAATTTTTCGTTCTTTCCGAACGGAATTTTGACAGGAGAGGTAAGCATAAACAAAATGTTGTAATAAGCTCAAAAAATTAGAAGTTCTTTTTCAGTTGCAAACAAGCTTGTTTTCAATTTCAATTTCACAATTCTTAATAATTGACAGAAAACAGCTGATTGCTACTGTTGCACTGAAAGGTACTTTTGTGCTTTTTTTAAAACTCATAATAGTTTTTTTAATTTAATAAAAATATAAAACTATAAAATATCTTTTTTACCCGTACAGGATTTTGCTGAATAACAAACCGATTCCAAATATTTTGGTGTTTCTGAAAACCATAAATACTGTTCCATGTTATATCAAAATTTTAATGTTTTCGGTTCAATAACATCCGAATTAATGACATCCTAATATCATTAGGTCCTGAGAATACATATGTCATTTTTTTGGTATGGTCTGAAAGCTAAAACTCCTCTGTCGACTCAAGTAAGCTTTAAAAAAATCGATTGGAAAACGTGGAAAATAAAGGAAAAAATAAAAATGGGACATATATGTATGTCCCATTGGTCGTGAAAGGGTTAAATGTAAATGTATTAGAATTCACATGGTATTTATCAGAAACTGTATTAAAATGGTAACAAGGTACACAATAGTTGTTACAATATTGAGTTTAAAGCACAGGGAGAGGGTATCAAAGATTCGGCACAGCCGAATTTAACACTCTTACTTGTTAAGGAGTCGCATTGTTCATCGTGGTTACCGGTCACAAGAGGAGTTCTGCAATAGTTAATATTTGGGCCACTACACATTTGTGTTTCATGACAATACAAAATTAAGCTGATGACGTTCAACTTTTTATTGGTTGTACCCCATGGGCAATTGCAAAGGATTACACTAAAATTCTTTAAATTCTATATGTAGCAGAACTTAAGGACCCCTAATTGTTCCAAAAATTGTTCATTGCACGATCCAAGATAGGGAAAACATTAATTGAAATTCGTCACCAATATCTGTTCGAAGAGCCCCAATTTTTTATTTATGCTATTTTATTCAATTAACCCATAATACGAGTATACAAAATATAAGCAATCCAATACAAGTTAATAGATCAATTTTTAATAACTTTGGCCTATAACAATTTCCAAATTTTCTTGATACTATTTACTTTTTCAAATTATTAAATGTTAAATATTATAATTTTTTTTATTATATTTATATTTATTGATATATTTATGTTATGATTTGTTATTATATTTATTTATATATTTTTTATATTGTGTTGTCAATACAAAATTTTTCCGTTGCTAAATCTAAAAGATATTATTATCTCACTGCACTAGTTACAATTTTAATAAATATAAAAAGGGACAATAATTTTTACAAATGATTTCTTAATTTGTTACCTTTGATCCGAGTTTTTCTTACAAGAAGATGTTAAATTCTGTTTTAAATAGTAAATAAATATATTCGTATATGACATGCCTGGCTGGGCCAGTTTAAAAGTCATTGGATTATCATCGTAGTAACCATATTGCCGGTAATACTTTACTTTAATACAGGATTCATTAGTGACTATCTGAGCATCTCCTCATCTAGCATCCCCGATGTATGAGAATGCCTGTCGGTGATTTCCTCTGCTCTCCTTTTTTTTGTAATTGCTTTCTATTTTTCATCGTTTTTTATTCATTCATTTACATTTATTCCTTGCTTTTGTTTACACGTAAACATAAACAACACAAGTGGAATTATTGTTGGGTTCGTATGAACGTACAAAGGTGGTGGAGGAAGATATGATGATGAGGGATATGATGGAGAGAGATGAATGGTGGTGGTTGAACAAACAAGCGAAGAAAAAACTTATAGACATCGCCAGGAGTTGTTGAAACATTACAGAATCAAAACAGTAATAATAAACAATAACAGATAGAAATAATTTGGTACAAAATATCGCTTGGTAACACACATACGATAACGACTGCGTTTTGATTCTCTATGTAACTGGTAACAGATGTTAGAAATTGCATTTGATACGAGTATGTTGATATGCTTTGCACCATATAATCTATAATATTAAAAGGCTAGGCGATTTCTTGTTCTACCGTTTTATCCCGAATTTGACCAGGTATTTGAAAGGTATTTCCTTTTTGTCGTTTTGCAGACTTACAGATTTTTAAATTTTTTCCTTTATTTTGAGTAAATTGCATTTAAAGTTGCTACTAACACATTCATAAAATTATACAATGCTATGTGTGTGTTTTGTAAATTTGTTAATGTGTTTGTAATAAAAATGAGTTTTTTTTTTGTGTTGATTTGTGAATTGGCTATAATTGATAAGCATACTTTTAGGGTCTTTATTTAATGGAAAAATAAAATTTCCTAGAATTTGCGCTCGAAAATCGAGGGCTGGAATCTGCTAGTATTTATTATTGGAAGTGAAATGTACTAGCAAACCTGTTTGTAGGAAAACCTTAAACAATATTGTTCAGTATTTTGTTATATTATTTATTGGAAGAAAAGCTATTTAATATTTTACAACTTAATTCCCCGGTACAGTACTTGGTATTGTTAATGGGTTTAGTTACAATCATAGCAGCTCCTTAAGTGTACAAACCAAAATATTTTTTTTTTTTAATTTATATTTCTAGTTAAAACTTTTATTTATAAATAGTAAAAAAAAAAAAGAAATGAAGCTTATTTCGTCGTTCTCCCTAGATGTTTTCAACATCCTCAGATTTGATTAATATTTATATTATAAATTTTTATTTAATAAATTTTAAAATAAAAAACTGTGCACAAATGGGATGTCCTGTTATTCTTTTCCAGTTTGAAATATTTCGGATTAAGTGTGATTTAAATAGCCATGATCTCGTGCTATTATTGAGTTATAAAAAAATATGTACACCAATACCCGGTTTGCGTCATTAATTGGCACCGGAGAAATGCGACGCAAATCGAAACATGCCAAACTGAAACACCATATTCCATACCTTTGTATTGATTTTTAATTGTTCCACGTCCCATTTTCTTTCAAAAAAAAAAAAAAAGATTTTTCAATTTAAAACACCATTTCAATAGCCTTTTGAGATGAAATAGCCTTTTGAGATGAGTCAAAATAAGAAGCTTGTATAGATTACAATGACTAATTGTAACTGTAGTGCAACTAAAAAAAAAAAATGTATTGAAAAATTTCTTGCAGTTCATCAAAACAAACTTCTGAATTATATTTAAATTTTAGTTTAAATATAACGAATATGGTCAGTGATCCTTCTGAATTTACAATGCAGTCTAAAAATAGAGATCATGGCAATAAATTAATGGGGTTTGAAGATTCATTTCATTCAAAGTCGTCAGATGATGGTATTTTCAAGAAGTGCAAAACAAAGAAAAAGAGCAAATAACAGTAAGATAGATTTAAGTAATTTTATTTTTAAAAATTTAACCAATCCTCTTCTTCTTTATTTGCTAATTCTTTCTTCGAATTTTAGCGACCAATACAATTACAATTTGTTACATATTTAGCATTTAAAAAAAAAAAATCATTTTATATATTATTCAGTAGCTCCGCAAAAGCATCTCGATCTCTTCCTTCACTCAGAAGTCTGCCTATATCTCTGATTCCAGTCCATACTTCAATATTATCAATCCATGTTATTTCTTTTCTCCCTCTAGCAGCTTTTACTTCAATAATCGCTCGTGTTATCGATTGTAACAGCTTATATTTTGGGTTTCTCATAAAAGTCCCAGGTATGATGTTTTCTTTTCTTTATGACGGTAAATAGCTCTCTTTCGCATTGCATTTTTCTCAAAACTTCGGTATATAATATATGGTCAGTCCAGGGTATTTTGAATATTCGTCTATAAACTCACATTTCAAAGGCCTCTAATCCTTTTACGTCTGATGATTTTATGGTCCATGTCTTCGCCGCATATAGTAAAACCGACCATACATATGTTTTAATTAATTTTGATTTTGTTTCAAGATGAATATAGTGACTTGTAAGTACTTTTTGCATTAAAAAAAGGCATCTCGAGCCATTTCTATACGGCATCTTATTTCTTTTGAACAACCCCATTTGTCGTTGATTGTAACGCCGAGATATTTTAAATTCTGTACTCTTTCGATGCATGCGTTTTGTATTTTTAACCAATAAGGATCTTAATTTTTCAGATAAAGACACAGAAAATAGTTTGTTATATTAGGTGCATTTAATATTGTAGAAGAAAAACATGAAATGATTAAATTAACTAAAAATCAAAAAATTAAATTTCTAACGAGGAAAAGTCTTTTTGTCCACCTATTTTTTTTATTCAATATTAAGTTAGAAAATCTGATTGAAAAACTTAATTCGACAAAAGTTGTCTATATGATTATTAACAAACATAGATACAAAATAAAATTATTTTTAAAGGATTACCAAGTGCATGATGAAATGATGCATCTTAAAAGAGGTAGACAAATTGAGTCATATTCGTATAGTCCTAATGAAAAGAAACGTACAAATATTGGCCTAAGAGGCCTTAACTACAAGACTGATTTAAAGATTATTAAATCTGAGATTGATTCGTTAGTTCCAAATACAGTTGATGAAGAATGAAGAAGATTATTCTCGATATTTTAGAGAAAAAACAAAGAGCTTCTAATAATGTCCCTAATGCTTTAAACAAAAATAGCATTGTTCTTCAAGGTCGGTCATTTGCAAGTCAATTTCAAAATGGTAACTGCAATGAAGCTCAAAAATCCATATCCAAAACATCTATAATTCAAGTTTTTAAAAATAGCTAGAGTTCTTTGTCAACCCGAGGTTATTTCTTTAGAAGATAAAATAGAGAATTTGATTAGAAATTACGAGTTAAGAGTTAGAGATATACTCTTCAGATAAAGTTATTTGGGGTATTTTTCAGGGAATTTTTGAACATTTGGTTTTTAGAAAAATATCTTCTTACTCCTATAATAGCATCTTCAGACGGCAAAATGAATCTATTGATTCGCTCTCTGAATCATGATTGTGAACCTTGGTGTTCAGACGAGTGTTCTTGTTTAATTTTGACGTTTATATTTTTTGTGCAAATATTTGAAGACATCCTTCTACACTTTACGTTTCACTATTTAATTTTTTCCATTTTTATTTGAATATATACATATATGTAAATATATATGTACTTTTTTTTGTTGAATGTTTCTATTTATTTTATTGTTCAAATTATTTTTTTGTTTTTTCTTTGTTTATATATTATTGACACCTAGTTCAGATAAACTAGCGATAATTTCTTATCAAACTTGGAGATGACAGTCAATGTTTCTAGGTTCATTTTGAACCAAGAAGATTCGTTCTCAAAATTTTGTATGGCGAATCATGTAGATTCAATCATTATTCGGTCGCGAACCGTGCATGAGAGAGCGAACCGCGAATCTTGCTTTCCGTGTAAACATAGCATAATATGCAACGAGTGAATCAATTTGAAAATATATGTTATGAAAAAAAATAAGATAGTTCACTTTGGAAAAAAAATTGACATATAAAGAAAAGTGAAGCTTCTGTTGTAACGTATTAATTTCTAGTGTACTAAAATGGCAAAAAAGATATAAGAGATATTATCAAATATATAAAAAAGAATGTGAAATAGATGATGACTTTAAAGGTAATATATAATGGAGTAAAGATAACGAAAATATAATCTAGTGTTATTTAAATTTTAAATTGGCTACGGCCAGTTCAGGGAGACGCAAATAAAACATTTTGTATTTATTGCAAAAGCATAATGTTGACACAAAAAAAAGTTCTTAAGAATTCAAAAAAAGCACGAAAGTTTTGTTTCCCAAAAAGGTGAATTGCTCATAGCAGTTACATATCTTTTTAAACCCAATTTAACAAATGCACAAAAAATTGAAGAGCTAAGAATTGCCACATTTCTATCCGAACATTGTTCTATCAACAGTACTGAACATCTAGCTGATGTAATTAAACAAGTAAGAGAAGAATCAAAAAGTCTAAAGGATATTCGACTCCACAGAACTAAATGTACTGCTTTGATAAAATACGTTTGGCCTAGCTTTATTAGAAAAACTTTTGAAAGATTTAGAAGAAGTTATTACTCATTAATAATTGATGAAAGTACATCCATCGACAACAGGAATATACTTTGTATTATTAAATATTTCAATATGCAAAAAGATTTCATCATAACTGTATCTGAACATCTGAAGCTTAGTTGTTTGCTGACTTTTGTAGCATTCAAACGGTTTGAACAAAATCAGCTGTTTACTTTTTAACTAAAATAAATAAATTCATTTGAATTTCTTTGAAAAATGGTTCCAAAATGGAAAAAATTCTGGGGAAACAATCCTAGATTCAAAAAATCAACACCCAGTAACAGATTTCAGACGCTTTCTGATCTGGAAGAAGGAGACACTATAAGTATTGAAAATGGAGAGATTGCAGATTGCTATTATGAACAATCTGAAAATTAAAGGGATTTCCATTGATACAAAGATACTCCTAAATTCACTCTTGGATTATGATGAAATTGCTAAAAATTGAAGGAAGAAAACATAAAATTTTTTACCCACCCAGTTAGAGATAACAAAAAGTTTAAGCTTATGAAGTTTGGTTTACCCCATTGAAATAAAAATAATTGCTAGTGAATTCAAAGAGACATTCAATATTGAACCAATACATATAAAAGAAGTTCAAACCTCACGGTCAAATGCTGATGATGCTTTATACATGTTGGATTTTAATAGAGACCAAATTACGAAACGACAGGCAATAAAAATCATCGTGCTGACGACTCCCATTGTCCATCAGGAAAGGAATATTTGGAGATTCGTAGAAAAGTCACAAATAAGAGGCACCTCTTCCAGTTAACTATACGCAGCAATTATTTCGATTACTCATCGGATCTCCCACCAGCAAGGAACACCGTAAGATTACCAAATACATTCACCAGCAAAAGATTAATAAATGATTCTCCCATAAAATCAGATAAAACTGAACGTATTTTGTACGCTTCAATGGCTCGAACTTATGATTTCAAATATGAAATATCTAATCAACAAATTTTATACATTTATTTTGGAGCTATTGAAAAATGCAAAACCAAGGATGATATAAATTAAGAGTGCTTGACAATATGCTACGACATGTCATATAATAGAACAATATATAGTCTAAATGTTATGCATTGGAATGCCCAACGTATAATAAATGCTACTTCTATATTAGAATTAGAAGAAGTTTTAAACCAAAAGAAAATCAACGTTATCTTTATTAATGAAACATTCTTGAAAAGAAAGCACAAATTCAAACTGTCAAATTTTAAAGTATATAGGGAAGACCGCAGTACACATGGCGGAGGAGTTCTCATAGCGATAAAAAGTTCTGTTCCTCACGAACGTTGAGATCAACGTTTCTAACTTCAAACATAGAAAAGATATCCATATTGATCAAAATAAACAATCGGCATATTAGATTTACTTCTGCTTATAGTCCACAATATTCTCAATGTTTTGTTGATGACCTGAATTTTTGGAGATATCAATGCCCACCATACACATTGGGGTTGCGGTTGTAACCAAAATAATACTGCTAATAATAGGCTGTATAGTCATCAGTTTAGCTCGCACTACTACATACACTCTCCAAACTCTTACACGTGATTTAGTCAGAACACAACGTCGAGAAAGCCATCAGTTGTTGATGTTCTACTAACAAATTATAATTTACATGTTTCACAAATTGAAACTCATTAAAGAGCTGCTTAATTCTGACCGTGTTCCAATGACATGTACGATTTTTGGTAATGTTATTCAAAGTACTGCTAAAATTACATTATATAATATGGCAAACTGGAAAGGAATACAAAAATGGGTTGATGATGAGATTCATAATAACAAAATAGAATCTACAGTATTAACAAGCTCAAACACAGAGTAAATCTTTTCTAAAATCACTTGTTTATTTAATCGGCCAAAGAAATAGATACAGAAGAAAACTACAAAGATGTTTTATTACGTCCGAAGGAAATTTAAGAAATTGTATTCTTAATAATCTATCCAATAAAAACAAAGTTTTTATTAAAACTCTTTCTTTGCTTATGCATATGAGTTTTGAATCTCTCCGTGACTGTGCGTGACTTTGCGTGACTATTTTAAAATTAATCTTTGGCCACAACAAGTCTATGGACAATGTTTCAGATCGATCGTATGTAAGGAAGTGAGGTTTTAATCTCTCCGTGACTATGCGTGACTGTGCGTGACTATGTCAAAGTTAATCGTTTTTCATAGCAAGTGTATGGACCAAGTTTTAGATCGATCGGATGAGGGGAAATGACATTTAAATCACTCCGTGACTGTGCGTGACTATGCGTGACAATGCGTGACTACCCCAAGTTTCAGATCAATTGGATAAGGTTGAATGGGGTTGACCCACGACAGACAGAGGGTACGAGTTAAAAGAAAGAGTTTAAAAAGCTGCCTAAATTAATGAATTGTCACATTGCCAACGACAGAAATAACAGCTGGTATCAATTTTAAAAAAGTTGCCAACATTTTGGAAGCTTCAAAAGCAATGAAAGGTAAACAGTAGATGGCGTTGATTTCCATAATAGTAAAGATGAAAGCAATATTACTGCAGAAGTTCTTGTAACTTATTACAAAACAACGTACAATTTAAAATCAACAGTCGATCGGAAGGTGATAAAACATATCGAATGGTTGAATAACCAAACAATATCTAACATTATAGAGCGAGCGTTTACAACAAAAGAAGTTAAGTTTTTTATGAATATAATAAAAAATTCAAAAGCCCCGGACATAGATGGTATCTACCCCATTATGTTAAAGAAAATGTCAGATACTTTTTTCAGTACTATTGCAAAAACGATTAATTGGTGTATGAAAAATGGATATTTTCCAAAGGTTTTCAAAACTGCGAAAGTAATATCAATTCTAAAGCCTGGTAAGGATACTAAAGCATCGTTCACAATGCAAGCGGCAGTTACATTTTTCATGCCATCTCGTTCTCACACACAGAATTTCACATAAGTGCCACTCGTTTTTTTTTTACGAAAATGTAACTCACATTTGTCGCTGAAGTTGGTCTATTCCTACTCCAGCAACATATTTGTTCGAAAGTAGTTGTTTCCATTTGGTACTAGATAGCGCTGTTTTCGAATTTGACATTTAAACTAAGAATTATCAATGAAAATTAAAATTTTGTTAAAAAAAATGCCACTTATGTTATAATATTATCTGTACAATATTATAATTATAAATATTTCACATATTTCTACATTTTATTAATATTAAAAATACAACTCTATTGGTTGCATTCGAAGAAAACATAAGTTAAAAAACATATGCATTCGAAGAAAACATGTGTTATTGTTTGTTTGTTTTTTGGTTACCAATTAAAATTTGAAAATGAATGCAGCCGACACATTCAAGTTTATTGAAATAGTTCAAGGGCACGAGTACTTGTGGAATCTTAGTTCCCATGGATACAAGGACATGGTGCAGCGAAACGAGGTTTGGGATGAATTTGGGAAAACATTTGGTCTAACCAGTAAGTAATTATGTTCGTTGTATGAAGAAGTAAAAAAGAGTACTTTTTTTTAATATTTTTTTTGTTAATATAGGTGAAAAGGCTAGAAACAAGTTTAAGGCATTGAGGGACAAGTATAGGAGGCAAAAGGATCGTGAAAATGCGGCTAATAGAAGTGGTGATGGAGCGTACGGTAAGGAGAAATGGGTGTTTTTTAAGCACTTACAGTTCTTGGACAATGCTTTCAAAAAATGAAGGTATGGACATATTTGCAAAATAGACTGAGAGTGTAATATTTTTATAGATAATTTTTCCTCAAGAGTCACTGATTCTCTTGCGTGGTCTGCTGACAACACTGGAATTTCTACAGACAACTGTGGTTTCTTATCCCTAGAATCACAGGATGAGAGTATTATAGAAAACGAATTGTTTAGCACAATTGAACAACAAGGATCTCAACAAACTACATCAACCCCTTTGCCGTCTCCCGTAATTGATTGCAGCACACCGTCGCCTACATTTTCCCAAACCAGAGCGCCAAAAAAGGCAAAAAGATCTGTCGAGGACATATTTGAAGACCTAACAAATAAGCTAATGTCATGTGTAGAGCCACCTGTGTCACATCAGTAGAGCCGACTTCGTCTCCCAAATATCACTCGGCAGTTGTTGATTTTATAGTGGCAACCTTGGGCAAATTAAACAAGGATGGAACCGAGGCATGTGAGAAGGAGTTTATGAAAGTGGACACAAAGTTTCGATTTAATTATTAGTTTATTATATTTACTTTTTTATGGTTTTGTTTTTAAATAAAAAAATGAATTAAATAGTCGATTATTATTGTTGAGTTAAATGTGTGGGTTATATAAATATTCCTTAAGAGTTTCTCATAACTGTTGTACCTCGTGGCCAGCGTGATTCGATCCCAGTTGTTATACACTCTGCCAATTGCTCATATTATCATTACTCTCGATATTTACATTTTCACTGAAGGCAGTAGTGGTAGCTTTTGTTTTTAAAATGAAGTTATGAAGAACCACAGTGCAGCGAACGATGGAAGATGCAGTTTCGCAACTTCATCGCCAGGTAGCTCTGTGTCTTGGGGCAAATTCAAACGATTATGTAACAAATCTTGGCCAAAATCAGTGCGTTTTAAAACTCCTCCTATGAACAAAAAGTTTAAGAATTTATTATATATTATATTAAAAAACATACCATCAGATTCAGATCCATACGCGCCCACATTAACATATGTAAAGTTGTAGTCTGCATCACAAACTGCTAGGAGAACAATTGAAAATGTCTTCTTGTAATTAAAGAATAATGATCCACTATTCGGTGGACATTGAATTACGCAATGCTTTCCGTCTATGGCTCCAATACAGTTTGGCATTCCAGTTTTTGCCAAAAATTTTTCGGCTATAAACTTCAGGCTTTCGTTGTTAGGTTTCGGAATAAATTCTGCATTAAGTGCTACCCATATTGATTCCGTTGTTTCCTTTATTATATTATGTATAGTCGACTTGCCGATACGGAAGGCGTAGGACAGAGATGAATAGCTCATACCTGGGGCTACAAATCTATAAAATAATTTTTTTTCATATTATTTTCATTTCAACCACAATCACTTGCAAAATGCGCACGCTAGTCTTTACCTTAGAGTTACCAGCAGCCTCACATGCTCACTTATTGGTCTACGGACAGATTTCTTGCTTAATAATGGACCAACTTTATGTAGAAGCAAATCAAATTGGACGTCAGTCATCCCAACAAAGTTATAAAAACTTTCTTTCAACCTCATTTCCCGGACCAGATTAGTGCCATCTCCAAAGGTATCTCTCTTTTGAAGTATATCGCGGACCCACCAGCGTCTTTTATTTTCATTCTTTTTTAACAATATCGCGGATAGACCCACTAACTGGGCCACAACAAAAACGCGTATGTTGTGTCTTGAAAGTGGTAGTTGTTGCTGGGTACGATTTTCAACAGCCTATAAATATATTTGGTTCACTTATTAATTAGAATATATGTTTTTTTTTATAATTACCACTTCTTCATTTACACCACAATTTTCCATTTCTTGCTGTTCACAATTTATTTACTTTACAAAATGTAAACAATCTGTCAGTCAGCTGATTATTCGAACTCATTTCCGAATATATGTTGCTTGCATTGTGAACGGCTTTTGAAAGTGTCGCTTGCATTGTGATTTCCGCTTAAATCACCAACAATCTATCGGCCGATTAGCATGTTAAATATTCTGGATAAAGTATTTGAAAAAATCATTTCAAAGAGACTTAATGAATTTACAGAAAATAATGGTACATTGCAGAACGAGCAGTTTGGATTTCGGAAGATCATTCAACTGTCCATCAAGTTAAAAGAATTGTTAATTATATAACAAACAATAAGAATGATCTAAAGAGTACCGGAATAGTATTTTTAGACATAGAAAAAGCCTTTGAATCCATTTGGCAATGGTCTGATCTATAAGCTGAATATGTTTGGCTACCCAATTTATCTTTTCAGAAATTTATAAATAGTTTTCTACACGAAAGGACATTTGTAGTAAACATTGACAACGATTGCTCTACTGAATGCAGAATCTTTATAAATAGTTTTCTACACGAAAGGACATTTGTAGTAAATATTGACAACGATTGCTCTACTGAACGCAGAATCTTGGCTGGGGTACCACAAGGATCAGTTTTATCTGCAACATTATATTCTATATATACATCTGACTTCAAAATTTTAAGAGACGAATCTGTAGCGTTGTAGCAGATGATACTGCAATAATAACCAGAGAAAAAGTCTCTAATGCTATTATCAAATTATCATAAATTCTTCACCAAATGGAAACTCACTTTGAATGAAGCAAAAACACAAGCAATAATGCCTGGTTTTCACTATGTCATATAATCTGACAACAAACGATTGCCTCAACTGACATTTCGTAATTTTCTATTCATTACGTATTCATTACATCTTATAAACGAACAAAAATTCCGTCTGTCAAACACAAACAAATTGCCAACATGATGGCAATTTCATTTCAGATGTCAAATATTGCCAGGGGTTGTAAATGACAAGACATAAAAACCCATTTTCATACAACTGACAATAATTGACAACAATTGCCATTGAAAATGACATAATGAAAACCAGGCATAATTTTTCCTTATAATAAATCGTCAAAAAATATAATTAGAAACATACTAACTGTGATGTCAACTATGTATATCATTTCACATTTTACAATATCTAGTAGGCGTTTTTTTAAATTAAACATAGAAAAATATTATTGCTTTAAATCCAATGAGTTTAATTTGGTAAAAAGTGTGCTTATATAAATAAAAATTTAGAAGAATATTTACGTTATTTTTAAATAGTATAAAGTCAGTTTAAAGGATAAATGATTCGATTTTAATTTCGTAGTTAATAAAAGGATCCATTCTTCAAACTTTATCTAAGGAAAACGGAACTGAAAGCAAAGATTGTAAAAAGTTGTGTGGTTTTCTTTGTTTTAATAATAAAGCTTATTACTATTTTAATATAGATATAGATTTACCTTCTGATGTGGTTAGAATTTCTGTTTGAAATATGTGTCAATCGAATCTACAGAATCTATTATATCAATTATATGTATATAACACGCTTTTTAACTAGAAAGGTTTTTTTTATATTGTATAATTGTTAGTTACACTTGCGTTTTCAAATTGGCAACACCATTTTCATGCACTCTAATTGTTAGTGATATATTTAATAATTTCACGGATAACTTGTGAATCTGAAAAATTTCAATTGACTTTTGATTTTATAATATGTTCTTAAACATGATGTAGAAGTAACCTTAAAAAGCCTAGAAATAACAGAAAAAACAAGTAAGAGTGTTAAATTCGGCTGTGCCGAATCTTTGATACCCTCCACCTCGGTTTGAGTATTGATAATAAATGTAAACAAAATATTGGAAAAAGTAAACAATTTGTTAAACTTAATACCAAATTATTTCAGAAAATTCTTTGGGTTGGTTTTCGTCTTTTCTATTATTTCGGATTTATTTCGGTGTTTGCTTTTTAGCCATCGTGGTTGCTGATCGCCATACATTTAGGTTATATACCTATATGCATGCGTTTCCGGTTATATGACATAACTTCTCGTTTAATTTAGTTTTTGCTAATTAAATAGCTCGCCCTTACCTCCATTGCAAAGGTAATGGTTGTGTAGGGTGGCTATATGCATTAAATCGTACTAATTGGAGATGGCTGTATAGTTTCTTTTAACTGGCCAAATATTTCTTCATTGCGGCCATATAGGTCGGATGGAGTAACAAAATAATAACCAAAAAACTCAACTTTTTTATTAAAATATTGACATATTTGGAAAACATAGAGAATAAATTTATAATAATAAATATTCAAATTAGGGATGCCAAACGCAAAAAACCAAAAGTCCCAAACATTTGAAATAAAATAATTTGTTATCTTTATTTTCTGAAAAACTTCATCCAAAAAAAATTGTGAAAATTTATACATATATAAATAACAATCTCATCAAATTGCGTTTATTTATGTAACAATTTTTATGTTAGCAATTCTTAAATATCATTAAATACCTCAAAGGTTTTCTAAAATTCATTGAATTTAAATCAATGTTTTCTGTAGTCCGATTCTGTAAATTTCAACGATCCGACAATCGCAAAATATATCGACAGCTATTGTTGTTTGCACCAAGGATTAAGTGATTCATTAAGTACATACATCATAACGACAGTCGACATCTTTATTTTTCTATTTATTTAAATTGTAAACGAGTGGCATCTCTGTCAAAATAAGCGAAAAACACAAAGAAGAATAGAAAAAACAAATTACTTCGTGTTTGACAGGATGATTTTATCTTTATGTTTTATATCTTTATTTTTTTACTAATATTTCTGTTTATTTATTTGAAAATGAAATAATGAATTGAATATGCTATTTAATTTTTTTATTTATATAAAAAAGTTTTTTAATAAAAGCAAAATATTTTCACTATTTTGTGATTTTTATTTATGTATGACGACATTTCAACCTAAAAATTTAAGTTTTTATCGATTGAATAAACAACACAAAATTGGTTGTCGTTTAGATAACAACAACAGCTGACTTTAACAATAGCGAATATCGTTTAAAAATTTTACTGATAATTTTGCTATTTTCATTTTTTAACGATTCGACTATCGTTAAAAGAAGTTACTGAAAAGCTATTATGCCAATGCCAATATTTTTTTTAAATGTAAATATTTTTTAAATGTAAACACATTTGGTGTTTTTTTTTTGGAATTTCAATTTGTGTTTAACGAATAAAATTTATATATTAAAAATGCAATTGATGTCTTCTAAATTTAACTTTATTATATCCGACGTTTTGATATGATTTTCTGAAATTCAATTAATATTTTCTAATTTATAATTTGAAATTTTAATTTCAGTTTTTTGAATTGATATTTTCTAAAATTTGAATGGAAAATTTAAAAAGTGCAATTTTGTATATATGTGAATAATAATGCTTTAGTAATTATAAACAATTTTTAAAAATTAGATGTAATCGCAATCAAATATTTTGTGGGTAAAGCTGAATAACAATTCTATATAACTATGTAGAACTATTTTGAAAGCAAAAAACTCATTGATGAACTTGGTAACTCTATTTTGTGAAGACAATAAAAAGTTAATATGAAAAACTTATGTTCATATTTGTAAAAGAATAATGAAAAAACGTATGAAATAAAAAAGACCAGCCCGTGTATACTCTTAACATTGTTCTGTATGATATCTAGTTGAAAATATTGACATTCACGTTAAAATAGAAATAACTATTGCAAAGCTAATTAGAACAAAAATTGTGGCGCCATCTACTGTGGCATAGTCACGCTGAGCAAAATGAAGTGACACTCTGTTAATGCAAAAGAAATGTATTTTCCCCACAACAAAATATTGCAGAATTTTATATAAATAAAATAATATACCGATTTATTTCTAACATGGAGTTGTTATGGATATACATATATAGAATATATGTACAGTATTGTTCGAAACCTAAGCAACTTCTCCTAATGAAGTAATCAAAGTCTTACACATTCTTTTTACATCGATTTATACAAAATAACACTTAATTTTTATTGTATTATATACCTACATTCTAATAATAACAACAAAAATTTAATTGCATATCCTTCCAAGAAAAAAAAAACAAAAACAAAATTAACTCAAATTATGTGTCTATGTGTCGTTTTCTGAGAAAATAATTTGTCAGCGATCAAACGTAGGTTGACATACGTCGTTAGTACTGCAAATTAATTTAATAAACATTTAAGTTACGTCGTTATTTAAAGAAAAAACTCAGAAATGGTTAACATTTAAAAAAAAATTGAACACATGTAAAGAGCGTTAAAAATTATTATATTTGGCATCGTTAACTCAAAACCGACAAAAATGGACATACGCGGTTATTCCAGAAAACCACAGATTTATGGTTTATACATATCGCTTACTCCTTAGCATCTACGTCAACTATTTATACCCTATACCACTATGTGGTTTGGGTATAATGACTTTGTGCTGCTGTTTGTAACTACCAAAAATATTTGACCTAGACCCATCTTTTATTCTACCGATCGACTCAGAATCACTTTCTGATTCACTTTCTGAGAATCAGAATCACTTTCTGAGTCGATTACGCGATGTCCGTCCGTCCGTCTGTGTGTCCATGTAAACCTTGTAATCAAACTACAGGTCGCAAATATGAATATACTTTGATGAAATTTGGTATATAAGCTTTTATCGGCCATAGGATGAACGCTATTGAAATTGGTGAAATTCGGTCCATGTTCAGACTTAGTCCCCATACAAATGACCCCTATGAAATCGACATAAATTTCCATAAGAACCAAATTATCATACAGATCTCAGTCAAATTGGGTTTGTATATGTTTATTATATCTATTAATCACTAGTCCAAAAATAATCCTTACAGGACAATTCTTAGTCATAGGCCTCATATAGAGCTGCTTCCCGATCTTCACTTAAATCTATCAAAAAACAAAAATATTGCACAGATTTTTCTCAAATTTGGTTGCTGTATATTTTTTCAAAATATAAGTGACTTTACCAAATATGGTCCGGATTGGTCCACATTTAGACCTAGGCCCCATATAAATATAACATCCGATATGAACTTCTTCATATCTGCAGCCAAAAAAAATTTATAACAATGTCACTCAAATGTGGTTTATGCTTATTTGCTATATTCAATTAGTTGTACTGAAGAGATATGGTCTTCAAACCAAGGTATAGGGTATCGTATACTCGGTCTACCGACTAATTTTCTCACTTGTTTTTGTGTGATATATGTATGCATATTACTTTCAAATGTTTGTAGGGATTTAGAATCTAAAAAAAAATATTGTTTGATAAAAAAAAGTGTCAATTGAAATTATTTTTGTAATTTATGTACAATATTTAATTGAGTCTTTTCGTAAAAATTTTCTTTGATGAAAATCATTTTGATACGTTGTCCACATAACCATTTAATTTAGCTGTGCTTTGATTGATTATATTGATTTGAAATAAAACATAACATGATATATAGAACAAATAGAGCGTACATACATATGTATAGACATTTCGTTCATTAGCATTTCAACATACATACATATGTAAATCATCTACTTATTAACAAAGAATAAAATAAAATAAAGAAATAAAATAGATAAAACAAAAATATTTGTGTTATTATTCAATAAAACAAGCTGCTTATAAAGGAATGCATACTACTGGTGGATCAAACGATACCGGTGGACCAGATTATTCCCAGGAACATAATGAAAATGAAGAGGTGCAGGAAATCATTGACAAGGCATTGATTGAAATGAACAATGGGAATTATGAGCAAGCCATAAGTCTATTAGACAAAGCCAAACAATTATATCCCAATTCGAGGGCTGAAGAATTGCAAGACTTGATAATAAAATTGAAAGCAAATTCATCAAAAAATAAATACAATGACTACAAAACATCTGATTCTACACCTTCATCTGTGCGTCATTGTAAACATTCTAGTCCTGATGTCAGATGTTCTCCAGATGAATACATGTCTCATACAGACTATACCATGGAACAACTAAACTTGGTTAAGAAAATTAAAAGTTGTAAAAGTTATTATCAAGTATTATCCATATCACATAACGCTTCGGAAAATGAAATTAAAAAGTCTTACAAAAAACTTGCTCTTAACTTACATCCTGATAAAAATCATGCTCCCGGGGCCGTTGAAGCTTTTAAAACGTTAGGAAATGCTATGGCCGTATTAACCGACTCCATAAAACGTAAAGAATATGATTTAGGCGGCGGCAACTTTATAACACCTAATGGTAATTCACATAATCAAAAAAGTCCTTCATCATATCAACAGTACTACAGTCATAACCACAACCAACATCATCGCTATAATTCCTCAGATGCTTCATTCAGTGGTGGTGAGGAGTTTACTGCAGAAGAATTATTTCATATGTTTTTTGGCAATTATCCCTCAACACAGAGTAATTATCGCCATCGTCCATATCATTCTGCTAATCAACGTCAGCCTCAAGAGCACGGTCAACAACCGAGTTTAGCTTTCGGTTTATTGCTGGTTATGATATTGCTGTCAATGTTTATGTCTCTATTCTCAACGGACCCGGTATATAGTTTATCACAATCAAGGTAAGATAGTCATTTTGTAATAGATGATATTTTCCAGCATCATAGAAGCGAATTTTAATTTTTAAAATATTAGAATTTCATTGACACTGTGATCCAATTGTCAACTAGAAATAAATAGATAATTTTAGAATGTAGGTTTTAAATTTTTTCCGATAACTTTACATGAAAATCGAGAAATTCTTCCAATAAAAATATCTAACAAGACTGTTGATTCCTTGAATACAAACCATACTTACATTGATTAAAATATTTTTGTAGAAAATACTTATTTTTTTTAGTTAAATCCTTATAACTTTCTTATCTGCTGATAAATTTGATCAGTCTAGCATTATTTTTTTTATTTTGATTATTTAATGCTAAAAATGTGGTATTCGGTATTTCGTAAACAAAATTAAAAATAATAGATGTATTTCAATCCAATAAAGTTTAATGAGCCATATTTAAATGTAATTTAGGTCAAAAAAATGTTCAGCGAAACAGCGTTCAGTTTGTTATTAGAAAAATTATAAGAAATCGATCATTTCACATATTCAAAGTAAATTAGAAATGTAGCAATCTCTCCATTGAAATTTGAAAAAAAAAAACAAACAAATTTGAATTTTTATATGTGATAGATACTAGCGAAATTCAGCGAAACAGATCAGATCATTGGTATAGAACAGATCATTGGTATAGAAGTTACATTGTTACATCATAAACCGGGTCCTCAACAAACTTAAAAGCAATTATTTTATTATAAATAGATCGATCGATTCGATCCCTAAAAAAGCTTACTTATTAGAAAATCGCCAATGTTTATATTATGTAGGTCTCTATGGATGCACTGATGAAAATATCATATAAAATATATAACATACATTACATACCTACATATGTACATAATCAAAAATTAATTTTCCCTATTCCAGCAAATATAATGTACGTCGTCAAACTCAGCATTTATCTGTTCCATATTATGTTAAAGCAAATTTTGATAGTGAGTATAAAGGTTCATTGGCACGTTTGGAAAATTCGGTTGAAGAAGACTACGTTTATAATATGAAACAGCATTGTTTTCGTGAACGCAATTACCGTGAGTTAAACTACATATACAACCTCGTACTGAATTGATTTATATTTTTTTACGACTTCATATTCAAATTGAAATTATGTTTGTTTGTTTCTTATTGTAGGTGAAGCCATGATGGCACGCGCTCGCAGTTTTGGTAGTCGGGCACAGTTTGCTCAGGCTCAAGGTTTGAAAATGCCTTCATGTGATAATCTTTCAAAAATAGGCATAACTCGATATTCATTATATTGAGATTATGTGTTTTATTTTTCAACGAGTTGTGTTGCTGCAATATTCCTTTACTTCATATATATTCGAGCTAATTAAAAATTTTGAAAATATAATAGAAAATTTTGAAAATAGAAAGAAAATAAATCTTGCTTATTATATTTCGATATAAGTAAATATAAATAAATTATTAGTACCAACCATTTGAATAATATGATTTGTTTTACTCAAACTCGCATCAGACAATCTTATAATGCCTAAAATCTTAATTAGTATTTTTAAATTAATTTATTTAACATTTCTTGAAGTTTTACGTTTCAAGCTTAATTTAAGACCCACGAAGCTATATGGCTTAACTGACGGATTTGAGAGTATGTATTCTAATAGAAAATAAGATATTTATCCATATAAAATAATATTGTTCATTGGTAAAATAAGTACAAAAATTGAATTTATTTTTTCTTTTGTATTTATTTAATATAAATAGCTCTTTTAATAAATTGTTAAGAATATGCGGCAATATTCATTTTCCAACATGTGAAGAAAGTGTTTTGCAAAATATTTTATTCGAAGATTTAATTTAGTTTTCTTGTTCGACAACAACAAATTTTTTGGGTTACTTAACACATTTGAGTTGGAACAAAAATTAGATACAGAATGGTTAGAAAATTGTAATGGGTATATATAAGTTTGTCATTCTGTTTATAATAATTAAAATAAAAATCTGGACCCCATATAAAATATATTGATACTTATAAAAAGCGGAGTTGCTAGAGCGATGTCTGTCTATAGAAATCACGATTGCTCCCTTGGTACGTCAAATGGATTGCTCATTTTTGGTGAAAATTATTCACTGATATCTTGATCAGGTTGCTGTTTAAGATAGTTAAAATCAGTTCAATTGGTCCCGATATTTCATTTGAAATGTAAAATTATCTAACCCATAAAAACAAAGTTTTTATTAAAATTCTTTCTTATGCATATGAGTTTTGACTATCTCCGTGACTGTCCGTGACTGTCCGTGACTGTGTGTGACTATCTTAAAATTAATCTTTGGCTGCAACAAGTCTATGGACAAAGTTTCAGATCGATCGAATGAGGGGAAGTGAGGATTTAATCTCTCAAGGTTAATCTTTTTTCACAGCAAATCTATCAGATCGGTCGGATAAGTGAATGTGTTTTAAATCACTCCGTGACTGTGCGTGACTATGCGTGACTGTGCATGACTATGTCGAAGTTAATATTTCTTTACAGCAAGTATACTGACCAAGTTTCAGAATGATTGAATGAGGCGAAATCCGTTTTAAGTCTCTCCGTGACTGTGCGTGACCATGCGTGACTGTGCTTTGTAAGTCAATGTTAATCTTTTTTTCAAACCAAGTCTATGGACCAAGTTTCAGATTAATTGGATGAGGGGAAGTGACATTTAGATCACTCCATGACTGTGCGTGACTATGCGTAACTACCCCAAAATTAATCTTTTTTCACAACAAGGCAATGGGCCAAGTTTCAGATTAATTGGATATGGGCGAATGGCAGACAGACAGACAGACAGAGAGTATGAGTTAAAAGAAAGAATTTAAAAACTCTTGAAAACTATGATTTTTTTTTTTTTTTTTAACAGTTTCTATTTTCCTAATTTATCATGTGTTGATGAATTCAAGATATTTGCTTTATAGAAAAACTAAAAATTACAAACTTTAAACATTTTAAATACATATGTACAATGTAGCGGGTCGATTTAAAAATCGTCCAAGTGACACGGAAAATCATGTTCTAGTGACCAAAATAAGAAACTTTGCCCGAGGAACCATGTCTCTAAAACGAATTCCCAACTTTTAACCCATCGGGTCAAATTTTGAAAAGTCCCACTTTGACCCATTTAGAGTGCCCCAATCGAGTCCAAATGTATGACCGACCCCCACTAACTTCGGAGGGCCGACCCACCCATGCCAGTGGCACACCACCTGGAACCCCCTGGGGGTTCCCCATACAAACATTTAAAAAATCACCATTTTTGGCACTACATGAAAAAATCAGCGAAATGGGTGTTTTTTCTTTTTGGAGTTTATTTTTCTCTTTAGAAATTTATTTAGTCAGAACATATGTAAATGAAAAAATGTATTCAACTTAGTAATAGAGAAGAAACTAAAAAAGTTATTGTTTGAAGTCTTTTTTGCTTTCAAGTCTGGGCAATTTCGCACGGCTCTCTGATGTCGTCGCCATAACAGCCTCTACATTTTCCGGTATAACTCGTTTGGAAACGCTAACTATCAATTGAACGTGTCGTTTCGTTCCTTTTATGTGCGATGGAATTTTTGGATCATTAAACGGTGGATCATCTTGATTTAAATATTCATTCAATGTGTCATACGGAATGCTTCGCGTTATTTTTATCATTCAAATTGATCATTTCCGTGTAACTTGTGCAATTAAAGTTTATGTCTGGTTTTTTATAAACTCTTAAGTTCCGTTGGATCGTCAACATCGGTTCGATAGCGTAGAATTTTCTTGATAGCACAGTCGCGCTTTTCTTTGCTATCATCAAACAACATTGATAACAAGATATTATCCGAATGCGCATAATATGAATTATCTGTAATTACTTGATTGACAATTTTGCGTAAACAAAGTTCTAGAAATCGTGACCAACTAAAGAACTTGAAAAATAATGCACTACTAGATTTTCCGTTGTCACATGTAATCGTAATCATCTAGCGGTCTTGGTTAGCCAGCGAGAATGTAAAATTTTTTCTGGTTAGATGTTAGCCAGATCCACCGAAACCATGCCGCTAGAAATTGCATGGGCCATGTCGGATAAGTACTTCGAATCGGTGGAAAATTCAATTATTTATGGAGCGGGGGGTATATTTTTCAACTCAATTTTCTGAAAGCCGTCCATCACCTGAAAATATATAATAATAAAATAATTAAAAACGGTTGACAATTATGAGTGATAGCAATAACTTACCGGAAGAGTTTCACAAGTTTCAATTTGACGGCTCAGTTTTCGGTTGCCGATCTTGGTCCAGTGCTGGTTGATTTATCCAAAGCTTCAAACAAATGCCGAAACGGAAGTTCGTTGAAGTGTAGAAGGCAAACGAACCAATGCAATGGTCTTTTTAACAACAATTCGAATCGTCGTATAACTCCACCGTGTGGGCCAGTGTTTGTTAGCTCACCGTCAATGCATATGCCAATCAATGCATCCCGTGATATATTTTTATCGTTGAAAAAATCATAACCAATCAATTCAGAATTCGATTATCTCAAAATAACAAGATGAGGTTATTTTACCATCCTAGTATGATACTTCTCATCAATTTTATCTCTCGTTAAAGTATCATCTTTTCTGCCATCGAATGAAAACGCTAAAAATTGGTATCATCTAACCGTTTGCGAATCACTTCTTGTCTGCATTTCTCTTTATCTCTGCGAACTTTCGATATATCCATGATGAGAGCTTTGCCATGCTTATCTCTCATTTCAAAATCCTGGAAAAGAGCGGTTTACAATGCTGATGCTACTCTATCAGGCACACAAAATCTATCACATATCAAGGCAAAGTTAAATCCATCGTATCTTTCTGTGTATTGTGAACTTGTGTTTCTATCCATATCTTCTGGAACCGATGGCGGTGCGTATGTTGAATCATCGGGATCTTGTTATGTTGGCATTGATGACATAGACGTTGCTCCTTGCTCTTCAATTTCCATCTCAAATGCATCCACTGTTAGTCTTCTCTGATTATGTTGATCGTCCATAAACTCTTTGAGGCGTTCTGGAACCAAGCCGCATGCACATGGAGCTGCCTTCAAATCGCATTTACATGTTCCAATGTAAAAAATTGTTTCCAGAGATTTTACAAACTCTGGAAATTTTGGGTTTTTCTTTCTGCTCTTGATTTGGTCTTGTTATTTGTCAAGCAATCTATTCAATTTAAAAAATACACTATTTTTCGGCATTATTTCCATACCACATTTTTCCCAAATTCCAATCAACTTATATTGTACTTGAATAGTGAATGATTTATAGGAAAACTTTTTTTGTTCCCAAGATATCTAGATGGGTCGGTAAATTAACATCAGTGCGAAATTGCCCAGACTTCAAACAATAATTTTTTTTAGTTGCTTTTCTATTAATTTTTTCATTTACATATGTTCCGACTAAATAAATTTCTAAACTCCAAAAAGAAAAAAACATGTCATTTCGCTGATTTTTTCATGTAAAGTGCCAAAAATGGTGATTTTTTTAAATGTTTGTATGGGGGTGTGCCACCGGCATGGTGGGGGTCGGTCATACATTTGGACTCGATTGGGGTTAAAGTGGGATTTTTCAAAATTTGACCATATGGGTCAAAAGTCGGGACATCAGAATTCGTTTTAGAGGTATGGTTCCTCGGGCAAAGTTTCTTATTTTGATCCCTAGAATACGATTTTCCTTGTCACTTGAGCGAGTTTTTGCCTCCCTACAAATCGACCCGCCCTAATAATGTACATATTTATCAGGTTTTAATTTTTTCCTATAGAAACAACACAAATCAATAAAAGCTTAAGGCAACTTAATAAAAAAAATATATCCCGTAGACTTGACAAAAAAAAGTTCATTAGGTCTGACAACCCTTCTTTTAAAATAGTATAGCCATACATATATGGGGGATTTCATGTCAAGTGCACCAACTTTTGAAACCGATGTCTTCCGATCGGGATGAAATTTGCACCAAGGTTAGTCCTATTGGATAGTAGTTTAGACACAATTTTTCAACAAGATCGGTCCAGATCTCTCTGAGTTAGAGGGGATCAAAATTTGACATTTTGGCCAAACGGGTGTTTCTTCTCATCCATGTAACTTATTACCTATTGTTCTTAGAAAATTTTCTCCTAAATAGTTTAGATAGCTATTTCTTCAATATTTCGGAAAAAAATACTTAAAAAAAAAAAAAATTTGTAGACTTTTTTTTTTTGCTAAATTAAAGCATTTTTTGCCTTTATTTTCAAAAAGGGCATTTTTTTTTTTTTTTTTTTTCATAAGAAAGTTAGGATTTTTCCTTTAAGAGCTTTTTGGTCGCTTAGTGGGATGGGAGTGGGATATCTATCAAAATAAATGGTTTGTAACTCAAGACAACGGTTTTTCAATTTTTCACAAATGCACTATTTTGAATTTTTTCCTATTTATGTCTAAAACCTTACAAATAAAACTTATACTGAGAAACTAGACAAACTAAACTTTCCGAAGGTATATAACATACCTAACTAAAATTTTATACCCTCGATACTGTAATACCCAGAATATGTTAACCTCATGAAAAAAATCGCTTTTTTTCTATAGAAATGTTGAAAAATTATTATATTTTATTTATTTTTAATAATAATTAAATTAATGTATAATAATAATAATAATATTAAAAATAAAAAGATAAGTAATTTATTAAAATTTAATCTTAATTGCATTAGATCCATTTATATCATAACTATTTTTATACTTAATTTATTGTAGCTGATGAAGTACTTAAGTCTTGTAAATTTTTAAATATCCAGTCTTTCATCCAGCTTATTTGTCGCCTTTATTTACTGCGTTTTTTGTCAATCCTTTCTTGGCGTTACTAGGTTCAGCTGTTGATTTCGCTGCTGGTTTATTTGTTGTCTTTGGAAAGAAATCGCATTGAAAAGAGGCAGAAAATTTTTTCAACTTGAGTCTTCCATCGACAAGCGGTATAAAAGCATGGTATTGAGCGGTGCCATCGATTGTTACCGCAGCATCGAATCTGCTCTTCAGTGTTTTCAATGTTTCCTGATGATCCTCTTTGCTACTAAAAACTATTTTAGTTTCTTTACAATAACTCTTTGCCCAATGGAATAAAGCAGTCGCATCTAAGATGCAATCTTGATGAGAGCACTGGAGGCTATACTTCGCTGCATTTCTTTTAAAGTTTGCTGCAATACCATCACATGCTCCTTTACCATGAGCAGTAGGATGAAAATGCCACTCAGCTGGCATTCCAAAATCTTTTTCATGGGCCATAAGATTTGCCAAGCTACTTTTGTTTTTAAAATGTTGACGAGCTCCGTCCGAAACGTAGTATACCTTCTTTACTGTAAATTTAGATTTTAGATATTTTAGTATTATCTTCTGGTACTCATAAACTGCAACGCTATCATGTTTTAAATCGTCGGATATGATTGCCATACTTTTGTGTTCCAGTTTTTCATCTTTCATGTAGTAAATAACTACTGTGTTGCTACTATAGTTGCTTGGTCGTTATTGAAGTGGAATGCTTGTATGGCATCCTGAAGAACATATTTATAGATTTCTGCGAAATCATATGAAATAACGAATTCACCAGACTTCAAATTTATGTTCAAATCCTTGAAAGTCATGGTTTCTCAAGTTTAGCAATCCTGTACACATTTCTTCCACAAAATCATCCACATTTAAAATGATTGTTTTCAATGTGCATCTGTCAGTCTGAATCCAAGAATCAAATTTGACCTCCTCTATATATTCTTGATCTAAAGAGTTGATTAAATTTTCTTTGATGAATGTGGTTTTCGGGCAATTGGTACATTCACCTAAGTGGCAAGAAGTTGTTGCATTAGGAAACATAGTCAATTTAAGGCAATCGCGGTAATCGTGTAAATCTTCTGCCGAATCATCTGTTAAATACTTTAAGTTGATTTCCTTCAACATCAGTTTAACATTTTCATGGTAAATGCAAACGCATACTGTGTGAGTTCTGCTGCTTTCTGCCAAAACGCAATTTTTTGGCCTCATTTGGGTTAATTTCGTGAAGCCAATTCTAACATCCTCGTGTTCAGACTGAAATGTTGCAAATAACTCTTTCAGGTTACAGATAACCATTCTCTTCTGTTATGTTATGAAGGTATGTTACATACCTTCGGAAAGGTTAATTTGTCTAGTTTCTCAGTATAAGTTTTATTTGTAAGTTTTTTTCACACAAATAGGAAAAAATTCAAAATAGTGCATTTGTGAAAAATTGAAAAACCGTTGTCTTGAGTTACAAAACATTTATTTTGATAGATATCCCACTCCCATCCCACTAAGCGACCAAAAAGCTCTTAAAGGAAAAATCCTAAGCTTTCTTATGAAAAAAAAAAAAAAAAAAAAAATGCTCTTTTTGAAAATAAAGGCAAAAAATGCTTTAATTTAGCAAAAAAATAAGTCTACAAATTTTTTTTTTTAAGTATTTTTTTCCGAAATATTGAAGAAATAGCTATCTAAACTATTTGGGAGCAAATTTTCTAAGAACAATAGGTAATAAGTTACATGGATGAGAAAAAACACCTGTTTGGCCAAAATGTCAAATTTTGATCCCCTCTAACTCAGAGAGATCTGGACCGATCTTATTGAAAAATTGTGTCTAAACTACTATCCAATAGGACTAACCTTGGTGCAAATTTCATCCCGATCGGAAGACATCGGTTTCAAAAGTTGGTGCACTTGACATGAAACCCCCCATATATAGCTCTCAATTATTTTACGGATAACTCGTGAATTTGATTTATAAATTGATTTTTATTTTTTTATTTTATAAATTGGCTTTAATCATAATGTAAAAAAATATATATTTACCTTATAAAGCTTGGAAATAACAATAAAAATTATATATATTTTTTTTTTATAACTTTTATATATGATTTTCAAAATAATCGATATTTATTTCTGCTACACATTTTTTTCTTAAATTGATAGAAAAGTTTCATAATATTATTTTCATTTCAGCATTGAAAGATGATTTTTATTTTTTACAAAAATTTTTACTTTTCTAAAATTATAAATATGAATATATTTTTGAGTGCGCATAGAACGACTATTACTTCTTATTTTTTGTATTAAACCTATATTTATATTAATATATTACAAGCTAATACAGATAAAAATATGTAACATTTATTGATATAAAGCAAAACTAAAAATGCCTTGATTTTTAGTCAAAACCAATTTGAAACTTTTTATTTTTTTAAGCTCTCAAAACATTATAAAGTATGATCCATTACTTTAACTTTTGGTATCCTAACACCGGCTGCGTTGAAGATGTATTTCTTTTGTGCCTTTTATAAGGATCTTAATAGTTTTTCTATTCTAATATTAGAAAAATAAAACAATTTTTCAAATAGCAGTTAATTCTTTCTATTCTTAAAATATAAATGTAAACGTTAACTTTCACAGCCGATCTATGGAATTATCTTATTTTGGTATTTATACCATGCGATGTTTGGCCCATCCTGTACCAGTTGGGAATGTTTTTACATACAAAGACAAAATAATACACTATATGATGGATAAAATAACTGCATGTAATTATTTTTTTAATAAGCTCCTCAATGCGCATCGTATTATATTTTTTCTTAAAATTCTCGTAAATTTTTGACACGCTATTGTGCATATATCATCAGTTGTATCCCAGCAAAAACTTCCATTGCCAAGTATTACAAACTAAAAGGTCTGAACTGCTCATAATTTGGCATTTTCTGGATTATATCATACGTCTAAAACATGTTACTAAAAATAGATTTTCAAAATAATAAAAAAAAAATATTAAAAGTTTAGCGCAGATTTGAACCAGCAATCTCTGAACTACCAGCTGGCAGCACTATACAGACGCGTAATTTTCTGAGCAGATTAGTTTCAATTAAAATGTTTAATTTTTTATGCATTATTCTTTCAATTGTTTATTGTAATTGTTTTATGTAATAATGCATTATATGTATTACACTTTATCAAATAATGTAAATTTTAACAATACCAAAATAGGACTATACTGAATGTGGGTTTTATTAATTGAATTTACTTAATTTTTGTTTTTAAGTCTGTAATTCCTTTCTGATTTTTTTTCAGCTGAAATGGATGAACTCATTGAAAAGCTACGAGCTACAAATGTAAGTCTCACCAATACTTCAGACACTACTGCTACACTACTTAGTGAAATATCTGCCACAAAAGATCCCAAACTATTTGATAAGCACGATTTGGCAGATTTTTTTTTGAATTTAACACAATCGAGCAATGTTAATGTGCGCAAAGAGGCTACCAAATGCATAGCGGAAATAACAAAATCTGAGCTACAACGTAAAAAATTTACGAAAATCGAAATAATTAAAATGTTTATTGACTGTTTGCGAAACGTCAACAATGATACCGAGTCATTGGAGTTACCTATACAGGTCTGTAGAGCTTTGGGGAATATTTGTTATTTGAATGATGAGGCACGAGACATCATACTCGATCTGAAGGGAGATACTATCCTCATTAAGCTATTGGACCTTATAGATGTAAAGGATAAGACAAATATTTTGCAGTTCGTTAAAGTTCGTGGTGGTCTTTTATCCAATTATTTATTGGGTGGCGAAAGTTTGGCAAAACGTGCCATGGAATTGGAAATTATGCAGAAGATTCAAAACATAATTGCTATTGGCGTGAAAAATGTCGAGGAAAATGAAGATTTACTGTTGAATACTCTGCCGCTGATGAGCATTCTTACGGAAAATGTGCCAGATTTGAATTTTGATGCAAGTCTCAATATACAACTATCACGAATATTGGCAGCATCAACAAATCCAGATTTAGCAGAAATGTGCCTTGAACTTTTACATTATCAGGCGGAAAATGATGATGTCAAATTGTTGTTAGCAAAGGATGGTCTGTGCGAAACGATTTATCAGTTGCTAGAGAAATACAAAACATTGGCGAGAACAAGTGAAGCAAGAGCCTTAATGAAATTGGCATGTGAATTAATTGTTTTAATATTAACTGGTGGTAAGTTCATAGAACAAAGGTATACTATTGAAAAAAGAAGACAAAACATAATAACTTAAAATAAAATATTTGTAATGCTACAATAACAACAGTAGTTATATGTTACGATTAGGGTTTCCATAAGACAAATAGCTACAATTTTTCAATAAACTTTTTGTGCATTTTAATTGAATTTATCCAGTGACTAAAAATAACAGTTCAATTTCAATATTCAATTTCAATTATTTATTTATCTTATTATATTAACACTTTTGCATTTGACTTAATAGGTAAAGAGTTTAGGAGCTTTGTAGTAAAATTTAAATAGTAATATCTGTGCAATATGTGCAATGTTTCTGAAATTTGTATTATACTAAACGAAGACAAAATCTTTATAAATCAGAAGTAAAGGACAAAATATGATGTTAATTCATATTCAAGAAATAAAATTATTAGATTTTATTTTACGAGCTAATTATGGTCATTTAAATATTATGATGAAAATAAAAATTCAAATTATTGCATCCTTTTCACTCGACGTTTCGTTGACGCTATTTCAACTTCTTCTGGAGTGTGAACTAAAGAAAAACATTTCATTAATTTAATATTAAAATCTTCATCATTTGTAGTTTTGTCGTTGGATTAAAAAAAAAAAAAAATAATAAAGATAATAATAAAAATTAAAAAATAATATTAAAAAAAAAAACGAAATTAAGTCATAAATAACATATAAAATTGCTCTGGTTTCTATTTCATTACTATTTTTTTTATTTTTTTTTTTTTAATTTTTATTATTAAATTTTTAGTTTTATTTTTTTATAACTGCTAATAAATTATTTTAGATTTGTCGTTATAGAGTTGTATCAGATTTTTCCGATAGCGAGTGGATAATGTTTTAAAATTTAGATGTACGCGTTCAAGAACATGTTCTGTTTTTTTATGTGTGTTCGAAACAAAAAATACTTGATAGAAAGATGTTCGTGTACATAACGAAATATTAAAACGAAACACAGTCATGTTTGTGTTCGGCACCGTACAAAAAACACCGTAGAAACACACATAATTGATATGAAAATAAAAATTGTGTTCGCTGCTTTAAAACAGAACATTGTGTGTTTGATGTGTGTATTTTCTGACCTTGATAAATATAGACAATTACAGTGTAAAAATTCCAACATTTTTGTCGGAAGGCTTTGATTTAAAAAAAAAAAAAATAATCCCCGCATATATGTATGTAAATTGAATTTCAGAAAATATCAATTGATTTTCAGAATGTATATATTGAATTTAATAAAACATCAATTGAATTTGAGAAAGTTTCAATTGTATTTCAGAAAACATCAATTTATTTTCACAAATAATCAACTGTATTTCAGAAAACAATTTATGTGACTCCAAATCACTAATCGAAACAATAATAACTTTTCGATACTGTAACACAAACTACTTTTTGATTTTGAAATTTAATTGATATTTTCTGAAATTTTCAAAATTGTATCGTTGGCGAATTACTACTCGAAACAGAGTACAATATTTTTTTTTTTTTAAACATTCAGACAGTAATTGTTACTACGAGTACTACTCAAGTTTGATGTAATTTTACAAGAAAAAATTCCATGAAGACTTTGTAAATTTTTTTTTTCTGTTTGGATTTGCAAATATATGGACATAATATTCTTAAAATTTCAAAGCATTCGGATCAAAATTGTGTTGTTGGCGATCTACTGCACGAAACAGCTCGACCACTTTACACACAAATGTATGAATATTTACTCCATGGAAGTTTGACATCCATTAGCAAAAAATACTTAAGGAACACATGGTACATATGTTTGCTTTTTAAAGTTGCAAATTCGAGAACATTCCGTCCAAAATTGTGGCTCGGACTAACTATTTTTTACTCGAAAATGAACAACCACCATGTATGAAAATATGGTGTCAAAAATAATTGGTAAAGATTTTATTTTTTGTCGATGTCTTTAAGTTTCATTCCAAGTATATTCTCTTTTTAACTCTTTCTTTTAACTCATACTCTTTGTCTGTCTGCCGTGGGGCAACCCCATGCCCCCTTATCCAATTGATCTGAAACTTGGCCCATAGTCTTGTTGTCACTACAGATTAACTTTGGGGTAGTCACGCGCTGTTACGCCTGGTCACGCACAGCCACGGAGTGATCTAAATGTCATTTCCCCTCATCCGATCGATCTGAAACTTGGGACATACACTTGCTGTGAAAAAAGATTAACTTTTACTTAGTCACGCACAGTCACGCATGGTTACGCACAGTCAAGGATAGATTTAAAACGCATTTCCCGTCATCCAATCAATCTGAAACTTGGTGGATATACTTGCTTGAAAGAAAGATTAACTTTGACATAGTCACGCATAGTCACGCACAGTCACGGAGTGATTTAAACCCCATTTCCCCTGACCTGATCGATCTGAAACTTTGTCCGCAGACTTGTTGTGGTCAGAGATAATTTTTAAGATAGTCACACACAGTCACGCACAGTCACGCATGGTCACGCACACTCAGGGAGTGGTTAAAACCCCATTTCACCTCATCCAATCAATCTGAAACTATCTTGTTGTGACCAAAGATTAATTTTAATATAGTCACACAAAGTCACGCACTGTCACGGAGAGATTCGAAACTCATTTCCATAAGGAAAGAAAGATTTTTAATAAAAACTTTGTTTTGATGGGTTAGATTATTTAAGTTTAGTTTAATTTTATATCAAATTTTCCAAAAAAAAAACATGGTTCATGATATAAATCATTAATTCAGAGAAATTTAATAAAAATTATTTCAATGGTGCGTGGTAAAGAAGAAGAAGAAAGCATATATTTTAAAAATTCATAATATGTTATTTTTTGAATTTTTAATATTTTTTGCATTTTTACTTCTAATTTCCACTATTCTCAGTTTTCGTAAGAGTTTTCATATGTGATGTACGGTTTTGTACTTACTACATATGTACTTTACATATATTTGAGATGACGCTTTGAAGCGAAAAATTTTTTGTTTTATAAAATTTATAGTCATTTTTCAGACATATTGCAATAAAATATAATAAAATAAAATAAAAATTATGTTCATCGTATTATCAAACAGCAATCAAAGTGCACCTACACTTTTATTCTAAAAACACACACAAGTACATATATAACAAGTAAGGAAATTATAGTCGGTCTAGACCGACCATATGATACCCTATACCATGGTTTAGAGACCATATCTTTCGGTCCAACTAATTCGATATAGAAAATAAGCATAAACCAAATTTGAGTGGCATTGTTATTAATTTTTTTGCTGCAAATATGAAAAAGTTCATATCGGGTGCTATATTTATATGGGGACTAGGTCGAAAAATGGACCGATCTTGACCATATTTCGTAAAGTCACTTATATTTTGAAAAAATATATACAAACCAAATTTGAGAAAAATCGGTGCAATATTTTTGTTTTTTGATAGTGAAGATCGGGAAGCAGCTTATATGGGACCTATGATTAAGAATTGTCCTATAGGGATAATTTTTGGACTACTGATTAATGCATATAATAAACACAAACAAACCCAATTTGTCTGAGATCTATATTATAATTTGGATCTTATGGCACTTCATGTAGGTTTCATAGGGGTCATTTGTATGGGAGCTAGGTCTGAACATGGACCGAATTTCACCAATTTCTATAGCGTTCATCCTATGGCTGATGAAAGCTTATATACCAAATTTCATCAAAATATATTCAAGTGTTCCAAAAAAATCTTTTTCAGATTGTTTTGTTAAACGTCTACCAAGACATATATTGAACCTCATTAGCATCCGAAATAATTACAGGAGAAAATGGATACGATATAGACTTCATTTTTACAAAAACCAATTCACTTGTTTAAACATTACTATACGTGAGCACATCGCATGGTTTAGAAACACAAATTGGAATAATATGTTGAAAAGTCTTCATAAGTCCTCTCCAAAATTTTGGAAAATTTCCAAAATTATTCGGAAGAAATCGAAATGTATTCCAAGCCTCAAGTCAAATGGTAATTTGTTTACAACAAATCACGATAAGTCAGAAATACCTGCATAAACGTTCCTTTTGAACCATTCTATTTCCGCTAACTTGAGTGATCCAGTCACAATGCAGACTGTTTCAAATTCATTAGAAGTTCTAAATAACCAAAGTTTTACATTGGGAAATCAAAACGTTGTAAATATTACCACAATTAGAAATATAATAAAGAAACTTAAAAATAAGAAAAGTCCAGGCATCGACGGAATTTCAAATAAATGCCTGAAAGCACTTCCTACGAAAGGTTTAGAAGTAGTTGCACAGCTCGTCAATGCATGTATTAAACTATGTCACTTCCCCCATATTTGGAAAAATTCTAAAATTATTGCTATTCCAAAGCCTGGTAAGGATCGTTCTAGCCCGGACTCTTATAGACCAATAAGTCTTTTAAATTCAATGAGCAAAATACTAGAGACAAAGGTAAAATATCTAGGTGTAATACTAGACAGAAAACTGTTATTTAACGAGCATATTAGTTACATAGTAAACAAGGTCAATATCACTTCTAAAATACTATACCCATTTATAAACCGTAAATCCCATCTCAGTATTGAAAATAAGCTCTATGCTCTATGCTGCTCCTGCATGGTGCAATACTTCTGATTGTCACTTAAAACGTCTACAAGTATGCCAAAATAAGCTTCTGAAAATGATTTATAATCTACCATTTCACTATTCAACGTTACGTCTTCACTCACTTTCAAATATCCAAATGGTTATGAACACATTAATGCTTTATGTCCTTAATTGAATACTTTTAACTATTAACTCTCCCGCTTTTAAATTGTAAGTTTTTTAAATCTTTTTTTTTTTTTTTTCTAATTGATCATAAGGTTTTTATTGAATATATTTTCCTTAACTTATATTATAAAATAATATTTAAGAAAATTATAATACCTCATATAAACTATATATTTAAGTTGAAAAGTCAAAACTGGCTAAACTCTTAACGTTTATATATCAAAATTATTGTATTCCTAACTATAATATTGTGAACAATAAAAAATAAATTGAAAAAATGGAAATATACTTGTTAAGTGAATAATCTTTTTCGAGTAGCAATTCACCAACGCTTTAATTTTTTCGGAGTGCTTTGAAAAGTGAGCAATCTTTTTTAACTCGCTTATGTGAAACAAAATATTTTATCAAGAGTTTTTGGCTAATTTTGTTTATAATGCACAAATTTTCATAGAAAGGGGCTGGTCTTATTGAGTAGTAGTTAGCCCGCGCCACAATTACTATCGGAATGGTTTAAAATTGAAAGGAAATAATAGCTAATTTTTTCGAGCAGTTGTTTGTCCACGCCACAATCTTGGCCGAATTACTTTGAAATTCAAAAGACGTAATGTCCCCCTATTTTTAAATTTAAAATCATAAATTTGTACCTTGTGTTCATTAAATATTTTTAGGAAATCGATGTCAAACTTCCATAGAGTGAATATTTTCAATAGTTGGTTAGATTTTGACGTCATTTTTCAGACATAATGCAATTAATACTGTAGGTAATTAATATGATTTTGTTTTATATATTTCTAAAATTCATAACTACACTTTATTCTTAATCGAACCGGTTTCTAGCATTTCAGCCTTCATCAGTGATTTATTGAACATTGTGATAAATTGTTATGTTTTAATTGAATAGATTGTTTCTATATGAAATTTATCTACTTAGGGCGGCCGTGAGATTTGAATCTGCGTCTATCTCACATACACTCGTACTTGCACTTTTTGGTCACCGCTTTGACACACTCACCTAAAGTCAGGCCTACGAGCAGTGTGATTAAGAATCAGTTTTCATACCGTAAAGCTTTTACTTCGTATTAATATGAGAAAATACAACTCTCGTCGCCATTTAGAATTTCTTGAATATTTATGCACTCTAATTTCCACTATTCTCAGTTTCGTAAGAGTTGCTATATGTGATGTATGGTTTGTATATTCCACACATTGTATTTTTTACATATATTAGAGAACATTGCTGTGACAAATTTTTTTACATTGTGCCGTTTTTATTAATTGTAAGTTAAAATTTGTAAAAAAGTTCCAAAAAGATCAAATAAAAATGTTGAAAAGTGTTTTTTAAATTTCCAGTCCAAAAATAAATAAACCCCTGAAGTAGTCCGCACATTCGACGAAACGTTGGCTAAAAATATGAAATAAACGTTGATTTATTTACATAAGAAAGCATAGACCAGTAAGCTCGAAAAAAACAAAATCAACACAAATTTTTAAATAGTTGGTTAGATTTTGACGTCATTTTTCAGACATATTGCAATTAATATGTAATTTTTTGATTTTGTTCTCAATGGTGCGTGGTAGAGCAAATTCATAACTACACTTTATTCTTAATCGGTCCGGTTTCTGGCATTTCATTTGAATTGAAACTGGCTGATCTTTATCGAATAGAAGTTCGACAACAGAACAATTATTGTCTCAATGCTTTGTAATTTTTGGAAGATTATGTCCAAATATTTCCAACTGCAAATATGTAGTACAAATTGTTGCCACGTCATCATAATTTTTTTTTTTTTTTTAATTACATGAAACTTTGTATTTGGCTGATCCTTTTCAAGTAGTTGTTCGCCCATAGCTCAATTTTAATCGGAATGGCTTAATTTTTGGCCTAGTGTTTTCGATGTAAATAAAACAATTTTTAACATTTACCCGACGTTTCATCAATTTTATGTTGACTTTTTCAAGGGGTTTCGGCTATTTTTAAAAAATACTCGTATACAAAGAATGATGTTATATTTTTGAAAAAAGTAATTTTCTACAGCAATTTTCCATCACTTACAGTAATAATATAATATCACATCACACTAAACAAATTCTTCCACATAATATTAATATGAAACATATTAAATTAAACAGCTTAAATATTACTTAATGTTTATTGCAACCGTGTAACGTACTTCTTATGTTATCAGTGTCTTCTTTTAGGTTCATTATTTTCTTAATGTTTTGCTGAATTCTTAAACTTTCAATCGTTATTCTCTTTCTTTCTATATTTTCCTTGTCTACTATTGTCACTTGTTTAAAATCGGCTGTGTGACCTGTATTTTCTTTTCCTTTCGCGATATCAATTTGATGCTCTCTCATTCTCGTCTCAAGAGTTCTCTTTGTTGTTCTATGTACATACATATATATATTAGAATAGCAGTATACCCGCTACGTTGTTAGCATAATTATTAAATTAATTATTTAAGCCTTAATAGGCTTTAAAAATAATAAGAAATATAGTGTGTGTGACAATAAGATGGAAACTTTTAACAAAATATATTTTTGACGACTTGAACGGTCAATACCAAAATATTTAATAATAAAATTAAAAGCTCTTTTATTAATTTAAACATTTGTATGATTTATTTATTTAACAAAGAAGAAATATCAACATAACTTCAGAAAAAATTAAAAAGTATTAATTTTTATGCTGTTTTTTTATTATTATTATTCATTAATGAAAATATCTAATAAAGTTTATTCTTAAAACGCTAAAACCTGCAAAGCCATATGGCTTGACTGCAAGTAGATACATAATGTTTTTGAATGTTTATATAAAACATTCAAGTTATTTGGCAATTCATTATATATTGTTGGTATGATTACTGCTAGTGTTCGATCTCCATAGCTATTTTTGGTAGATTTTAATCTAAATCTACCATCTGAGTGCATTCGGGTGTTATAGCGATGATTTATTCTCTGCCGAAGTCTGTGGTCATTAAGTTCTGTTAGAACTGTTTGGCGGTATATGTTTTTTACATTAAGTATTTGCAGTTCACGTGGTAGATTGTTTGAATGGTTGTTGTTTGTGTTGTGGTTGCTTCTGCGTGATATATTTCTGTTTATTGAATTGTTGTTACTGATTTCAACTGATATGTTGTTGTTTTGCGTATCGTCAATTAATAATTGCTGATTCCAGAGACGAATAGTTAGAATAAAAAATTGACATTCAGAGGCATGGTCCCGGTATTTAAATTGAGTTATTCGATTCCCTCTGGAAGATCTTGCGATATTTTGGAGCCTTTGTTATAATAATTTCATGTAGAAATATAATGTTCTTGAATTTAATATAGTTGTCAAATGACATGTGGAAGACATGACACGAGTATTGGGATACATGATCAAATTGTCTTAATCCAAAGATATAGCGAATAATGTTGTTGAAAGTTACAATTAGTTTTCTGTTATCCCTAGAGTTGCAACCTGTGAAAGCCTCAGATGCATATAGTAATGTTGGTAAAAGATATGTTTTAGCAAGTAGCAATCTTATTTTCTGTGGAGTAAAGTGCTGTGTTAACCATAAGCTTCTTATCATACTATAAATTCTGCCTCAGGATTGATTAATATGATCTGACCAAGTCAGAGTTCCATTAAGCACAACTCCGAGATTTCGTACAGAGTCCACGATGTCAATTTTAGAGCCCCCAAGGAAGACATTAATCTCATTCTCCAAATGCAGCACTTTCTTCTTTATTATAATACACTTAGATTTATTTGGATTAAGTCGTAGACCATTTGCCGTTGCCCAATTTAGAATACGTTTAAGATCATAATTTAGTTCTTGAGTTTTGGAAATAATTGAATCCTTGGTACTACTTAAATATAGCTGAATGTCATCAGCGTACATCTGAACCTTAGAAAATTTAATATGTTGTGGAAGATCATTGACATATATCGAATAAAGTAGTGGTCCAAGGATTGAACCCTGTGGTACCCCGCTTATAACTTGCAGTGTTACCATTAGCAACAGATTGGGTGGGATCTGTTTGTGAGATATGAAAACATGAGTCTAACTTAGGGCTGCCAGAAATCGCCTGACCTCGACCAGGACATTTCACGTTCGTCAAGCAAAAAAAAAAAACATTCACTTTCTTTTATATTTACATTTATTATTAACATATTAACAAGTAACTGTAACATCTTCAAAATTAAAAAAAAAAACTAGCCTTTTCCACCATTTTTAGCAAGAAATTTTAACTTATTAAATACTTTTAACCATCTTCCTAACATTCCTTTCCCATTTCATACTTTTTGTTACTCTTTACTTCACGCAATAATTCTTTTTTAGTTTTTATAGAATGATAAAATTCTGTACAGGTCATTCCGAAATTAAATTTGTACTTAATGATACTTTCAAGAGTGCTTATGCTGAGAGAATTTCTTTCCTTTGTCCATTGTGAGCAAATTAGCGAGAAATCTAGTTCAACTTTTGCATTATGGCTAAGTATCGCGTACAAATACTGTACCATTTTTAGCAAATTTCTTTTTCTTTCTATTTTTAATTTTTAAATTTCTTCATATTTTTTTATGATTTTAAAAATGTCACTTCTTCAAAGCATTCATCAGAAACAGATATTTTCTTTTCAATTAAATACAAATTTGTTTTTTCCACTTCTACCCAACTAGGAATACTTTTCAATGTCATCCAATCAAAAATTTCATATTTCCTTATGGGATGTGTCCATTAGAACAATGTAGGATATTAGTGTAGTAAAAAAATCGTTAGTATCCTTATGAAACTGTAATTTTCGCTTCGAATTTAGGCTGCATTCTATTGCGTCAAATGTAGTCTTTATTTGGTTACCAAGAAAATTGTTTTTGAACCTGTCTATAAAAAAGTCTCTTGTTTCATTTAAAAGATTTCGTACTTGAACTACTGCAAGTGTCATTTTTCAACATTTTTTTTTTTTTTTTTTTTTTTTCAACAAGATTTGCGTGACAAAAAATAAATGATGCATATACCTCAGATAAAAGGTTACTGAAAAATTCAACGATATTACGCGGTGCTTTTTCTTCTATTTTAAACAAATTTTATAGCGGGAACTAGTGATAGCCACCGACTTCGTTAGTGGGACAGTATTGCGTTATGATTTTGATCGCTCAGTTCGAACGTGAATATCAAAAAATACTTGTAAATCTTTAACGCTATTGATTCTATATCTATAGACATAACGTCAGCCGCAGTAGAAACTGCATTATGAAGTATGTGGGCGGGGCAACCGATCCCTTTTATATTTTTCGACAAATATTTTTAAATTTTTGAAAAACATTAGTTACGTCTTTCCCTTCCACTTCGTGTTTATATTGTCTGCTCCGAAGGCCACCAGATTTTCTAGTGGTATGTTTAAGTTTTTTAAAGATTCTATACAAAACGATGTAATAGTATCAGAAGTTTCATTGGGCAAAGTTGCCAATTTCAATAACTTAATCTGTAGGCCTCCTCTTTCTGTAATTTTTTCAGCTTTGTGATTACTAGAATCGGTTGCGATTCCATAAAATGGAACATTTCTCAGATTTTCAGCCATAACGGCTACTGAATGCAGCGCCAATACATGTTTAACGAGCGCAGTCGCCTTTGTTCTGGCAGTCGATTGTTTTGCTGCGATTTCAGGATCCGGATACAAAATTTGGTAGTGCAATCCAAGGAGCTAAACGACTGATGATGATTTACAATTTTGTAAGCAGTTGTTAGTTCAGTTGCGCATATTAAATTTTCCTGTTTCGAGTCATTTTTTATAAATAAAGTTGAAATATCTTGAGATGTCGCTGTAGCAGTTATCCTTGAAGTATGTTTGGAACTTTTTATGTCATCCATTATGCCTGGCCTGTCACCATTGCCAATTGATATGTGAACTGCGCACACCGAACAAAATAATTTGTTTTCACACCTTCCACTTTTTATTAAAGACCATTCCTTAGACCATTACAAGAACTTGCACTTCCTTTTCGGCATTTCCCATTTTAAAAATGGTTATGTTTTTAATAGATAAGGGAAAATACTGTACAAAGCTTAAAAATATCACCAAAGAAAAATAATGTAACAGTTACGTTTTGAAGAATGCGAAATGAACACAGCTGATCTCAATTGGCAGCTGTCAGAGTCACAGAGAAGAAAGTCTGTCAATATATAAATATCGATATCGAATTAAAGATACAAATTAGGGATGGAACTGGAAAATTAATGAACCAATTTTCTTAATCATATATTTTTTCATTAGGTAATAACAATTAACCAGGACATTTGTACCTTAGGCAGGACACCAGGACAAAGTGCCACAAACCAGGAAAATCCTGGAAAACCAGGACGTATGGCAGCCCTAGTCTAACTGCTAATGTAGAAAAGTTAAAAACCTCTTCAGTTTGAGGCATAAAATTGAGTGGTGCACCGTGTCAAATGCCTTTGAGTGGTCCAATAAAACCAAAAAAGATATTTTTCCATCATCCATGTTACTTATTATCTCCTCAACTACATCAGATAAAGCTGTTATACAGCTATGTTGTGGTCTGAAACCAGATTGACGCTCTGTAAGTAAGTTGTTGTCGTTTAAATACCTAAAGATTTGTCTGTGTAAAAGGTGCTCGAAAACTTTTGAGAGATATGGAAGAATTGTAGTCGGGCGGTAATCGTTACCCGTTTTTGGTATTGGTATAATTTTGGCATGTTTGCACTCCATGGAAAGATGCTAGTAGTGATTATGGAGTTAAACAAGTACATTATGAAACGGACAATCCATGGTTAAATCATTTTTTATAAATCTGGAGTGTATATTATCAAGGCCCACTGCATTCGATTTAATGGCATTGAAACTTTCAACTACCTCTGTTAGTGTTACATACTGAAAGTTAAATTTGGGAATGTTTAAATTATTACAGGGAAAATCATCATAAAATTCGTTATTTACGGCTGGTAGAGGAATATTTACAAAAGCTTCATTTAGCGCATTAATGTCAACATTCATTGGTTGATTAATTGTCTTATTTATTCCAATTTCACGTATTTGTTTCCAGGTTTTTTTACTTCCAATAGCTGTATTAAATTTGTTAAAATAATAGGAAGACTTATCATGCCTTATTTTGGAAACAACCGCTTTCCTAGCCATCTTATATTCGTCGTGATATTCCGATATCCTGTAACGTTTCCACTTCTGATACAGATTATCACGGTGTTCTATTAGCATCTTGGTTTCCATTGTAAAGCAAGGTCTATCTCTATTTTTAATAGTTTTCGTTTTGTTGAGGACATGTTTGTTGTAAAAGAAATTAGTATTATTAAAATCACGATAAGTAAATATTTGGGGCTGGGTTTCTATTGCAATATCATATGATAAGAAGAGTAGATCGTGCTTCGAGAATGCTGGTGCTGCTAAGTGATCATAATGAAGGACTTTACTTTCATTACTGGTAAAGAAAAGATCAAGCAAAGTACTATTTGTTGACGTGAAGTGTGTAGGTCTCGTTGTGTTGACAGCTGACAAGTTAAACATCGAAATTATAGTGGTAAGATTTGAGTCATCGAAAAGATTGTTATTGTTGGTATCATTTGATGATGTATTGTTAATTTGAGTGTTGATATTTGTTTGTATGTTGTTGCTGTCATTGTTACTAAGGCTGTTGTTGTTATAAGTATAAATATAAATATTTTTATTGGTTGTGCGATTGACATTTGTTGAGTTATTTCTTATTTCAAAAGGTGTATTGTTGCTAATGTTGCTATTATAGTTGTTTAGTGTGTTGTTGTAATTATATTCGATGCTGTTGTAATTTCTGTGTTCTTTATTTATCCATAGGATTTTAAGGACACGGTTTTGCGTTTGTTAAAGTCTTTTACAATGTGATGAGTTCCCCATGCAGATATGCCGTGCCGTATGTATAATTCCGCTAACGCAAAGTATGCCTGGCGAAGTGCACAGTATGTTGTGGAATAGCTAAGGTGGTATAGTGAAAAGGCAGCTTTGCGTAACTATTTTTTGTATATCGTTAACATGTATTTTCCATGTATTGACAAAACAATGAAAGCATTTACTATACAATAACACTGTGGGATAAAGTGATAGCCATGGATGATTCCTATACCGAACGATTGTAATTTATTTTATTAAAACTCTCGAAACGTTTGGCAGTTTTATGGCCATTTAAATATTTAATTTTTTGGTCAACACTATTCGCCAACAATATTCTCATTCCAGTTCATACATTCTTTAGCAATATTAATGCTAGCCAGACGATTTTATGGATTTATTCATTGAATATTTCTCACAAATATTCTTTTTCTTTTTCATCTATTATTCTGGTTTTTAATTCTTCATAAAACTTTATTCTTGCCATTATTTTATAACAATGGAAAGAAAACGTCAGAATCTATAAATTATTAAATAACGGTTAAGATTTTTTTTCATTTTCTTTCACTCGTTCTTCTATTTTTTATTATTTTAATCAACTCTGGTAAAGAAGTTTCCACTGTTTTGGCATCACTAAAAAAAGTTTCTGTATCGTATATCTATTTTTTTAATTGTACTTTTTGTAACAAATGTGTTTGTTATCTTCCAATATAGAACGCACCAAATAACGATTTCACAAAAAAACAATATTTTATTACGAAGCACGAATTATAAAAAAAAAATTCGAAAATCTAAAATTTTGTAAAAGTTTCCAATGTACTCTACTCTATTTAAGTACCACTTTTTTATTCATAATAGGTTCGAAAATTGTTCAAATTATAAAGATCAAAAATAATATTATTTGTAATATCGATGGCTTAATTTGGAAAGGAAGTAACTCAATCCATAGGACAAACGCTATTGAAATTGGTTGAAAATGGGTGCATGTTCAGACCTATTCCCCATTCAAATGACCCCTATGATATCGACTTAACTTGCCAAATTATCAAATAGATCCTAGTCGAATTGGGTTTGTCTGTGTTTATTACATCCATTAAGCCGTAGACAAAAATAAACCATATAGGACAGTTCACTTAAACCTATAAAAAACAAAAATATTGCACAGATTTTTCTCAAAATTGTTGTAAAAAAGTGACTTTACCAAATATGGTCAGTAGCGGTATAATTGGCGACGTAGATTCTGTTTATATTTTTTTCTAAGCCCAATTTGTTGGACCTAAGACCAATTCTCTTAACGATATGTGGTATCAGTTTAGACCGACTATAATTTTCTTACTTGTTTTCTCGAAAAAATGTACTTTCAAATTAAAATTTACCAGTTGATAAGTATCATTTTCCCCATTTTTGGCCGTTCTTACCCCCTAAAGGCTCGAATTAAAACAAATTGCATTCTTCTCCGATGTTTGTGTCTCTGGCGGAATCTTCATATCAAATTTCATATTCCTAAATTACTTTGTAAAGAAGATACAAAAAGGTACACTTTTGCACTTACGGGCCGTTTTTATCCTCCTTTAACATTCGAAAATCCAAAAAATTTCGTCTCATTTGATGTTTCTATCTCTAGTGGAATCCACAAACTATATTTTATATTCGTTTGTTTAGAAGGCACCAAATGTACACTTTTTTCCCATTTTGGCCGTTTTTCCTCCCCTGGACGTTAGAATTACCAATTAATTCATCAATGACTGATGCCCACGTATTCGGTGGAGCTTGTGTGACAAAATTCATGTTTACAGATTAATATCTTAAGTAGATGCAAAATGGTACCATTTCCCTTTTTTGCCGTTTTTACCCCCCTTAGCAGCCGATTCTCCAAAAGTTTTCCTCCCATCTGGTGTTCCTATCTCTAGTGGAATCCACATACTAAATTTCATATTCCTAGATTTGTTTTTTAGAAGATACCAAATGTACAATTTTTCCCTTTTTTGGCCGTTGTTCCTACCCTAAATATTATAATTAGCAATAACTTTATTCTAGACTAATGCCCACGTATCCGATGGAGTCTGTATACCAAAATTCATATATATAGATTAATATGTTAAAAAGATACAGAAAGGTGCAATTTTTGCCCCTTTTGGCCGTTTTTTCCCCTTAAATTGCCGAATTTCGAATAAATTAAGCCTGAGCCCATGTTTGTTTCTCGGATGTAGTCTACACACCAAATTTCATATTCATAGATTCATTTGTTACCATTTTCCCCCTTTTTGGCCGCTTTTACTCCCTTAATGTACGATTTTCTAAAGAGAGGGGAACCTACAGTTCAAATTTCAAGTTTCTGTGTCCAAGGGTTTGGGCTGGGCGATGATGATCAATTACGCAACTCTTTTATATATATACTCGTATAGATTGCAATGCTGGTCGTCGCTGCCTTTACATTTAACTTCATACACCAGGTTATTTTGTTGTTGTTTTTCAGTCATTTGGAAAAATTGAATTTAATGTCGAGTTCGGTTTATGCATGCCAATATATATATTTTTTGAAGTTATTGTTCTTATTTTTTGCCGTCTGTTAAACCTGGTATATATTTTGCACTGAAATATTTTTTGGTATCATCTTCATTAGAGTTTTGAGGTTGATTATTAACTTATCGTTGTAAGTTGTTGCGGGTGTTCTCTATTAGTTTGTTTATAAGATTTTATGGGAAACCTTTGTTGAGAAGTATTGTTGTAATAATTTTAATGTTTTTGGAGTCGTATTTTATGTCGCTAATATTAAGAACTCTGACTATGAAACTTTCTGCTGTATTAATTATTTGGTTCATTGGTTGAGTTGTGTTGTAATACATGATCCTTCCTCATGATGTCTCTTTGGTGTACCAGGCAAAATATATAGTATATTTTTCCCTTCGTAGTTTTATGTCAATGTAATCAATTGCTTTATTTATTTCAATCTCCGTAGTGAATTGGATTTTTGGATGGTGATTGTTAAAAAGGGCTAAAATATCATCTTTATCGTTTAGATAAAGATAATTATATTTCATTGTCATCTAGTTTAATTTTTTCCAGCTGCTATCTTATTTGCAAAGAGTTTTTTACGTTGTAATTTTCTGAAATTATGTTCTTCAGAACTTTTTTTATTTTTATTAACCAACACTCAGGGGATGCCCCCTACAAATGCAGTGCATTGCGTTGATTTGAGGAAAATAGGTTGTGGGAAGGAGGAAAGAGGGAGTAGTGTTTGTGGATATTTGACTTAAATTTTATTAGATTATAACTTTCAGGAAAGACCTCTGCGGGGAGATTATTCCACATACGGCTAGTTCGACTGATAAACGAATTCTCTCTGGACAATAGACTACAAATGGATGTGATCTACTAGAGAAGCGGGTAGAGCGAACCGAAACTCGGGCACTTGGAATAAGTTCGCTAATCTCAGAAGAACATTTCCCATGGTAATATCTATAGAACAGTGTTACACAACCCACATTCCGACGGTGTTCCAATAAATCAATAGAGTTGGATAACCTACTGTCATTGATGAGCGCCAACGCTCTCCTTTGTACGCGGTCCAGTAGATCCAAAATAGACTTTGAAGCTCCTGCCTATGTATGGGAGTTGTATTCCATTTTCGGTCGGACGTAAGTGGTATAGATTTTAAGGAAATCAGAAGGAGTGAAGTAATTTTTTCACCGTTTTAGAAAACCAAGACACTAGAATGCTTCTCTCGACACTTGAAAAACATGCTCGTTCCAACGAACATCACATTGAATTCTCATGCCTAGAACATCAAGAGTATCCGATTCCTCAATACCTATACCACCCATATATACAGATGACTTCGTTGATTCCATGGCCCTATGGGTCAACATACAGCGTTGAGTCTTCAGCGCATTAAAATCAACCCTATTCGCTTTACCCCACTCGGAGATTGTTAACAGGTCTTGATTGAGTGTGTCATTCATTGTCTGCCTTCTGCCCCCAACCTCAAGAGGCTTGGCCTACACTTAAAGGAAAATGAATGACAAATGCTGCTGTCATCTGCGAAAGTGTAAATAGAATTAAAAGTTTGACCAAGAAGGTCGTTCAGAAAGATAAGGTAAAAGGAAGGAGAAAGAACGGAACCTTGGGGTACCCCTGAATTAAGCTGAAACTCATTAGATGAGACCCCATCAATAGCAACACGTATTGTTCGGTCTCTATGAAAACTCGATATAAATCGAGAGAAGTCATTACCGACCCCAAATGCAATAAGCTTTGATATCAATGCACCGTGCCACACACGATCGCATGCCTTGGAAATATCCAGAGCAACCACTTTACTTTCGCCAAAATTGCGAATGGATCGACTCCAGCGCTCAGAAAGTAGAGCTAACAGGTCTCCCGTGGAACGATTTCTACGGAAGCCATACTATCGATCATTAAGAAGTGAATTGGCCTCTAAGTAGTTCACAAGATGGAAATTGATCATGCTCTCCATCACCTTTGAGAGCGCAGAGCAGATTGCAATGTAATTTTCAGGGTTATTAGCCGCTAGCGTCGAAGAGCACTGGCTAGCGTCGAAGAGCAGTGGCTAGCGTCGAAGAGCACTGTTTCAGCAGTGCTGTGTACCATCCGGTCCCGAAGACTTATTAACGTTGAGATCCGAAAACCCGTTTTTAACTGCACGTGCTCGAAAGAATATTTTAGGCATAGTACAAGATACACTTTCAAGTTCAGGCAGAGGTTGATCGCTCTCCGGCAAAAACGAGTTTTTTGCAAGAAGTTCAGCTAAGAGGTTAGCCTTATCAACCGGTTCAGTGAATATTTGGTCATTCATTAAAAGACCATGTATTTCGAAAGTTCGTAGCACGGTACCTGTACGGAGGACACTATGGGCCTAAGGGGATTGTCTGGGAGGTGGATTTTTGGTAGTCCATATATCCTCGGAGCTGTTGCCGCAGAGCAAAATAATTTTCGTTTCTGCCATAAGTCAAAGTGTTTTCCTTTGTAAAGCTCTGACACGATGTTATTATTATCCCTTTAAAGCTTTTTTGTTGGGTCCGTCCTTAATATGCGATAAGTGTTTTTATTATTTTCTCGTTTTATCATTTATCGTTGTCTCCGTTATATCTATATATTCTTGTTTATACTTAACTACTGCTTTATTGCCTTTATCTGATTGAATGACTATAATGTCGTGGTGTTTTTGAGGAATTTTTTTTTACAAAGGTAGTCAAGAAACTCTTTTAATTTTATTTTAAATGATGCTACCCCATATAAGCTAATTTGGTTCTAGCTACATCTTATTCCTTATCTTCATTGTTCTCCATTCCTTGAATACATTGTTCTACATCTGTAATTATATGTAACGAAGAAAAGTTTAGTTTTTCTACTGGTAAAGCAAATTTATCCCCCTAAGACAGCATCCATTTGTATTCTGATGGTATGTCTATGTTTGTTTTATTTTCAAACCAATTACTATAGGTTCTAAAGATTGAGCATGTTACAGACAGTGTAAAAATTAAAAAAAAAAATATTTTTATATCCTTTTTACAAAGTTCCTGATCACGTCCGAGTAGCTGTTCCCACACGCGAACATTTTTGTCGGAATGCTTTCAAAATGCAACTTAGAAAACTAATAGTTTTTTCCTGCTGACTTGAAAATATATAAATTTCTAACATGTGTTTTGGAATTTATTTTGTAAAATGATCTTAACCTCTTATTTTCATAAGTACATTTGTATGGAAATGTGTCAAGATATTTCGAGGAGTAGCTTGCTTACGCCAGTAGTGTAGTCTGATTCAAGCGAAAATTAACGATGATATTACTTGTACCATTCTAAAAGGTATACTTAAATTTGATATACCATATAGTTATATATATCCTTTCACATGCTTTCAAACATGAAAAATTATAATATCTACTACTCCTTTTGGTCGAGTTTTAAATGAGCTGGTCAAGCTTCGAGTTTACACTTTGGCAAATTGACATATAATAAAAGCTAAAGCCATAGCTTAAACATGAATATGGTCTTGTATCTTGTAAATACCTCATTTTCAAATCACTCACCCAATAGTTGTAAATCTTTTGATTGGATCATAATAGTAGAAGCCACTTCTCTGTGAAGTACGTCGCACATTGGGTTGAAAAGTGTCAAAAGTGAGGATTAATTCAAATGTTGAAGTTAATATATTGTAATAAGTTTTGGTACCGGGTTAAAGCAGATAAAATTCGCCATCAATAGCTGTCACGTTGTTATACTCTCTCAAAGTTCAATAATTTTCGCTAATTAAGGGCAAACTGGTAAAAAGTAAAAACTACGAATTTCAAGTATATTTTATTGGATGTTTGTTCTAAAATCAAAACGTTTTTTACATGGAAGCTTCAACTTGAGGTATTGGACTATCTTCTTGATACATTTTTTTAGAATTTCTTTTAAAAATCCCCAGTTGGAAAACAAAATATGCTGCACTTGTTCATTGTTTTGTTTTTTGTTTTGTTTTTATTTTCGTTACTGTGTTATTTGTTATTTTTATAAAAGAAACCGCAAATACTGCAAAACTTGAAAAAGAACGTGTAAAAGAAAAAAATGAACTACTTTTTGATTCTATGGTTTTATTAGGAACGATCAATAAAAATTAATCACAAACTAATGTTGGTGATGATTGATGTAAAAGTATATAATGCTCTAACGGATACAACATCTACACAAAAGTGTTACGTTTGTGGTGCAACAAGTAAAGATTTTAATGCAGTTGATAGAATGATTTGTAAAGAAGTAAATATAGAATCGTTACAGTTTCGCTTATCATACAAACTTCCAATAAAAAATGGCAGCCTTGATCCGATGATGATAAGAAAATTATTTCAGCTACAAAATTACGGATTCAGAAAGAGTTTAGAGAGAAAACTGGACTGATCGTTGATCTACCGAAGCCAGGCTTTGGAAACTAACGATAGCGACATTGCCAGACGTTTTTTTCGGAATGCCGTTGTTTCTGCACAAATTACAAAAGTGGACAAAGAATTGATAGAACGAATGCATGCGATACTTATTGTTTTGGATTTATCTCAATTTTGCACCACTTTTTGAATAAAAATACTTTTAAATAGCATTTAAACTAGTAAAACTTTAAATTTTGAGTGTTTGTTGTTAAAACAACTTATAAGAAGGACAATAATAGACACCAGATTTGAAACTTTGCTGCTAAAAAGGCTTAAAAATTCACGACGAAAGAAGAAAATAACAAGAATTTTGATTTTGAAGCTTAACTTGAGGCCTATGCTAGGAAAATCTTTATAAGATGGCAAAAAAAAAACCTGAAAAAAGGCTAAAAATGGTCAAAAATCGTTACTTTTGATCGACATTAATGGTTTAAATTACGTGAAATTTTGGAAAAAAGTCAAAACATTCCTTAAAAGAAAGTTAAGAAGGCAAAAACTACTAATACAGTCGAATAAAAATTGTTTAAATAGCGCAGACTTAGCTATATCCATGAAAAATGGATATATACCGATTTCTCAAAAACTGGAGCCAATCTGACACTTCCAATTGTACTTTCGCACTCAGGGGACTCCCCCTAATAGTTCGAAAAGGATTCATCGAAGTTCATTTTTTCGACTATCACAGTGTAATCTAACCGATAAAAACAAAGTTTTTATTAAAACTCTTTCTTTCTATAGTCACGACAAGACTATGGGCCAAGTTTCAGATCAATTGGATAAGGGGGAATGGGGTCCACCCATGGCAGACAGACAGACAGAGAGTATGAGTTAAAAGAAAGAGTTTAAAAATATATCCAAGTTTAATGTTTTGTATTATAATTTAAATATCACTTTTCAGACTTTAATATTTACTAGCAGATTCCAGCGCTGGAAATTTGAGTGCAATTTCTACGCAACTTTCAACTTAGCCAATTCACAAACCAACATTTTTTTGGTTTATTATTATTGTGAATGAAGATAAAAAAACTCATTAACGAACACATTAATACATTTAATAAACACACACGTAGCATATGTATAATTTTATGTATGTGTTAGTTGCAACTTTAAATGCAATTTACTCAAAATAAAGGAAAAATTTTTAAAATCTGTAAATCTGGTGAACAGATAAAATGAAATAACTTTTAACTAATATATGTTTGATCAAAAGTGGGATAAAACGGTAGAACAAAAAATCGGTAACAAAAAATCGCCTAGCTATTAATATTATAGATTTACTAAATTTGTTATTACATCACACCAAATCTTTATATTTTTTCACATATTAACGATTTTCAAACAATTTTTTAAAAGCCTTACTTAGCATATTCACATTGTTTAACAATCTAAAAGTCTTAGAGTTAAGTAGTAAGTAATCAGTAAGATTTTTTTTTCTCAGTTAACTTTGAATTTAAATACATTTTATATATGTATTGTATTGAGTTTTTTATACCCTATACCACTATGTGGTTTGGGTATAATGACTTTGTGCTGCTGTTTGTAACAACCAAAAATATTTGACCTAGACCCATCGTTAATTATACCGATCGAATCAGAATCACTTTCTGATTTGATTTAACAATGTCCGTCCGTCCGTCCGTCCGTCCGTCTGTGTGTCCATGTAAAGCTTGTAATCAAACTGCAGGTCGCAAATATGAATGTATTTTGATGAAATTTGGTACATAAGCTTCTATCGGCCATGGGATGAACGCTATTGAAATTGGTGAGAATCGGTCCATGTTCAGACCTAGCCCCCATACAAATTACCCATATGAAATCGACATAAATTACCATAAGATCCAAATTGTAATATAGATCTTACTCAAATTGGGTTTGTATGCGTTCATTACATCCATTAATGAGTAGTCCAAAAATGATCCCTTTGACCCCATATAGAACTGCTTCCCGATCTTCACTTAAATCTATTAAAAAACAAAAATATTGCACTGATTCTTCTCAAATTTTGTTTGTATATATTTTTGCAAAATACAAGAGACTTTACCAAACAAGATCAGGATCGGTCCATTTTTGGACCAAGTCCCTATATAGATATAGCATCCGATATGAACTTTTTCATATCTGCAGCCAAAAAAAATAATAAAAATCCCACTAAAATTTGGTTTTTGCTTATTTTCTATGTCCAGTTAGTTGGGCCTAAGAGATAGGGTCTTTAAACGCATGGTATAGGGTATCGTATAGTCGGTCTAGACCGACTATAATTTTCTTACTTGTTTTTTTTTAGAGCTGACAGCATTTTATTTTTCATTCACAAAACCCATTTTTTAGGTTTATTTGAGAAAATATTTGTTTATTCAAGTCCATATGTTTCTTTCTATTGAATTATTCCAATATATTTTTTGCTTCTTAAGTAAAAATATCCGTTAACTTTGAATTTAAATACATTTTATATATTTATTATATTGAGGTTTTTTGAGAAAATATTCGTTTATTCAAGTTGATAAGTTTCTTTCTATTGAATTATTCCAATATATGTATATATTAGAGTAAAATTTAAAAATTTGATTTGCGGATATCAACATTTTTTTTAAGGTTTTTGGGTAAATAAAAATAATGGCGATTTTTTTTCAAAATTTTCACTCCTTGGGGTGGTTCAACCCACCTAAAAACGCGGATTTTGAGCTCGTTTTTCTGCAGAGCAAAAACGGTTAAATATATTGCAAATCTGATTTCACCAGTCGATTCTGCAGCAAAAATTAATACAATGTATGTTTTTTGAACCCTTAAAAAAGTTCCAAAAACCCACAACAGAGGGCGCAAATCTCATTAAAAAAAAACAAGTAAGAAAATTATAGTCGGTCTAGACCGACTATACGATATCCTATACCATGCGTTTAGAAACCCTATCTCTTAGGCCCAACTAACTGGACATTGAAAATAAGGAAAAACCAAATTTGAGTGGGATTTTTATTAATTTTTTTGGCTGCAGATATGAAAAAGTTCATATCGGATGCTATATCTATAAAGGGACTAGGTCCAAAAATGGACCGATCCTGATCATGTTTGGTAAAGTCTCTTGTATTTTGCAAAAATATATACAAACAAAATTTGAGAAGAATCAGTGCAATATTTTTGTTTTTTAATAGATTTAAGTGAAGATCGGGAAGCAGCTCTATATGGGGTCAAAGGGATCATTTTTGGGCTACTCATTAGTGGATGTAATGAACGCATACAAACCCAATTTGAGTAAGATCTATATGACAATTTGGATCTTATGGCAATTTACGTCGATTTCATATGGGTAATTTGTATGGGGGCTATGTCTGAACATGGACCGATTCTCACCATTTTCAATAGCGTTCATCCCATGGCCGATAAAAGCTTATATACCAAATTTCATCAAAATATATTCATATTTGCGACCTGCAGTTTGATTACAAGCTTTACATGGACACACAGACGGACGGACGGACGGACGGACATTGTTAAATCAACTCAGAAAGTGATTCTGATTCGATCGGTATAATTAAAGATGGGTCTAGATCAAATATTTTTGGTTGTTACAAACAGCAGCACAAAGTCATTATACCCAAACCACATAGTGGTATAGGGTATAATAAAAAAATTTGGTTTTTTTAAGCATGCACGATGAAAAGGCATTTTAAGCTTAGCGAAACGGTACCAACATTTTATTTTTATCACAACCCGTTAAAAAGTTATGAGACTTCAAAAAATTATTTTATAACAAAAAAAAAAAATAATTGTTAAAAAAAGTTTACAAATTTTTTTATTGTTTCAAATGATTTATTTAAAGTAATTTTAAACAATTTCAGTGTTATCTACTGCGGCTATAGCTAAACGATTTAAACCATCTTTATTTTTCAGCAAACACGAATCGTTTAGTCTTGAAATTTGGCCAACTAGTTGTTCCGTATAAATGCTTGTAGATTTAACGTTATTGGCGATTTTGATTGCATTTACATAGCTTTTGTTAGTTGGCCAATCAATGGCTTTATGACCCATAAAAGAAATATTTATACCAAAATTAGCTAAACTTTTTATGCTCTGAAGAGTGACATAATCAAAAGGGGATTTAGAAAAAAAAGAATCATATTTTGGTAATTTGCTAGTTACATCGATAGTTTTGTTTAATACATTTTCATTTTCATCGACATCAACGAAATCTTTTTCATAAAGTATTTGATCGGTTGAATGGATCAAGTTAACAAAATCTTCAGCTTCTTCATCCGGTGTACAATACGTAACGGTGTCGGCATCATAGTCTTTGAAATCGTGTAAATAACAATTTGGATCAATTTCTAACAACTTTTGAGTTTGATCTTTGATTTTACTTGGTAACAATTTTTTTCGTAGTTTTTCCTTTTCCTCTAATGAAATTCGTTCGTCAAAAATTGAAAATACTGCGTTATCTTCGCTTAGGTATTCCAAATGCCGTAGCTGAGTGGCTTTAGCACTGTTTGCAATTAAAGAACAATATTTTCCTTCCATCTGCGAAAATTTCTCAAGTTCGGACAAAAAGTCTAGGTCATTTTTTGTAGCATAAATTGTTGATTCGCACGTGAACCAATACTTTAGGTATACGGTTAAAAAATAGAGAAGCATAGCTTCAAATTGCTCCAACAACGTTTCTGAAATGTAAAAATGATTTTTGTACAACATTATTTTGAAAATATATATTACTTTTGAGAGCCATCGGTCATGGTGATCTGCTCCGCAGGCTTTTAAATTATAGCCAGGATTCGGATTTAAATGAACAAGTGCAAGTTCGGCCACTTCTCTGTGATCCGCCCTTCTGTGATTAATCTGGGTTTGTTTAACATAAAAATCTACCAACGATTGCCGATTTTGGTCCAGAATCCTTTTAGCTGCTTTTGAATTATATGCCGGTGTAATTTTTAAACCACGATTATGTATAAACCACTTTCGACATTGACTAAATTGGAATTCCAGCACCAACCGTTTTCATTACCACTTCTTTAAATGGATTTGCCACGCACAATTCTTTTTGATGAAGTCGACAAGGTCGACGATTCAACTGTTTTTTTTGTTGTTTTTTCGAATAACACTGCTGCACCTCCTTTCACGCCTGAATTTGCAGCTGTTGTATCGTAAGATAGACCAACAATCTTGTTTGTGATGTTTAATGTATCACATTGCTTTTTTAATTCATTTGAAATAGATCTTGCTGAGCCATCGTCAATAAAATTACAAGAAATTAGTTTTTGTAACCCATTTGTTGCGGAAACACTAATGACTAATCTTTCTACCATATCGCGGCTATTATTCTGCATACATTTACCGTCCCAATGCAATATTAAGTAGTCGGGAAATTCAAATTCCTGGAGCCGTTTCATTGATTGCTCACGTTCGCTAGACCGTCGTTTTAACAAATATGAAGAAGATGTATTTCCTTCTATGTTGTTGAGACGTTTCAATTCTTTGAAAAGAAGTGACATCGAATTGGAAGAAATTCCAAGGCTGTCCAACAGTTCGGCAAGTCTTTGGATCTATAAAAAGAAACTTACCAATTTTGGATTTTGCTTCAGTTACCATCCAATCTGGGTCTTGATTTTTGTTGTCAATGTCTACTTGTATTTCTTCCTCTTCTAATGTGTTAGTAATAGATGCTTTAACTACTTGTTTTCTCGACGCTCGCTTAAATTCTTGTGTCAACGGAAATGGAATAGAGAGTTTTTTGTAGAATTCTTTTACGTGTTTCATTGGACCCGAACTCCCTCTTTTAAAATTTCGTTTGGCATTGCAAAAATTTCCGTAAAGTTTGGTTATCTTGTTACGAAGGCAATAGCGTTGCTTTGGAAACAGTAACAATTGCTCTTCGTCGATTTCGATTTCGGATACTAGAGATGATGCTGATACAAACACATCTTTTTTGTTATTAATTTCATGGATCGTGAGAAAACGGCGTAAGACGTCTAAATGAGTACACGATTGAACATCTAAAAAGAATTTTATGAGTTATTTCAGATTATTACAACAAATTCTGTATTTACCTGGTATTCGCCTAACTTTTTTATTTGTAACAGATCCGACATATTGATAAATTATTTTCAATTGCAAACAAATGTTCAAGATTTAATTTTTTAAAAATTTTAAATGACAGGAAACTCTTTGCAAAATTTTTTTCAACAGTTTTAACTTTTTCTAACAAGTTATTATTTATCCTTAACAAAAAATGTTTAAAGCCATATAACTTTTTAACGGGTTGTGATAAAAATAAAATGTTAGTACCGTTTCACTAAGCTTAAAATGCCTTTTCATCGTGCATGTTTAAAAAAATCTAAATTTTTTATTTTTTTTTAATGAGATTTGCGCCCTCTGTTGTGGGTTTTTGGAACTTTTTTAAGGGTTCAAAAAACATACATTGTATTAATTTTTGCTGCAGAATCGACTGGTGAAATCAGATTTGCAATATATTTAACCGTTTTTGCACTGCAGAAAAATGAGCTCAAAATCCGCGTTTTTAGGTGGGTTGAACCACCCCCACCCCAAGGAGTGAAAATTTTCAAAAAAAAAAAAAAGACCGCCATTATTTTTATTTACCCAAAAACCTTAAAAAAAATGTTGATACCCGAAAAACAAATCAGGTGACCTGGTCGCCAAACGAACTCTAATATATATATATTTTTTTTGTTTCTTATTAAGTTAAATTATAACCAATTTTAATACCACTTTTCAGACTTTAATATTTATTTACAAAATTTGTGATTACATCAGACCAAATTTTTATTTGTTTTCAAATATTAACGATGAAATCTTTATTTTTTCAAAATTTTTAATTCATGTTTTTAAATTTTTAGTTTTTAATTTTTAGTTTAATTTATTATGGATAGGTGGGTGTCTATCAGTTAGTTGTTCCTATATTGTTTTTCATTAATATTTTAGATTTTCATTGTTTTTATTAAGATGTCCTTGTTGCGACTATCTTTGGTGTATGCTATTATTATTTACATGTTATTCCTTTCTTCCATCAGATGAGTCTATGCATTATTTGTATTCCACATCATTACTTAAAAATATGGAAGATTGGCTGGATTCTGAAGATGTTGATCTCCTAACAACTGGCGTTTTGGCATTGGGAAATTTTGCACGGACAGATAGTCATTGTATTTATATGGTTGAGAATAAAACTATGAATAAACTACTGGAAGTATTGTCGAAAAATAATGGCGTCAAAGATGATGTACGCCTGCAACATGCATTGCTCAGTACTTTGCGTAATCTTGTGATACCAAAACCAAATAAAGGTGCTGTCATACAAGCCGGTCTTGTAGAAACTATATTGCCCATGTTGGAAATTCATCAACCACCGGTAGTTTTTAAACTACTAGGAACCCTGCGAATGACGGTCGATGGTCAAGGTAAGCTTATGTGGTCTTTAATTGTTTTGAATGGATTAATTATTTGTCAACAATTTTTTTTCTTAGAAAAACTTGCTTTGGAACTTTTGAAAAATAAAACGTTAATTGAACAATTGGTACATTGGAGTAAATCCTCTGATTATGCGGGTGTAACCGGGGAATCGCTGCGTCTTATGGCTTGGCTTATTAAGCATGCGTATCTTAGTAAAATTGCATATGCTTTGCCACGCAAAGGTGATGCTCCTGCAGAACAGCTGGCTGATAAATTACCAACCATGGAATATGATCGTACGAGTCTTAATGAATTTATCAACAATGATAACACCATTGAAGCCATGGTCAATATGTTAACATCTCAGCATTTGGTAATGCAAAACGAAGCTCTAATTGCTCTATGTATACTTTGCGTTGTCTACTTAAGTTCATCCTCCTCCCCGCCCGCTGATGAATCTGGTAAACAGTTGCAAGATGCCTTTATAAAATATGAAGTCGGCAAGAAACTGGCTGAGCTCATAAATAAATCTTCGGATACCATGACTAAAGAAATTGTGGAAAATCTCGAGAATTTTACAAATCTTTTACGTACCTCTGAAAAATTAGTTGCACATTTGGAACAGCACAACATAAGTGAATTGTTAAAATCGATACCAATTTTAACTGAATATTGCACAATTTAAATTACTGACAGTGACAACCAACCATGTTGAAATCGAGTGAAAAACAGTTATACTTAGGGAAAAAAAAGCGTTGGTTTTTTACGTTTCTTTTTTACTAAAATACAAAATTTATTTATTTAGTATTTTTATTTTTTTTTTTTTTTTGTTTTGGAATGTCAAGTTTACTGCATTGCAATTCCAACTGATATGTGGCAATTTAAAATGGTGAATATTTTATTTAGTCATATAAAATTTCGATTTAATTTTAAAATGTCTAAATGAAAATTGTCCTGAACTTTTATCATTTATTTTATTTAACGAGTTTTTAGTTATTTTCCTAGTCTTTGCAAATATTTATCTTAAGGTAAAAAAAAAATAACACATTTTATTAAAATGCTCATATATTATTATATTTTAAACATTATAGCGGATAAGTGAAATTCTCTTTAACGAATAGAATACTTTTGAATATCTTTGCAACAAGGAAAGCCTTTTTGAAAATTTTAAGGGCCGTATGCAAAAAAAAAATTAAAGTGTACTTCAAGTAGACTTCATTATATGTTTTTCATACAAAATTTGTTGCTCAAGTCTACTTGAAGTACACTTTAACTTTTTTGCATACGGCTCTAAACCTTTTAAAATTCTAAAAACAAACTTAAACTAAAACTGCTTGTTTATTTGATTAATTTTTATTTTATTATTATTTAGTTATACACATACAAATGTTGGCGCTAATTCATGTCAATATAAAATTAAGATATTTTTTTGTTGCACAATCCAGTGGCGGTTACAATCTTAGGACAACGATTCAAATATTAGACTTGTAGTTATTAAGCATGATTATATAACAATAAAACTTAAATTTACAAAAATAGAGTGTAAAACTTTCCACAATAGACAACACAACAAGAAACAATCAAAAACAAAAACAAAAATTTTACGCCCAATTTCATACTTCTTGTTTAGTATAAGATGTTGATAGAAATGTTAAAATTTTTGACATTCGGCATTAAAGGATGGAGGTAATCTACTACAAAATAGAAAAGTGAAACTTTTGTTCTTGCGCTTTTAGATATTCTACAGATTTTAACACAATAATGCAACAAAATCATTTCAATTCGGCTATGTCGAATTTTATATACCCTCTACAGTTAAAATATCTTACATAAGCACTTTTTATTATGGCTTAATTTTCTCAATTGAACTATTGATTACATGGTGCTACAAAAAAGCACTACTCTGAAAAACAAACATTTTGAGGTTAGTGCAAGTACTTAAGAACTATTTTTTAAGAAAATTTAAAATTTTTAAAACGTTTTAGAAACAGGAATAATGGAGCTTTACAAACAAATATATTTTAAATCAAGTTTTGTTTTTTAAATTATTTATTTTCAAATGTATAAAAAATCTATTGTGCGTATGTGCGAAGCAACATTGAATCCAAACCGCTCAGATGCTTGACATTATATTCACATTATATGTTTTTGCCGGTAGGTGTCGCCATTATAAAAATTCCATAAGAAACTGGCTTTCCTCAATTTTGGTATGACATTTCGCAAAAAAAAAAACATATAAATTTCTATCATGCGAAAAGTATTAGAGATATTCAATAAAATATTTTAATTTGTATGGGTTTTGTAGGAAGATTTTAGATTTTTTTCATGTGTAAACATCTATACGCTCAGGTGGGTAAAAATCTATTTCACAATACAATCACAAAAAAACAGCGTAACATGTGAGACGTAAGACAAAATCGGTGTGACATGATTGCATTGTTGAAAAAATTATGATTCGTAATAACCTGTGTGAAAATGAAAAATAGAAAATGAAAAATAAAATATGAAAAATAGAAAATTAAATAAACTTGATTGTTATTTCGACCTTTTTGTTGTAATTTTTAGATAAGAAAAAGATAAGTTTGAGGCCATTGTTGTTGTTATTATTGTTTTATTATTGTTCTTCGAGTTACATTATGTTAAAAATGTTTTATGTTATATACATACATATATGAATTAAGATTCCTGAAGATGTTATCTAATTGATAGCGAAATATTGAATGAAATAAAAAAAATTTAATTATAACAACAACAATGGCCTCAAGCTTAACTATTTTTATCTAAAAATAAAAAATTAAAAATAAAAAACGAAAAATTAAAAACAAAAAATGAAAAAGAAAAAATTAAAAAGGAAAAATTAAAAATGAAAACTGAAAAATTAAAAATGAAAAACGAAAAATTAAAAATGAAAACTGAAAAATAAAAAATGAAAAATAAAAAATTAAAAATAAAAACTGAAAAATAAAAAATGAAAAATGAAAAATAAAAACTGAATAATGAAAAATTAAAAATTAAAAACGAAAAATTAAAACTTAAAAATAAAAAATGAAAAATTAAAAATAAAAAATTAAAAATAAATAATTAAAAATGAAAAATAAAAACTGAATAATGAAAAATAAAAAATTAAAAATGGAACAAATGAAAAAAAATTAAAAATTAAAAATAAAAAACGAAAAATTAAAAATAAAAAATAAAAAACGAAAAATTAAAAATTAACCGGTTGAAATAAATAATAATAAATATTTTTATATTAGCAGAGCTCCTGCAGTTGATTGCTAGAAGTGATACATAGATGACGCTTTCTGTTTGATTTTATAACAGTTCCATACAAATCTTTAATTACTAGTGCCCGTAGTCATAATCAAATTCTAACAGTTGGCTAACTTTTTTCATACGAAAATTTCAAAATTTGTATGAAAAAAAATTAGCCAACTGCTAGAATTTGATTATGAATACGTGCGTAGATGTTTGCACATCTCCCCTGTGATCGGACTCACATGATTTTTTAGAAACGCATGCTATATTATTTTATAAACTTATTTTTTCAAACGACATACAATATCATGTATGTAGATAACACAGGATGACAACCATAGACAATGTAAGTACAAATTTCGATATCGTTGTTAAACCATTACAATTGTGCAACAATTGTTCAAAATTTCTTTAAAAAAAAAATGGAGTCATGTTTCTCGTAGAGGGTGCAACCCTCTGTATAAAACATCCATAAAAACTAAAATATTTTATTGAATATCGCCAATACGCGGACCAACATTACGTTAAATATGCATTTGAAACTGTTTTCCGAATAAATGGAATCTATTACTTTTTTTGGTTGTATGAAGTCGACCTGCCTTAATGTAAGCTTGGAAGGCTCCATTCTTCTTATTTGCACAAAACATAAAAATATAAAATAAAAAACAACTAACAACTAAGTTAAGCGTACATAAGCACTCAAACCCACCCGGAAACGGGTTTCTGAGAATAACTCAAGCTTTTGAGTGTTTTTATGAAATTTTTAAGATTGATTCATGGTTAAAATATGTTTTCATTATAGCGCGGTGTTATTAAATGCGATATAATACAAACACACTAAGGACCTGATTTTCAAATCACTTTTCGCATTATATAAATAAAAATTCATATATTATCAATAATAAATATTTATATAAATTGAAATATAAAAGATTTTGAAAATAATTTTCTAAGATACGTTTTACCAAATCCCATTAAAATAAATCAAACCATATTCGAGCAGAGAAGTAAAAATTTTATTGTGTCCTGGGTGAAAATTTTGTGAGTTCTTGAGTTAAAATAATATTTTGTAAAATCTACAAAATACATTATTTAATTTATAATTTTATTTTAAATATTTCTGAATATTTTAAATTATCTTAATTTTTAAAACCTTCTCGATTTTTAACATTGCTTTTAAACTATAAGTGTCAAGCCACAAAAAGGAAACTCTGATGTTTAAGTCATAAATAATATCCAGACGGATATTATACGAGTACTTATTGGAAAAAGAAAATGTTTTGGGATATCAGTTAAACTCGTTTTTGTTATACTGGCTTAGTATGTAGTATTGCAACGGGCAGTCCGAAGATTGCTTTTTGTTATCTTTTTTAGTATACTCAATTTTAAGTAAAGGGTGGGTAGTATGTGGGTGTATGCAATATTGCTTGGTATTGAATGTTTTTGCTCGGTAATAAACAATATAAATTATTGTAGAGGGTATAGTGAATATTTAATTTAACAAATAGTCATACATACATAGTTTTCCCAAATAATTGCCTTTACTAAAAAAATAACAAAAAAATTAATTCCAAACAATTTGAATCCTATTTTTAAATAAAATAAGAAAAACATGCATTTTACGATGTTTTAAATAAAAGTATTAAAATTTGATTTACATTTTATTATAATTATTTTTCTTATTATTAATAAAAGCACAAATTCCAGCACAATATTTTATAATTATCATATTGCTGTTAGCAACTTGCATGAATAATTTCTGAAAAAAGTTATCATATACACATATATATTTAAAAAAAGAAAAAATAAATAACAATCAATAACCAAAAAATTGTATTTAACATTATAAACGATTGTGCAGTTTTATTATTATTATAAATACATGCATTTGCATTTATACAAAAAGTAAAAATGAATAATTTATAAATATTTAAAACAAATAAAGAAATAAAATATAAAAATTATATACACCAACAATCTATTACTTTAATAAAATTCAAATAAAATTTGAAATTAAATTTTGTTTTTCATATATTAAGGGTTGTAATTATTCAGTTAGCCATCACTTTGTTTTTCTAAAATGTGTTAGGAACTTATTTTGTAAAATATTCACTTTGCTTTATGGAAGCGGTTAGTAAATTCAGTTGTACGAAGTGATTGTTTTAGATAATTTGTTTATTAAAACATAGTTATATAACAATTTTAGATAGACAAAGTGACTTTATTTAAGCAAAAAAAAAAAAAAAAAAAACTAAATTGTACCCATAAATATTTAATAATAAAACAAACAACAAAAATAACCCTTAGTTAAGAGGCACAAATAAAATTTACGAATGATATTTATTTAATTAATAAAGGTTAATAATTTCACAAAAATATATATTTGGTTTATTGAATGTTCTTCACTCGCATATGAATCGTTGTTATTAGTAAAATTGTGAAGTCAATTCTTTAAATGTTAACGAAGTTTAACATAACTCGAAATACCACTTTCCCCGATATATGAAATTTTGAAATTTTACACACTGTTTCTGCACATAAATCACCAGGTATAGCAATAATCGTGTTTTTCACTTCAAAATAATGCCAAAAATAAAGAAAAACTTCGTGATTACCTCGGGAAACATGCACCTATTAAACACATTTTTAATTTTTTTATTTCATATGATCCGGTAACGAAAGATTCTTCAAATGTTATACTACATATAACGTGTATATGAAATAAATAATCCAGCATTATTCATATCTAAAAAAAAAAGACTATAAAAATACGCCTTTTATCGCTTTTAAAACCTTATCCTCCCCCCCTAAGGAAGACTCACACAAACAATGCCAATTTCTGCCGTATATTGAGTTTGGAGGTCCTGGGTAAAAAATAAATTCATATGATTCCATATATGAAACTAAAACCTTATCCTCCCCCCCTAAGGAAGACTCACACAAACAATGCCAATTTCTGCCGTATATTGAGTTTGGAGGTCCTGGGTAAAAAATAAATTCATATGATTCCATATATGAAACTAACTATTTAAATACTTGTATATATTGAATACTAGCATTATCGAATACTTAAAAAAGTAATAAAAACTTAAAATAGAATCAAAAACAATGAAAATTAATTTCCCACTTTGATTATGAAAAATTTCAAATTATATTTAAATCTGTCTTTCTATTACACTTGGAACAAATTCAGGTTAGCAAAAGTTAGGTCGATTCTGAGAGTGAGGGGTGAAAATAGAGGCTAAATTAGAAGACCCGTATCGCGGCGTTTGTTTATGTTAGTTCGAATTTTTTTTTAATCGACCTTCGAACTTTGCAGTCAAATGCCGATTTTCAGCATATTGTTTATATTTGTTTTTGGCTATAACTCGTCGACTAATTGATATTTTTTCAATCTGTAAAAGCCAAATTATTGCTGTGCAACAATTAAAATTTTTTAAAAAATTGATTTAGAAAATTTTTTTAGTGCTTATGAAGCAAAATATTGGAAAAATTATTTTTTTTTTCATGCTTTTTGAAAATATTATCCACAAAACTAAGTCTTTTTTGCTTTCTGTTTGATCTATAATATGTTTCTCAGTTTCTTCAATAAATTTCATTTGAAAAGAAAACAATCATAATGCTGCACTTGCATTTTCCAGCTTAATATTAATTTACTTCTCATTTTTTATGTACCAATTTTGTTCAGTGTTGGTTTTGAAGAAACATTGAAAAAGAAATTATAAAAATATGGAAAAAATATATTTTTGAAATGTTTGATATAAAAAGTTTCAAGTAAAAAAATTAAATAAATTAAATTAATGATTTGGCCAGTTGCCGTTTAGCAGGCGGCTGTGGATCAACATCACTGCTCTCTCTAATATCTTGGTCATCGTCATCATCAGAAAGGTCAAAGGTGTTTTTATACCACCAACAAATTTCAGCGAGTATTGCATCTGGAGATTTCTTTCCTCTGTACCTGAAACGAAAATCGTTAACATGTTTAAATTGTCCACTCTGACAAAGATATTAGAAAAGTCTAGGAATTCAAAATATGCATACTCTATAGTTACCTTATTTCAAATGGAAGCGCAGTTTGGTGATAACGTTCGCCTTGCTCATCAGATTCAGTTGGCAAATGTTGAGCGAGTTGATCAAGATGCTGATGCAAGAGATGAATTTTGTACGACATATTAACCTCAATTTCATCGAAAGCTGCCAACATGTTTGCAACAGATTGCCTGTAGTTGTCTTTGCGTTCTTTACCCAAAAGTCCTTTAATGACTGCTTTCAATGCGAGCCATGCATTTAATTCTCGGTCTGTCAGAACTTGGCAAAATCTTGACGACTCATTAGTTTCCGTATGTCGGGACCATTAACAACCCCTTCCTGAATTTGGGAAAATGTATTTTAAGCGGTTGAATACTGCTGGTCTTTTTGCGATACATTTCAAAAAATTTTTAGCAATGCCAAGTTTAATGTGGAGCAACGGCAACAAAATTTTCATTTCAGGAACAAGACAAAATAAAAAAAAATCGCTACCTGTGCGGTGGTTTAAAACAAAAAAGTTGTTTTACTAATTCCTAATTTTTGGAACTTCTCTTTTTAATTACTTCTACCTAAATCGCTATTTATTTAATGGTTTTGGGATTTTTAACGCAAATTAACTAAGACCATTTTCTTTTGAAATGAAATTTATTGAAGAAACTGAGAAGCATATTATATGTAGATCAAACAGAAAGCAAAAAAGACTTAGTTTTATGGAAAATATTTTCAAAAAGCATGAAAACAAAATAATTTTTCCAACATTTTGCTTCATAAGCACCACAAAAATTTTCTAAATCAATTTTTTAAAAAATTTTAATTGTTGCACAGGTCTCTAGCAATAATTTGGCTTTTTCAGATCGAAAAATATCAATTAGTCGACGAGTTATAGCCAAAAAACCATATAAACAATATGCTGAAAATCGGCATTTGACTGCAAAGTTCGAAGGTCGATTAAAAAAAATCGAACTAACATAAACAAAGGCCGCGATACGGGTCTTTTAATTTAGCCTCTATATTCACCCCTCACACTCAGAATCAACCTAACTTTTGCTAACCTGAATTTGTTCCACAGTGTTATTTATAGAAAGATTCAATAAAAACACAAAAAATTATTTAAATTGTAAGGTGTGTCTGAAATAGTAAGGTGTTGAATTAGAAACATTAAGTCTTAGTGTCGAGGCTTGGTCAGAACGAAACAAACCAATAAATGAGAACTTTAAACAAAGATAATTTAAACGATATAACACAGAATTAAAGATAAAAGAGGAAGAAAATCACTTGGTGTGCATAAATTTTGTCTGGAAATTCCGTTTCTTAAGCTGAATATTGGGAATATGAATTTCGAGGTAGTCAAAATTTGTGTGATTTATAGAAAAAAACACTTTTACCTATGATATATTTAAATATGTAGTATGTAGATTTGGGTGTCCGTTATTTCTATGGGCAATTTTTTTAGGAAATGTTCAAGTCTCACCCCTCAAAAAGTTGAGGCTTGATGCAAAAATGACTCTCCCTGGGACCACGCCTTCCTGTGCCGACTTACGGTTGATATTTTTTCCAATTACACTCCTACGGCATGATGACCCTCAAGTCGTAAAATATTATAAAATCATTTTGTGCAACAAAAAAAAGGACAATTTTAAGTGTTTAAATTTCATAATTTTTATTTAACGTAATTTTTGTGCAATTAGGGTAAAGTTTTCGATGCTCATGAACACATTGCATTACATATGCGATCTGACTTACATCCTTTGTTATCAGCCCGTGATAGTCTTCCACTAACTTCACCGCTCTTTCAGCAGTATCATGCACAACTTTCAAATTCTTCTTCATTTGTTCTTTTCTGAACAACTTACTAGATGTTAGTGAGAAAGCTGTTGAACGCCTACCAATAATGGCTATTGGCACCGACATGGAGTAGATTCTTGAGATTACAAAACGTAATTCATCTGGGGAAGCACATCTGATCGATTGAATGGAGTATGTGTACTTTTCGAAGAGAGCTCGGTAGACACCTGCTTTACCTCCTTTATCACCATCATATCTAGGAATTATTTTTGGAACCAGCGTTAAAAACAAGATTCCCCATTTAAGAACGAGTCCAGATGTGCCGTTGTTTAAAATTTTTTAAAAACTTGAAAGATCAACCCAAAAAGTAAAACTAATGATGGATCATGAATAATAGAATACAACCCGTAGCAGAAGTAATAATGACTTTTGTTTCGAAAAAGTTAACTAAAACCCAAATGAAGGAAACTGCGACGTGGATGTCTCGGGCTACATATTGCTTAAAAATATTTTTATTATGAAAACAATTCCAACATTCCAGTAGCTTAAGAGGATACACTAGCAGATGTTTGCATTTTATATGTTAAAGCATGGTTCAAATGCTCCAAAGCTTGTGTCAATGATTAAACTTTTTAAAAACTCTTACATTGTGCGAAGAAAACGATCCAGTTACGTCAGAGACAGCTATTATAGTATCTTGCTGATATTCGATAAATTCTTTTGCAAAGAATTTTCCGTTGGCGTTTTAATTATAGTTTCTATGTCATTATCGTTTTTATCGTTGCCTCGTTCCTAAATTGGCATTTCTGAAATATATTGAAACGAAGAAGAGAAGTTATCGAAAACAAAAGTAAAATTATTAAAGGTTGGTAGCACTGCATTTTTTTATAGCATGTTCAGACGGCAAAATGAACCACTTGACTCGCTATCTGAATCACGATTGCGAACCTTGGTGTTCAGACGAGTGTTCTTGTTTCATTTTGACGTTTATATCTTTTGTGCAAATATTTGAAGACATCCTTCTACACTCTACGTTTCATTATTTAATTTTTTCCATATAAATTTGAATATACATATATGTAAATATATACTTTTTATTTGTTACTTATTTATTCTATTAATTTTTTTTTCTTTGCTTATATATTTTTGACAGCTAGTTCAGATAAACTAGCGATAATTTTTTTATCAAAATTGGAGATGACAGTACATACATATATCGAGGTTCGTAACTAGATTCAAAATGAACCAAGTTGGTTCGCTCTCAAAATTTTGTATGGCAAATCATGTAGGTTCAATCATGATTGGGGCGCGAACCGTGAATGAGAGAGCGAACCTCGAATCTTGCTGTCCTTCTGAACATAGCATTACGTTGTTATTTTTGAGATTATTAAATTGTTTTTTTAAGTTTTTTGTATTTTAAACAAAAAGTCAAACAATGGCAAGTACAGAATTTTATTTTTCAAGTTCAAGTGAAGATGATGAAATAATGAAGGTAAACATACATCGGAAGATGCTACGACAGAACGTTAATCTATTTGCCATCCCAGATTCAATGTAAGTTACGTTACTTTTATAAAATCATTTTAAGTAAATATTTTTTAAAGGTTTATGAACATATTTAGACTCAATAAAACTTCTTTCCGACACGTCCTGGAACAAATCCGTACAAAACTGAAATGCAGCATACGAAAGTCTGCAATAACGCCAACAATTAAACTGCTCTGCGATTTTTTGCGCAAGAATTATACCAACTAAGCTTTGGAAATGACTTGAATTTGTCGTTTGCACAACCCACGGTTAATAAATTTTTATCTGAAGTTTTGGGCGCGATGAATACAACAAATTAATTCTTTTGAAATGTCGTTCCAAAAACCAAATGCCCTTTCGAAAACCCTTAGCAAATTTGGGATTTTTTTTCCATTTCGGACACCTATTTTTCAAAGTGCTGCACTGTCGTTATTTTCATTTTTAATTTAATTTTTTGTAGTCGTTTCAACTTCGATACTAACAATGGCGACGACAAAAAAACGTTCTTATGCTATGTTCAGACGGAAAGCATGATTCGCGGTTCGCTCTCTCATTCACGGCTCGCGCCCGAATCATGATTCGCCATACAAAATTTTGAGTTGTGAACCTAGAAACATTGAGTGTCATCTCCAAGTTTGATAAGAAATTATCGCTAGTTTATCTGAACTAGCTGTCAAAAATATATAAACAAAGAAAAAACAAAAAATTAATTTGCACAATAAAATAAATAGAAACATTTAACAAATAAAAAGTATATATTTACATATATATTTTCAAATAAAAATGGAAAAAATGAAATGGTGAAACGTAAAGTGTAGAAGGATGTCTTCAAATATTTATTTGCACAAAAAATATGAACGTCAAAATGAAACAAGAATACTCGTCTGAACACCAAGGTTCACAATCATGATTCAGAGAGCGAATCAAGGGTTCATTTTGCCGTCTGAACATGCTATTATGTCGTTATTATCTTCGTTTCAAAATGGAGAATACGAATATATTTTCGATACATGTTGATAACTCCGACAGTTATGCCAACAGTTCGAATCTAACTCTCTTTACGAACGGTTGTGTAAAAAATCAAAGCGCTTAGAGTACAACTATTTAAAATTAAAAACAAGTGTTTATTTTTGTTTTTGCAATTGCCTATTCTTGATCTCATTTGAACTCACGTGGTAGACAATCCAGCTTTAAAACAGGAATAAAAATTTTGCGATGGCCCGAGGGGCCAAATCTTCATCAAAAATAAAGCTTGTGAATAAGAAGATGACAAAACTTCCTCCGGGTTTTATTAACCCGAACATGGCGTCAACTTCAAGCAACAGATTTAGCCTGCTTGCTGGCCTCAATGATATGGACGTAACTCCCGTATCAAATATTAACGATGTTAAGGAACACAAACCTCCACCCATTGTTGTAGAAGCTAACGCTTCATTTACAGAAATACAAAAGCTGCTTGGTAAGGATTGCATTTTCAAACGTACTTCAATTGGTACCAAAATTTTTGCTCCTAGTAATAAAATGTACGAATGCTACAAGCAAATACTTAAAGAGAATAAGATGGAGTTTCATTCTTATGGCTCCAAAGAAAATAGGTTATACACCACCTTTTTACACGGTTTACCCCGCATAAGCTCTGAGGAAATCTCCAAGGAGCTAAAAAACTACAACCTATCCCCCTCTTCCGTAACTGAAATAACCACCAAATTCAGTTCAAACAATAATGCAGTTTATAAAGTTCAATTTGTTCGTAAAAATTTTAATCCAACTGCTTTAAAAAATGTACGAACAATTTCTAATATTATAATTTCTTGGAAAAAATATAAATCGAAATCCAAGAACAAACCAACTCAATGCTGGAACTGCTTGATGTATGGCCATGGCGGTGAACATTGCCATCGAAGTGCTGCATGTATGATATGTGCAGAACAACATCATACAAGTGTGTGTCCGTTTAACACAAATGAAAAAAGACCAGCTGTTTTTACATGCTTTAATTGCAAAAAACAAGGAAAAGAGAGAACTGATCACTCTGCAAACGATATCAACTGTCCGTTACGTTCTCTCTATTTGGAAACTAGAACAAGAGTTACTTCTAAAAGTCCGAATAAAAGCAGACAACAACAAAATAACTAATTTCAATTTAATGTGGGAGATTTTCCTAACTTAAGAAACAACAACACAAATTGTAACAATAACATCAATAATAACAGCAAAGCTACATATGCTAACCAGCTGAAAACAAACAACGATTTATTTAGCATTGATGAGCTTTTTGATATTTTCACTACAGCTATGGATGATTTGCATAGGTGCACTTCAAAAGTACAACAAATTAAAGTTATGTCAATGGTAAAATACGCCCATGGATTATACTAATAATTTAAACGAATTCAAAATGCTTCACTTGAATGCTAATGGCATTTCAAACTTTTCTAAATTAAAACAATTTGAAATACTAATTGAAAGAGAAAATATTAAAATTGCGTCTTTGAATGAAACATTTTTTTCAGAAAATCATAGACCCTATTTTAAAAATTATTATTTATATAGAAGTGACAGAACAGATGCTAGAGGAGGAGGAGTAGCTCTGTTAATTCATAAATCTGTCGCTCATAAAAACCTCTTTATATCACACACTTCATCAATCGAAAACATCTCAATTGAAGTTATTATAAATAATAGACCTATTGTTGTATCTTCGTTATATTCACCAAGATATACCCATAACTTCTGTGCTGATATCTTGAACCTAACACCTTCCACCAAAGAATACATAGTTTTTGGTGACCTAAATGCCAAACATTGCTCTTGGAATTGCCGTTCAAATAATACTGCAGGAATCGCACTGAACAATCTACAGCAATCAAGCAATTTTTTTATACACTATCCTAATAGTACAACCCTATTCCCCCATCAACACAATCGCGAAGCATCTACAGTCGATATTATTTTAAGCAATACCGCTTTGAATATAGACGTAAAGACAATGGATTACGAAATACCATCAGACCATCGCCCCATTATGTGTACACTTAAAAGATCAGTGGCCTCGCAGGTTGACCTCAACTATTATGATTATAGTGCAACCAACTGGAACATTTATATGAATTTTTTAGAAAATAAAATCACGTTAAATTCGGATATATACAATACCAAGGTAATAATTGATCAGGAAATACAAAAATTTATAAATGTAGTTTTTGAAGCAAGGGATGCGTCTACACCTAAAATAACTCAACAAAATAATTTCACATTACCAGAAAGTACTATGAAATATATTAAACTAAGACGAAGCTTTAAAAGAAAAAGCCAACGATCTTCAAATATAGCCGAGCAAACTTTTTATAATCAATGTACTAAGTTTCTAAGTAACATGATTGATAAAAGTATTAATTCGGAACGCAATAAGAAATGGTGTCAATTATTATCCAATTTAAAACCAGGTGATAAATCATTTTGGAGAATAAGCAGGAACTTGCGAGGAAAAGGAAAAAATCAAATCTCTCACCTTGAGGTTGGAAATACAAGGATAACATCTGATAAGGACAAGGCTGAAGTCCTGGCAAATACATTTGTCAAAGCAAATAACCTCACTTCGAATTACAACCACTCAGCTGATGTAGTAATAAATACAACAGTAAATAATTTTAAGAAGGAAAATCCCAGTTCTGAGTCAGCAATTTATACATCTCTAGAAGAAGTAATGAATATTGTCTCATCAATAAAACCCTCAAAATCTCCTGGTTTTGACAATGTTCCCAACCTGCTCTTAAAGAAACTACCACTCAAAGCTCTCAAATTACTGGTTATAATATTTAACAGCTGCATCAAACTCAACTATTTCCCCAACCATTTCAAAAACGCTAAGGTTATAGCTATCAACAAACCTAGTAAGCCAAAAAATAACCCAAATAGCTATAGACCTATTAGTTTATTAAGTAACTTAGGTAAAATATTTGAAAAAATACTACATTCTCGTCTTAGTGAATTTGTAACGACCAATTCTATTGTTGCTAAAGAACAATTTGGATTTAAAAAGGGCATAGCACTACTCACCAAATAAACAGAATTAAAAATCAAATAATCAGCAATAAAAACAATAAACGTTCAACGGGTCTAATATTGTTGGATATCGAAAAAGCGTTTGACACCGTTTGGCATAATGGCCTAGTATTTAAACTTCTTGATGCAAATATACCAAAATATTTATACAAACTTATTTCAGATTTCATTCACGGCAGAAGCTTTAAAGTTGCGATTAATAATGAAACATCATCTCCAAAAACCATCACCACAGGGTTACCTCAAGGATCAGTCTTGTCGCCATTGCTTTACTCGATATATACATCCGATTTCAAAGTTCCGAAATATATGAAAGTTGCTTACTACGCAGATGATACTGCGTTAATTTCTTCAAACAAACTTACAAATGCACTGCTGAAGAAAATGGAAAAGGGACTTGTTAATTGCAGTAAATATTTTCACAAATGGAAAATCAAAATTAATCCAAACAAGACCCAAGTAATTATTTTTCCGTTCAACAAATCTCCCAAAAGACTGCCAAGACGTCATCTTCATATTGGAAATAATACCATAAATGTACTTAATCATGTCAAATATCTCGGAGTTGTCTTGGACAAAAAGCTTACTTTTAAACAACATATTATGGCTACGTGTCAAAAAGCTATAAAATCATTTAAAGCATTATGGCCACTACTAAATAGAAGGTCATTTCTAAACCCCAAAAACAAAAATCTACTCTTCAAAAGTGTTATAAGGTCGATATTAACATACGCGTGTCCTATTTGGAGTGACGCTGCCAACTGCCACCTAAAACGCTTACAAATTATACAAAACAAATGTCTTAAAATGATAAATAAAAAGCCCTGGAGGTATCCTACAAATCTTCTTCGTGAAGAAACAGGTTATGAAAAAATTATCGATTTCATAACAAGGATTAACAATAATTACTTTGCCAAAATTGAAAATTCCTCTTACCCACTGATAAGAGAATGTGGAGAAATAACGTAAAATTAAAAAGAAATCACCAAATTGAAAATTATATGCTTATAGAGATCTATTATTTCTAATAAACCTTCTATAAGCATATAAATATTTTCAGATAGTATTTGAATTTATTAAATCATATAAAGGTTTTTTTCCTCCCATTTTCCTTTAAAAATCATTAAAAAATAAAATAAAAACTATTTAATGTCTTTAGATACTATATATTATTTGTTGCAATATCTATATGTAAAGATAAGATCTCATATGTAAATATCAAATTTGTTAAAATATGTTAATAAAGGAAGAATGTATAATTGAAAATTGACAGTTACGCCAAACTGTCGTTTTATTTTGTTTTTAAACGACAACGCCAATGGGAATAGACCCGATTAATTTTTGTTTTTATATTAATAAATAGACAACCCCTGAAGAAGTAGGCAAAAATCTACGAAACGTCGGGATAATTTGTAATAAAAGAATGCCTTTTTAACTACACAACAATAGCAGGTCTAATTAGCTTAATAAAAATTTAACTTAAAGGAACTACAATTGACCAAATAATTATAATAATAAAAAAAAAGTTTTTTAATTTTTTTTATTTTTAGCAGCATTTTGATTTTTAGCACGATTTTTGCCATAAAATTTCGATGAATTTGTTGTTAAAAATTGGGAAAAAATGGTAAAAGAAAAAAAAATCTCTTCGTGATTTCCTGGTGATTTTTGTGTAGAAGTAGTGTATAAATGATTTTGAGTTATGATGTTCACGAACTTCAAACATGTTATTTGCGATAAAATTGATTTAAAGTTTTTTAAAATCTGATTTATAAACTGATAATATCAGCACATTGCCTGTAGCTGACCACACAATTTACTTGAAAGATCTTGTTTCGAATCCGCCAGGGTCCGGACCCTGATGTGTACGTGGTCTCCGCATTAAGGGGTCGTGCCCCCCTCGGTCGGCAGGGGTGGGTAAGTGAGTGGAGGGGTTCGAAATTAAAAAAACACTTATAATTGTACTTTTTGGTTGTACAGAATGATTTTTCATGATGTTATCGTATTTTTCAACTTGTGGGTCATTTTTGCATCAAGCCTCAACTTTTTGAGTAGTGAGCCAAAAAATAATACCACTTAAAGAAATAACGGACAACCTAATGTACATGTTTTGGGCGAACGACTGTAGTTGAGAATTAAATAAAAAAAAACAAACATTAATTAATGCTTCTGTTATATCTACTCAAAAACATTTCAGTTGCTGATGGTAAGACAAAAAAATGTTTTTTTTTTCCATTTCTGGCATCAATATAAATGATGTTAAAACCCTATAGCATTCTTATTCATCTTGCCTGGCAATACCAATGGAACAAAAACTTCAAGTTTGACACCAAAAGGTGTGGCAACGTTATTAGCAAATTTTGAGTGTGCTGAGCTGTCACTGAGAGCTGAGTTGTCTATTTTTTTTGCTAAAGAAAAAAAATTACAACTTTTCAAGAAAAGTGCAGAAAATATTGAAGAAAAGATTATAAAAAAAGTGCAAACATTAAAAAAAGTTGTAAAACTTAAATTGTGTTAAACTTATACAAAGGAAACGAATATTTCTACTTCCACAAAGGGAGGTGACCACCAGTGAAAAAAAAACAAGCAGCATTCATTCTCGAACTTTGAAACCCCTAATTTGTCAAATTACAAGGATCTTTGCAAAAATATCGAAATAAATATATAGATAGTACGTTTGTAGTCGAGGTAATTATGTATAATTTTTTTAATCGAGTTAAATATTTTTTTTTTTATAAGTATAAAGAAATTATTGAAAAGAATAATGAACTCGAGAGGAATATTTGCTCTTATTGGATGCACATTCCAATTATCGCTTTTTCTCAGTTCAGTGTTTGTTGTATGTTTTCTCATGCGTGTTGCTGTGCCTACCCCGTGAATTTGCGTTTTCTTTTATTTATCACAACCAGAAATACTGAGTGTGTGCTAAAGGCGAAAGTAATAATAAAAAAAAAACTGCGACGTCATCTGCTAAAAGACTACGTCACAGGTATGTCTGACCGGTACACTGGACCCCGTTCTCGTCTTGAGTCATATGAGCTCAAGTAGAGCAAAGGGCAAGTTTCTTCTATATTAATGTTTATAATAAATACTCATATACTTATATACATACATACATACATACATGTTTGTAATGAAAGTTTGAATATAATTTCATTGGCTTTTGCTTTTTTGTCTCTTCGTTTAAAATTTTTATTAACAAATTCATTATTTTTTATCTTACACCCCTATAGATACATATATATTTTCTTCTTTCATATTTCTATCTAGTTTGTTATCAAAATGTTTCTCCTATACGCTAAACTTGTCTATTTCTAAAAAAGTGTCTACTAGAAATTAGTCGTGTTGTGTTTTAGTTATCTGGGTCAATATCAATTTCGATACTAAAGCTGGCATACTTCCGATTTTTCATATCGTGTTTTATGCATTGCAATTTTATTTTATACCCTTCACACTTCGGTGGCAGACGGTACATATAGGTTTGTCATTCCGTTTGTAACGCATCGAAAATAATTCCGGAGACCCCAAAACTATATATTTTCTTGATCATTATAACAAGGGAAGTTGATTTAGCGATGACCGTCTGTCTGTCTGTCTGTGGAAATCACGATCACGCTGTCAATATCTAAGCTAGACCGTTCCTTTTTGTATAAAATCGGTTAAAGGGGTCACGAGACATGAATGAAACTTTGAAAAAATAAAATGTTTCAGTTTGTTTGTTGTTTTTCTTACATTGTTGTAATTCTTTTTATTGTTGAAGGCATTGCAGTTGTGTGTATATTAATACTGCACGTGTCACATTGGCCTAAGCAAGTATTACCACATATTTTATCGTTAAAATATTAAAAATTCATAAAAATTAAAAATAAAAAACTAAAAATAAAAATTAAAAATTTAAAATTAAAAATTAAAAATTAAAAATTGAAAATTAAAAATTAAAAATGTAAAATTAAAAATTAAAACTTAAAAACTAAAAAGTTAAAATGGAAAATGAAAATTGAAAAACGAAAAATAAAAATTGAAAAATAAAAAATTAAAAACGAAAAATGAGAATGAAAAATGGAAAATGAAGAATGAAAAAAGAAAAATTACAAATAACAGTTAAAAATTAAAAACTAAAATTTAAAAATAAAAATTAAAAGTTAAATTAAATTAAGGAATTAAAAATTAAAAATTAAAAATTAAAATTAAAAAATAAAAATTAAAAATTAAAATTATTATTTTTGTATTTTTGTACTAAATAGAAATATTTTAAAATTTCCTTTTTTTAATATTAATAATTTGTAGCCAAGAATCATTCGATTTTTTTATCGTGTGACTTCTAAGGTCTCAAAACAGGCTTATAGGGATCAAACGTTGGATATTATTATGATGCCGTCTGCGTTAAATAATGAATTTCATTGGTATTCTATGAAGTACTTAGGGTTTTCTACTCTAGTAAAAGAAAAATAATGAAATTTTTCAAATAGTAACTAATTCTTTTTAAGGAATCTTTGTTTTTCATAATAGAAATTGACCAACAAAAAAACCTGTTACTTTTAAATTTAATTGGAATTCGGATTTAATATTTCAGTATCAACAACAGTTTCAAAGTGGTAGCCGTAATCAATATTGGGTGTAGTGTATCAAAAATTCGACACAGCCGAATTTAACACTTGTTTATTACCAGTTTTTTTTTGTATCTTCCTTTTCATCTATTTCATTTATTTGCTATTTTATCAAAACTATATTTGTATTGTATGCATTGCTTTCAACAAAAACTTCCAAGTTGAATGATCTTTTTATTGTATTTCATTCAATGTCATTTATTTTCGTAAAAATTTTAATTTTTGTTTCCATCTTTTTTCCATTAGCTTTTAATATTTATTGAGTGTTATAGTGCGTTGACATTTGGTTTGAAATCTCGAAAAGTGTGATTTTGATGAAAATCTCAACAAAATCTCGACATTCCCATATACATTGAAATCTCGAGTTAACATTTAACTGAGGGTATTAGTTAAACCAAGATTAGGAAGGTAAAACTTTTAAAAGCATCAAAAACATAGCTACATATATCCTGTGTGTGAAATAAAATATTTTTGTGAATGGAGGGCTCCTGCAGATCGCGATTAAACTTAGGTTGTTGTTTTTGCTGATTTTTCACATTTAAATGCAAAGCCCATTCAATAGCATAGGAGACATGCACTATTGTGTTTCTATGCTCATGTTATTTAATAAAACCCTAAAATTTAGGGAGGTTTTGCATCCAAATTTAATATATTACTCATAGTTCTGTTTAAGTGAGGACTTCTTACAACTTTTTTTGATAGAGCGGTTAGTTAGTTTTTTCCCGAAGATATTCAATCGGGGAAACTGTGCAAAAAATATTGGCAATGTGTTCTTCTCTAAAGGATACTATAATTATGCTGACGTCGCACAGTGGGTTGAATAACAGTCAAAATGAGGATTAATTCACGGCTTGTATTTAAAACAAAAAAATATTTTTTTTTTACAAATTATTATTAGTGGATTAAAAACTACCATTTGGGAAAAGAAAATAAATTTAAAAAAGTTTTTTAATCCTGTGAAGCACTTTTTTTTTCGGAAAAAATTATCTTGGTTCAACATTTTTGGTATAACTTTGGATTCTAAAGAGATAAATTAATGAATCAGATTGCAAACTGTATATTATTATATATTACACTAAATATACTATTATATTACACTAAATTTAATATCAAGTATTTGAATTTTTATTTATTTTTTTATTAATTATGCTTCATATCAACAAAATTTTCACCATTTTCACCATTACATCATATTTCACACTCATCATAATCATCATCAGTTTCATAGTCATCATCTTCATATTCATCATCATTTACCTCTTCTTCACTTGTTGTGTTTAGCAAAATTATTAAATTTAGTGCCATCTGTGGTATAAGATGAATTTTTTCTTATAACTTTTACTTTTGGCGGTAAGTAATGGATCTGAACTAAGTACAAACCTATTAAATATGTCTTCATTTGAGTTCTCCCGACTGCATTTACGCGCATAGCGTCCTCTATAATTTTAAAAATCTTTGTTTCGTGCTTCCTCAGATAGTTGGCCAATTGGCAATAATGCATGTGTAACTATTTCTGACCCGTGAATAAAGAATTTATGTAATGTGGGATGCATATAAAACCACGGGTAGAGTATAGCAAACAAAATAGTTTTTGTGTTTTAAATAGTATTTATTATTATTATTATTTCAGCTCTATCTAGGAGCTAAACTATTAATTGTTTGATTGATAAATTATTAATGAGTAATTGATTATAAAAGGTTCTTCTTTATATACATATTTTCAACCTATATTAACAACAACAATGTGTTACCTGCACTTGGGTCAGCATAAACATAAGTGTGCCAGCGTAACAACAACATACAATAAGAATATACGCAGTCATACAATGTTTTGCAAATGCAGTGGTCAACAATATTGATATTTGTTATTTCCGCATTTGCAAACATTGTACGCTATGCAGTGTGGGTATTATACAGCACACTACGAAAGTCGTGTTACGCTACACCTTCCTTTTTTATAAGAATGTTCATATAACATTTTGTTCTATGGACATTCTTTTATTATTTGTACTGTTGGGTTTTTTTTTTTTTTTTTTTTTTTGTGGTTGTATCAAGTGCAAGTTTCACATTTTACAATAAATTTATTTTATTTTATTTACAAATATAGATTTAAAGAAAAGAATGCATATTGTTTATTTAATATTGTATAACTTAAGTCTATTCTTATGAACTATTTGTTCTTTATTTGTTTTCTTATCAACTATGGTTACATTATTTCTGAAATCTATTTTCTTAATTTTATATGGCCCTTTATATGCCATCTCTAACTTATGTCCTGCATCATTTCTTACTAAGACTAAATCTCCTATTTTAAAATTGTAATCTAATTTTGTTTTATCATAATTAATTTTTTGTTTTATTTTATTTATATCTAATAGTTTTTTAACTCTATCTATTGCTACTTCTAATCTAAATTTAATTTCCTTAGCATAATTATCTATATTATAAAGTGGTGCAACTCTATCTACTTCACTAAATTGTCTAAAATTGTTTGGAATTTTTCCAAAAATAAGTTCATAAGGGCAATAATCATGTACTGTAGATGGTGTAGTGTTAAAACAGTACGTGAAATATTTGAGCCATTCATCCCAGTCGTCTTTATCTACTGATATGTAGTTTCGTACGTATTCGTTAAAAGTCCGGTGACTTCTTTCTATCGTACCTAGTGTCTGGTGATGATATGCTGTCGATGTGCGTTTATCTATCTTCAATAGGTTGCAAAGCTCTGTCAGTATAGAGTTCTTGTATTCTGTGCCCATATCCGAAATGAACGTCTTCATTGGACCGTATATAAGCACAAAATTTTCAAATATCGCTTTTGCGATCGTCTTAGCTGATTTATCTTTTATTGGTATTGTTACCAAGTATTTAGTTAAGTCACATATCATTGTGACTGCATATTCATTTCCATAATATGACTTTGGAAATGGTCCAATTGTATCTACGTACACCGTATCAAAAGCCCTATTTGGTGTCTCCGTTATTGTCATTGGACTTTTTATATGTTTCTCCGTTTTAGCCAATTGACATTTATGGCATGTTTTCACATATTTGGCAATGTCTTTTGTCATATTTTTCCAGTAATAGTATCTCCTGATCTTCTCAGTGGTTCTATATATCCCACAATGTCCTCCTTCTATAGGATCATCATGGTATTTCAGCATTATCTCACGTATTGCCTTTGAATTCGTGTTATCAATTTTAGTTACTTCGTTTAATAGCGCTATTCTGATTTCATTCAGTGTTTTATTGCCCATATTCTCAAATTCACTTATCGAGACAAATTCGAAAATCTTCTCATGTGGTGAAATTTGAATCTTATTAATATTTAGTTTACAGGCTATTCGTTCTAGCCTAGGGAAAAATTGTCCTAAGTCAATATTCCCTTTAGTAAACAAATCATCTATTCTTATGCTAGCATATATGGATTTTCCCTTTTTGATGTAACATCTGTTGGGTAAAATCTTTAATTTATAATATCTTTTGACGTCTATATTATTTAATGGTATGTATACCTTGGGCTTATTATTATTATTGATATTTTGCTGATTTACTACTGGTTTACTAATTTTCTCTTCTTTAGTCATCGATCTTGTCGTGACCCTTAAAACGGATGAAATCTTGTCGTTAATATCCTTTAAGTCATTTATTGTAATGCGCGACAGTGCGTCGGCAACATAATTATCTTTTCCCCTGAGATATTCTACTGTGAAATCATATTCCTCCAGATCGAGTCTCATTCTCGTTAGCTTAGAACTTGGATTTTTCATGGAGAACAGGTATGAAAGTGGTCTATGGTCTGTTCGGACCAAAAAATGTTTTCCATATATATATGGTCTGAAATATGTGACAGCCCAGTGTATGGCAGTTAATTCCTGTTCAATGGTCGATTTGTTGCTTTCGCCTTTAGTGAAAGTTTTAGATGCATAGGCCACAGGTAGGTGTCTACCTTCATGTTCCTGTGTTAAAACTGCACCGCAAGCATGCTTACTCGCATCTGTTGTTATGCAAAATTCCTTCGTAAAGTCTGGGTACTGAAGCAATGTTGGGCTCATTAATGCCTTCTTTAAGTATTTAAACGCGCACTCACAATCTTTTGTCCACTGAAATGGTACTCCCTTTTTGGATAGCCTTGTAAGGTGTCTGGAATATTCAGAGAAGTTTCTAATAAATCGTCGGTAATAGTTGCAAAACGCGACAAACCTTCGTGCGCTCTCGGCGTCCGTAGGCGTCGGGTAATTTTCTATCACCGAATATTTGCTATCATCCGGTAATATTCCTCTATCAGTACATTTGTGGCCAAGGTAGGTTACCTCTCTCACAAAGAATGAACATTTTTGGGGGTGTAGTTTAAGATTGTGTTTACGGCAAAGATCAAATACATCCTTCAAATTTGAAAGCATATGTTTTTCAGAACATCCCAATACAACCAAGTCATCCATATATAGGAATGCTTGATTCGGCTTCAGACCACTGAAGGCTAATGTCATCATTCTTTGGAATGAATTCGGTGCTATTTTTAAGCCATATGGTAGTCTAGTAAATCTGTATGAACCATTGTTTGTTGAAAATGACGTCAAGTCTCTAGAGTTCTTTTCCAAACCAATTTGATGAAACCCGGACATCAAGTCCAAACAAGAAAAATATTTTGCTCTACCTAGTTGGTCTAGAATATCGTCTATTCTAGGCAACGGGAATTTATCTGATATTAGTTTTTTATTTATCTGCCTATAATCTATCACCAAGCGCCATCTTTTTTTCATCTGTTCCGGGAAGTGATTTCTTTGGTACCAACAGAATTGGGCTATTGTATTCCGAAAATGATGGTTCGATTATCTTGTCATCTATTAGTTTTTCAACCTGTTTGTTTATTTCCTCCTTATGAGATTCTGGTATGCGATAATTTTTAATATACGTTGGTTGATTATCTTTTACTCTCAGTTTTTGTTCATAGAAATTGTTGGTAGTAATTGTTTCAGTCCCTAAGCCAAAAATATCATTGTATTCTAAACAAAGCTTAGTTAAAATTGTTCTGAACTGTTCAGGAAAGTTTCCCTTCAAAAGGTCCAAAACTTCAGATTTTCTTTGGCTACTTTCATGTGGTTTTTGTTTTACTATTTCATAGTCAGACATTTTCTCGGTTTTTATGTTATTTTGCCTAATTGTTACTATTTTATGTGTGGTATTTAAAAAACGAACCAATGCGTTATTTGATTTTACCAGTGTATTTGGTACAAAGACACCTGGTACGATTTCTTGATTTGGTATTAGTACATCGTCTTCAAGCTCCGGAAACCTGACTTGACGAATCACTTCTGACCTTGGTGGGAGTGTTATTCCATTGAAGCCGTTCGTAAGTGGAATTTCTATTACATGCGACAGATTGGGTGGTCGTAGTACGAGGTAATCATGGTTCCCATTGAAATCTAGTATACATTTATACTTCTTAAAAAAATCCATTCCAAGGATACCGTCGCAAGGTATTGGAAAATTATTTTGCACTACTTGGAAATCATGTGGTATCAAAAAACCTCTAAATTTTAGGTCAATAAATACATTACCTATTGAACGAATTTTACCCTGTCCTATTCCACTCAATGTGGTTGTTCTGTTTCTGTTAATTTGTGTTTGATAAAAATGTTTAGTTTTTATAACCGAAATGTCTGCTCCTGTATCTACCAACAGTGTTACCGTGTTGTTCGTGTCGTTAATTTTTATATTAACATAAAAACTTAAGCTGAGGTTAAGGTTGTATATGTAGTTGGTATTGTTATTATGATATATCTCAGAGGATTTTAGCAGTTTTCCGAATCATTTTCATGTGACTCTGCTGCTCTGACGTAATTTCTGTTACGTGTGTGGTTCTGATTTTGTTGAACCCTGTTGTGAATAGGTTTTTGTTGGGGTCTGCCGTTGTTACTGTTATTACTATTATTGCGTGGGTAATTGTACCTTCCACGATATTGTCTGTAGTTATTATTTCGGTTAAACTTCTGCCCGAAATACAATACGGCATTTTGTTGCCCTGTTGCTTCAGTGCAACTGTTTATGAATTTGCCAACGGCCTCATTCATGTTACTGAATTGGCCTGCTTCCATGATAAGTTTAACTTTATCGATGGTGCAATTTTTGGTTAGTGCCTTTACTGCAACCTGTGTTGAATATTTACATGCCAATTCGCATGGCAAACCATCTGATAAATAGGCATTTTCTAATGACTTCGTTAAATTCTCTATTTCACTGCAATAGTTATTGGCAGTTTTATTGTTTTGTCGGGTATTCATTATTTTTGCTGTCAATACCTCAACCGACTCGCCCTTTACTGAGTTTTTTAGTTTATGTATTATCTCAGTAATGGTTTGTTCATTACCTATTAAATTTCTTGCACTCCCCTTTAACTTTGTTTTTATTAAAGAGACTGCGATAGATTCGTGGTCACCTTTGATGGATTCTATTAACTGTAACGAGTCTATAAAGGAACGTAAATTTTCTGGTTTTCCATCAAATTCTATGATCAGCTTTGAAGCTGTGTTCAGAAAGTCAACGACTGTTTGTGTCATTTTTACTTCTGTACTTTCTAAAGAGGTACCAGTATTCTCTGAATTTTCAGTCTCTTCTAAGAATTTTACCTCTTCGTGTAGTGTATCTGGTAATTTTACCTTAACACCCTTCTTAGATGATATAATCAGGATTCTAGTCTTGACATCTAAGAAAAAACTTTCAGCAGCTGTCCTATGTGGTGTCGTGAGTCTGTTATAATTTGTATTTAGCAAAACCCTGATTTGTTCTAACTTTTCGCATAAGATTCTAATATGTTTTATTATTGTTTCCTCTTTTGTGCTTCTATCTATATTTAAACATTTATAAGATTTGTCGAACTCCTCTTTGATTAGTCTCACCTTCTGAATTATTTCTTGCCAATCCATGGGAAAATTATTTAAATTTTGTTTAAGTCATTGGCTCTGCTCAAATATTTCTTTTTTAATTTCTTGGTGTTTAAGGCATAAATATGTAATGCAAAATTTAAGCTAATCAGTACGGTTATTATTAGTAAACAACACTCAATTAATTTTAGGTCGATTGAGTCTTCTTTTATTTCTACTTCATTAATAACATTTGCATTGGGATTCTCTATTTTTGATTGACGACCTCCCATTTTCTTTCGCTATTTATTTTGCATATTTTCCTATTATTTATTTCTATTAAATATTTTTCTGACTGCCTCAATAATCTAACCGAATCTTATATCTTGCTAATTATATATCTTCCCTAGTAATTCATTATTTTTATCAATAGCTTATACTATTTTACATGCATCATTTTATTTATGTATATTTAATTTAATAAAAAAAAATTTTAATTTAATTTGTGTTTTTTTTTTTTCTCTCTTAAACAGCATAATTACAAAAGTTATTTTTTCTCTTTATATAATTGTATCAAGATTAAATAATAGCTTTTTATACAGAACAAATCAGATTAATTGAACTACATTCCTTTGTGGATTTTTATTTTTTTTTTTTTATATCTCTTACAATTTTTTTTTCTCTTATAAATTATTGTGTTTTCTATTTATTTGTTTTTGTTTATTTGTCAAGAGCGGTTAACGCTTTCTGACCTACGGGTGCATAACGGGATGCTCCACTTTTTTTTTGTTTTTTTTTTTTTTTTGTTTTTGGTAAAACTAGGATGAACCTGTTAGGGGCATATTGATGTGTATATTGATATATACCAGAGGTCTTTTGATGTGTTTTTCCTTCGTTTTCCGTCTTTCTTCTGTACTCTTCTATGAAGATATGTTTTGGCCCTTCCGCCATTGATTTTAAGCTCCACTGTCTTTAGGCCAGACAGTATCTTCCTTCAACGCAGCTGATGGATCGTTGTGGCTGATCCACCAGGACAAAATTATTATGTGTTTTTTTTTTTTTTTATTATTATTCTATTCAGGATTGCTCAATTTAAGAGCATAATCCTTGAATTATATATATATTTTCTGCAATGCTCATCTAAGGAGCACTGGCAGGATCGCCATATAGCAAACAAAATAGTTTTTGTGTTTTAAATAGTATTTATTATTATTATTATTTCAGCTCTATCTAGGAGCTAAACTATTAATTGTTTGATTGATAAATTATTAATGAGTAATTGATTATAAAAGGTTCTTCTTTATATACATATTTTCAACCTATATTAACAACAACAATGTGTTACCTGCACTTGGGTCAGCATAAACATAAGTGTGCCAGCGTAACAACAACATACAATAAGAATATACGCAGTCATACAATGTTTTGCAAATGCAGTGGTCAACAATATTGATATTTGTTATTTCCGCATTTGCAAACATTGTACGCTATGCAGTGTGGGTATTATACAGCACACTACGAAAGTCGTGTTACGCTACAAGAGCTTAACGAAATGTCTGACCGTGTTGTGAGTAAAGTTTCTAAACTAATCAACGTGAATCTCATGTTCACAGGATACAACAATAAAATCAAAATATTAAAACGTACCAGGGTTAAGACATTTTTAGTATGTTGAACTAAAAAAATGTTATTCCACAATTTGTAATATTGAGACTTGCTGTTTTCCTCAATTTCTAGAATAAAGTAAAAGTAGTGATTTTTATAAAATATAATGCATTTGTATTTAGAAGATGAATTTTTCGCAAACCGGAAACTTTTTGCAATTTAAAGAGTTTTCTACAATTTATCTTATCATTGTACTATTTCACTTTCGTCCCTCTCTAATATACATGATCATTAAAAAAGCTGTTGATATACTCGTACTAGGTTACATATTTACAACATCAATAACAAAACTTACAGTAACGAAAAGAAAGGCTAAACAAAAAAAAAAAACAAAACAATGAACAAGTGTTAGCTATTGCGTTTGCAGCATATTTTGATTTGCAACTGGGGATTAAAAAAAAAAAAATTAAATATTTTGCGTGATTGCAAATATACGCAAAATGTTTTTTTGTAATCTACAAGCTGGACCCCCATAGTAATTTAAGTATGGAAACACTTTTACCCAATCTCATCCAATAACACTTTGAAACTTTATATTTATTTCAAAAATATCCATTTTTGGGAATAATATTAAAAAAAATGTTAAAAATATATCTACATTTTTCTAAAAAAAAAAAAAACATGTGAGCCCGATCACAGGGAATTAAAGATTTTTTTATGTCACTTTTTTAAAATCAAACAGAAAGCGTCATCTATGTATCACTTATATCAAACAACTGCAGGGACTCTGGTTATACTTGTGGGGTTGTTGAATTATGTATATGTTATACGTTTATATTGTGAAATTTTTGTCGTTTTACAGCAAAGGGTTGTTGAATTAGCTGAAACAATTTTATCAAATAATTTTTTCACCAATACAATCATAAGTCACACCGATTTGTCTTACGGCTCACAGCGTAATATGTGATTGTATTGTGAAATAGAAATTTACTCTCCCGCGCGTATAGATGTTTACACATCAAAATTATCAAGAAGATAGTCCAATACCTGAAGTTGAAGCTTCCATTTAAAAAGAAGTTTTGATTTTAGAACAAATAACCAAAAAAAATTTACTTGAAATTCGTAGTTTTTCACTTTTTACCACTTTGCACTTATTTAGCGAAAATTATTGAACTTTGAGAGAATATGACAACAAAAGTAAACAACGTGGACAACGTGACATCTATTGATGGTGAATTTTATCTGCTTAAACCCGGTAGTAAAACTTATTACAATATATTGACTTCAACTTTTGAATTAAACCTCACTTTTGACACATTTTAACCCAATGTGAGTCGTAAGGAGTGAGATCGAATAATCTTAACACACATTAAATTTGATAACGAACCTTTGAACTAAGTGTTTTGATTTTTTATTTATTTAATTTAAATTATATTAAAACAATTCTGTTTTATTTTATTTAATTAAAATCTATGACCTCAAGCCGAACTAAAATTAAAATCATCTAATTATATTAGAAACTTATTAACCTTTTTCCGGAAACGCTTCCATTAGGGATTGTATAGTGGTTTCTGTCTCTTTTTTGGAACAGATAGTCCATCTCCATTTAAAATCTTCCACATTTTCTTCTTATGGCGTGTTCTTTAATATCTTTTTCACAAGAGCCCAATAACTCTCCACTGTAAGCTCCAGACAGTTTTGAGGATTTTCCTCCCCTGGTACAAAAACCAAGTTATTGTTCTTGCAAATCAATCCAAAAATGTGTGGACACATTGTTCTGGCTTAAGAAAAGAAAAAGTCTTACGGTATTTATAAAGTCAGTTTTACAAATAACATGCTTCTTTTGCCGCAACTGCATATTGCTTCTTATACCAGGAACGTTTGGGTCCTAAACTTATCTTCAACATTTCCTCGATCCGGAAGCTGCGAAAAATCTGACACAACATACGTTTCATCGTCCATTACTTTGTGTGTTTTTAAGCCTGATTTAATTTTTTGCAGCAAATAGTCCTATCACTGGGCTTACGGGTCTGCTATTCAACCGTATGTGTTGGGAGCTCTTTTCAATATGCTTTCTATTTGCTTGGCCTTACAAACATCATGTGGACCGAACCATGTTGACTACTAATGGCCAAATTCTGCTGGTAGTTTCTAATAACATTGGAAACAGTTTGTCGGCAGATCTTTGACTCTTTGTCCAAATGTTTGTACCACCAAGTTGGATTGTGTTGAAAATATATATTTTTTTATATTAATTTAATGGCGCTAGCTCCAGCTAGACATAACGCCAGGTTATTACGACGTATAGATCCCTACACAACCTAAAACTAGAAAAAGGTTATGTATCTAATATTACCAGAAAGCATGCACTTTGGTACATAAACTAACTACATACTGAGCAGCAACCACGAGGATAAAAAAATAAACATCGCAGCGTATTATCTCTTAGGCGGAAATAATAGAAGCGACGAAAACGAATTTTTTTCGTTGAAACGTAAATTACTACTGGTTTACAATATTTAATAATTTCATTGCGTTCTTTTATTTTGTCACTTGTTTTAAATAAACTAATAACAAAGGAACAGGGTTGTCATTAAACATAGAAACTGACATATTTATCATATTTATATTTTGATAAATTAATTAATTAATTTTCAATTTTCAATTATATATTCATCCTTTATTTACATATTTTAACAAATTTGATATTCACATATGAGATCTTATCTTTACATATATATATTGCAACAAATAATATATAGGATCTAAAGATATTAAATAGTTTTTATTTTATTTTTAATTATTTTTAAAGGAAAATGGGAGGAAAAAAACCTTTATATGATTTAATAAATTCAAATACTATCTGAAAATATTTATGTGCTTATAGGAGGTTTATTAGAAATAATAGACCTCTATAAGCACAAAATTTTCAATTTGGTGATTTCTTTTTAATTTTACGTTAATTCTCTACATTCTCTTATCAGTGGGTAAGAGGAATTTTCAATTTTGGCAAAGTAATTGTTACTAATCCTTGTTATGAAATCGATAATTTTTTCATAACCTATTTCTTCATGTAGAAGATTTGTAGGATACCTCCAGGGCTTTTTATTTATCATTTTAAGACATTTGTTTTGTATAATTTGTAAGCGTTTTAGGTGACAGTTGGCAGCGTCACTCCAAATAGGACACGCGTATTGTTATATCGGCCTTATAACACTTGAAGAGTAGATTTTTGATTTTGGGGTTTAGAAATAACCTTCTATTTAGTAGTGGCCATAATGCTTTAAATGATTTTATAGCTTTTTGGCACGTTGCCATAATATGTTGTTTAAATGTAAGCTTTTTGTCCAAGACAACTCCGAGATATTTGACATCGTTAAGTACATTTATGGTATTATTTCCAATAAGAAGATGACGTCTTGGCAGTCTTTTGGAAGATTTGTTGAATGGAAAAATTATTGCTTGGGTCTTGTTTGGATTCATTTTGATTTTCCATTTGTGAAAATATTTACTACAATTTACAAGTCCCTTTTCCATTTTCTTCAGGAGTGCACTTGTAAGTTTGTTTGAAGAAATTAACGCAGTATCATCTGCGTAATAAGCAATTTTCATATATTTTGGGACTTTAAAATCGGATGTATATATCAAGTAAAGCAATGACGACAAGACTGATCCTTGAGGTAACCCTGAGATAATGGAGATGATGTTTCATTATTATGAAATAAGTTTACATAGATATTTTGGTATATTTGCATCAAGAAGTTTAAATAAGATGTCATTATGCCAAACGGTGTCAAACGCTTTTTCAATATCTAACAATATTACACCCGTTGAAAGTTTATTGTTTTTATTGGTGATTATTTGATTTTTAATTCTGTTTATTTGGTGAGTAGTGCTATGTCCTTTTTTAAATCCAAATTGTTCTTTAGCAACAATAGAATTGGTCGTTACAAATTCACTAAGACGAGAATGTAGAATTTTTTCAAATATTTTACCAAAGTTACTTAGCTATTTGGGTTATTTTTTGGCTTGCTAGGTTTGTTGACAGCTATAACCTTAGCATTTTTGAAATGGTTTGGGAAATAGTTGAGTTTGATGAAGCTGTTAAATATTATAACCAGTAATTTTAGAGCTTTGAGTGGTAGTTTCTTTAAGAGCAGGTTGGGAACATTGTCAAAACCAGGGGATTTTGAGGGTTTTATTGGTGAGACAATATTCATTACTTCTTCAAGAGATGTATAAATTGCAGATTCAGAACTGGGGTTTTCCTTCTTAAAATTATTTACTGTTGTATTTATTAGTGTATCTGCCGAGTGGTTATAGTTCGAAGTGAGGTTATTTGCTTGGACAAATGTATTTGCCAGGACTTCAGCCTTGTCCTTATCAGATGTTATTTTTGTATTTCCAACTTTAAAGTGAGCGATTTGATTTTTTCCTTTTCCTCGCAAGTTCCTGCTTATTTTCCAAAATGATTTATCACCTGGTTTTAAATTGGATAATAATTGAGACCATTTCTTATTGCGTTCCGAATTAATACTATTATCAATCATGTTGCTTAGAAACTTAGTACATTGATTATAAAAAGTTTGCTCGGCTATATTTGAAAATCGTTGGCTTTTTCTTTTAAAGCTTCTTCTTAGTTTTATATATTTCACAGTACTTTCTGGTAATGTGTAATTATTTTGTTGAGTTATTTTAGGTGTGGACACATCCCTTGCTTCGAAAACTACATTTATAAATTTTTGGATTTCCTGATCAATAACTACCTTGGTATTGTATATATTCGAATTTAACGTGATTTTGTTGTCTAAAAAATTCATATAAATGTTCGAGTTGGTTGCACTATAATCATAATAATTGAGGTCAACCAACAAGGCCATTGATCTTTTAAGTAATTCATTGTTTTTACGTCTATATTTAAAGCGGAGTTGCTTAAAATAATATCGACTGTGGATGCTTCGCAATTGTGTTGATGGGGGAATAGGGTTGGACTATTAGGATAATGAAATAAAAAATTGCTTGATTGCTGTAGATTGTTAAGTCGAGTCCTGCCGTATTATTTGAACGGCAATTCCAAGAACAATGTTTGGCATTTAGGTCACCAAAAACTATATATTCTTTGGTGGAAGGTGTAAGGTTTAAGATATCAGCGCAGAAGTTATGGGTATATCTTGGTGAATATAATGCAGATACAACAATAGGTCTATTATTTATAATAACTTCAATTGAGATGTTTTCGATTGATGAAGTGTTTGATATAAAGAGGTTTTTATGAGCGACAGATTTACGAATTAACAGAGCTACTCCTCCTCCTCTTGCATCTGTTCTGTCACTTCTATATACATAATAATTTTTAAAATATGGTCTATGATTTTCTGAAAAAAATGTTTCATTCAAAGACGCTATTTTAATATTTTCTCGTTCAATTAGTATCTCAAATTGTTTTAATTTAGAAAAGTTCGATATGCCATTAGCATTCAAGTGAAGCATTTTGAATTCGTTTAAATTATTAGTATAATCCATGGGCGTATTTTACCATTGACATTACAACTTTGGTTTGTTGTACTTTTGAAGTGCACCTATGCAAATCATCCATAGCTGTAGTGAAAATAGCAAAAAGCTCATCAATGCTAAATAAATCGTTGTTTGTTTTCAGCTGGTTAGCATATGTAGCTTTGCTGTTATTATTAATGTTATTGTTACAATTTGTGTTGTTGTTACTTAAATTTGGGAAATCAACCTTTGATTGAAATAAAAATTTTGTTGTTGCCTGCTGTTGTTATGACTTTTGGAAGTTACTCTTGTTCTAATTTCCAAATAGAGAGAACGTAACGGACAGTTGATGTCGTTTGCAGAGTGATCAGTTCTCTCTTTTCCATGTTTTTTGCAATTAAAGCATGTAAAAACAGCTGGTCTTTTTTCATTTGTGTTAAACGGACACACACTTGTATGATGTTGTTCTGCACATATCATACATGCAGCACTACGATGACAATGTTCACCGCCATGGCCATACATTAAGCAGTTCCAGCATTGAGTTGGTCTGCTCCTGGATTTTGATTTGTATTTTTTCCAAGAAATTATAATATTGGAAATTGTTCGTACATGTTTTAAGGCAGTTGGATTAAAATTTTTACGAACAAATTGAACTTTATAAACTGCATTATTATTTGAACTGAATTTGGTGACTATTTCAGTTACTGAAGTAGGGGATAGGTTGTAGTTTTTTAACTCCTTGGAGATTTCCTCAGAGGTTATGCGGGGTAAACCGTGTAAAAAGGTTGTGTATAACCTATTTTCTTTGGAGCCATAAGAATGAAACTCCATCTTATTCTCTTTAAGTATTTGTTTGTAGCATTCGTACATTTTATTACTTGGAGCGAAAATTTTGGTACCAATTGAAGTACTTTTGAAAATACAGTCCTTACCAAGCAGCTTTTGTATTTCTGTAAATGAAGCGTTAGCTTCTACAACAATGGGTGGAGGTTTGTGTTCCTTAACATCGTTAATATTTGATACGGGAGTTACGTCCATATCATTGAGGCCAGCAAGCAGGCTAAATCTGTTGCTTGAAGTTGACGCAATGTTCGGGTTAACAAAACCCGGAGGAAGTTTTGTCATCTTCTTGTTCACAAGCTTTCTTTTTGATGAAGATTTGGCCCCTCGGGCCATCGCTAAATTCTTATTCCTGTTTTAAGCTGGATTGTCTACCACGTGAGTTCAAATGAGATCAAGAATAGGCAATTGCAAAAACAAAAATATACACTTGTTTTTAATTTTAAATAGTTGTACTCTAAGCGCTTTAATTTTTTACACGACCGTTCGTAAAGAGAGTTAGATTCGAACTGATTAATTAATTAATTAATTCTTTATTTTATAGAAAAATTACAAATTTACTTATTAACTAAAACTTATTGCACAGATTTGGGTAAGCCTTTTATGAAAGGTATTAGTAAAAACTTTCAATATGGCAAAAATAAAAAATAATTAAATATTGTATATATGTACATACATACATATATATATATTACAAGAAATATTTAGTTATTTATGGCTATATACATGATATGATATATACATACATTTATGGAATTCAAACATAAAGAAGTATTAAATACTTATAAATTAACATAAGAAAAACAATTAATTTACAATATAACATAAATGCGAACAATTAAAACTATAGACTTAAGATAAGAGGATTTTCAAACATCCTTTAATTTGATATGAATCGGGTGTTGATACTCTCAATATATTATTTACATATTTAGTGTCACTTATGGTATGAAGCCTAGACATTTAAAAGTGCCATGGTGGTTTATTTATTTATTTAGTTTTTAGAACCGCTCCATACACAAGACTAAAAGTCTTATTTTACAGTATGGAACTGATTATGTCGAAAATTATAAAATCATTAATAAATTAATTACTTAATAACTAATTACAAATTTTCTTTATATAAAAAACAAAAAAACAATTAAGATTAACAATAAAAAATAAAATTGAAATATTTGAAGTTTAATTTAATCAAATCTATTATATCATAATATTTAATGTTTCAAATAGTTATGACGAAAACAGTTAAAAAATATTTTCTTGAAATTTTCGTGCGTTACTTAAAAGTTGAGAGCTATGGGGTAAATAATACTGCGAATATGTAGAAATGCCACTCCGATATTAAACTTTTATATCTAAATGATCTAATTCTTTTTCCCCTGCCTATATCTGAAATATAAAGTTTGCCGTACAGATGATGTGGTTTGTGGGTATAAACTATTTTATGTAAAAAAACTAAACTCTTATGTTTAAAAGATTTTCTAAAGAAACGCTATATAGCTGAGATGAAAACAAAGATACACTAGAACGTCTATTAAATCCATACACGTATCGGATTATATTGTTAAATGCAACGTTCAATTTCCATTTACTAATTGTATCACATTTAGCAAATAGCTCACAACCATACAGTAAAACGGGCATCAGATAAGTTTTGGCAAGTAGGATTCTTATTTTCATAGGTGTACAATGCTGTTTGCCAAAGTGTTCTAGTCATAGAGAAAGTACGACCACAAGCATAGTTAATGTGGTTCGACCACGTAAGAGTGTCATTAAAAAATATGCATAGATTTTTAGCAGATTTTACTATTTCAATTTTCTGATTATTTATAAATATATTAGGTATAATATTAAGTTAAGTTTGGCAAGTCGCTTTTAAATTACAATGCATTTAGATTTTTTCGGATTTATCTCTAAACCATTTGCCGTTGTCCATTAATAAATACGATGGAGTTGCTGATTAACAGAGATAATACACTGGTCGATTAGGGCATTACTACAACTGGTATAAAGTTGAACGTCATCCGCGTACGTTCTTACATTACAATTTGTTAAAATACCTTGGGGGTCATTTGAGTACAGTGAGAATAATAGTGGCGCAACAATATACCCCTGAGGGGTACACCCCTTGCTACAGGCAGTGTCTTTGACTTTTGGATTTTAGTTTCAACATACTGATACCTGTCACGTAAGCATGTTGACAATAACTGAGTAGCGGTCGAAGAGAAATTAAAAAATTATAAAGTTTGTAACAAATAATGTTATCCACGGTATCAAACGCTTTCGAATGATCTAATAGTATTAAAAATGTAGTCTTGTCATCATAAAATTTCTCCCTAATCTCCTCTGTAACATCAACTAAGGCTTTTATGCAGCTGTGTTTCCTTCTGAACCCAGATTGGCGATCTGTTAGCAATTTATTGTTATCCAAGAAACAAGAAACAAGTCAAAGCGCCCCAGTAGGTGAGTAGGTGAGTATTGGAATGATTTAAGCTATTTTCCAATTCGATGGGAAGTAGCTTGAAGTTAATATTTTGTTAAAAAAAAATGTTATAATTGGTAGTAGCTGAGGTAAAAGAATCTTAAGAAACTTTGGATTAATACCGTCCACTTTAATAGAGTTCGATTTTATAGACAATAAACTAGATAAAACGTCACATTGGTTTACTGCAGCAAAAGAAAAAAAAGATTCAGAATTGTTATTCGAATGGTTATTGATATAATAATCTTTATCTGCTTGAACCATAGGAACACTTAAAAACTTTGTATTGATTGTATCGGCATCAATCGAACATGGTTCTCGATTCGTAGATTTACGGATACCAACTTCGCGTATCGTTTGCCATGTTCTTTTTGAGCCAATGGCGGAAGAAAACTCTTCAGCATAAAAATCGGATTTGGCCTTTTTAATCATTTTATTTGTATTTCTCTTAGCGGTCAGATAATCCTCATGTAATGTTATTTTAAATCTTTTCCAACGTGCATACGCAAAATCTCTTTGATTGATATAATCTTTAATTTCAGGTGAAATCCAGGGTTTTCGTTTATTACTAATAATTTTCGTTTTTATTAATACAGTTAGATCAAACAGATAATTTAGGTTTTGCTTTAGAAAAGAGAGTTGGTCATCTACAGAATTCAAACAATACAAAACATTCCAATCAATTTTAAAAAATTCTTCCCCGAGGAATCAAAAATTTATGTTTCTGAAATTGTAAGTCATGAAAATGAGATCGAAACATGACGCAGACAATTGATCATAGAGTAGTATATTAATGTCATTACTCACGAGAAATAATTGCAGCCGGCAGCATTTATAGTCGTGTGTTCGTGTAGCGCTGTCGTCTATGTGTTTCATGCATAAGCTTTGAGCATTAATATGACATATTTTAATACCTTTTCTCTGATTGGCAAGGACTTTAACTATATTCGCAATATTATCTCTGGAACTAATTGTATGAGTATTGTGCATTGATAAATTTTAAAAATAATGAACGAGTAACGCACGAAATAAATATTTTGATAAAAAAGTTATTATTAAAATATAAATTGCTGGTTGAACTATTGATATGAAAAAATTTTAAAATTTGTATAAACGGAAATATGAATGTATTTAAAATGGTATAAATTGCTAAAAATAAAGTAAAATAGTTTGAAAATAAAATTTTAATAAGAAGTTGTATCAAAACTTTCGTTAGTAACATATTTTGTATTTATTTTTTTTTTGTTTTCTTGTGATTTTTGTATTTTTTTTCATTTTTTGATTTTTGTATATTTTATGTTTATACCCTATACCACTATGTGGTTTGGGTATAATGACTTTGTGCTGCTGTTTGTAACAACCAAAAATATTTGACCTAGACCCATCTTTAATTATACCGATCGAATCAGAATCACTTTCTGAGTTGATTTAACAATGTCCGTCCGTCCGTCCGTCTGTGTGTCCATGTAAACCTTGTAATCAAACTGCAGGTCGCAAATACGAATATATTTTGATGAAATTTGGTATGTAAGCTTTTATCGGCCATGGGATGAACGCTATTGAAATTGGTGAGAATCGCTCCATGTTCAGACCTAGCCCCCATACATATTACCCATATGAAATCGACATAAATTGCAATAAGATCCAAATTGTCATATAGAACTTACTCAAATTTGGTTTGTATGCGTTCATTACATCCATTAATGAGTAGTCCAAAAATGATCCCTTTGACCCCATATAGAGCTGCTTCCCGATCTTCACTTAAATCTATTAAAAAACAAAAATATTGCACTGATTCTTCTCAAATTTTGTTTGTATATATTTTTCCAAAATTCAAGAGACTTTACCAAACATGATCAGGATCGGTCCATTTTTGGACCAAGTCCCTATACAGATATAGCATCCGATATGAACTTTTTCATATCTGCAGCCAAAAAAATTAATAGAAATCCCACTCAAATTTGGTTTTTGCTTATTTTCTATGTCCAGTTAGTTGGGCCTAAGAGATAGGGTCTCTAAACGTATGGTATAGGGTATCGTATAGTCGGTCTAGACCGACTATAATTTTCTTACTTGTTTTTTTTGTTTTTGTGTTTTTTTTTTTGTAATAACTATATATATTTTACATTCAGGTGTCATTCAGGATACCTTGTATGAAAGAAATTTTGGAATCTGTACGTTAACTTTTGTGTTGCATAAAAATATTGATATCGTTTAATAACGTTGATATCGCGGAAAAAATGTTTTTCGTTCTCATTTGCGTACGTTAGAAGGAGGAGTAACTGGTTGAAGTTTGCCTGATAAGCTCATTATTTTAACACGGGGATGTCATTGGAGGTAGCTAATTGCCTAGGAACTCATTATTTTCACTATGCAAGTAATGGAGTGTGCAAGGAGTTGACATGAAATATAAGTAGCTGTATAACACATTATTAGTAACGCCTTATTTTCATTTTGAAAGTAATGCAGTGGGTAGGGGTAGGTCATTATTGGTAATGCAAAAATCAATGAGCTGCTATTACGAAATTTATCCTGGGAATGTTTAGAACAACTAGAACAACCGCCAAATTTTTTTTTCCAAAAGTGGGGAGTAAAGCTTAAAATTCGTTTTTTTCGATTTACCGGTACAAATTACAAAATCGTCGTTTTGGAACATTGTAGAACAATCCTAGAACAATTCAGAACAATCTTCAAAAAATTGTATTTCCAAAAATGGGGGGCTAACTTCGCACACTTTATTAGGCGCGGGTTCTGGTTCTCGAAATAAATCATTCAGATATTCTAAGTAATCAACTCTTATTATGTTACCTTCCGCTATCTTTTTAATATAAACTAAGCCACGCATACTAAAGGCACTGTGAAGACGATTTTCCTTTTTTAGTTTTATTGCTGCACGTAGAATGGTAAAATTATACTGCGTAAGATTTTCATTCACAAAAAATTTATTATTTGAAGATTCTCCAAGGTGTTTTAAACAAAAATTAAAAATAGTTTTTGTCATATGGAGACCACATCTTAACAATTATTACCGTATCTTTAGAGTTATTTTGTTATTTGCGTTTTGTAACCGATATATAGTTTTGATAGCAGGGACAGTTGTATTTATTGTGTTGCAAATTTTTTCAAATATTAAAAATAGATTTTCATTTTCTTTGTGAGGAATTTCATTTAAACGTAGTTCGCAGGCAACGTTTTTATTTTCTTGCAGCTTTAATTTTGTTTTTAAGCTGTCTATTTCAATTTGCATAGTTTTTATGTTATCCGCGACTGTTTCTAATTGCTGAACTCTTTCGGTAGGTAACATTTTTTAGTTCAGTTTTTATAATATTAAAACTCTTATCAAACATATTTAAGAGTTCTGTTTTGCACTCAGTTAATTTATTGTTTATCATTGTCTCTATTTCTTTTGTTAATTTGTCGAAGCGTTTATCAATTATATTTAACGATTCAACCATTTTAAGAAATTTTAGAACCATTTTAATTTATTTTGGGCTATTTGCAAGCGTTTTAGGTGAGTTTTTGCACAATTAATACAGCACAACCATATAGGATTATTGCCTGGAAAATAATTTTTACTATAAGCATTTTATTTGAATTGTTAAGAATAAATTTTCTTGTATAAATCGACTCTTTCTATGATGTATGAAACGTGGGTGCTAAAAAGTAACTATAAAAAAAAAAACGGCTAAGTATTTAACTTTGTCCGACCAAAATATAGTGCTACTCGAAAGGGGAAGATTATAATTGGGTAATAACATAATTTTCTTTTTCTCGTAAAAAAGATAGCCTTCTTTCACTTGTGATAGTATTCTTCCAATTTGTGTAGTGAACATTGAAATTCTGTCAAAATATCTTGACTGAATTCAGGTGTAAAATAAACCGCAAGATTATCGGCATAAGCAGCAAATTTGCATAAACTAATTACAGGCATAAGTCATATGGGTTTTACGTGCGTTCCTGTCTTGTCGACTTAACCACAAGGTGGTTTTAGCACTAGGTGAGATACAATGCGTCCACCGGCGCTCCTTCCTTAGATGGATAGCAAGCTAGGAGAGCTGATTTGGCACACTCTCCTCCCTTTGCTATTGGGTTGGCCCGATCTAAAAGCCGTCTACTCTATGGGTCGTAGAACCCGGTTGAATGCAACTCCACATCGAACTGTGTTCTTCCCGCGATTTTGGGCTACCTCAGCCACCACGAAACTCCCCGAGGGGCCGTTCCCAAAAAAGCTATTTAAGGGTACAACACGTTGTCGGTCATCAGTAGCACCTGCAAAAACACATACCTTCAATAACCGCACATTTGCCTACTACGTTCGTTCTCACTAGCTGTTATTATCAGGTGGCCCTGATATGTACAACGTTCCGTACCAACATTTCGACCGATTTCCGTCACATCCGCGAACGCTGTATTGTCAAATGACTCAAGTGCCCTTGGACTCGTCTTCTATCCGACCCTCTTGCTTACTAATTCTACCGTAATGGTCATCTTTGCTAGGACTGGTACTAGCTCACGCATTCACAGCTTCGAATTTTTCGACTCATGCCTTCATCCGTCTACTACGCTCCGAACTTACTAATCGGCACCATCATGCTAGATGATGCTTACGTCAACGTTCCGTACTTCGCTTTTTAACTGGTCTCCGATTCGTCTTGAACGATGTATTGACATGTGCACCTGCCTTAAACGCCTTTGACTCGTCTTCGACCCACACTCTCGCTCAAATTCCTCCGTCATGGTATCTTGTCAGGATCACTGACGCACCCACACCCGGCCTTGTTTTCGCTCATGTAACATCTTTACCATCATTTGCACCTTGGGACACCTACACAATTATGAGATGTGACAACCATTTCATCTGGTAGGTTTTGACACCTCCATTTTTATGTTTTTGCTTGTGCTGGCTCTGGCTTTACAACGCTGTGAGGTAACCTTGGGCTAATAGCTCACCCGTGGTACTTATTTATAGTCTCAGGTAAGGCTTCGTACATACTAGCCGCTACTAAGTTATTCCCCAAATAGAATAGTACTTGGTGGACCTGACCTTAACCTATAGCCTCTAGGAATAATCACCAGAATTAACTGGCTTTGCCTAGCGTTGTCCGGGAGCACCACTTGGAGGTAGGTTATAGGCATGGGCGAAGTATCAACAGTCACTGGCGAACCAGTAACTATGATACAACTTTGCTCCCAAATTTTAATGCTGCAAATGTGGCTCGATATCAGAGCAATATAAATTATAAAGCAGTGGACCTTGGGAAACACCTACAGAAATAGCATTTAATTCGGATAAGAAATTACCCATAGCCACACAAAGGTATCTATTATTTAAAAAGTTTTTGATCAGTATAATAAGAATTTTTTTTTTATTTAATTTATTAGTAGTATTTAAAATACTTTTCATTCTCTGAAGATGTTTTACAAATAAATATAAATATCCTAAGGATCTATTGCATATTATTTCTTACATATCTAACAATATTTCTTTTAAAAACATTAAAATTTCTCTCATTTTTAATATAAATTGGTAGGCTATTATATATTTGAAGTCCTTTAAAAAATGGGGATTTTTGAATCGCACTTGTTGTTACTCTCATCAGTCTGAAATTACCCGCATTTCTAAGGCCATATGGCTGTATTTCTCCAACGTATGTTAACTGCTCTATTAAATATTCCGGTGCATTTTCCAATTCCAGCGGAAAGTTAAACTGAATATGTGTGTAAATAAGGCCATTGTGCCATACAGAATCGAATGCCATTTCAATATCAAGCAAAACTAGCGCTGTGGATTTCCCTGAGATAAAGCCATGTTTGACATCGTTACAAATTCTCTTTACCTGATGAATAGTGGAGTGTGACCTCCTAAAACCAAATTGTTCATCAGGTAGAATATGATTGCTGTTAACAAAGTCAAGAAGTTTCATATTGAATATTTTCTCTAAAATTTTCAAAAGGCTGCTATGGTTTGGGTATAGGAACAACTAAGGCGGGTTTCCAGGTGTTCGGGACATGAGTTGTAAATTTACGTTAGGTAGCGTGTACATTTTAAGGGAGATGCATTAACATCTAATGGTTAATCTCATCTAATCCACTAGCCTTTCTCTTTTTGGAATTTTTAATAATGGTTTGAAACCATCAGTTACTAAAATCAACTTAGAATTTGGTGTGATAATGTCCAACGAATCTAAGTATTCTACAGATTGATTGACAGTTGGTTCATGATAAGAGTTATCAGATAGTCTGATATTTAGACCAAATGTATTTGCAAATGTATTGGCTTTATCATCATTAGAAATTAAAATGTCATTACCGACTATAAGGGAGTGACACATAACAGACTTATTTTTTAAAATTTTTGTTGTTCCAAAAGGGTTTTGATTCTTTATCCATGGTACTAAGTCTATCATTCCTTTGCCGATTATGGTATAAATAAATCTCCTTACGAATAATTGTATATCTATTCATAACTTCATAATCAGTACCTCACCCAATCCCTACTTAATTTTTTTCTTGTTTTAATTAAGCTTAATATATAATCCGGCAGCTTGAAATAAGTTGTTTTTGGTGTACACAAAGGCACAGATTCTCTAACAGCGCACATTGGGTTGAAATGTGTTAAAAGTGAGGATTAATTAAAAAGTTGAAGTTATTATATTGTAATAAGTTTTGCTATCGGGTTTAAGCAGATTAAATTCACCATCAATAGCTGTCAAAAAAATTTTTCCATGTTGTTTGCTTTTTTTTTTGTTATACTCTCTCAAAGTTCAATAATTTTCGCTAATTAAGTGCAAAGTGGTTAAAAGTTGTTGGTTGTTTGTTCCAAAATCAAAACTTATTTTAAATGGAAGCTTCAACTTCAGGTATTGGACTAACTTCTCGATATTTTTTTTTTTAATGTTGTAGAAATATTTTTAACATTAATAAATAGTGCAAATTCCAGGAAATTTTATTTTTTCATTTCATAAAGATCCTAAAGGTACGCTTCACAATTCAACTCATTTTAAATGAAGAAAACAAACTCAACACATTAACACAAACACATTAACAAATTTAATAAACACACACATAGCATTGTATAATTTTATGTATGTGTTAGTAGCAATTTTAAACGATCATAACTCCAAAAAAATATTCCAGACGATGAAAATCTGTAAATCTGGGTAACAGCTAAAAAGAAATACCTTTCAAATGATAAATTTTTTGTCAAAATCGGGGTAAAACTGTAAAACTTACATCGATCACAAGAAGTCGCCTTGCCTATTAATATTATAGATTAGTGTTTTCTTCAACCTTTTTGTTTATGTGCCGGTAGCTTTGAGCGCAATTATCAGTGACGGTTTTGTATCTGAGGAAGCTCAAGAAGCTCGAAACAAAGATTTTAAAAAATTATAGCGAACACTATGCGCGTAAATGCAGTCGGGAGAAGTCAAATGATGACATATTTAATAGGTTTCTACTTAGTTCAAATCCATTACTTATCGCCAAAAGTATAAATTATAAGAAAAAAATTCATCATATACCACAGATGGCACTAGAATTAAAAATTTTGCCAAACACAACGGGTGAAGTAGAAGTTAATGATGATGAATATGTAGATGATGACTATGAAAGTCATGATATAATGTAAAGGTGAATGAAAATTTTACTGATATGGAGCGTAATTAATAAAAAAAATATTAATTTAGTATAATATAAAAACATATTTATTTGGTTATTTGTTTTTTTTTAATTGAATCTAAAGTTGCACCAAAAATTGTGGACCAAGGTAATTTTTCCGAAAAACAAAAACGCGCTTGACAGGTTTAAAAGAATTTAAAAAAATTATTTTTTTTTTCTCAAATGGTAGTTTTTAATGCACTAATAATAATTTGTAAAAAAAATATATTTTTTTAAATGTGGCTTCCCTGAATTAATCATCCTCTGACTATCATTCAACCCGCTGTGCAGCGTTTAACAGAGAGCTAGTGAAGCAGCCTACATGATCATCTATATCCTGTGTAGTACTAAAATTTATATAATTCAATATATTATTACGAATTTAATTTTTAACGACCGTTTTATATTTTCTCCAATTCGCTTGTTTGAAGTTAAAGTATAAATTTGCAACCAAAGGCATGGATGTAGAAAGTTTTATATACACAGGAAGATGGTCGGAACTGAGATCATCAAGAGTAAGTGCGTTTGATATGAATTCGGGAATATTAGATATAAGCAAATCCAAAGTTGATGGGTTGACCCTAGATGCTGCCGGAATGTAAGTAGGTGTATTAGGAAATTAAATAGTTATAGAAAATAAAGAGGTACAATGTTTCCCCATTGTAGAATGTTTCCCCATTTATTTGCACGTAAACAGTTCCAGTTCCTATGTCTAGAATTAAGATGGCCACATATAATGAATTTTCCTTTTATATTAAACATTTTCCTTAAATCACTTTTAAACTTTTTTTGAAGTTGGCTATCGCTTTGTCCACCTGGAAAATATACACTGTAAATCTTTAGTCTTAAGTTTTCTGTAAATTAATTTTCAATGCCCACATTTTCGACAATCTGAGTAACAATGCTCGGAATAGATAAAAAATTAATTTTGTTCTTTATAAGAATTGCAACACCTCCACCATTTTCTCCTACACGGTCTCGTCTTATATACGAATATTGAGGATGACAACATTTATTTGTTTCACTGAGCCACGTTTCAGATAAAAGACAAATATCAATATTATTGTTAGTTAAAAAATTGTTAAATTAAAAAATTTTTTTCTAATACTTCTAGAATTCCAAAAAACTATTTTTATATTAGTCATATCCACTTTTTAAACGTTATTATACAGAAATTTAAATGTTAATTGGGTTATTACATTGAATTGATCTTGCATATTTTTACAACAGCTAAGTTTAGATATTAATTTCATAGAGAGATTTATTAATTATTGCTCATAGAAAAGGTTTTCATTAGATAAATTGACTCTAGCACTGTTGTTGTTGTTGTTGTTGTTTAAGTTAATGTTTTTACATGTATCATTCTTAATGTTTATACTCAATTTCGAAGAGGCTCTTTATTATTAAGAAAGGTTTGAGTATTATTCAAATGAGGAAAGTTATCCACATTGTTGTTTATATTGACATTAGCTTGTCTATGAGAACGAGATGATCTATTAGAAAACGTTTCTCTCATTTTGATGTATGCTAAACGATTAGGACACGATGGATCAGTTGATTTGTGTTCATTACCACAATTGGCACATTTAAATTAGCTTTGATTGCTACAATCGGTAGTCTTGTAATTTTCTCCGCAAATTGTACATCTCACTTTGACATTGCACCTCTTTTCCCCATGTCCAAACATTTGACACTTTCGGCATTGAACAGGTTTATTTTTAATTTTTCGTTGGTACTCCTAAGTAATTATTGTTCGAAATAGAGATTGCACATTTTTTTTGAGATCTTGCTTATTTATAGAACCGTTTTCAAAACAAATAATATAGAGCGTATCCACATAATTTTGTAATGCCCTTTTAACGACTTTGACTTCCAAGCACTTTAATCCAAGAGAATTAATATCATTTTTAACTTGATCATCTGTTTTACCATCAAGTCCACGAAGAACAACTTTAAATGGTTTGTTGTTTTTGTGATCATACGTAAAAAATTGACAATTATTATTACGCAAAATTTTTACTATTGAATTAAATGTTTCAACAGTTTCACTTAAGATTTTTAAGCCATTTTTTAATGAGATATTTTGTAACACCTTTATCATTAAATAGTTTAAAAATTTCATCAACATTTTTTGTCAACACTTTTATAGGGTAAACTTTAATGGATTGGCTTTTTTATTTTGTTCACTGACCATTTCAGTTTCAGACTCTTCATCTTTATCAAAATTAGATCTGGACCTATTTTTGGTAAATTTTGATGAAGTCGATGGGGCTTCATCATGAGACGAACGACTACGTTTAGGAATTTGATGTTTTATTTGATAACAGCAGTAAAGAGATACGAACTCGCACGACTAGCACAAACAAAAGCCAGATGATGACTGTTTGATAACTTGATTAAAAAAAAAATAATTAAATCATGCTAAGATTTTTTCGATCCCACTCCTTACTAATAAATTTTATGGCAAAGAAAACATGGGTAATGATAAATTCCCCATGGTTTTTTTTTTTACAAAGTACTAAGAAGTATTATTTTTCTCTGACACTCACAAAACCTTCCAGAACCAAATTTCCGGTATGCAATAATTTTAATAGCAATCGTCCTTGACTTCACAGTTTATGTACCAAATAGCAACACATCGACTCAGAAAAATTTTTTTTGAGTCAATCGATATATAAAAGGTGGGTCTAGATCAGGGATGAGCATTTCATAGCACAATTGTGCTTTTACTAGTTCACACATATTCTTATGCTTTTTCATTTAGTCGTCAATGAGACAGCGACGAGTACAGAAAACATATATGTATGCACATCAAGAAATAAAACAATATTTTATGGCAACATCCAATGTCTTATATGTTATAAAACATTTAAGTGATATAGGGAGTATGTTATTAAAATACAATTTGATTCTCACTTATAGAAAGTACTAAATACTTCGAAACAAATTAAATATTCCAAACAAAATTAATATTGTAGAGTTTTGGAAAAATTTGGATGGTCAAATATATTCCGAATTTAAAACAAAATTTTTAAGTGTGTTTTGTTTTACCTCTCTACTTACCACTGCAAACAAATTTTTTCGGATATGACATTCTTGAAAGCAACGTAACACAATAACTTCAGCACATTTAAACAATATTTTATTCATATGAAACTGTATCATTCAGATTGTATAAAAATATGAAACAGATATTTTTTTTATGAAACAGATAAAACAGATTGTATGATAAATATGAAACAGGCATTTTTTAATTCGCTCAATTTTTTTTTACAGTGCAGCACACATCTGGTCTAGATATCGTAATGTAGGATGTTGTTGTTTGTAGTAAGGTTGATAGAACTAAAGATTACCCCATCCAAAGGTTTTTCCGTTAGATGATGTCCCTCGCAAGGGTTACCAAGTCTATTTCATGTCTGAAAATCTGAAAATCTGGCGTAAATTTATGTTTTATGTGATAGATGGCAAACCTCCAATTAAAATCACTTTGACAGTTCTCAAAAGAATATTAAATCAGTTCTTGTAATAAATCACAATTTTCGCTTTATATCTAATTAAAAACAATATTAAAATAATTAAACTTAATAAAAACATTCAGTGAAGTGTGTTAAAAAGTTGCCGAAGAAAGAAAAACTGAAAAACGTAAACATGAGGTGTGCACTGGGCTAAAAATGATAAAATGCAAGCAAAGTAATAGTAAAAAAAAAACAAGTGAGATTGTGCGAAAAACTAACATTTTGGCTGTTTTTAATGAAATGATTATATGTTTTACTTAGCGGAAACGCTAAAAACGCATGATGCGATATATTTATAAGGCAAGGTAGCTAAATGCCGAAATTCCCCAAAATATCAATAAACGAAAAAGGAATTTGAATAACATAACGACGTAATATAAAAACATTTAGTAACCTCATTCTAAAGTATAACAATGGCCTTTAAAAACTTGTTCAAATTTTGTTAGAACATTTTTATTTAGTGAGTATAAAATAAATAAATTAACAAATTTATAAAAATAAAATTTTGTTACTAACAATAATTTGAGGAGAAAAATAATAAAATTTCCCATTGTTACAATGTTATTGTTTATTGTTTATGTATAAACATATAAACGTATAAATAGTTTGACAGCTGAAAATTATTAGCCAATAGCAACACAGTTTGCGTGACTTCACTTGCCTTACAGGCGCAGATAATTTTAATACTGTCCGCGGGATGGCGTAATCTTGTATTCTATCACTCTTGATTTGTAGTAACTGTTATTGTTTGTAAAACTAAAGATTACGCTATCACGCAGACAATATTAAAATTTTCTGCGCATGTAGGAGCTCTGACGTCACGCAAACTGTGTTCCTATTGGCTAATAATTTCCAGCTGTCAAACTGTTATGTTTATGTGTAAACATGACTGTAGGACAATTAATTATTTGTTTCCTCAAATTATTTTTTAACAAAAAAAAATTATTTTTATAAATTTGTTAATTTATTTTATATTCAATAAATAAATATGAAAACAATCTTAAAGGTAATTGTTCTGTACTTTATGCCTGGTTTTTAATATGTCATACAAACTAACAACATACAATTGCCTCAACTGTCATCTCGCAATTAATATTAATTAAGTTTGCATTACATCTTATAAACTTACAAAAAATCCGGCTGTCAAACAAAAACAAATTACCAACATGTTGGCAATTTAATTTTAGATGTCAAATGTTGCCAGGGGTTGCAACTAACAAGTCATTCATACAACTGACAATAATTGACAACAATTGGCATGACATAATGAAAACCAGGCATTAGAATAAGGTTACTAAATGTTTTTATATTACGTTATTATTTTATTAAACTTCTTTTGCATTTACTGATATTTTGAGCAATTGCGGCATTTAGTAACTTTATTCTAGAGTACATTCTATATCTAAAAAAAGTTTTTTCAGTTCTTCATTTGCTTCAATGTCCTTTACTTCCACAAATGTTTTCTGAAATATCCACTTGTAAGCAACAATTTTTCACCATTTATTTTCAAAAATATTGCACCACATGATTTTGTCGTATCCATTAATTACCTTGATGGCTTATTTAGCCCACTTTCACTTAGGTGACATATCTAATTTTTGCGACCATCTTTGCAATGTTTTTTTCCTTAACAACTTGTATGCCTGATTGATTGGGCTTTTGTAAAGTTTTGCCTTTTATTGCCGTTTTTATTAATTTTTTAGTTGTCCCTCAGTAAACAGACGCCTCAATGCTTTTTTAAGATGAGACAATTTATTTATTATTTTTAGCATATTATTTTCCCGGCGCATTACATCTCTAGAAATTAAAATTTCATTCAAAATCTTCCTGTTTGAAATGTAACAAAGGCATAAATTATTTCTTTTTGAACATCTACGGGTTTCCATCGATTGCAGAACAATACCCAAAGCTTCCTTTGTGCTGCATCTTTCGAGAAATTGTAAAAGGATACAGCTATAGCAAAAAATATAATCATTTCATTAAAAATACCCAAAATGTTAATTTTTCGCACAATTTCTCACTTGTGTTTTTAGCAGAGTTCAGAAAAAAACACACACTGAATAAAAAGCTCGTACATATATGTAAACAAACATAGCTCAGACCAACAAACACATATTTTTATTTTCATATCAATTATCTTATTGATTTTGGAGTGAGAAAAAATATTGTCAGAAATATTGTACGTGTAGAATCCTCTCAGGAGCTCTCATCTGATCACATTCCTACTATTGTTACCCTTTTTACCCCTCGGGAAATGCTACTGGTAACTTAGCACTTACAGGCAAGGGAACTGACTGGTTGAAATATAAGTCGTTTATCAGTACACATTGCTCAGAAAACATATCGCTAAGAACGCCAAATGATATTAATCTCTCGCTCAAAAATTTTGAATCTAATCTCAAAGTAGCTGCTCAACTTGCTACTAAACCCGCCCGACAGCCCAGAAATAATTCCGTTTTTCTGTTGACGTTGAACGACTCCTCCATGAAAAACGAAGAGCTCGTAGAGAATGGCAACTGCACAGATCTCCACATCTCAAGACTCGATTGAAAGAACGCACAAATAATTTACGAAGATTACTTGAAGAACAGAGAACCAACTCATTAAACAGATTTTTAGAAAATCTTAAACCCACAGCAAAATCAGACTACTCCCTATGGCGTACAACCAAGAATTTAAAAAGACCTGTTGTACGTAAGCCTCCTTTACGAAAACCAAACGGAGGTTGGGCAAGAAATGATATTGAAAAAGGAGAGCTGTTTGTTGAACACCTGAAAAATGTTTTCACTCCAAATGATCCAAGTGTTAGAGTTGAGTTGCCAACATTTTTATCACAGGGCACAGCTGTACCCATCCGTTTTGAGTTTCGTGAGGTCGAGAAGGCTATTTTTGAACTAAACATTAAAAAAGCATTTGAAATTGATAAAATCAGTTAAAAAATACTTTTAGAGTTACCCCGTGTAGCATTAAGAATTATTCTTTTTATTTTCAATGCTATATTACGCCTAGAATATTATCCCCCAGAATGGAAAGTTTCTCTCGTTAAAATGATACCCAAGCCGGGAAAAGATCACACGAAAGTCGAATCGTATCAACTTATCAAAACTTTTCATAAACATAGCTGTAACACAAAGCAACTCTATTCCAGCTCATCAATTTGGCTTTCAAAAACAACATGGCACTATTGAACAAGTTCATAGACTGGCAAGTGAAATTCACAAGCCTTTGATAAAGTTTGGCATGAAGGTTTACTCATTAAGATTTAAACTTTTGTTATACAATTCGATTATGGAGGACAACTCTGGGGCACTGCCTCTGCTTCCCATGTAGAGAAAATTCAAAGGAAGCAGAATAATATTTTAAGAATAATAACCGGCGCACCATGTTATGTGAGAAATTCCAGTATACACTCCGACTTGAATGTAAACTTTGTCAAAGATGAAATCGCAAAGCATGCTCAAAGCTATTTAAGAAGACTGGAAGAACATCCCAATAATTTGGCGCGTAACCTGCTAGAAAATCGCGGCCATCAGCGACTTAGAAGGAGAGCCACCGCGGACCTGGTTAACTAAAACTATGAAATGATCATTATTTTTTATTATACATACATATATATATACAGTAGTGGACTAAAGTGGATACATTAACTCAAGATTTTTCGAAATTTGTTATTATTTTTTTTTTATTAGAGAAACTTAAATGATTTTTTTTTAAAGCATAAAACTAAAACATTCTTCTTCAATAAAAACCTAAATACATTACTCTATATCATTCATGGGCATTTAGTTAAACAATTGTTAAATACCTATACACATGCATTCTTATGCTCTTGTGTTTAGTCGTCTGTGAGATCTTGACGAATGCACATGTTCAACGGAAGCTTTAGTAGTTTTTTTCAAGTTTAGAGAAAATAAATTAATGATGACACTCAAAAAATATTGTATGTTGAAAAATGCATTTGGTCAGGTACAATGCCTTTTATGTTATCAAACATTTAAGGAATATAGACAACAAGTAATTAAAAGGCATTATGATTGTTTTCATAGTAATATGAATAAACTAAAGGAGGAGGAAAAAGAAGAGCTTTTTAATAGAAATAAGCAAATTTTTTTTGATAAATTAAAGGGTTTTTTGTTAGAAGAGGAAGTAAAAGAAAAAAAGGTAGACAATAAATTAAAAATGGAAATTTCTAGCTCAGTAAGCTTAGATATTGTCAGACACGGCAGACCTTTTACGGATGGTATTTTCGTTAAAGAAATACTGAAAAAAACTATGCAAAAACTTAATTATAATGCTAATTTTATGGAATCTGTTCCCTTGTCCCGTAGAACTTTAGCTCGGCGAACGGTTAAATTAGGAACATCTATTGAATTTGCGGTTAGGAAAAAATTAAGTAATTGCGAATTTTTTTCTATTTGTTTAGATGAAAGCACCGACATTAACGATCTCTGCCAATTAGTAATTTGCGTTCGATGTGTAGACATAGAATATAATGTTTATGAAGCAATGTTTTCTCTTGAAACATTTCATGGAAATGTGACAGGTAAGTTGTTGTTTGATGTTGTCAACGAAAAACTGCTTACCGTTATAGACTGTAACAAATTCGCTGGCGTTTGCACAGATGGAGCAAATGTTATGAAGGGTAAGTACGAAGGTTTTGTAGGACAGTTGGAAAAACATTACTTTGGAATTAATAGCTTTCACTGCATAATTCATCAGGCCGCTCTTGCCTCTAAATTTATAAGTACCCACCCAGCTATGAAGACTGCAGAGCAGATAATAAATAAAATACGAGGCGGACATCACTCGCTTACTCACAGAAAATTTGTAAACTTTTTAAAAATAAAAAATGCTCCACACAATGATTTGAAAATGTTTACAGAAGTTCGGTGGCTAAGCCGAGGTGATTGTTTAAACAGACTGTTTAATTTAAGGGAAGAAGTGAAACAGTTTCTAGAAGCAGAGGGTTTAGATAAATGCTTATTACAGTATTTAAAAGATAACAAATTTATTTTAGATTTAGCTTTTTTAGCTGATACAACTATGCTTTTAAATGAATTTAATCTACAATTACAAGGAAAAGAAAAAAGCATATGTGATTTGTCTAAAATCCTTTTCGATTTTAAAACGAAACTATTTTTACTCCTTTGCCAAATTCAGGACGGAGATTTCTCAAACTTTCCAAAAACTCTACTTATTATTGGAAATCAGGAAAATGTTGAAATAATTGAATATATAGAAATATTTGAAACACACAAATGTTTTCTGAAATATCCACTTGTAAGCAACAATTTTTCACCATTTATTTTCAAAAATATTGCACCACATGATTTTGTCGTATCCATTAATTACCTTGATGGCTTATTTAGCCCACTTTCACTTAGGTGACATATCTAATTTTTGCGACCATCTTTGCAATGTTTTTTTCCTTAACAACTTGTATGCCTGATTGATTGGGCTTTTGTAAAGTTTTGCCTTTTATTGCCGTTTTTATTAATTTTTTAGTTGTCCCTCAGTAAACAGACGCCTCAATGCTTTTTCAAGATGAGACAATTTATTTATTATTTTTAGCATATTATTTTCCCGGCGCATTACATCTCTAGAAATTAAAATTTCATTCAAAATCTTCCTGTTTGAAATGTAACAAAGGCATAAATTATTTCTTTTTGAACATCTACGGGTTTCCATCGATTGCAGAACAATACCCAAAGCTTCCTTTGTGCTGCATCTTTCGAGAAATTGTAAAAGGATACAGCTATAGCAAAAAATATAATCATTTCATTAAAAATACCCAAAATGTTAATTTTTCGCACAATTTCTCACTTGTGTTTTTAGCAGAGTTCAGAAAAAAACACACACTGAATAAAAAGCTCGTACATATATGTAAACAAACATAGCTCAGACCAACAAACACATATTTTTATTTTCATATCAATTATCTTATTGATTTTGGAGTGAGAAAAAATATTGTCAGAAATATTGTACGTGTAGAATCCTCTCAGGAGCTCTCATCTGATCACATTCCTACTATTGTTACCCTTTTTACCCCTCGGGAAATGCTACTGGTAACTTAGCACTTACAGGCAAGGGAACTGACTGGTTGAAATATAAGTCGTTTATCAGTACACATTGCTCAGAAAACATATCGCTAAGAACGCCAAATGATATTAATCTCTCGCTCAAAAATTTTGAATCTAATCTCAAAGTAGCTGCTCAACTTGCTACTAAACCCGCCCGACAGCCCAGAAATAATTCCGTTTTTCTGTTGACGTTGAACGACTCCTCCATGAAAAACGAAGAGCTCGTAGAGAATGGCAACTGCACAGATCTCCACATCTCAAGACTCGATTGAAAGAACGCACAAATAATTTACGAAGATTACTTGAAGAACAGAGAACCAACTCATTAAACAGATTTTTAGAAAATCTTAAACCCACAGCAAAATCAGACTACTCCCTATGGCGTACAACCAAGAATTTAAAAAGACCTGTTGTACGTAAGCCTCCTTTACGAAAACCAAACGGAGGTTGGGCAAGAAATGATATTGAAAAAGGAGAGCTGTTTGTTGAACACCTGAAAAATGTTTTCACTCCAAATGATCCAAGTGTTAGAGTTGAGTTGCCAACATTTTTATCACAGGGCACAGCTGTACCCATCCGTTTTGAGTTTCGTGAGGTCGAGAAGGCTATTTTTGAACTAAACATTAAAAAAGCATTTGAAATTGATAAAATCAGTTAAAAAATACTTTTAGAGTTACCCCGTGTAGCATTAAGAATTATTCTTTTTATTTTCAATGCTATATTACGCCTAGAATATTATCCCCCAGAATGGAAAGTTTCTCTCGTTAAAATGATACCCAAGCCGGGAAAAGATCACACGAAAGTCGAATCGTATCAACTTATCAAAACTTTTCATAAACATAGCTGTAACACAAAGCAACTCTATTCCAGCTCATCAATTTGGCTTTCAAAAACAACATGGCACTATTGAACAAGTTCATAGACTGGCAAGTGAAATTCACAAGCCTTTGATAAAGTTTGGCATGAAGGTTTACTCATTAAGATTTAAACTTTTGTTATACAATTCGATTATGGAGGACAACTCTGGGGCACTGCCTCTGCTTCCCATGTAGAGAAAATTCAAAGGAAGCAGAATAATATTTTAAGAATAATAACCGGCGCACCATGTTATGTGAGAAATTCCAGTATACACTCCGACTTGAATGTAAACTTTGTCAAAGATGAAATCGCAAAGCATGCTCAAAGCTATTTAAGAAGACTGGAAGAACATCCCAATAATTTGGCGCGTAACCTGCTAGAAAATCGCGGCCATCAGCGACTTAGAAGGAGAGCCACCGCGGACCTGGTTAACTAAAACTATGAAATGATCATTATTTTTTATTATACATACATATATATATACAGTAGTGGACTAAAGTGGATACATTAACTCAAGATTTTTCGAAATTTGTTATTATTTTTTTTTATTAGAGAAACTTAAATGATTTTTTTTTAAAGCATAAAACTAAAACATTCTTCTTCAATAAAAACCTAAATACATTACTCTATATCATTCATGGGCATTTAGTTAAACAATTGTTAAATACCTATACACATGCATTCTTATGCTCTTGTGTTTAGTCGTCTGTGAGATCTTGACGAATGCACATGTTCAACGGAAGCTTTAGTAGTTTTTTTCAAGTTTAGAGAAAATAAATTAATGATGACACTCAAAAAATATTGTATGTTGAAAAATGCATTTGGTCAGGTACAATGCCTTTTATGTTATCAAACATTTAAGGAATATAGACAACAAGTAATTAAAAGGCATTATGATTGTTTTCATAGTAATATGAATAAACTAAAGGAGGAGGAAAAAGAAGAGCTTTTTAATAGAAATAAGCAAATTTTTTTTGATAAATTAAAGGGTTTTTTGTTAGAAGAGGAAGTAAAAGAAAAAAAGGTAGACAATAAATTAAAAATGGAAATTTCTAGCTCAGTAAGCTTAGATATTGTCAGACACGGCAGACCTTTTACGGATGGTATTTTCGTTAAAGAAATACTGAAAAAAACTATGCAAAAACTTAATTATAATGCTAATTTTATGGAATCTGTTCCCTTGTCCCGTAGAACTTTAGCTCGGCGAACGGTTAAATTAGGAACATCTATTGAATTTGCGGTTAGGGAAAAATTAAGTAATTGCGAATTTTTTTCTATTTGTTTAGATGAAAGCACCGACATTAACGATCTCTGCCAATTAGTAATTTGCGTTCGATGTGTAGACATAGAATATAATGTTTATGAAGCAATGTTTTCTCTTGAAACATTTCATGGAAATGTGACAGGTAAGTTGTTGTTTGATGTTGTCAACGAAAAACTGCTTACCGTTATAGACTGTAACAAATTCGCTGGCGTTTGCACAGATGGAGCAAATGTTATGAAGGGTAAGTACGAAGGTTTTGTAGGACAGTTGGAAAAACATTACTTTGGAATTAATAGCTTTCACTGCATAATTCATCAGGCCGCTCTTGCCTCTAAATTTATAAGTACCCACCCAGCTATGAAGACTGCAGAGCAGATAATAAATAAAATACGAGGCGGACATCACTCGCTTACTCACAGAAAATTTGTAAACTTTTTAAAAATAAAAAATGCTCCACACAATGATTTGAAAATGTTTACAGAAGTTCGGTGGCTAAGCCGAGGTGATTGTTTAAACAGACTGTTTAATTTAAGGGAAGAAGTGAAACAGTTTCTAGAAGCAGAGGGTTTAGATAAATGCTTATTACAGTATTTAAAAGATAACAAATTTATTTTAGATTTAGCTTTTTTAGCTGATACAACTATGCTTTTAAATGAATTTAATCTACAATTACAAGGAAAAGAAAAAAGCATATGTGATTTGTCTAAAATCCTTTTCGATTTTAAAACGAAACTATTTTTACTCCTTTGCCAAATTCAGGACGGAGATTTCTCAAACTTTCCAAAAACTCTACTTATTATTGGAAATCAGGAAAATGTTGAAATAATTGAATATATAGAAATATTTGAAACACTTTTCCACAATTTTCAAGATAGGTTTAAGGATTTTGAAAATTTTCAACCTCTTCTAAATATTTTTGAAAACCCTTTTAGTTGCGATGTAATAAACTCTGAGTTTCAAATACAATCTGAACTTATAATACTTCGAAGCGAAGTAAATGTTCAAGAAAATATTAATGTTTTAGAGTTCTGGAAAAATTTGGACGGCAAAGTATATCCCGAACTTAAAAAAATTTCTCTTATTTGTTTATCTTTATTTCCCTCAACTTATCTCTGCGAACAAATTTTTTCCGATTTGAAATTCATTTGTTCTAAACAACGGAATAAATTGTCTTCATCACAATTAAAAAACATTTTACTACTTCGAAACTGCCATAAAAGTACAAATGTGGAAGATTTTATTTAATTATTATTATTATTATTATTATTTTTATTTTTATTATTATTATTATTATTATTATTAAAAATCAAAACATTTGTAGAACTAAAAGCTTTTACTCTGTGCCTTAAATATTCAGTGATATTTTTTTTTTTTTAATAAAATTATTTATTTGTTAATTTTTGTGATTCATGTGTAGTAATAATTTTTTTATGATTTATATTTCTCTAAAATATGGCAAACGAAATTTGCCGAAATATCGATAAAAATTAAACATTATTATATTGTACACCATGCCTTATACTACTAACTGTCATTTATGAGTGTACTAAAATAATTTTTTACTCTCTCTTGCTTACTAACACAATTGACAAAATTGTGTGCCCATCAATGCTCTATATCATAGATGTGCAGCTAGTACTCTTTTGAGTCATCGTGTTTTCACACCGATAGTAGCTTGATCGTTTTTTCACACCAACATGTCCGAAAGCTTGCTGCTTGTTTACCGATTCAAAGTCAGTTGCTGTTCTGCATTTGACCAAGCAACACCGTATCGCTCTGCAAGCAAAATTATTTGTAATAAAAAACACTACACTTAAAAAAAAATTTTTAATTGCCATGGACGAATATAAAGAAATTTTTATGTTTGTAAATGGCAAAAATAATGCTCAATGCCTGATTTGTGATAAAATCTTCACAAATTTAAGATTTTATAATTTAAAAGGACATCTCATATCCATTCATAAAAATATTAATGAATTGGATGAAGAAAAAAAATATGAAATGTTCAATTCCCTGCAACAAAAAAATGCCCCTTCTCTAAGTCTGACAGTTGAAGAGAAAAAAAAAACAACTAAAGAATGCTTCAATTGTCGCAGGGTTGATGTTAGCAAAACAATGTCGTCCTTTTGAGGATGGAGAATTTTTCAAGCAAATGGCACGAGAAATTTTCAACTGTTTTGGGGAAAAGGGAAAATCAGCCTACGAGCTGATAGAAAATATTCATCTTTCAAGATACACAATAGCTCGTAGAACTGAAAAAATTAGTAAATATATTTTTAAGTTTACGTTGCAAAGATTGAAAGACTGTGAATACTTTTCCATCTGCCTTGATGAGAGCACAGATATTACTAACATTAGTCAGTTGATTATATGCATTAGGTCAGTTGATAAAAATATGGAATGCTTTGAAGAATTTTTTAGTTGTTTTGCATTTCACGGCCATGTGAATGGCGAAACCATTTTTGATTGTATTAAAAATAATATTCTCTTAACCGAAAATGGTGATAAGCTAGCTTCCATATGTACAGACGGGGCAAAGGTAATGCTAGGAAAATAAAAAGGTCTTAAGGGTCAATTGATGAAAAACAATATTCACATTCCTAATTTCCACTGCATAATACACCAGTCTGCACTTTTTGCAAAAAAATAAAATATAGTGGAAACGATGGATACAGCTTGTAGAATAATAAATAAAATTAAAGGGGGCCATAACGCCCTCACGCATAGAAAATTTAAGAGTTTACTGGAAGAGCTACAGTCATGTTATGGAGACTTAATATTGTATACAGAAGTTCGGTGGTTGAGCCGCGGGAAAAGCCTGGAAAGGTTGTTCAATTTGAGAGATGAAGTACAACTGTTTTAGAACAATCGGAAAAAAATGAGTTGAAAGAAATGGCGTCTTCTCTGAAAGATAAAAATTTTGTTTCCGATTTAGCTTTTTTGTGCGATTTAACGGAGATAATAAATGAATACAATCTGACTCTTCAAGGACGAAACAAAACTATATTCCACCTAACAGAGTGCTCCCACCGCTTTGAACGCAAAATTAAAATTATACTGTCTCAATTGCACAAAAATGATACCAGCAATCTTCCTAGAACCTTTGAAATTCTTGCGGAGTATCGTAATGTCGAAAAAATAGCACAGTATACAGAAATAGTAGCTTCTTTGGTACAAAATTTTGCAGATAGATTCGAAGATTTCAAATCACTTAAAACTATGATTGATATTCACAACGACCCATTGACTGAAAAAAATGTTGATAATTTGGAATTAGCCGCTGAATTAGAAATAATGAAAAATGATATAAATTTACCGCTAGACACTGGAAAATCATTTTGGAAAAAAATAAACAAAGAGAAGTATCCTGTTACTAAGAAGGAAATACTTAAATTATACTCCATGTTCGGGTCCATGTACGACTGTGAAGCCGCTTGTAGTATTTTAAAATTAATTAAAAGTAAATATCGCAACAAATTAACGGATGAACACCTATGTGATTTATTAAGAATAAAACTTTACGAGGAGGAAATAATCATTGGAGATGTTGATATTTGATTTTTTTTTTAAGATTTAGTTTTAATTTTTAATTTTTTTAATTTTAATTTTTTACTCAGTGTACTACTTTTGTTTTCTCTGCTTTTGTTCTGCTTGCTCCGTTCAACTTAACACAGTCGCAAAATTCGTAAAACTGATTTGAAATGCGTTTGTGTCAGTTTGCACATGTCTGCTCTATATCAATAAGAAGTTAATAAAAAAAATATTACAAATTGTGACCGCTTTTATCCAGTTTTGTCCATATTTCAAATTTTCGTCAAGTTTTTTTCTTTAGTACTTTATCCAAAGTCCTTTGTTCTTTAAAACAGATTTTATGCGATTAGGCATGCTTTCCACAAGATTTTTAAAAGTTTTAAGTGGAATAATAGCCCATTCCGCCAAAACTCTTGACCAAAGATCATCTAAGTTGGTCGGTGCTCGTTCGTATTGGGATAGTCTTCTTTTTACAATTGCCCACAAATTCTCAATAGGATTCAAATCGGGGCTTTGAGCTGTCCACTTCATTGTGTGGAATTCTTGTTCAGCAATCCATTTTTGTACAATTTTGGCAGTGTGCTTTGGATCCCCATTTTGCTGAAATTTATTTCTGTTGCAGGGTAGGCTCACCTTTCAATAAAAACGGGCAAATTGTTCTGAAAAATACTTAGATAATACTCCTTATTCATGATTCCTTCTATTTTCACCAGAGGACCAATGCCCCACCAAGTGAAACATCTCCAAACCATTACACTTCCACCACCATGTTTAACCGTTTGCTTGACATGGTGTCGCTGAATGGTTTCACCGGGCCTCTTCCAATAATACTGTATGCCATCAGATTCGAAACGATTAATTTTTGTTTCATTCGATCAAATCACTCTTTTGCAGTCATCAGTTGTCCAGTTTTTAGGAGTTTTGCAAAAATTAATTCGTGCCTTCACATTCTTGTCTGACAGTGCAGGTTTCTTTTTTTCAAAGCAGACACAAGTCCAATTCTGTGCAAGGCCCTCCAGTACGGACGGTCACTTACCAATTTGTCCACACCTTCGGCAGCTATTTTTGGTGTTCTGGCGCTTCTAGAAATTATATTTCGTTCCTCCAAACGAGCATCTACGTCAGAGAGCAATCTAGGTCTACCTCCCTTATTAGCAGCCACAACCACACATCGCCGTTTTTTTTTTTTACCAAGCTTGTCAGTTCGATGGCACACTTTTGCAATACTACGACATGAATCACCTTTTTCGCTTAGTCTTAAAATTTCATCTTCAAGATTTTTTGATATTTTTCTCATTTTTTGGTCGTTCTAAATACCTTCTAAGTATTTATGAAAATCATATGTGTTCGCCTTCTGACTTTTTAATATCTAATAAAACACATTTTCTGTTAAACACAAAATTCCAACAAAAACATTCAAATCTAACGGGACTAAGGATAGATAAACAAAAAAGGCAAAGAGTGGACAAAACTGGATAAATGCGGCTATGAAACACATATATATTTTTTTCATGTTTTTTGAAAGAAATCATTTATTTTTTTTAATTACAAATAGTAAAGAGAGTTCAAGATATACAATGGAAAAATTTTACTTGGATATCACAAATTGAACAAAAGTTATTATAACAGTTATAAAAATATTCAATTATGTATCCACTTTAGTCCACTACTGTATATATTTTTCAATATATGAACAAATGAAATTTTTGTCTGGCACTGGCTAGACTTTATTTTTAATTTTAGTTTTAAGATTTGAACACTTATTGTTAGTTCACATTATATAAGTGAAGATTCAATAAATAAAATACGAGAAAAAAAAATATCAATTATATGTGTTTCTAAATTTTGTATGGTACCAAACACAATCATGACTGCGTTTCGTTTTAATATTTGGTTATCTCCACCAACATTTTTCTATCACGTATTTTTTGTTTCGAACACACATAAACCACACAGATTCGAGTGTAGCTTTATTTTAAGTTCGTTTTCTTGCACATGTTCCATGTTCCACTCGCGATCGGAAAAAATCTGAAACACCCCTATAAATAATAACAATTGTTTCAACCAAATTTATTAAAAAAATCTAAAATAATTCATTAGCAGCTATAAAAAAATAAAAATAAAAAGATAATAATAAAAATAAAAAATAAATAAAAATAAAAAGATAGTAATAAAATAGAAAACAGAGAAATTTTATATGTTGTTTATGACTTAATTTCGTTTTTTTCCGATCGCGAGTTGATAATGTTGCCAACTATCACATAAAACATATAATTTTCGTAAGAAATTACAATTTTCACACATGAAACTGACTTGGTAACCCTTGTTGTGGCCAAAGATTAATATTAAGATAGTCACGCACAGTCACGGAGTGATTATAAACTCATATGCATAAGGAAAGAAAGAGTTGTAATAAAAACTTTGTTTTTATGGGTTAGATTATTTAGAACACAGCAAACATCAATTTTTTTAAACTCTTTCTTTTAACTCATGCTCTTTGTCTGTCTGCCATGGGGCAACCTCATTCCCCCTCACCCAATTGATCTGCAACTTGGCCTATAGTCTTGTTGTGACTATAGATTAATTTTGGGGTAGTCACGCATAGTCACGCACAGTCACGGAGTGATTTAAATTCCATTTCCCCTCATCCCATCGATCTGAAACTTTGTCCATAGTGACCTGCACAACAAGACTAAGAGTCTTATAATTAAAGTACAGGATCGGTATAATGTGATACATTATACATTATTTCCCCTCATCCAATCAATCTGAAACTTGGTCCACAGACTTGTTGTCAGCATGGATGGAAGGTTCTAAAAAGAGTAATATTGCTTTTCTGATAGAAATGTTCGGCGCTCTTCGAAAGAGCCTTTTGCCTTACCAATATATGTTGAACCTTTTTTTCTTCCTGATCAGGTTTTCGTTCAATGCTTAATTCTTCCTAATACTGTTTAATTGCTTTTGAAATAGTTTGGTAATGAACCTTGAGATCATTTGCTATTTTTTAAAGTCCACAATGGATTGTTTTTAAAAATTTTAATTATTTTTTCACGAACTTCTTTTGCGCTGTCCATTTTGAATGAAATAACAATTGAAAATGAATGACTTGAATAAATATAATATCTAACATATTTTTAAAAGCTAAAGTGATTCAAAAAATAATAATTCGTTGGACACAGGATATGTTTTGGCTGAAAAATTGTGTAAAAGTTTTTTTTTTGCCACACTCTTTATTAAATTTGGAAACACTTTTACTTTTAACACAAGCTGTTATGTTCCGTTATTATTTTTAATTAATTTCGCTAAGTGAAAAGTTTAAAGAACTTCTTTATATAAGTATTTTACTAACTATTTCTTAACAATGAGCCCAACGAAAGTAGAACTAAAGAATCTCACCGCAAATCTTTTGCTGAGATCGGGAAATTAATGGATCGAAACCGTTTTACCATTAGGACAATTGTAAATTGTTTCACAGGCGAAACTAACTTTGAAAGTGTCCGCGTAAATTAACCGAACGAAAGTTGACCCAAAAATAACATCGACTCATATTGCAACAGAGATAAAGGAAGATTTTTGTAAGTACGTACATTCTAAAACATTTCTGAGATTGCTGCATGAAGCTGGGTACTACTCACGTGTGGTTAGACGCAAACCATTAACATCTGCTATCAGTCGGAAGAAACGAGTGGCATATGCCAAACAGTTTGAAAATGAGCCATGTAGATTCTGGTACATGCTCTCAGACGAGAACTAAAGTATGTCAAAAGTAGAAAGAATACTGGTGAAAATGTAACAAATATACTAAAGACAGTTAATAATAATCTAACCCATAAAAAAAAGTTTTTATTAAAACTCTTTCTTTCCTAATGCATATGAGTTTTGAATCTCTCCGTGACTGTGCGTGACTTTGCGTGAGTATTTTAAAATTAATCTTTAGTCACAAGACTATGGACCAAGTTTCAGATCGATCGGATAAGGGGAAATGGGTTTTAAATCTCTCTGTGACTGTGCGTGACTATGAGTGACTGTACGTGACTATGCCGAAGTTAATCTTTCTTTACAGCAAGTATATTAACCAAGTTTCAGATTGATTGGATGAGGGACCCCAAAATTAATCTGTAGTCACAACAAGACTATGGGCCAAGTTTTAGATCAATTGGATAAGGGGGAATTGGGGTTGACCCACGACAGTCAGACACAGACAGAGAGTATGACTTAAAAGAAAGAGTTCAAATAAAAGGATTGCCAACTAAATATTAGTCAACTTTCAAATTCCATTAATAGAATTATATTTTTTTTTTCATATTTATTCTTTTTATATTGCCACTCAAGAAAATCTCTTCCAGTTTTATGATTATTTTTCAAATGTATTTGATCTCCACTCATAGAGAGTATTTAGACAAGGGCTTTGTAGTCAGGCTTTTTTTCAATTCTCTTTTGAAGATGCTTCGTAAATCCCCGTGCATTTACATTGTGCGATTTTTGTTGCAATTTCTCTTGATTTTTTTTGACGTTTATTCTCTCAATCTTTTTTATTTGTTCATTCGCAATAAAAAAAAAACAACTTAAGAAACTTTAAATTCATTTGTCAACATTTTATTACTTTTTAAAAAAAATTTTATTGTGCTTAATAAAATCACTTTAAATGTTTTAATAAAATCACTCGTCACTTTGTTGAGACTGGAATAAGAATAAAACAACTTGTCAAAAAATGAAAGAGTGCAGAAAGAAATGTAAAAAAATCTTCAAAAACAGAAAATGTACTTCTTTCTGTCCCGCTTGCTTCTCTACCCCGTTTCTTTACAAACACGAAACGCAAGCCTTTTTGTTTTTCTGGGGTAATGTCTAATCACTAATTCAGGCCAGAATATTGCTGGAGTAGTATGTGGTTTATAAAATGGTAATAAACGTTATTGAAGGCATGTATGTATATCGTTTTCAACTGCAACATTATTGACAAACTTTAAATTTTCTTTCGAATCTGTCCACTTTTTTACGTTTTAATATTTTTTCACATTTTAAATATACAGTATAATATTAAATACTGGAAATTTGTTTAAAGTTGTATTTTACATACGTTTCGTCATCTATTTAAATACGAATGGTTTCATTTTGGGAACTTTATTACTTTTTTTGTTCGTTAATTTTTGTCCCTGAGGGGGTTTGAGATTTTAAAAACCGATTTATGTCATTTCTAGTATTCGCCAAGGCAAATGGTAAGTTGTGCAAAATTATTATTCTCAATATTTTTTCTTTTGTAGTTATGGCTTTGATATTTACTGATAAACTAAATATGTATGTACGTGTTCAGTTTTACATTCTCCAGTCATCAAAAGAATACGAAAATCTCCGGTTTTTTTGTGCTGTGTTTGTAGAAAGCGAAATATTTACGTTCAAACTTGTCAAATTGTTTTCACAAGAAAGCTTCATTTCAATTTTTGTTTGTAATTTTAATTTCTTATACAATTATCAATGTCAGTCATTGACTTTTTTTTAAGTCCATAATTAGTTTCCATTGAGATAACCTTGGAAAAAATTAGAAACATGATTTTGTACATATTCTTAGACAATGTTTACGTTTTACTCGTAAATAGATAAGATTATAAAAACTTTTAATTGTAATACATATGTTTGGGCTGACGTGAAGAACAACTTCGTCTTTCTTTTGTCCATTATTTTCCGAGGTGTGATAAGAATTTTATTTTGTTTATTTATTTGTTCTAAAATTAAGATAACACTGCAACTTAGAACATTGTATTAATCTATTTTAATTTTCTAAATTTTAAGGAATTTTTAGCTGTGTTCAAAATTTCTATGTGTTGGTACATAAACCATAATAAATAACATAATAATGTCGACATATGCAAATACAAATTATGGACCACCAGCAATGGGACAAATGAATATGGTAAATGGCATGCCTCCAGTACCACAAATACAGCAACAGCAACAACATCAACAGCAACAACATCAACAGCAACAACATCAACAGCAGCAACAACAATTTACAAGCATGCCCACCTCAGTGAATGCAAACATTAGTAAATTTATGCCACCAACAATGACATTGGCGGGTAATGCCATCCCAACTGGAACATATGCTCCACCGAGTGTTAATGGTCCACAAAGAGCAACGCCATCAACCAGTCAACAAGAACAACAACCACCTCCTATGGCTAGTAGCCATCTACCACCACATATGAGGCCACCTATTGTAAATGGTCCTGTGCCCGGGATAAATTTAATGTCGAATGGTGCCAGCAATACAGCAGCCGCAAGTGCAAATTCTTCACGGACAGCTTCACCTTCAATTCAATTAAATCAACCACAAAATCTGCCAATTGCTCAGCAACATCAGCAGTTCAAACCCATATTACCTTCTGGTGTAGCAAATCAACTACCACCAACATCAGCAGTAGCAACAACATCATCAGTTCCACCAAATGCCAATAATTTAACGGGCAGTATGCAAAATTTAAATATGAATCGTACGAACGGACCTATGGCACCCATAACCTTAACATCAACTCAGCCAATGCAAATGCCACCAAAAAGTGTCCTTCCACTAACATCTCAAGCACAGCAACCACAGTTTACAAATAATTTTCAGGTAAGTTCGATTTGTAAAACTTTAATACTATGATGAATTATTATTAATATGGATAATTGGATGAGATTCATAAGATGGAACTCGTTAAGAAGCTTTGTATAAATGAATAATTATAAATTTAAATAATTATATTTTTTTTTTTAAATAATGTACGGAAAAACAAAAATTTTACAAGTCCCAAAAGAAATTCCCCATCTAAATTACCATTAGACCCAAAATCATTGATGTGCGAGGGTGAAAATATTTTGTTAAATTAAAAATTGTATTTATCAAGATAAATAGCTAAACCACTTTAGCCAAGGATTCTTCATATTTGTATCCTTTTAAAATAATAGGATTTCTCAAGATCTTCATAATATGCATTTGATTGATTAATGATTTCGTCGTTGCAGCTAATTTTTTTTTTTAATTATTGACCAACACTCATGGGATGCCCCCTACAGAAGCAGTGTATTGTGTTGCTCTCAGGGAAATAGGTTATGGGAAGGAGGAAAGAGTGTGTAGTGTTTGTGGATATTTGATTTAAATTTTATTACATTGTAATTGTCAGGAAAGACCTGTACGGGGAGCTTATTCCACATACGGCTGATAAACGAATTTTCTCTGTAATGCGTTGTGCGGTCAATTGGACAATAGACTACAAAGGGATGTGATCTATTAGAGAAACGGGTAGAGCGAACTGAAACTCGGGCATTTTGAATGAGTTCGCTAATCTCAGAAGAACATATCCCATGGTAGTATCTATAGAACAGTGCTGCATTACCCACATTCCGACGATGTTCTAACGAGTCAATAGAGTCGGATAACCTACTGTCATTACTGAGCACCATTAGCTCCAAAATAGACCTTGAAGCTCCTGCAAATATATGGGAGTTGTATTCCATTTTCGTCGGATGTAAATGGTATATATATTAAGGAGATCAGAAGGAGTGAAGTAATTTTTGCACCGTTTTAGAAAACCAAGACACTTGAATGCTGCTTTCGCCACTTGAAAAACATGCTCGTTCCAACGAACATCACATTGAATTCTGTGCACCCGTGTATTGTCTCGGTGAAAAAAACTTTCTTGGTCAAGTGGTCGTTTTTTTAATCTTCATTGAATCGGTGTAATAATTTGTCATAAAATTCTCCATTTATTGTTTTTACCTTTTGAAGGTGTAACGACGAGTTTTACTCCGGTTGCTAGGGTATAGCTCGCGGGGGTCAGGGTCTTGCAGAAATTTATATTCTTATACGAGAAAGAGAGGAATAAAACGAGTTCTTTCTATGTTTAGAGTATCGTGGCTTATTTATTTTATTTCTGGTTATAATTAATGGTTTACAACTAATATTGGTAATTTAATAATTTATAGGTGTTGGTTGGTACTCTTCCTGGGAGTGAGAGAGAAACCAGGAGTAGACACTTATCTCGTTGTCAAAAGCCTGGACCCTTGTCGTTGTATAGAGAGACCTGGTGAAGACACTTCCTAACTGCGGGGAGAAACCTGCGAAGACACTTCTCTAAACTGCGGAGGAAATCTGCGTAGGCACTTCTCTAAACTGCGGGGAGAAACCTGGGAAGGCACTTCTCTGAACTGCGGGCAATCGGCAATCGACTCCCCGACTTTGGTTGTTTGTTCACCTTTTATAGTATGTTGATGTGGTGAACAATTTTAGAACTCACCTCGGAGTGATGCGTTCATCTTCCTTCTCACTCTAACATATGGTTTAGAGAAATAAATGTGGATTGCAACTACTGGTAGTTACTGCTTTTAAATATGTTAATTTATAAATGATAAATAATCGAGTTTCGTCGGTACAAGGGTAATCAATGGTGGATTATGTTCGCGTACATCGCTATGATCTTTATTTGTCTTTAACCTCATCTTAGCCTTCTTCGATATTGAATCTAAAATGTACGTATTTCTCGTTGGGCTGTATTCTGAAACGATCTTCCGACTGTAATTTCGGACTGCAACATCCTTATGTGTGCAGATGATGTTAAGTTATTTCACAGTTTCAATGGAATAAATGTTCGAATTTCTCTTCAACGTGAACTTGAGTTATTAGTTGAAGGAAATAATGTGAATTTGATGGAACTGAATCTTAAGAAATGTAAACATGGTATTTTACAGAAGGGGGAATAGTATTGGACATCGTTCGATCGTTTGTGGATCTTGGTGTACTTATAGATAGAAAACTTGACTTCATTGGTGTGATTGTTAAGAAGGCAATATCGACTTTTGGTGTCGTTAAAAATATGGCTAAGGAGTTTTCTGATCCAAATGTTACTAAACTGTTTTATACGGTTCTTGTAAGACATATTTTGGAATATGTATCAATAATATGGAATTCAAATTATCAGGTTCACACCTATGTAATTGAGTCTGTACAGAAAAAGTTTTTGCGATATACATATATCTTTACATATAGATATTGCAACAAATAATATTTAGGATCTAAAGATATTAAAATTTTTATTTTATTTTTTACTGATTTTTAAAGGAAAATGGGAGGAAAAAACCTTTATATGATTTAATAAATTCTCCCTGAAAATATTTATGTGCTTATAGGAGGTTTATTAGAAGTAATAGACCTCTATAAGCATATAATTTTCAATTTGGTAATTTCTTTTTATTTTTTCGTTATTTCTCTACATTCTCTTATCTCTCTAATTGTTACTAATCCTTGTTATGAAATCGATAATTTTTTCATAACCTGTTTCTTCATGTAGAAGATTTGTAGGATACCTCCAGGGCTTTTTATTTATCATTTTAAGACATTTGTTTTGTATAATTTGTAAGCGTTTTAGGTGACAGTTGGCGTCACTCCAAATAGGACACGCGTATGGTTATATCGGCCTTATAACACTTTTGAAGAGTAGATTTTTGATTTCGGGGTTTAGAAATAACCTTCTATTTAGTAGTGGCCATAATGCTTTAAATGATTTTATAGCTTTTGTAATGATGCGGCGTTGGTGGAAGATCCGCTTCCGTTTCCCTGAGCCTTTGCTGGTCGCACGTGCTGGCGTAGGGGCCTAGCTCGCCGGATGGGTGGGGTCTTGCTCAGGCCCAGGGAAACCGCACTACAGATTTTCACGTGCGATTAAAAGAAAACTACTGTCAAAAACACGGACGCTAAATGGGACGGATGGCCATACTTACCTTGGGATTGGGGACTAGGTGTTCTGCCCCTTTTGCCCTCCCAACCATGTTACCTCGACTCCATCTTACTTGGAGGTAACCCACTTCAATGATAAGAGTTTGGTTTGGTTTGGTTTTCTACTTTGGGTTTAACAAAAAGGGTCTTTATTTAACTTTAGAAATTCTTAATTCCAATGCCATTTTTGGCAAACAATATTATCGTTAAAAGTTAAATTGGTAGTTGTAATTTTTTTTTTTTTTGAAACATTGTAATTAAAATTTATATTTAGAAAAATTTCAATTTAAATTTATATTTGAAAAAATTTTAGTTTAAATTTATGTTTACGAAACATTTTAATTTTAAATTTATATTTAGAAAAAATTTTTATATTTAGAAAATTTTTATATTTCGAATATTTTATATTTTGCGAATTTTGACATTTCGAAAATTATATATTTATTTAAATTTTATAATTAGAAAACTTTTTTTTTAGGTAATTTTAGAAAAATTTTAATGTTAGAAAATTTTGTTTAATATAATTTTATAAAAAAATTAAGTTTGAATGCGATTTTCAATTCAATGTATTTTTTTTTTTGTTTTAATTAAATTTAGTTTAATTTTAGCTTTAACAAAAAAAAATTTTTTTTTGTTTTAAATATGGTACCATTTTGTAAATTCTCTTAAATTTCTATAATTTTAAATTTAGGTTAAATTTTAAATTTTTATTTCTAGCAAAATTTAATTTTAGGGACATTTTAATTTTAGGAAAATGTTAAATTTAGAAAAATTTTAGGGGAAATTTTAAATTTAGCTTAATTTTTTCCATATTTAGGAAAATTATTTTAATTTATGAAATTTTTAGCTTAAACAAAAGTTGACTTTTAGCACTATTTAATTCTAGGACAATTTTTAATTTCGTAGGAAAATTTTTAATTTTTAGGAAAATTTTTAAATTTTAATAAAAAATTGTTAATAGTAGAAAAAATTTTTAATAGTAGAACAATTTTAATATTACCAAACCTCATATCTAAAAATATTTGATATTTAGTTTAAATTTATAATTAGAAAAAATTTTGATTCATAATTAGAAAAATCTTTAAAAAATTAATTTTAATTTATAGTTAGACAAATCTTAGAAAATTTATTTAATTTAGATTTAAGAAAACATTTTAATTAGTGTATTTTAATTACCGCCATATGGTTGTAGGTGTTGAGGATGAAGCTGCTGCCGCCAGACGCCGTGGTTGTGTGTATAAGCTTGATTGGTTTATGATGTAAACTTTAATTTTATTCCTTAATTTTGTTTTATCAAACGTATCCAATATTTTGTGGTTTTATTTATTTCAGATTATTAATGTATAGTATTTTTTTTTTTTTTTATTGAATGAGTCTTATAAATTAAGTGTAGTATTTTAAAAATAATTATAAATTTTGTTTAATTGTTTTATTTTCACTAATTATTACATTCCTTTAAACTTTCTTTCTTTCTTTATTCTTAAACTTAATTTTTATTTTAAACTTAATTTTGAACTTAAATTTTTTTAGAGGTTTTTCCTCAACCTTTATCTTTCATGGTCACATTTCAACCCTTTCTTTTCAAAAACAAAACTTCAACTCTTCGTTTAATTTTAAATGTCTTGTTAATCAAGCTAAACTTCTTCATTCATTCCTCTGCAGATAAAAACCGGTTTATTAAACAAACAAAATCACCACCAATTCATTGAGAACATTCATATGCATTCATAATATTCTCTAGTATTTATAACACTCCCACTCATATATGACTATGAGAGCAAGTGAGATCAATACAAGAAAATACGTGGTTTGACCAGCATGATTGCATATGAATGTGTTCATGATTTAATACAACACAATGAAGAGAAAAAAAACGCCATAAATCTAAAAAAAAAAAAATGCCATCAACCTATTACCATATAAGGTGTTGTTTACTTGTACATACTTGAACTTGAAAATAATTTCAAGATCAAGGTTATTATTTTTTCTTCTTTCTTATTCTGCCTGTACCAGAAATTCTTGTGCTACAGTGCAGAGCAAAAAAGATCACCGTCACACTTTTTGGCACGTTGCCATAATATGTTGTTTAAATGTAAGCTTTTTGTCCAAGACAACTCCGAGATATTTGACATCGTTAAGTACATTTATGGTATTATTTCCAATAAGAAGATGACGTCTTGGCAGTCTTTTGGAAGATTTGTTGAATGGAAAAATTATTGCTTGGGTCTTGTTTGGATTCATTTTGATTTTCCATTTGTGAAAATATTTACTACAATTTACAAGTCCCTTTTCCATTTTCTTCAGGAGTGCACTTGTAAGTTTGTTTGAAGAAGTTAACGCAGTATCATCTGCGTAATAAGCAATTTTCATATATTTTTGGACTTTAAAATCGGATGTATATATCAAGTAAAGCAATGACGACAAGACTGATCCTTGAGGTAACCCTGAGGTAATGGAGATGATGTTTCATTATTATGAAATAAGTTTACATAGATATTTTGGTATATTTGCATCAAGAAGTTTAAATAAGATGTCATTATGCCAAACGGTGTCAAACGCTTTTCAATATCTAACAATATTAGACCCGTTGAGCGTTTATTGTTTTTATTGGTGAATATTTTATTTTTAAACCTGTTTATTTGGTGAGTAGTGCTATGCTCTTTTTTAAATCCAAATTGTTCTTTAGCAACAATAGAATTGGTCATTACAAATTCACTAAGACGAGAATGTAGTATTTTTTCAAATATTTTACCTAAATTACTTAATAGACTAATAGGTCTATAGCTATTTGGGTTATTTTTTGGCTTATTGGGTTTGTTGACAGCTATAACCTTAGCATTTTTGAAATGGTTTGGGAAATAGTTGAGTTTGATGCAGCTGTTAGATATTATAACCAGTAATTTTAGAGCTTTGAGTGGTAGTTTCTTTAAGAGCAGGTTAGGAACATTGTCTTCAAGAGATGTATAAATTGCAGATTCAGAACTGGGATTTTCCTTCTTAAAATTATTTACTGTTGTATTTATTAGTGTATCTGCCGAACGGTTATAGTTCGAAGTGAGGTTATTTGCTTGGACAAATGTATTTTCCAGGACTTCAGCCTTGTCCTTATCAGATGTTATTTTTGTATTTCCAACTTTAAAGTGAGCGATTTGATTTTTTCCTTTTCCTCGCAAGTTCCTGCTTATTTTCCAAAATGATTTATCACCTGGTTTTAAATTGGATAATAATTGAGACCATTTCTTATTGCGTTCCGAATTAATACTATTATCAATCATGTTGCTTAGAAACTTAGTACATTGATTATAAAAAGTTTGCTCGGCTATATTTGAAGATCGTTAGCTTTTTCTTTTAAAGCTTCTTCTTAGTTTTATATATTTCACAGTACTTTCTGGTAATGTGTAATTATTTTGTTGAGTTATTTTAGGTGTGGTCACATCCCTTGCTTCGAAAACTACATTTATAAATTTTTGGATTTCCTGATCAATAACTACTTTGGTATTGTATATATCCGAATTTAACGTGATTTTATTGTCTAAAAAATTCATATAAATGTTCCAGTTGGTTGCACTATAATCATAATAATTGAGGTCAACCTGCAAGGCCATTGATCTTTTAAGTAATTCATTGTTTTTACGTCTATATTTAAAGCGGAGTTGCTTAAAATAATATCGACTGTGGATGCTTCGCGATTGTGTTGATGGGGGAATAGGGTTGGACTATTAGGATAGTGAAATAAAAAATTGCTTGATTGCTGTAGATTGTTCAGTGCGATTCCTGCCGTATTATTTGAACGGCAATTCCAAGAACAATGTTGGGCAATTAGGTCACCAAAAACTATATTTTCTTTGGTGGAAGGTGTAAGGTTTAAGATATCAGAGCTACTCCTCCTCCTCTAGCATCTGTTCTGTCACTTCTATATAAATAATAATTTTTAAAATAGGGTCTATGATTTTCTGAAAAAATGTTTCATTCAAAGACCCTATTTTAATATTTTCTCGTTCAATTAGTATCTCAAATTGTTTCAATTTAGAAAAGTTTGAAATACCATTAGCATTCAAGTGAAGCATTTTGAATTCGTTTAAATTAGTATAATCCATGGGCGTATTTCACCATAGACATTACAACTTTGATTTGTTGTACTTTTGAAGTGCACCTATGCAAATCATCCATAGCTGTAGTGGAAATATCAAAAAGCTCATCAATGCTAAATAAATCGTTGTTTGTTCTCAGCTGGTTAGCATATGTGGCTTTGCTGTTATTTGTTGTGTTATTATTGATGTTATTATTACAATTTGAGTTGTTTCTTAAATTAGAGAAATCTCCTACCTTTAATTGAAATGAGTTATTTTGTTGTTGTTGTCTGCTATTGTTCTGACTTTTAAAAGTTACTCTTGTTCTAGTTTCCAAATAGAGAGAACGTAACGAACTGTTGATGTCGTTTGCAGAATGATCAGTTCTCTATTTTCCATGTTTTTTTGCAATTGAAGCATGTAAAAACAGCTGGTCTTTTTTCATTTGTGTTAAACGGACACATACTTGTATGATGTTGTTCTGCACATATCATACACGCAGCACTTCGATGGCAATGTTCACCGCCATGGCCATACATTAAGCAGTTCTAGCATTGAGTTGGTTTGTTCCTGGATTTAGATTTGTACTTTTTCCAAGAAATTATAATATTGGAAATTGTTCTTACGTGTTTTGTTAAGTCAGTTGGATTAAAATTTTTACGAACAAACTTTGTAAACTGCATTGTTGTTCGAACTGAATTTGGTGACTATTTCAGCCACGGAAGAAGGGGATAGGTTGTAGTTTTTTAGCTCTTCGGTGATGTCCTCAGTTTTTATGCGGGGTAAACCGTGTAAAAAGGTTGTGCATAACCTATTATCTTTGGAGCCATATGAATGAAACTCCATCTTACTCTCTTTAAGAATTTGCTTGTAGCATTAGTACAATTCTTTACTTGGAGCAAAAATTTTGGTACCAATTGAAGTACGTTTGAAAATACAATCTTTACCAAGTAGTTTTTGTATTTCTGTATATGAGGCGTTAGCTTCGACAACAATAGGTGGAGGTTTGTGTTGTTTAACATCGTTAATATTTGATACCAGAGTTACGTCCATATCACTGAGGCCAGCAAACAGGCTAAATCTGTTGCTTGAAGTTGACGCGATGTTCGGGTTAACAATACCCGGAGGAAGTTTTGTCATCTTCTTGTTCGCAAGGAGCTTTCTTTTTGATGAAGATTTGGCCCCTCGGACCATCGTCAACTTTTTATTCCTCTTTTAAGCTGAATTGACTACCACGTGAGTTCAAATGAGATCAAGAATAGGCAATTGCAAAAACAAAAATATACACTTGTTTTTAATTTTAAATAGTTGTACTCTAAGCGCTTTAATTATTTACACGACCGTTCGTAAAGAGAATTTGATTCGAACTGGACCACCAAATAACAACTGTATGCCAAAGTACACGAATAAAAAGAGAACGAAATGTTTAAATGAATAGCTAAAATATTTCAGGGCCTACGTAGGATTCTATATTCCCCAATGCATATTCTATTAGCTATAGATTTAACCTGAGTAACGAGTGACGTATTGTGTATTCACATACTACTTACTAGTTATTTCACAGAGCTTTTTAGTATCGTGTTGACTTGATTTGGGTAAAAATAAGATTTTCTAGGCAATATATTTAAAAATAATCACTAATATTGATTTATGTCTGAATTTAAAATGATTTAACTGTATTTGTATGTTTAGAATAACTTCAAAACATCAGCTTTGAATGCCCAACCACGACCTCCAATTGCAGCTCCAACAAATCTTCCCTCAAACGTTCCTGGTGTACCTCCGAATAGTCGTTCACTTCAGCCGGGACAGTTAAACACTCAATGTCCCCCAACGAGTGGTGTATATGGTACATCTCATTCTACCGTTATGTCTTTTCCACAAAGTCCTTCACAAAATGCCAACTATTCGAACACACCTAATGTGAGTGGATCAATTGCTGGTGCTCCTTTCAACAGCAATTCGGCTCAACAAAATCAATTGAATAATAATCAATCACAAATGGGTCAACAGCGAAAACCTATGTATCCAACTAATCAACAACTGCCCACCATGATGCAACAGCAACAACAACCGCAGCCACTACCACTGCAACCGCAACAACAGCCATATTCTGCCGCCTATAATTATCAACAACAACAACAACCACAACACACTGTTGGAGCTTTTCAACAGCCTGGAATATTTAATGGTCAACGTAATACCGGACCCTTGCAATATCAAAACCAAAACCAATCCTATTCCCAACAGCAGCAGCAAACTGGTCAATATCCTCAAGGTAGTAGTGTTCTGCAACATGGCTTTAATCGCTTATGGGGTCAGGATACTATTGATCTTATGCAAAATCGTCATATTTTATCGCCGGCTACTTTATCACCACCCAAAATCGTTTTACACAATCAATTTCACGAATCTATAAATTGTAATCCCAAGTAAGTATAAATTCGAAAATATCGAACGTTTCATTAAAAAAAAAAAAAAAACAACAAAAACAACAATTGTGTTTTTCTTTCTTAGCATCATGCGCTGTACTTTAGCTAAAATACCAGAAAGTAATTCTTTATTGCAAAAATCTCGTCTGCCTTTAGGTATTCTAATTCATCCATTCCGTGATATCAATGTAAGTGCACCTACTCCTGCTTTTTCGTTTTTTTTTTTGTTTACTAATTTTTAATATTTGTCTTTCTGATTACAGAGCCTCCCAGTTATTCAATGTCCGAATATTGTGCGTTGTCGTTTATGTCGTACATATATTAATCCATTTGTTTACTTTGTCGATAGTAAAATGTGGAAGTGTAATTTATGCTACAAAGTCAATGAATGTAAGTTGTTATTTGATATCTGAAAAACTGTGGTTAATTCCATTCAGAGAAAAAATTAGCAATATCTAAGCACTTTTTGCCAATTTATTACAAATTTGTTAATGCTAACGGTTTGTCAGTGTGTGCAAAGAGGGCTTGGTCAATAATTGTTATTCAAAATTTTCACCTTCTGCCCTCTACTTTTGGTGAAAATTATAGTTTTTTTTTTGTTTTTACTAAATTCGTTTTATTAGATTTGTAGTCATTTTCAGACATATTGCAATTAATACTGTAATTAATATGCAAATTTGAATTTTGATTCACTGTATTCTTAATCGGACCGGTTTCTGGCATTTCAGCCTCCATCAGCGATTTATTGAACATTCTGATAATTAATTATTGGTGTGTATCGTTGACCTGTTGTTGTTACTTAGTGTTGTTTTAATTCGGCTTAAGGTCATATAATTAAAATAAAACTAAAGTTTTTTTAATTTTTAATTTTATTATTTATTTTGTCGTCCAATATTTCGGCCAGACTTTCTGGTCTTCATCAGGGTACTATTTAAATAAATGACGCGACTTTAAAAAATTATAAGTCTTTACTGGTTCACTTGTTCTTACTTAAATGATAATTGTTATGTTATAATTCGTTTTACATTTTATGTGTACAGTGGATTTTTCTTACCGATTTAAATTTGATTTCTTTTACAACATTCGCAGTGCCTGAAGATTTCCAATTTGATCCGGCTACAAAAACATATGGTGATGTTACTCGTCGCCCTGAAGTACGTTCTAGTACAATAGAATTTATAGCACCGTCAGAGTATATGGTAACGACTTGCAACCAAAATATGTAAATGAAGCTTAGTTTTTTTTTAATAATCTATATGTTTACAGTTGCGTCCACCACAACCAGCTATATATTTATTCCTATTCGATGTATCAATTATTGCCCAACAATGTGGCTATTTGGAAAATGTGTGTACAATGCTATCGAAACATTTGGAAGATATGCCAGGGGATGTACGCACCCAAGTTGGTTTTATTGCCTACAATAGCAATGTACATTTCTATAGTATGGCTGAAGGTTACAATCAACCACATGAGATGACTCTTTTGGATATAGAAGGTATGACTTGTTCGGTTTGTTCTGTTTTATGTATTTTTTTTAAATATTATTTTACCGTTAATGTTGCTTTGTTTGTTAGATCCATTTTTACCACGGCCCGATAATTTACTGGTTAATCTTAAGGAGTGCAAAGAGTTAGTAAAGGATTTACTAAATCAATTGCCAACGCGTTTTGCTGAAACTCACGATCCTGGTTCAGCATTGGGTGCAGCCTTACAAGTAGCTTTTAAGTTAATGGTGAATATTTTGGAAATAATAATCTCTGAAGCATTTAGTGATTGGAATTTATTTAGCAAGCGTCTGGTGGTCGCATAACCGTATTCCAAACGTGCCTTCCCAACAAGGGTCCTGGTGGCTTAGAGGCTCGCGAAGATCCTAATAATCGTTCCGCCAAAGATGTTGCTCACCTTAATCCAGCTACAGATTTTTACAAACGTTACGCACTCGAATGTTCTGGCTATCAAATTGCTGTTGATCTTTTCCTATTAAATCAACAATACAGCGATTTGGCAACAATATGTATGTTAACAAGTAAAAATGTATTATTAAGATTTATTAATGTTTTGTATGTGTATGTGTGCGTGTGTGTGTGTGTATGTGTGTGTGCGTGTTTATTTTTAGCTGGCATTAGTAAACACAGTGGTGGCTGTGTACATCATTTCCCCTTGTATCAAACGACTAAACCACAAATGGTGGACTCATTGAAACACTGCTTGAAACGTTATTTAGTACGTAAGATTGGTTTCGAAGCGGTTATGCGTATACGTTGTACACGAGGTCTTCAGGTGCATACATTCCATGGTAATTTCTTTGTACGATCTACGGATTTGTTATCGTTACCTAATGTTAATCCCGATGCTGGTTATGGCATGCAGGTGAGTTTTCAAATGATTTGGACAATTTGACCTTCAATGATTGTTCGTTTCTTCAATGTAGATTTCATATGAAGAGACTTTAACGGATGTTAAAACTATATGCTTCCAAGCGGCCTTGCTTTATACCAACAGCGAAGGTGAACGTCGTATTCGCGTGCACACTGCATGTCTGCCAGTGACGGCTTCTTTGCCTGAAGTAATGCATTCTGCTGATACGGAAGCAATAATTGGTTTACTTTCAAAAATGGCTGTTGATCGGTCCATTACTTCAAATATAGCCGATGCACGTGAGGCATTCATTAATGCCACCGTAGATATTTTAAATGCGTTTAAAGTCGCACAAAACTTACCATCCGGACAGTCTGGTACTCTAATAGCACCGCGTAGTTTGGCCCTAATGCCGTTATATATTCTGGCCTTATTGAAACATGTAAGTATCGCTGCAAGTGTTCATTAACAAAAAGTTAACACAGTCCCTAATATTGTGAGATCTTTACCCAATTTCATTTAGCCTGCCTTTCGTGTTGGCACTAGTACACGTCTCGATGATCGTGTATTTGCTATGGACTGCATGAAGACACTACCATTAGATCAACTGATGAAATTTATCTATCCGGAATTCTATAACATTGATGTATTATTCTACAATAATCAAAATTCAAATGCAAATACAACGGGCGACGATGGTGACGATGACGATGATTTGCCAGATGTTCATCGTTTACAATTATCAGCGGAATAGTAAGTTCTAAGTTATTTTTTTTTTCTTTTAATTTAACATATGTAATTGACAATGCTTTTCTAAATTACACCTGGAGTATTCAATATTTAGTATGCAAACTTTACCAAGATTATAAATGATTAATTTCTTTCCAGTTTGGATTCACGCTCAATATTCTTGATGGACTGTGGTACAATAATAATAGTATATGTGGGACTTAATGTACCAGTTCACATATTAGAAAATTTGTTTGGTGAGTGAAAGTCGAATTATTTTTCATTTTCAAATGTGAATTCAATTGATTATTTATGTGTAATTTTATAATTCGTCTCCATTTAAAATTCAAAATTAATTATTTATCCCCATTAGGTATAAAAGCTACAGCTGAATTACCAGATTATTATTATGGATTGCCAAATGTACAAAGTCCGGAAAATGATATACTGAAACGTTTTATAATGAAATTGAATGATGAAAAACCGTATCCACCAATTGTACAGATTATAAGGTAAATAAGCAAAAAAAAATATATCGGGTGTACAAATAAGTTTCTGCCCGTTGTTTTAATCAACGTTATGTTTTATTCGAAGTATTGTCCATTGCTTGCCACTACTTTTTCCCATCATACGGATACTACGTCGAAAGAATGTCTCATCTTTTGAGACTATCCATGAATCTGCTGCTCAGATTGAAACAAATGGAAAACTGAATGAGCAACGTCTAGTGAAAATGGTAGGCGTTGTAAAAACAGTGTTTCCAAACAGGTTTGGCCGGCGCCGTGGAAGAGCATTATCATGAGAATAACTTTGACGGGTCCGGAGTAGTATTGGTCCCGTTTTTCCTTGATTGTTCTGTTCGACTCAATCTTATCAGTTTTGTTCGATAGACAGCCCCAGTAGTGATTTCGGTTTTAGCAACTCATAATACACGACTCTAAGCTGATCCCACTAAATTCACAGCAAGAGCTTTTTTCCAGGAATCATGGTCCCCAAGATTTCTTATTATACCCTATACCACTACCTTTGTGCTGCTGTTTGTAACTACCAAAAATATTTGACCTAGACCCATCTTTTTTCATACCGATCGAATGAGAATCACTAACTGATTCGATTTAACGATGTCCGTCCGTCCGTCCGTGTGTGTGTCCATGTAAACCTTGTAATCAAACGGCAGGTCGCAAATAGGAATATATTTTGACGAAATTTGGTATATAAGCTTTTATCGGCCATAGGATGAACGCTATTGAAATTGGTGAGATCGGTCCATGTTCAGACCTAGCCCCCATACAAATGACCCCTATGAAATCGATATAAATTGCCATAAGATCCAAATTGTCATATAGATCTTACTCAAATTGGGTTTGTATGCATTTATTACATCCATTAATGAGTAGTCCAAAAATGATCCCTATGGGACAACTCTTAGTCATAGGCCCCATATAGAGCTGCTTCCCTAACTTCACTTAAATCTATCAAAAAACAAAAATATTGCACTGATTCTTCTCAAATTTTGTTTGTATATATTTTTGCAAAATACAAGAGACTTTACCAAACATAGTCAGGATCGGTCCATTTTTGGCCCATATAGATATAGCATCCGATATGAACTTTTTCATATCTGCAGCCGAAAAAATTAATAAAAATCCCACTCAAATTTGGTTTATGCTTATTTTCTATGTCCAGTTAGTTTGGCCTATGTGATAGGGTCTCTAAACGCATGGTATAGGGTATCATATAGTCGGTCTAGACCGACTATAATTTTCTTACTTGTTTTTTGGTTATCACGGATCCATTTTTCATCACCAGTGATTATACGATGCAGAAAACCTTTTAGTTTTTTCTTGACACGCAGCTTTTCATATGTTGAAAATCGGAGTCAGTACATATGAAATCAAATTTCGTTTGATCGTGGAACGATCTTTGGCCAATGGGGGGAAACTTATTTGAAAAATAAAAAAAAAAAAATAATAATAAATATATCGAATATAAATGAAATTATTCAGGCTTAAGATCAAATGTTTTTACTTTAAAGCAAAATTATTAGAAAGTGAAAAGTGAAAAATTTTAGTTAAAAGAAAAATAACAATGAATTTTCACTGGTAAACATTCTGATTAAAACTGATTAAAAGAAAATATTTTTGTTATATCAACAAACAGCTGTCTTTTGTTTACACAGTATAAGTGATGGTTACTTTGTAAGAAGGGAATATGGAATAACTTTAATATTTTCTTACCGATTTTAATTTTATATACCATATTAGAAAGATAAATTTATATTGATTATGATTCTGTACTCACTTGGTTGAAAAAAATACACTTAAGAAAATTGTTCTTAAAAAACTTTGCAGAGCATGTTTTTTTTTCGTTTAAGGTATATTTCTAGGGGGAGTTACGGTCAAAATTCGCAAGTTGCCAAAATAAGGAACACCCTAATGAGTACACATTATACACAATCCCGATTGTTTCAAAGTTGTGTTAATATTTTGGTTTGTTTTATTGGAACATTTTAAATAGTATAACTCTTTGTTTAGTTTGGTTTTGGCAATGGTATATGAATTTAACGTTTTATCAAGCAAACTATCTACTACTTGACTGCAGTTGAGGTTTGGTAATTCTTCCAAAATTGCTGTATGACCTCGCCTAATTCGTCCGATACGATATGATAGTATTTATTTATTTATTTATTGGAAGTATTTTACAAAAAATTAATTTCTAAAATGCTTAAAAAAAAATAGTGCGGGCTCACTAGGCCATTACACTATATATGATTTATTTAAACTTCATTTAAGACCTTGGCAGATTTTAGAATATTCTTGATTTTTTTGATTGAGTCCATGTTGTTGGGGTTGAGAACTTCTTCTAACGCTTCGTCGGTGGAAGTTAGCGGGCATTCTACAAATATGTGGTTGATTGTGAGTCTTTCGAAACAGTGATTACATTCGGTTGGTTGTGTGCGTTCATAGTAATGTTGTGTGGTGAATCTTGTAGTCCCAAGTCTAGTTCGTGCTATAATAATACAATCTTCTCGACTTAGGTTTATGTTGTAGGACGGTCTGGTTATGCTGCTATTGTGTGATCTTAAAAAGCAATTGGAGTTATTCCATTGCTGTTGTAATAGTTCTTGTTGGAGATTGCTATGAAAGTTAGTTATCACTGATATTAGTGGCGGTACTTCGATTATTAATGGTCTGTGTATAGCGCTTTTTGCAGCTGCATCGGCAAATTCGTTTCCTGGTATTCCTATATGACCAGGAACCCATAGAATAATTACTTTATTTTGCAGAAGAATATCCTGCAAAATGTATTTTCTAGACTCACTTTCTGGTTTTAGCGATTTTACTGCGCTGAGACTATCAGTGCAAATAAGAGTTTTTTGTTGTTTTTTGGATGCATAGTCAACCGCATATCTTATAGCTGCTAACTCAGTTGAGAATATACCAGATTGGTGTAGGAGTATTGATTGCTGAATGACTTTACAGTTACCATTTTTTTGTTGGACTGCAGCGTACGAAGTATTTCCATTCGAAAATGATCCATCAGTGAAGATTGTTATGTTTGCTTTGTATTTTTCTTTTTCCCTTAAATAAAGTGTTTGAAACATACTGGGGTTCATTCCATCGTTCTTTATTGTATTTAGTGAGGTGTTTGTAATTAGGTTTATGTCAGATGCACTATAGAATGTGTTGGTGAGTGCGGCTTCTTTGGCAGTGGTATTTCAATTTCTCTAGCATATTTAATTATGTTTCGAAGACCACAAGGATATGATAATTCATAATTCTCCATAAATTCCCATAAATTTTCGTGAAGTGCATGATTTGAATTTATTAGCCCTTTAGCTAACATTTTGATTGATCGTTTTTTTTAAATATATTCGAAATCGTTAATGTTTGCTTCAATTCTTAGGGCGTCATTAGGCGTTGCCTGAAGAATGCCAGTAGCTGTACGAAAGCATCGGTTTATACTTGCATTTATTTTCTTGATGTTGGTTTGTGATGTCCACCCGTACATTGTGATGCAATGTTGGATTGATCCTTCAGTTAGTGAACGGCAAATGGATATGGCTGTTTCCAAATGTGGTCCTTTTCGCTTGGTGCAAATGATTTTCAGAAGATTGTTGGTTTTTTTTTAATCTTTCTATAATATTTTTTTTATGTGTGTTCCAGAGAAGGTTTTTTGTGAAGGTGATTCCGAGGATTCTCATATCTTTTTTTACTGGAACGGATGTTTCTCTGATTATAATAGGTGACATATTACATTTGTACTTTCTACAAACATGAAGCGCTTCGCATTTGTTTATTGGGATTACGGCGCCAACATCATTGGTCCATTCATGTATAACTGAGTCGCAAAGATTTAAATTTGAAGTTAATTCTTCATGTGATCCAGAGGCCACAGCGAATATGTTGTCAGCATAAATGGAGATATGGAATTGATTTGCTTAAGTTTACGGAGTAACGAGTTTACATATGCAGTGTATAAAACCACTGATAATGGTGATCCCTGTGGCACCCCATTTTCCAGTTTGTGGGAGTGGAGAGGACTCCATCTACTCTTACTATAATTTTTCTATGAGAAAGGAAAGATTTCATTAATTTGAGTAAGTTTTTTGGAACACCCCATTTGTACAGTTCTTCTATGATTGCAAAGTCAACTACTTTATCGAACGCTTTTTCCAGGTCTTCTGACAAAATAATGGTATGTTTGTTTTCTCTAATATTCTTTTTGATGTGTAAAACATCTATACGCGCAGGGGGGTAAATTTCTATTTCACAATACAATCACAAAAACAGCGTAACTCATATCGGTGTGAGCTGAAGCAGATAACGCTGTGTGACTTATGATTGTATTGGTGAAAAAGTTATGATATAACATTGTTTTTTATGCCACTTTTTTAAAAAGCGTCATCTATGTATCACTTATATATGTATGTTTATATTGGGACATTTTTAACGTTTACAGCAAAGGGTTGTTGAATTAGCTGAAACAGTTTTTGCTATAAGTGATACATAGATGACGCTTTCTGTTTGATTTTAAAAAATGACATAAAAAAATTTAGATGTTTACACATCTTCCCTGTGATCGGACTCACATGATTTTTTATTTGACTTTCAATTTGGTGACATAGGCTGAAGACTCCTCTGTTGGGAAGATATGCATGTTGTTCTTTGGATATGCTGTTATTGCAGTGTTTCCAAAGTCTTTGTGAGATAATTCTGTCTAATACCTTGGATGTGACGGGCAGTAACGATATTGGCCTATATCCTTCAGTACTATTTGGATTTTTTCCTGGTTTTGGAATTGGAGATAGAATTGCTTGTTTCCACCCATGTGGATAAATTCCCTTATTAATGATGTTTGTGTAAAGTTTGCATATTCTATGTTTGAACTCGATTGAAGAGTTTTTTATCATCGAATAGGTTATTTTATCCAATCCAGGTGAAGAGCCCTTGCCTTTTCTTAAAGCATTTTGGAGATCGTTAATTGAGATAGGTTTACTTAAAATTGTAATTTCATTAGGGTTGATTGGAAACGCATCAATGTTGAGTTGAATCTTTTTGCTTATTATGTCGGGGTGAAAGGATTTATCTGATCCAATCGAACACCAGGTTTCAGCGAAGGCATCTCCTATGTACATACTTAGGATGTGAGAGTATTTCGTTCTCTAGGTATAATGATGGAAAGCTAACTGATCTGGAGCATGTTATTTTTTAACTTTGTTCCATAATGTTCTTGAGTCTAGAAAAGGGTTAATGGAGTTTACAAAATTTGTCCAGGTTTTACGTTTAGCTTCTCTACAGGCTTTTCGTACTTTCGCGCATGTTTTTCTATAATTTATAAGAGTCAGTTAGGTTGCCTCTTCTTCTGAAATGTCTCCAAGCTACATTTTTTTCCTTGATTAATTTGGCAATATTTGCATTGAACCATAATGGACTGTTTTGGTTGATTTGATTTGGTCCTTGATTTACAGGCATGGTTTTGTTTGCAGCATTTCTGATTATTTTTGATATCACCGCAGCTTCTTTGTTTATATTATCAGTTATCGGTATAGAATTTGACAATTCGAAGGTTTTCTGGGAAAAACCAATCCAATCTGCCAACTTTTCGTTAAATTTTTTGACGTATTTTATGTGGATGCTGCTATTGGTACCATTTTCCATAAATATGGGGAAATGATCACTCATATCATGATTGAGACACCGCCAGTTTAGGGAAAGAGCAAGTTCATTTGTTGCCATTGACACATCTATTGCTGTTAACGTTTGTCTAGTGCTTAATAGAGTAGGGGAGCCATCGTTTAGGAAAGTTATATTTCTTTCATTCGCAAAAGTTTCCCATAGGTATCCAGCCCTTGATGTAATTTGGGAACCCCATAATGTATTTTGGGTATTAAGGTCTCCACATATAAGATGGTGACCAGAATTAAATTTGGGTATGGTATTTAATAATTCTTGATTTATTCTTGTATCGGATTCTTTATATATGTTTGTGATATGTAGATCTTCAATTCCGCGAAGAGATATGGTTTGGTGAAGAAGGTCACCTACTGAACTTGTATGTAGTGTGACATTAAGAGAGTTATCTATCAGTACTGCTATTCCTGATTTAGCATAAGAATATTCTTTGTTGTGATGGAAGATTTTATAATTTGGTAAATGAAGTAAATTTTTATTTCTTTCTACAATATGGGTTTCTTGTAATATTATAATATTTGGTTTGTGTTTGTGCACTAAAAATTCTAAAGCAAATTTGTTGTTTAGGAAACCTTGAATATTCCATTGTATAATAGATAGATTCAGTCCTAAATTCATAATGATTTTGTTGGTATATAAAAGTAAAAATATATAAAAATATAAAAAAAAAATAAATGAATAAAAAGAGGATTTATTTTCCTTTTTTTTTTCTTTTCCGCTGCTATAGTTTGGTCTATCTGTTTTTTAATGTCATTGTTATTTATTTATTTATTTATTTATTTATTTAAATAAATTAAGATAACTTATTATTAAGCAGTGGCTACGGTGGCCTTAAGCTAATGGTGTATATTAGGATTTACAATTCTACTGATAGGAAAATAGTAAGTATTAGATATATGTTTTAGATTATATGATAAGATACATTTTTTAGGGATACTAATGAATTATAATTTTATTTGAAGTTTAGTACAAGTATATACATATATTTATATGTCTTTGCTTATATTGTTACTTTTTAGAAATTTTGTTAATATTATCATGTTAATTATGGAAGGTTTAGCAAGGTACACTATAGGGTTCATTTCAAAGATTTGACGTCGACTTGCTTCAAATTTGGAACATTGTAGATCGCTCGAGAGTATGGAGATAATGCTGCTCCTGGCGATGCTTCCGCTTCTTTTGATTGGGTTTTTCTTCTTGGTGTGATATTACTTGTTTCTGTATTGCTGTCGATTTCCATTTTATATGTTTCGTTTTGGATTTGGTGTTCTTTATTAAATGTTAGAGATGATGTTGATTTTATTTGTTGATTTTTTTTGTATGTTAATTGCTGTTCTTGAATGTTTTTTATTTCGGATGATATTTGTTCTTTTGTTTTTTGTATGTTTGTTGCTGTTATAGAGTTTTTTGTTTCTGTATGGGAAGATTGCTTTTCGGATTCTTTGGGTAATTTGGTGTTGTTGGTTTGATTTTGTTTTTGGTGTTGGTTATTGTTTTGGTTTGATGTTTCTATTTCGATTGTTGTATTGTTAGTTTTTACAATATTAGCAAAGGTAGGTTTTTGGATATATTTGGTGAAAATTTGATGTGCTTCAGGATTGGAATTGTATGTTTTCCATGCTTCTCTTATTGTACAGCGTTTGTTTATTTTAATTTTCAATACAGCTTTGTGTTTTAAAAAAGATGGACATGTTGGTTCGTATGATGCATGGGTTTCTACATTGCAGTTCACACAATATTTCCTTTTGCATGGGGTGTGAGGGTAGATTTCTCCACATTCTTTGCATAATTCTGCGTTTCTACAACGATTCTTTGTGTGTCCAAGTTTTTGGCAAGTTTTGCACCTCATTGGGTTTGGAATATACTCATTCACTTTTACTCTTTCCCAACCTAGTTTTATATACTCTGGGAGTCGTATTAAATCAAACGTGATAATGGCTGCACCTGTTGCCACACTATTATTGTTATTGTTATTTTCAATGTTTTCATCTTTGTCACCTTTTCTCATGATTTTTTTAATTTCTACTACTTTTTGGCTTTTTAGGCCTGTCAAAATCTCTTCTACTGAAAGATCAATTATTTTTTTTGAATATATTTTTCCTTGTACATAATTCAGAGTTTTGTGGTATGAAATTGTTACTGGGATTGTGTCGATATATTTTGCTTTCATAAATTTTTCAGCAACTTTGAGGTTATTAGTTTTAATAAGAAGGTCGCCTGATTTTAGCTCAACTACGTCGGTATAATCTTTGGAGATGAAATTTAAACCTTTTTCTATTTGGAATACATTATAGGAAGATAGAGGCTTGAAAGGTGACTCAGTGTTAACGCTGGTCGATGTTGAAGGCTTGAGTGATTCCTTATTAATGTTTGTCGATATGATGAGGTAACGTGGTATGTGGTCATCGCACTGTCTGGTTTGGGGTAGAGGTATAAAATCATCGTTACGATAGCGCTTACTTCTGGTAGAAATGTCTTCATCAGAACCAAGGTCCCTGAACCTATTATAGTTCAGGGGGTGCGAACCGTTCATATTTGGGCGGCTCGACCCTTAGGTTTTTTTTTTTTTTTTTTTGTTTTCCTCTTGTTTGTTAGTTATTTTCAATGTAAGAAAAAAATGGAAAAAAGACACGATTTTTTTTTTTTTTTTTACGCGTATGTATAGAAAAAACAACAAAAGACCGTTAACCGAAATCAATGCAAGAGAGAAAATAGACTTCACACGGCAATTGCCTAAGCAAGACTGGATATGATAGTATTTTGTTTTATCGAGTTCAAAAATCATTTATGCGATGCGCCAACGTAAACGGACGGAGTCAGTGAGTCAATATAATTATTGCTTAAAATAAAGAAAAAACATTTGATCTTAAGCCTGCTGAATTTCTAACGCAATCATTAAGATCGAAAATAAGAATTGAAAAAATAAAAATAATAATAAATTATATTGAATATATATTTGATATCATACATCGTTGTTTTCTTTTCTATTCTAGGGATACAAGTACAGCCAAACCGCAGTTAATTGAAAAATTAGTTGATGATCGCAGTGAATCTAGTTTATCATATTATGAATTTTTGCAACACATACGGACTCAGGTTAAATAATAGCTTAGTATTCGAAAGATAAGTTGAAATTATTTAAATACATACTATATACATATAAAGAAGAAACTCCTAAAAAAGAAGGAAAAAAACTATACAATTTTAATGTTATGATTTATATAAAATATAAGAATGGACATTGTTTTAGGTCCGATATAAAAAAAAACATAAAAAAGAAATATAAGAAAATTGCATTAAGTTATTTGTTTGGTACGACATAATAATTATTTAAGTGTATTTGTTTATTAAGTTGTAAATGTGTTTTGTCGGTATTTTATTCATACATTTTTGAATATTAATTGAAATTATGATTTTTTTTTTTTTTAATTTAGTAGTTTTTTTAACAACATTTAAACCTTCAAAATGCAAATATTGCCTTTATTGACAATATACTTTTTTTTCATTTAATTTTGTATAAAACTAAGTGTTACTGGTAAGCAACGATATATATTTAGCTTACTAGAAGCTATTGCAAAAGGATGTTAAAAAATAATTCCTTTTTGTTCGTAGATATGGTGGAAAAATAGTGTCAAATTAACATTTACTTGAGGATTGCAAATGTTGTCCAAACACTACTCTCAATGATAAAACGAACTGAAAATATGAATTTAATATGTTTGTGCTATTTAAGAATATATGAATAAAACAAAACACCCAAAATATGTAATAAATTGAAAATGAAAAGAAAAAAACGTGATAAGAATTTAAATTAATAAACTTTTAAACACGCTTGTGTTATTAACAAAACAAGAAAACAATACTAATAATTATAATAACAATAAACGAATGACATCGGTGTTTGCACTGATTTTTGTATAACGATATATATGATGCGTGTGTATGCAAGGTGGTTATTTTATTCTTTAACTCACATATATTTACTTTAAGATTAGATTATTTTGTTTTAATTTTTTTTTTAATATCGAAAACAAGTCCTTAGGAATATATAAATATTAATTATACACCCAAGCATTCAAATGTTTAAAATCCAAATGAAGAAAATTGACGTTGAACAAAAATATCTCTGTATGTCTCAAAAATATTTATCATTGCACCGATTCATAACTTTACTAACTTTTCAAGCTAATTAAAAAAAAACCCAAATTCTAGGTATAAATGCTGGTTGTCTGTATCGAAATTGCCATTTTACTGAAAAATGTCTTATTCTAAATGTGTACATTAGGCTTATAATTGTTTTGGCAATAAAGTCCCAAGCAAAACCTTATTTTTACGTCAATTTAAAAAAAAACCACGTACCGAAAGCGATTTTAAAAACGCTTCAAAAAGTTTAATTATTTATTTCTTAAATAATTTATTTTTTAAATCTATTGTAATTCGTAACAATAAGTGATCATGACTAAATATTGAAAGAAGGAGAAAAAATGGCCATATCGTCAAGCATGTGTGACATAATTGCAATTGAAAATTTTTCATTAAGGACTGAAAAAATCTTAAGAATGTTAAGTGAAACATTACTTATGCAATAAAATCGCGATTAGCCACACTTTCGTATGATAATAAACTCAGTATATTATATATTAAAAAGAAACTGCAAAATTATGACATTATTCCTAAATAATGTAACGAATTCACCATATTTTCGTGAAAAAAATAATGGGAAACGAAGATAATATAACAAACGCCTAAAAATAAGTAAATCGAAGTAAATTTTTATTTTTTAAATAATATGCATTTATTAAAGACTATCATCGCGAAAAAGTAATATCACTAATCTTAGGATTTTTCCATGCCCTACAAGATTCTGCCTTTGGAGTTTTGATATTTGCACAAAAAAAAAAAAAAAAAAAAAATCAGGCTTAACAAAAATAAAAACTAAATAGAGCTTATTTCAAATTTTAATTTAGAAGTTTTAAACCATTTTAAATTATTCCAAAACAGATTATAATGTTGTAAATAAATGTTGTATGAATACACAGTTGTGTAGCGTACCCTTTAAAAAATTATTCGATTTTTAGAATCAGGACAAAATGAAAGCATATAAGTAAGCATCTGCAGTTGTTAGAGCTTATTCTTCTCCCCTGCGAGGAAGCAGGTTTGTAGGCTAAACCTTTAAAAATAAACAAAACTAGTGCTTTTACGAAAAATTCGCCATCCAAAAGTCATGTTTTATATAAACAGCAATTACTTATTTTGTTTCCCTTACACATGTGCTTGTTGAAAGTTCTGTTTTTTCACATCTGTATGTTGTACGAGTAGTGACAAGTTTTAGTTGCGTTGAAATAGCGCTATTGTAGTATGGCGTTTTGAATTTTGTTAATAAAATCACTAATTCTAATTGTGCATGTTGATTGATGCAGTACAACAGAATCAATAAAAAAAACATCTTGATATTTAATTTTTCTTAATTAGGACGATTTGCGTTTTAGCCAACGATATACTTAGTTTAGATTTAAGACAGTTTAAAACTGAATATATCGGTCAGTTTCTTCTTTAGTAGACTTTCATGCACATTAATATATTGTTGCTTTAAAAGCTTTCTGTGCATATAACGGAATAATATTTATTCTTCTAATAAAGGTTTTAAAATAATTAATAATTTTAATATTATCTATTATTTCTGCTTTTCATGTTTGTTCGACACTTCAAAAGTTAGAAAAAATTAAACAAAATATTATTCTTGCATGATATTATGTTGTATATCTAATTTTATATTTGAGGAGAATCTGGTCGTGATGTGGTGAAATGTAAGAAAACATATTTTGCCATACATGCCACATTGAAATAAAATCCCGATACAATGGACTAAAATATATGATGTAGATTTACCTTTTGCCTGTTTAGTTCTGTAATATAGGTTTTTTGAGCTTATTTAGTAAAGTCACTTCTATAAATTATTTTATTTATGTTTTCTATCTCAAATTGCATTTTACCTTCTTTTTTATTTTTATGTAAAGCTTGATTTTTGCAAATTATTTCCTTTTTATTTATTAATTTGTTATTAAATTATTAATGTTTTATTTATTGTTTCTCGACGACTGTATATTTATTACCTGAGCTAAAAGCTTAATCTTTCTTTTTTGTTTGTTATGTTTATAATTGATGTATGTTTAAAATCTAAAAACAATTCAACAAAAACAAAGTAAAGTACCACGTACTACTTAAAAACAAATTAAATCAGTTTTAATTCTTAAGATTATGATAAATTATTAATATATAATATATATAAAAAAAGAAAACAATTTTGTTTTAAAATATTGTATGTAGGTATGATTAGAGTAAATTCGAACAGATACACAAGTATAGTAATCAATATGATATGCTATTAGATTGTGGATGAAGTTTAAAAATATAATTATAAATATAATATAATGATAAAAATTCATACAATGAGATGTTTTTATTGGAATTATTAAGTATATTACGACTACGACCTACGTTTAATTTAAATTTTAATAAAGTATGAAAAATTGTATCCGAATATGTGTTGTGACTATTTTTTCTTTCTCTTCAAAGTGGAAAGTATAAAATTGTAAGGTTTTTATTACTCTGAAAGATGGATTCATTTACTTTATATAGATATAAAGTAAGAAAGTAATATATTAACTAAGCTGACTACACCGTGAGTTTTTGGAAAGTAGTTAATAGTTAATTAAATCAGTATTTTGTTTGTTTCGAAAATTTAAAGCGAACGCATTTTCAAAGTTTACATGCATTTAATTATGTAAGTGGAATTGATGTTCACCTCTTTTTGAAATTCTCATTTAAGCACTACCAATATAAAAGTTTAAAATACTGTAAAAATATTTTTTTTTTAATTTGATTTATTAAGAAAACAAAAGGAATCTGAAGAAACAATAATTAAAACGATCGAACGTAATTTGTTTAAATTTGTTTATGCCTATAACAAATGTGCAACAATATTATTGAAGGTGGATGACTCTTGCGCGGAATTATTAAAATGTGTCGTGAATTTGTTTAGCGGAAAATTTCATTAGGGATCACCGAAGACTATTAGTTCATACAGAATATATCATATCCCACAAAAAGACAAAATTTAAATTTGTCACCATTTTTTCCATTTTTTTTTTTTTTTTGTATAAATTCAAAAAACGTTAATTTAATTTTTGATATATTTAAAGATCATTGAATATGAAGAAAATATAAAAAAAATTCTTATCGGACTATGCCCACAGCCCACTCACACTAAATACTTACAATAAACTTTAATCGGCAAATAAATTAAATATACACTAGTAGCGATTTAATGTTTATATACTGCTGTTTTAAAAGTCCATTTTCAATTAAAAATGTTAAAGCTTCATTAGGGGATATAGTAACCGGTTCTTGAATTGACAGCTTTTTTCTTATTTCTGTGGATATTGCAGTCGTAACCAGTTTCTTTCAAAATGAATGAAACATCGGGGTCTTTTCCCTTCTTCGCAGAAATGGCAGCAGCATAAACCAGAAGTGGTGTATTATGATTATGCTCCACGGACAAATCTGATGCAAGTTTTCGTTTTAGTCGCAAGCTTCCTTCATTATTCATATGTTAAATGCGGTCGTCCTGCAGTATTTGATGGTGGGATAATGTAGTCAATTTGCTTAATATTGACAGTCATATCTGTTGAAACCCAACTTGAATGGGCTTGTTTAAGGTGCCTATTATGAGCAACTTTCGATTTTCGATTGTGGTCGAATTAACTGATCGAACGAATTTTCATTTGGTATTATGGCGCACATTCGATAAAATAGCGCTGTTGTGAATTTCACTCAATTGGATTATTCACAATAGTACATATTTATCAGCTGACACTATAAATAAACATTATTTATTTACAAATTTATTAAAGAAAAAAAAAATTAATTATTTATTAACCTGGAATTATGGTTCTATGATCATCTGATGAAGATGAATACTTCGTCATGAGAGATGCTTCCAACATTTTGGAAATGGGTTCCACTAGGTAAGTATGCAAGGTTTTCACAAGGGTACCATTTGTTTACAGATTTATAGCAAATTTTCGACTGCAAGGAGGCGTTTATGGAATTGCTGTCTACTTCAGATGAACTGCTGCGGCGATGCGCACACAAGACAGATCAATCTCATGAAATTAAAATAATTTTCAACTTATATTTTCAATAAGTTTTGCCAACTGCCATCCAGCATCGAAAGCAAAATTGTGTTCGGTCGAAATTTTCGACCGTGCTGCTAGCTCATAATACGAATTTGACATTCGATAGTCGATGTTCGATAGCCAGCGATCATCGAAGATCGAATGCAAATCATAATAAGAGCCTATATCTCTCCAATTTGTTGTTATATTTCGGTAAATATTTTTTACATGTGATAATTATATACTAAATATTTTATTTAATTTATTTTGTTAATATTTAGATTTTTATTAATTTTTTGAAGCACCCAACCAATTATTACATCGTTCCTGCGTCCATTTGCTTGCCTAAACGATAGCATTTCGGCACGGCTAAACGAAAATTGCGCTATATTAAAATGAAAATTGTGTGAGTTTGTGCTGATGGGGTCTAAATTTTCACATGTAATACACACTTTGGCGAACACTTTTGCGTTTGTCGATCATACAACTTCTTGCCTAAATACAAGTTTTTGTCTACGAAACAAATAGGTTATGTTGCCTATAACACCACGAAATTACAACACTCACAAATAATGACAAGGACCCAATATATATAAAATTGGAAATATTGCTTTATAACTACTTACCTTTGGCTTTACTTTCCATTATATATCCTCTTTATAACTTTTTTTACACCTTACCTTAATAAAATACATTCATAAAATATTCGTTCATGTCTTATATTTTGAACGAATTTTTTTAATTGTTATGTATTATTAGTTTATTTTTTTTTTTATATCTTTAAGTTGTGACGAGACTTCTAAAAATTAAATTTAAAAAAAAAATGATAAAACTTCATTATTAATAACAAAAAAACATAAAAAATTATAAAAGTTAAGAAATTATACATATTATACATTATTTTCAACTGCACAAAATACAATCAACAACGATAATTAGGATATATTGCTTAAGTACGACGAGATCCTAGATTTCTTCAAGGCGAAGTATAGAGTTATTGTGGAATTCCTAGAGAGCACCAAAAATTTTGATGACGTTGTCCTCCTCTGGACCAGCCAAGTAATCCTGTCCGTTTGAAAGAAGGGGGATGTAGTAATCCCAAATAAAAAATAAATAAATTATACTTCAAAAAGTATTCGCTTATGAAAAAAAAAACTAAAACTAAAATATTTTGTGTTTAACACTAATACTTTGTTGTTCCTGAATTTCGTTGCTGCATTCCATTCAAGATTAATGGCACTGAATCCATAAGTTTTTGTGTGATATCTGCTGAAACTTCCTTTCACACGATGAGATCAAAGCCGCTTTCAGGTCTGATTTGTTGCTAATATTACATCTTACTATATTTTTCGAAAATAGACTCCTTAAGATTTCAATGGGATTGATATTTGTTGATTGTGGCGGTGTTTCAACTCATTTTGGACCATTAAAAAGTAGCCACATTTTTTTTATTTTTTATTTTATTTATTAACCAACACTCAGGGGATGCTCCCTTCAGATGCAGTGCAGAGAAGTGTTTGTGGATATTTGACTTAAATTTCATTTGATTTAACTGCCAAAAAAGACCTCTGCAGATAGTTTATTCCAAATGCGGCCAGTTCGACTGATAAACGAATTCTCTCTGTAATGCGTTGTGCGGTCAACTGGATAAGACTACAAATGGATGTGATCTACTAGAGAATCAGTTAGAGCGAACCGAAACTCGGACACTTGGAATAAGTTCGCTAATCTCAAAAGAACATTTCCCATGGTAGTATCTATAGAACAGTGCTACACGACTCACATTCCGACGATGTTCCAATGAGTCAATAGAGTTGGATACCCTACTGTCATTGATGAGCATCAACGCTCTCCTTTGCACACGGTCCAGTAGCTCCAAAATAGAATTTGGAAGTTGTATCCGTTTTCGGTCGGATGTATGTGGTTTAGATTTTAAGGAGATTAGAGGGAGTGAAGTAATTTTTGCACCGTTTTAGAAAACCAAGACACTTGAACGCTTCTATCGACACTTGAAAAACATGCTCGTTCGAACGAACATCACATTGAATTCTCATGCCTAGAACATCAAGAGTATCCGATTCCTCAATACCTATACCACCCATATATAGGAATGATATTGTTGAATCCATGGCCCTATGGGTCAACATAACACATTGAGTCTAGAAGGCATTAAAATCAACCCTATTCGCTTTACCCCACTCGGAGATTGTTAACAGGTCTTGATTGAGTGTGTCATTCATTGTGCGCCTGTTGCCCCCAAACTCCAGTAGGCTTGGCCTACAATTAAAAGAAAATGAATGACAAATGCTGCTGTCATCTGCGAAAGAGTATATAGAGTTAAAACTTTGACCAAGAAGTTAGCTCAGAAAGATAACGAAAAGAGAAGGAGAAAGAACGGAACCTTGGGGTACCCCTGAATTAAGCTGAAATTCATTAGATGAGACCCCATAAATAATAACACGTATTTTTCTGTCTCTGAGAAAAATCGATATAAATCGAGAGAAGTCATTACCGACCCCAAATGCAATAAACTTTGATATCAATGCACCGTGCCACACACGATCGAAGGCCTTGGAAATATCTAGAGCAACCACTTTACTTTCGCCAAAATTGCTAATGGATCGACTCCAGCGCTCAGAAAGTAGAGCCAACTGGTCTCCCGTGGAACGATTTCTTTGGAAGCCATACTGTCGATCATTAAGAAGTGAGTTGGCCTATAGGTAATTCAAAAGATGAGACCGCCGAGCAGATTGCAATTTGACGGTAATTTTCAGGGTTATTAGCCGCACCCTTTTTAGGGATTGGTTGGACATTAACTGCGTGTACTCAGAAGAATATTTTAGGCATAGTACAAGATACTATTTCGAGTTCGGGCAGTGGTTGATCGCTATCCGGCAAAAAACGATTTTTCATCAAAAAGTTCAGCTAAAAGGTTAGTCTTAACAACTGGGTCAGTGAATATTTGGTCGTTCATTATAAGAGTTGGGATAGCAGAACTAGCATTGTTCTTTACCCTTTTAACAAATGACCAAAAGCTCTTACTACCCCGAGGAGCAGACGGAACTTTAGCACGAAGACGCTGATCGTGAAGAATCTTTTCGCGCCTTAGCACTTTGGCACATTCGTTTCTCGCCTATTTGTGTAGCAGTTCAGTGACGGAATTTTTATTTTCACGCCAATGTCTGAATGCTTCCTCTCTGGATCTGACTGCATATCTGCAAGTCTGGTAAACCAATATTTTTGATTAGATTTAGCCGAAATGTACTTTGATGGAATGAATAATCTTATACCTAGCACAATTATTTTTTCCACCATTATTGCTGCAGCGCCTACATTATTATCCAGGAAACAAAGTTTGCAGTTGAAGTGCCTGAAGAAATCGTTGAGCTCGGCCCAACGAGCCTTTTCGTAAATAAAAACTGAGCGTTTCATAGCTGTTGTTGAAACACTATGAAGTACAGAGTACGAAAAAGATACGGAAACGGTGCAGTGATCCGAATTACCGAGAGGTGGAAGTATTTTCACTTCATACTTGTCAGGGTGTGAAGTTAGAAAACGGTCGATAGTATTTTGTCTTTGCTCTTTAATGCACGGAATGTGCGTTGGTTCATTCACTAGTTGCGCTAAGTGGTTATGCGTGGCGAAAAGCTTAAAGTAACACGGTCTTCTGGAGTTGTTTGACTCGAATGGTGAATCCAAGAAGAGTTGTGAATATTAAAATCGCCGGCAACTACGTTTTCGCTATTCGGGAAACTCTCTAGGATTCTAGTTATGCATTCAGAAAGGGCATCGAAGCCATTATAGTTATGCTCCCTTTCTATGTTTGGGCTTCTGTATAGAAGTTGCTTGTTGCTGTTTGCGATGTATTAAGTTATATTGTGTTTGATTGTTATTGTTGGTTGTCTTTTTTTCAATTTTAATTTTGTAGCTGATTTTTCTTTGTTTCATATGAACTATTGACTTATTGTTGTTGTTATGATAATCGCGGTTTCATTAAAACACAAGGACCTTTTTTGGGTTTTGACCAAAGGTTTCACTTTATTAAAAAGATAATGCATTAGTTGTGTATAGGGAATCCATTTTTTTTAATGAAAATTCGGAACTCCGGAATAATTCCGCAATTGAAAAATAAAAAGTCAAGAGCAAAAAAGGATAACCAGCATAAATTTATTTCAAAGTAAACAAAGAAAATTTTTATTTTTGTATTAATATTAATAAAAAAACATAAACAAAACAAATTCAATATTCAAAAAAAGATAATATTAAAATAAAAAAAATTACTACATATATAAATAAAAATTTATGTTTGCTTTTTGAAGAAGCTTCTCAGCATACACAAATTGTTTAATGTAGTATCATTAAGTCTTGACCTAATTTTTGTTGAAAATGCTCCAGCGGCGGAAAATGTTGCATCCGCAGAAATTGAATTAGCATCTGCGCAGCATAAGTCGTCTACGGCTAATTTTACTGGCATAAAATTTTTAGATATTCGTGATACCGAATCCCATTCTGATTCATATAAAACAAGTAAGAAAATTATAGTCGGTCTAGACCGACTATAGGATACCCTATACCATGCGTTTAGAGACCCTACCCCATAGGCCCAACTAACTGGACATAGAAAATAAGCTAAACCAAATTTGAGTGGGATTTTTATAAATTTTTTTGTCTGCAGATATGAAAAAGTTCATATCGGATGCTATATCTATATGGGGACTAGGCCCAAAAATGGACCGATCCTGACCATGTTTAGTAAGGTCTCTTGTATTTTGCAAAAATATATACAAACAAAATTTTAGAAGAATCAGTGCAATATTTTTGTTTTTTGATAGATTTAAGTGAAGATCGGGAAGCAGCTCTATATGGGGCCTATGACTAAGAGTTGTCCCATAGGGATCATTTTTGGACTACTGATTAATGGATGTAATAAAAACATACAAACCCAATTTGACTAAGATTTATATGATAATTTGGATCTTATGGCAATTTAAGTCGATTTCATAGGGGTCATTTGTATGGGGGCTAGGTCTGAACATGGACCGATTCTCACCAATTTCAATAGCGTTCATCCCATGGCCGATAAAAGCTTATATACCAAATTTCATCAAAATATATTCATATTTGCGACCTGCAGTTTGATTACAAGCTTTACATGGACACACAGACGGACGGACGGACATCGTTAAATCGAATCAGATAGTTATTCTGATTCGATCGGTATAATTAAAGATGGGTCTAGGTCAAATATTTTTGGTAGTTACAAACAGCAGCACAAAGTCATTATACCCAAACCACATAGTGGTATAGGGTATAATTATGTCCGTTTTAATGTCAATTAGTGCTTTTTTTAATGAAGTTTTCAAAATATTAAAACGCTCTAACATGGACAACATGCTATTCCATCTAGTTTTTGAATCTAACACAAGTTGTAATTCTTTTTTATGATCTTGCTTCACGTATTTTTGAAGCACTTCATTTTTCAAAGGAGAACGACGAAAAGTTTTAACAATTTTCCGAACTTTTGTGATTTATGCTCGTAGTTGAAAGTTTTCAGTGGTTTCCATAACATCAGTTTTAATTCCCATATCTACCCGCATTACATTGTCATCATCCTCATCGTCAGTAAGATTTTCTTCATCCGACTCAAAGTTCGGTTCATTTTCATTATTGTCCTGATCTACTATGTTTTCTGTTGCATTATCTACTAAATCCAACGTTTGCTTTTTATAGAGTACATAACCAATTGCAATTTGAATTGCATGAGCAAAACATAAAATTTGTTCGCGGGGTAACAATCTACCAACTTTTTGCATCATGGAGGCACCATCTGTAACAATGCACAAAATATCATTTCCAATATTTAATTGGCATGGTTCAAGCTTTTTTTCCAGCAATTTTTGCACAATCTTCAAACGCAAATCGGCCATTAACCCATTTACGGCCGCCGTGCCAATTTGGGAACACTTAGTTATCGAGGGTGTATAGAAAAAGTATTGATATTTATTAAAAAATTTATGCATTAATATTTACTAGGAAGACTTATGGTTATAAAAAATGTAGAACGAATAAATTTGATTTATTTTTAGTGCCATAACTAACTAATTAACTAATTTGGTCAATAATATAGATTTGAAGGTAGGTTTTGGTTAACAATAATTAAAATTTCTGTTTACAGTTTAAAGTCATAAATTCTTTTATTTGATCAATCCAATACATAATGAATCACACAAAATGACTTTTAGTTTGATATTTTATTTATATCTGATTTTATAACACATAAAATTGTGCTGTGCCAATTTGGGTACAATGGCTACAAGTATAATATTCAAATGTACGCAAATACACGAATGAGTAAACGACTAGAAAACGTTTTGCTGACTATGTAGTCTTAGTTGTTAAAACGGTGGCAGCACTTTATGGTGAAACAAAGTTATCAATTTATGTCCATAAACAGGGAAATCCCAAAGTAAAATCTAAGTGTATTTTATTGTATGTATTACATTCATTGCTGAAACGTTGAAATATTAGTTGAACTAGTATATTAGAGCTTTTAGCACGCGTGTTAACTTTACTAAGATGAACCGATATTATAGCTCGATTATAGAGGATTTGAGTATGATTTGACCATACTTACACCAGAACCTAGTGTTGTTACTGATGAAGAAGAAGGGTTTGATGACAATATAAACTTGTCAATCTTGCCAAAAGACGTTTCTGGAGAATCAAGGTTTTTGTTCGCAATGTTGGCACTCTTTTGGATGATGCCGAATATTCCAGTGATGATGAGCCATTATCTGCTAAAAGGGATCGGGTTAGAACTAATACGCCACGGTGTGGAGAGCAAGATATTTCATCAGCATTTAAAGTTCCATCTTGGCGAAGATCAGCTCCGAATTATTCGAAGATTTATGGAGAAACTGTCGACCGGTTGCTAAGTGAAAGCCTCATGAAAGACACAGTAAAAGTATTGACACCAGTTCAAATATTTGAAATGTTTTTCGACGAGGAAGTTTTTGAAATGATCGCTAATTTTAGCCAGTTGTACGCGACACAAAACAATCGACACAATTTTACGGTCACCGTTGGCAGAGCTAAAGATTTTCTTTGGAATACTTATTCTATCTGGATACCACAAACTTCCAAGGGAAAGCATGTATTGATCTTTAGATGAAGATATAGGAGTATAAGTTGTGTCAAATTCTATGTCCAGGAATAAGTTTAAAGAAATAAAGAGGAATTTGCACCTTGTCGATAATAATGAAGCTTCAGACACCACTGACAAAACCGACCAATTTGGGTACTAGAGTTGTCAAAATGCTGCTTGATAAATTATCGACGAACCCCGCCAATCACAAAATCTATTTTGATAACTTTTTTACAAGTTGTGAGTTGCTAAATGATTTACGTAATGTAGGTTATCGTGCTACAGGAACAATAAGAGATAATCGCACTAAGAAATGTCCCCTGACAAATGTAAAGGAGATGATGAAAAAACCAAGAGCAGAGTTTGATTATAGGTTTGATAAAAATAACGAGATATATTGGTCCGCTGGAAGGATAACAGTATTTGAACAATGGCTACCAATCATGATTCTTATGAACCACCAGGATTTGTTAAAAGATGGTGTTCCCAAAAAAAGCAAAAAACTGATATGCGGATCCCATACATGTTTCAAAATTACAACAAGGGCATGGGCGGAGTTGATGAAATGGATCAATCCATATCATTATACAGAATCGGCATTCATGGCAAAAAATGGTGGTGGGGTTTATTTACCTACATGATAGATATGGCTATGTCAAATGCATGGCGCTTGCATGTATGAAGTAAAGAAAACAGCATGGACCAGTTATTATTTCGACGAACTATAGCTAGATTTTACCTAAAGCAATCACCAAAAAAACGCGCTATTGCTCTTCATTCGTCATCAAATATTGAAGGCTTACAGCTAGACGGCGCCGATCACGTTTCCGAAAAGCTTCCAAATCGTGTAAGTTGCGTCATCTGCCACAAGAGAAGCCGTTGGAGTTGCAAAAAATGCAAGAAAACACTTTTCATTGACAAAGGCTGCTTTTCAAAATTTCACTCATAAGTAGCCACTGTGCCAATTTGGGTACACCCCTATTATGTCCTGAAAAAAGAAAATTTTTAATTTTTTTTTTTTTTTTGTTTTCCTGTTTTTTGTACTCCTTATTTTATACATATAAAGAATTTTTTAAAGTTTTCCTTGTCATTTTGGTTTGGCTTTAAATGGGTTAATACGAGCCAATCCCAAATTCCAGACCCGATCTCCTGATCCATGCACGTTAACATTCATAAAACGTCTGTTTCGAGAAGAAGTCCATTCGCCAAGGTTCAGACTGAAACGTACATTTCTGTTTTTTTGAGAAATAATTGCCGAGATTATCGACTGCCGATTTTTTTTGCTGTAATCCATCGCGACTTTTTGTATACTGGTAGGTGATTTCGGAATATCACAAAATCCCCGTGTTCTTAAATCGTCTGACCTACAAAATATGCGAAACGGTAATCCGTCTGAAGCTACCATTCGAGATATTACTGCAGCAAAACTTTCGTCTACTTTTGAAATATAAAAATCTTTAATCGTTTTGTTTTTTGTAGCTAAATCGCCAGTATTCGCACCAGCAGCATCCGTATCATAAATTTTCGTTTATTTAAAATCTTGTTATGTTTAGTCCGCAAATGGGTGTGCATTGGTGTCGTACACCCACCCAATATCTTTAAAACCTGCTTACATTGTGTACATTTCGCCACTTGAGTTTTTGTCCCTCGTAAAAAATAATTCCACACCAAATTTGTAGTACTCTCTTTGGAGACATCTATAAAAATTTCGTCTTGCTTATCCGCCATCCTTGGGATTAAAAATATGTACACAAGAAATATATGAAATTTTGAAACTAATAAAACCTACCTACATATCTGTGGTTTTCTGGAATAACCGAGTATGTCTATTTTTGTCAGTTTTGAGTTGACGATGCCAAATATATTAATTTTTAACGCTCTTTACATGTGTTAATTTTTTTTTTAAATGTTGACCATTTCTGAGTTTTTTCTTTAAATAACGACGTAACTTAAATGTTTACTAAATTAATTTGCAGCACTAACGACGCACAGTGGCGCCATTTGAGTTTTTCGTGAGTTTTTTCGTTGCAAAAATCATATCTTTTGAACCGAATAACATAATTGAACAGTTTAAACAGCATATGATAGATAACCGTTCAGCCTATGAAATGAGCGTTTGGAAAGGGTGCTACGCTTTGTAGGGGCCTACTTATGGGTTATCAAAGTTAAAATTTGTAGAAAAATCAATTTTATGCTAACTAAAAAAAATTATTTTTACATTTTTAGATTGTTTTTATTTTTTTTCTTTAGGGTTTTATGTTTTATATTATTACCCAACAAATTAAAAAAAAATTACTTCTTTTTTAAATTTATTTTTTAAATTTTCTGCAAAATATTCATCACAATTCGTAAGAGAAGGTATATCTAAAAGACTAATAATTTCTAAACTATAATTATTTTCTAACTCTATTCGTGACTTCACATGCCGCAGGGAAGAAATAAGTGGATCGGAAGATGCTGCCAACATGTTGAAGAGGTCCTCATTTTGCCTTACCCTTGATGCTTTGAATGTGTTTTGCAATCTATATTTTTTATAAAATTTGTTAAGAGACTCCTGTGCTTCTTTAGAAAGCTCTCCAATTGGCAAAGACTGGTACTCAATTATATCTTTGGCATGCGCCAATATTTTATGGACGGTCGGGGTCAACTTCTTCTGTGGATACATTTCCGCTAAAAGAGATGCAGTTTTCGATGCATATTCTCCATATTTTGTAGAATTGACATTTTCTTTGCAGTTTAAAACATTCAAGATCGTTCCCAATCTTTTCATGATTTGATTGTCAATTCCAGTGATTCTAGTTACTGCCTCATCATTTTCAAATAATCTCCTAGAAGTGTTTCCATCTTTTGAGTTACCGTATCCGTGCTTGGGACAGTCTACTTTTAGTCCAACTTGTTTAAAAAAAGCATCCTGTATTTGCTTCTTTCTGATCTTTTCCTTATCCTTTATTGATGTATTTTCATCGAAGATTTCCTCCTCTTGTGGTAGGGTATACGCCAGTTTTAGCAAGAACTCCATACACCTTATCCTTGCGTGCAATGGTGACATTCGTAATTCTCCTCGTTTGTAGAATCGTTTAAATTGCCAAAGTTCTTCTGACTCTTTTTGCAAATCGGGCATGACAATGTTGAGGTTGTTCCTGTCAGTTCGTTTACGACTTTTCCGTCAACCATGGTCAGGTGGAACTCGTAATTGCATTCAATATATTTTCCTTCTCCAATTTGCAGCTTTGTAGGCTTAATCTTGCTTATTTGTTCTTCAATGTCCTTCACCGTGGTCCTTATGAGTTCTACCGATTCCCTTGCAAACTGAAACATTATTGGTCGGCAATAATGCACTGATGACGGACGTGGATTTTTCCAGTGTAGGGAAACATCAGATTTTAGCCGCAAAGGAACAACAGATGCCATAAACATATTTCCGTCCGATATTGTAGCGTCATCGGAAGATATCGTTTGCTTATAAACGCTTTGTCCGGATGATCCATCGCAGCCCCATTTGCTGATCAATGTCAGTTTCTCCGGAAGAATTTTCACCTCATTTTCAGGAAGTCTCTCCAACAACCGTTTTGCTGTATGGCCCATGAGATCCTGCAGATTGGCTTTCACAGAGACTTCCGTTAACTCCGTATGCAGTGGTCGTGAATTTATTTTGGCTTGCGTAATATGCTTGTATCCTGGTAAAACGTCAGCCCCGTGTCGCATCAAGGATGCCCGTAGTATCTCATATTTTTCTTTGGAAAGCTGTAAGTCCATAAACAAAGCCAAGGCTTCTTCGGAACCATACTTTTTAATGTGTGCGTTTGTGGGCGTGGGAATGCTTAACTTAACGACCTAACTCTTTCACTATCCTTTGTATATTTAATAGACAGCGCTTCCGATAAATGCTTCGTGGTCAAGTCATTGGTGGCATCGGCAAGTTTCCTCTTTCTTGTGAAAATTGAACACTCCTCAATACTTTTTTTTTGGCCTTCCTTTTGCTCCTCTGGTTGATGTGATGGGTTTATCTACTGCCAATATATCCAGGATGGTGCCTTCATTAAGCCAGTCCTCGTATTTGGAGTTGAAGTTCTGAATGGTTCGATTAGATTTCACCCATTTTGCCTTAATATTTGCATATATCAGATAAAAATTATTTTTTATAATTTCGCTTCTCTCAATATTTCCGTATAAGCTATCAAGTTCTTCTAAAGCAGCTTCCGTGAAAAACTTTCGTGTGGTTGACCTTCTAAACAGTTCAAATAATTTTAAATTGTTCAACGCCATGTTTTCAGTACTTAAATTGTTTAACGCCATGGTTTCAGTACTTGTTGCGCCAACTTTCAGTCGTAGACTAATCCAGGCATTATGCTTATTTTGCAATATATAGGCTTATGCTACCATGCCTAAAAATTTACCTGTTCCCTGCATACATATGGATTTAGGTTGAATTATGCAATTTTGATATTATGCTCGTATCTAAATAAGATTTGTGCCTACCTGGAGGGACCATAAGTCAATATTGTTCTTGACCATTTGTACTCCAAAGTAATTTTTAAGTGAGGTGCGTACCTGCGAATTTCAATGAGTAGTTTTTTGTGCAGCCTGTGTCTGTAACAGAATATTGGGAGTAGACTTTGGCAGAGGCTCACAGGTAGACAACCGACTTAAAATGCAATTTTCAAACTATTAGATCAAACTACTGTCAGTCAAAACATGTAAGGGATGCACGCCATACAATTTCTGTAACCATGTCTTTTTAACCTTTTTTACCTCTAGAAGCCAAACGGGCACGTACGGGCAGATAAAACCTTTTGAATTATGTAAAGAAATAATCAAAGAACATGTTTTGCAAATATGGCAAATATAGAAAAATATAGATTTTTTATTTTCCGTCAAAGTTGAAAAATAGTGAAAACAAGTAAGAGTGTTAAATTCGGCTATGCCGAATCTTTGATACCCTCCACCTGGGTTTTACGTTTACATTAATATCTGGACTTCTTGCACTATTTGTAACAAATGTATATAAAATATTTGAGTATGTAAACACTTTGATAAACCTATTACTGAATTATTACAACAAATGCTCTGAATTTTCAGCATTTTATAGAGGTGTCTACATATATTAGGTCATAAATTGGCACAATGACTCCCGATTTATCCCATTTTAAATACTAACCTGATCCAGATAATTACAAACAATATTAAGTTTAACCAGGTAAATGGTTTATTTTGTAATTTTCTTTTTAATTTAAATTTTTTAATATAAAGGTGCATTTTATTTTTTACAAACCTTTTCAATTTTCCAGACCTATTAGTATAGGGCACATTTGTGAGTCCGCAAAGATCAACTTTCAACTCTTACTTCTTTTTATTGTATTAAATCTATCTTTGTGTCTTTAAATTAATTAAGATAATTAAGATGAAAATATTTAACAAACTGTTTTTTTTTAGTTAATATCTGAACATTTTACTGATACAAGACAAAACTAAAACTGCCAAAAATTTCAGTCAAAACTATTTTGATTGTATTTGTTAAATATCGCATAATTTTTTTCAATTTTAAACTTTAAAGTCTTTTTAAGTCTGGTAATAACTCTATAATATGAAGGAAGTAAATATGTGGATTCTTTAATAACAATGACAAGTATAAAAAAACACTTTTTTGTGCATTACATTAAAATATTATAAATTTGAACATAATTAATTTTAGAAACATAATTAATTTTAGAAAAATGTCTGATTCGTTTTTCGATGATGCTGAAAACATATCAAAGAAATACAGAACATAAATCAGATCTAAGTATACATGCTTATAACCACTGCTATAAAAAATCTTTTAAAACCAACAGTATTGCCATAATTTGAAATTGTAAAGATGCTAAATTGCAAAAAAAAGATGCTTAAACGTACTGGATGCTAAATTCTTTTTTCAAATTTCATTACCTTTATACTGAAAAATTATATACTTATTAATAAATTCTTTGGTTTTTAAATCGAAAAATTAATATAAAACATATGTTTCGATTTATATTTTTTAAATTTTAATTAAAATTATTTTGGATTTCATCTGAAATTTTTATTAACATCAAATTGAGTTTATTTTAAACTTAAATTAAATATTATTAATTTTAGAGGGATTTTTTTTATATTTAAAATATAACAGAAATTACATTATCAAAAGATACGATTATATTAGAATAATTGGTTTATGGAATCTAACATTTCTGTGATGTCTTCATCTTCAAGTTCTTCTTGGCTCTGATATTTTTCTGACGATCGACTCTTATCAACGACATCGGTATATTGTAAGTGTGACAGCACCGATTTTTCAATTTCAATCCTTCTTTTATACGTATTACAGAACATAACAACTCGGATTTTATTCTGTTCGAAGTTTGCTTTTAACTAAAGCCATTAAACTAAACAAACGTTCAACTTCGGCTTTTGAGAAAGACAAAACTAATATAGACAATACAAATATTGATAACTCCTAAAATGGATTTTCGCCAATAGAATTTTTCAATCCAGAAAGAGGTTGTATTCAGTGTTGTATCCCAGTTTTGTTCTTTGATATAACTCCATTGGATTTGAATTTTTTCTGTTTCAGATGATATAAATTTAAACTCTTCTAATATATTGGTTATCTGTTCTTTTACCCGATTTAATGTGTTTTGTATTGAAAATTTTGGCATTTTTTTAATACAATAATATTTTTTGGCAATCGACTTTCAAATTCATTAAAAACTGTTGGTGTTTACATTCTTCTATTTCAAAATGTTTTGTTATATTTGTTGAAAGAAACGAGCAGTGTGGTAAAAGGAGTAGTACACAAAATTGCTGTACTACACTTTGAGAAATAAAAACATATCAATACCATTAAAATTATATATTCAAAAATTATGAAAAAACAATATCAAAAAAAGATGCTAAAAGCAACTTTTTATTAATAAAAGATTCTAAGTTAGCATCTAGCATCTTTTGATAAATTTTGGATGCTAAACGACAAAAAAAGTTGCTAAATCTAGCAACTAAAAAGCTAAAACGGCAACACTGAAAACCAAGAACAAATATTCTGTTTGAGTTGTAACATCTCATTTGCAAGCCATTTTAATTAAGCTGCGTTCACACTATGTGTTTTGCTTGTGTTTTTCTTATTGTTTTAGCACGTGCAATTTGTACACATAGTGTGCACCCTTTCAAAAACTGTTTATGTACAACACATTTGGCAAAACATATGTAAATTTTTCAATTAGAGCAGGTTCTATTTTGGCATGACAACCATATTAAAATACAATACTGCTTGTGGCGAAAGAAAAACAGAGTAAATTATAAAGATAAATATTGAAAGAAAAATAAATTGTTTAATATTAATTAACAATTAAAAAATATATTACTTTATTTTTAACAATAACTTTTTGTAAATTCACAAATTAAATCAGCTGTTGTTTACATTTAGAGGTTATGTCATACGGAAATACATATGTACGTTTGATCGCAAAAATGATGAATTGTATGTAAAACGCCAATTTTGACACACACGCCGTATGGATCGTAAAACTGAATTTACATATGGAAAATACACACCTTTAATTGTGTAAATTTTAAATGCACATCTAACCATATCAAAAAGATGAATTAAACAGAATTGCAAAAATATTTTCTTTATAATATCTGTATGTTTTTTATATTATTCTTATGTAATTCTCATGATATTTTTATCTTATTTTTTATTTTTACATAATTGAAATTCAAAATGTACAAATTAAAAATAAATTTTAAAAAAAGTAGTGTAGGGAAAAAAGGGAATTTTTTTTATAAGCGTAGAGATTTCTGAAAAAATCTCCTGGCATCACTAGTACCTATTAAAAAACAATGTAAAAATTCACAAGACAACGCGACATAGACTTGCTTTGTTCAAAAGCTTCCATAAGACTGAATGAAATTGTTGCTTACTTTACTCTTTGGTGAGTATTTTCATTTTTGTTCGGCTGTATACATATAAGAAGCCAATTTGAGTTCGGTTTACTCGTGCTGCTATGCATATGTTTGTGTGTTAACAAAAATATACGATATCCCAGTCATCATTTCGAAGATTGTTTTAACAAAAATTACCTTACTGTGTCTTCTTCGAGCACTTTTGATGATTAAAAACTGCTTAATCACATGCGCTATTAGACAAAGACTAGATAATGATTTTTGCTTTCTCTTAGAAAGTGATTTAGAGAAAAATTACATTAAATAAGACTCAAAAATGAGTCGAAACTAATTAGAAAAGCGGATAAAAAGGACTCTCAAGAGCGGGTAAGGTAATATTTAATCCCAACAAAAGAATATTTTGTGATCAGCAAAAGGGCGCATTTATAACTGTTTTAATAGCACATATGAGTCAAAAAGACTCTACATGATCATTTATTGCATAAAATGCTTACTGGGATTTTATTCACTATCTGTAGAAACAGTTTTTTTAAATAAAACAAATCTGCATACAATTTCAAATCTATTTCGTTCACAATGACACGGTCACTTTGTTTACTAGCTACGAGTAAAATAAGAAAATAGTCTTATAATACACCGTAATGATGAATTGTACTTCTCAATTAGTTTATTTTTAATGTGCCATAAGAAGTTCGGTTTGTGCTAAGAAAAGCATGAATATATGTTTCCCAGGGCGAAGCTTCATCATTGCACTATGATTGAGTTGAGCTCCGCGGCTATTCATAATGTGAATAGCTCGTGTCAAAAATTTTTGGTAGTTGGGAATGGCGTTTGTGTTAAGAAAGGCATAAACGCATGTTTCCCAGGGCAAGGCTCGATCATTGCACATTGATTGAGCTGAGCTCCGCGGTTATTCTTAATGTGGATAACTGTTGAAACAAAATTTTGGAAATGGCGTTTGCCTCCGTTCCGACATTAAATAACAAAGTTTAAAAATTTATTGTAATTAACATCTGACAAAAAATAGTATTTTTCTAAACAACAATTTTTTTTACAGGGTAAATAAATATTTTATGGCTTACCTACCTACTACTTTTGAAAGCAAGTATGCAGGGTTTATACATGTACTAAAAATACAACTCTTAAAACCATACTATTTTTTCAACTCTAAAAATTTCAGAATTTTGTAAAAATAAAATAAAATACCGATTTATTTTAATATGCGCTTATTATGGATATACATATACAGAATATATGAATATTATTTATAGTATTTTGATATTGGCAACAGTAGTATGTATCAATTTGTAACATTTTGTGATGTTATAAAAATCGCAGAATATTGATATTGATTTTATATAGTTTCTTTTATTAATTAATTAACTTAAATATTACACCAAAAAATATTGATATTGATGAATTTTTATCTTATTAACACAACGACCACAAAAACAACATGCACAGCTATGACAAAATACAAAATTTAGGAAAACAATATAGGAAAACGTCATATTTTTTTTACCTTTTCAGTGATTTCTCGGCACCTATGAAACCTATTGTCATGATTTAAAAACAGGAACCTTCTCAAGATGTTAGTGAATCATTCTCACTAAAAACAAGCGCCCTATCTGAACTATTGAGGGCGTTATCACAAGAACACATATTCAAATCATATTTTCTCATGACTTTTTAATTCTTCGCTCAATTCTCGGGACCAGATTAACCGATTTGGACGGGATGTTAGTGAATCATTTTTTATACCAAGGAGCGCCCTAGCTATCCGATTGAAGCCGTCATCGTGATTTCCACAGACGGACAGACGGACATCGCTACATCAACTTCGCTTGTTATAAGGATCACAAATATATATATTTTATGGGGTCCAGAATTTTTTTTCTAATTATTACAAACGGAATGACAAACTTATATATACCCTCTGCACACTGGAGTGGAGGGTATAAAAAATATATAGACATTTTAGAAAAGCACATTTAATGTTAAACTTTATGCACAAAATATATGGGTTTTTGTTGTTTCGAATTTAACTGTGGCTCTAAGTGAAAAGTTTTAGACCGAACGTATCTTACATCTTGAGGATCCTCACCTAATATTTTCAAATATTTTAAATTCTTTCAAATATTTTAAATTCTTTTTAACTCATTTAACCTCATTACGAAAATAGTAAAACAGTAAATATGGAAAATCCACGCACCTCAAAAAATTGTTTTCTATGAAATAAATTAAAGACATTTCATATTATACAATTTTCTTTCAAAAATGTATCAATTATTGCAAATTTGAAATTTGACATATAGTATTTGTACATATATTTGTATAGATTTCGCAGTATGAAAAGAACTATTATTTCTTTATTTAGAATATATGTAAGTATTGCTCGCAAAAAAATGCAACATCATGAATGAAACACATAGACGACTGCTGGCAGCAGCATTTGTAGTCGTATAGTCAGCTACTTGATTTTTCTGAATACGACAGCAACATATAATACAAATGCATTTTTATTTAAATATACAATTACTTTTACTTATTTAAAATGCATTAGTACAACGTAAAAATAAATAAATTAGTTTAACGCCTTTTGATTATTAATGGAATTATAGCCTTTCATTTTGCGATTTTTTTTTTTAAACAAAATAAAATATTTCATAGCACTAACTTCTTTTACATATTTTGTTATATTGTCAACACTATTTTTGTTTAGTAGCCAACAAAACACACTTGCAGTTTTTTTTTTCTATTTGAACAACATATGACTGCCATTGTTGATGTTGTAGAGTTGTTTTTTTTTTATTTTGTTTCGTTAACTCTTTTGTATTAAAGCACCTCCAATATATGTATCCATTTTAGTTTGCAAATTCAGTATATTTATAATTTATTACTTACAGCAAAAAATAATAGAAACAATTTTATCAGTTATGCTTACGAAACTATATAAATAGACTTGAAGTTGGCTGCAAAAACAGTAGCCTGTGTAAAGAACAAGTTAGCGACATGTAACTGTTACGTAACGTGTCAGCCTTTTTTTCACATGAAAAGTATTGGGACGTTCCGGTTACGTTCGGTAACTGTTTTAAATGATTTTCATGTAAAAAAAAACAACTGACTCGTTACGGTTACGGTTAGAAAACACTGACCTTTTATATGTATTATAATGCTATGAATGCATTTATCTTTATTTTATTTTATTTATATATTCTTTTTTTTTGTATTGTATATTATTTTTTTTTATTATTATTACTATTTCATTTAATTATTTTTTTCTTTAAATAAATTAATACATAAAAATTTATTTTTTAAATTATTGGTGAACTTTTACTCCCTTTATTTACTGCCTTTATATTAACTGGTAGTGTCTGCTTGTCGACAAAATTTTGGATCGATTTTTAGCCCCTTTCCCGTGAGCCAATCGATCTGAAATTTTGCATGCAGGCTCGTGGCAAGGACAGAAATGATCTAACAAATTTTTTTAGTGATTCCAAAACAATGGAAACTTTTAAAATTTTCTACCAGAGTTCACAAAAAAAATGTACAAAGGGTTTGTTTTTATTAAATTATTACCACAACGACCACAAAAACAACAAGTCCAGCTATGACAACAATGCAACATTTAGAATAACAACAGGAACAATATGGAAACATCATGTTTTTAATTTTTTTTTAATTTTTCATAGATTTACCTGGACCTGTTCCACCGATTTTAATGATTTTTGAAGTAGAAATCTTCCCATGAATTTGGTGAATCATTCTCACTAAAAATTATCACCCTAGCTATCCTATTGAGGGCGTGATCGTGACAAGAGCAACATAGAAAATTATATTTTTTCAAGACTTTTTTTAGTTCTTCATTCAAATCTCGGGCCCTAATCGACCGATTTGGACGATTTTAAATAGCAAACTTTTCAGGATGTTAATGAATCATTTTTTATGCCAACGAGTACCCTAGCTGACCGATTGATGCCGTCATCGTGATTTCCACAGACGGACAGACGGACAGACGGACATCGCTATATCAACTCCGGTTGTTATAAGGATCACAAATATATATATTTTATGGGGTCCAAATTTTTTTTTCTAATTATTACAAACGGAATGACAAACTTATATATACCCTCTGCACACTGGAGTGGAGGGTATAAAAACGGATAGTTTTTAAATAGTGATTTACCAGGAGAAACACAAAGCAAAAAGTTAATTTTTTTTATCATTATACATTTAATAAATACATCAATCAACACAAACAAAAAATAAGGCGATTCGTTACCTATTTTTCGTGATATTACACCTGAAATCGCAACAAATTGACTAAAAATTGTGTGTTTTTTTGAAAACCGAAAGTCGGTCAACTTTGAACGGTTATATCTTCTAAACTAAAAATGTGATATTATTAAGAGCAGCATATTTGAAATCGTTGAAAAGTTTCCTATAAAATGGGTTTATTCAAAACTTCGTCGGCGCACATGAAAATTTTGATTTTTGCAACCTCGTTTGCTCTACGGGCGCCACTGTGCGACGTATGTCAACCTACGTTTGATCGCTGACAAATTATTTTCTCAGAAAACGACACATAGCGACATACGTTGTTATTAATGAAAAAAAAATGCAAAATAATTTTGGATTAGTTTTCAGTTTATAACCACTTATAAAAACTTGTGTGCTTATTTCTGTGTTTTTTTGTCACTATTGTTCTTGATACTTTGTTATATTCTCATCCTAAGTCCCGTTAACTTTTTGTTGACGAACAAAAAAATCCATTTTTCAAGCAACGACAACTTATGTCTACGTGGGTGGTTGCATTGGTAGTTTTCTTTTTCAAAGAAAACGACGTTTGTCGACATAAGTTGTTTTATCTGCACACACTTTAAGTGTAATTTACATATTGTTTTTTCGTCTTTCGCTTGAACAACGCTGGGATATATTGCGACATTACTTTGAAAATCATTGTAATGTTGCAGATTGTGTGCGAAAATTGCGTACGGATTTTGGAAGAAGAGAAGCACCGTCAGTTCCGTATGTTCGTTATCTTGTGAAAAAAGTGAAAGAAACTGGCATCCTCATCGATAAACCAAAGCGTGAAAAGCCAAAAACAGTGCGTACACCCGAGAATATTGCTGCTGTGGCAGAAAGTATGCGTGAAGCGCCATCAACATCAATTCACCATCGTTCTCAAGAATTGAACATTTCGGAGGCATCATTGAGAAGAATTTTGCATAAAGAACTTGGTATGACGCCATACAAAGTCCAATTGGTTCAGGAGTTGAAGCCAACTGACCATCCAATGCGTTTTCGCTTCGCTAAGTGGGCCTGTGATCGACTTACAGAAGATGCCGATTTTGCCAAAAAAAAAATCATCTTTTCAGATGAAGCTCATTTTGATCTTGGCGGGTATGTAAACAAGCAAAATTGTCGCATTTGGACCACAGAAAACTCGCACGCATACATTGAAAAGCCGATACACCCAAAACGAGTCACTGTTTGGTGCGGATTTTGGTCCAGAGGCATAATTGGGCCATTTTTCTTTGAAAATGAGCAAGGAGTGGCCGTTACAGTCAATGGCGATCGTTATCGGGCCATGTTGAACGAATTTTTGTTCACAAATATTGAAGAGGAGGATATTGGCAACATTTGGCTTCAACAGGACGGCGCTACGTGCCACACAGCCGAAGCTACACTCGATGTTTTGCGCCCTTTTTTGAAGATCGCATTATCAGCCGCAGAGCTGATATCGATTGGCCACCACGGAGCTGCGATTTGACGCCGTTGGACTATTATTTGTGGGGTGCCCTCAAAGATAAGTGTTACGCCAACAAGCCAGAGACAATTGACGCTTTAAAGCACAATATTCGTGAAGCCATTGGTGAAATGCAGCTGCTCACAATCGATAATGTGCTTAAAAATTGGACCGATCGTGTAGGCTACTGCATGGCCAGCCGAGGCAGCCATTTGAATGAAATTATTTTCCATTATTAACCGGAAGGATTGTACTTTCAAATAAAAAAAGAAATTTGAGATAATATTCAGTAGTCTTTTTTATAGCATTTTCAAAAAAAAAAAAAAAAGTTATTTGGCGGACCCTTTAGAAACTGGCCAACAAGAAACGCAAATAACTTTAAATTTAATTGGAATTGAAATTTCAGTACCAACAACAGTTTAAAAGTGGTAGCCGTACCCAATATTGGTTGTAATATTTAGTTTAAGATGCAAGTGGAGGGTATCAAATATTCGGCCCAGCCGAATTTAACACTCTTACTTGATTATACCCTATACCACTATGTGGTTTAGGTATAATGACTTTGTGCTGCTGTTTGTAACTACCAAAAATATTTGACCTAGACCCATCTTTTATTATACCGATCGACTCAGAATCACTTACTGAGTCGTTTTAGCAATGTCCGTCCGTCCGTCAGTCCGTCTGTGTGTCCATGTAAATCTTGTAATCAAACTGCAGGTCGCAAATATGAATATATTTTGATGAAATTTGTCCATGTTCAGACCCAGCCCCCACACAAATGACCCCTATGAAATGGACATAAATTGCGATAAGATCCAAATTGTCATATATATCTTACTCAAATTGGGTTTGTATGCGTTTATTACATCCATTAATGAGTAGTCCAAAAATGATCCCTATGGGATAACTCTTAGTCATAGGCCCCATATAGAGCTGCTTCCCGATCTTCACTTAAATCTATTAAAAAAAAAAACAAAAATATTGCACAGATTTTTCTCAAATTTGGTTTGTATATATTTTTTCAAATAATAAGTGATTTTACCAAATACGGTCAGGATCGGGTAATTTTTCGACCTAGTCCCCATATATAGCACACGATATGAACTTTTTCATATCTGCAGCCAAAAAAATTAAAAACAATTCCCCTCAAATTTGGTTTATGCTTATTTTCTTTATCCAATTAGTTGGAATGAAGCAATAGGGTCTCTAAACCATAGAATAGGGTATCGTATAGTCGGTCTTGACCATTCATACTCCATTGAAGAAACCGAATCTGAATCTGTTAGACAAGAATGAAGTTCTTTGCTTTCAAAAATATTGAAATTTTTCATTACCATTTTTGTTTCTTTAAATTAAATTGAAAATTATTGAAAATTATTTTATATTTTTGATTAAAATCGAACTGCTTGCTTCAAAAGCTCAACGTAAACCCTTAAGCAACGCAATAAAATTTAAAAAACTAACTTTTAATTACTTTGAATAATTACTACTTTAAAATTTTTGATGCTAGTTTTCAAATTATTAATTTTAAATGTTGTAATTATGTTGTTTTATATACCTATGTAATGATTCTATTCCTAAACTCTCCACACCAGTGTGCAGAGGTACATATACATATATACATAAATACTTCTATTTGTAATAATTTTAAAAATATTCTGAACCACATGAAACATATTCGTGATCCTTATAACAAGCGGGGTTGATATAGCGATGTCCATCATCAAAATCGGTTCAAAAAAATTGCTTTTTTAAATTGTTAAATTAAATTAAATTTTATTTCGATTATATTTGTTACGAGCTTAAGGTGCTATTACATGATGTGTTTTTTACATATGTACTGTCAAACTTTCCCACAACAAAAGTTGTACACATCGTGTGATACATACGAAACATTGTTTATGTATAATACATGAGGAAAGTCACATGTACATTTTTCAATTAGAACAGGCTCTATTTTTGCATGACAAACAAATGAAAATACAACACTGCTTGCGGCGAAAGAAAAACAGAGTAAATTTTAAAGATTAATATTGAAAGAAAAATAAATTTTTTAGTATTAATTAACAATTAAAAAATATATAACCTTTTTTTTAATAACAAATTTTTGTAAATTCACAAATTAAATCAGCTGTTGTTTACATTTAGAGGTTATGTCATACGGAAATACACACGCACGTGTGATAGCAAAAATTATGAATCGTATGTAAAAGACAATTTTGACAGACATGAAGAATTTCATATGGCTAAAAAAAGTGACAGTACATATGTAAAAAACACATCGTGTAATAGCACCTTTACTGGTTCTTGCTAGTGATGCAAATAAAACAACTTTTATAACATCATTTGCCCAACGTTTCGTTCCTTTTTGGAAACATTTTCAAGAGCTTTTTTATTGAACTAGGGGAAAAACTAATTTTTTTCTTAATTAATTAGTTTTATAATGTATACAAAATAAGTTATAAGTTACATTTTTCTGTTGTTATTGCATTTGTCAAAAATATTTGCTGCTATTATTATAAAGTTTATAATTTAAAAAATATATATTAAAATTTTTAATTTTTTTTTTGTCAAGCACTAAAATAAATAAATAAATAATTGTAACAATAATCAAAAAAGAAAAACTGGACTTCACAAAACAAAAATATCACAGTTGCGTAGCCTACAATATCACAGTATAAACTAAACTAATTTTGTCTTTGTCCTCCTTACTATTCATACATGTTTTTATTTTTTGTATTCTTAAGCTCTCTAAAGTTAATCGTTTATTTTCGTTACATTCATAATCTAAGATCTTAACATGTTCAAAGTCCGCATGATGTTTTTGCGTCATCAAGTGTTGACTTAGCGCTGTTGTTTGCTCTTCCTTTTTCTCTGTCCTTTTTGTGCTCTGCTATTCGTGTTTTCAATGCGCGCTTTGCTGTTCCTATATAGTTGTTGTTGCAGTTTTTGCATTAAATTTCGTACACAACTAAAGGGTCCGCCATCTAACGTTTTTTTTTCAACTAGTGCTTATTTCGTGAATGGTAACACTTAGCTCATGTCTGATTTGACAGATAATTAGTTTTATCCTTCTGCTGAACGAATATGGTTGTGTATACGCTTAAACAACGCTGGGAAATATTGCGACATTACTTTGAAAATCATGGTAATGTTGCAGAATGTGTGCGAAAATTGCGTACGGATTTTGGAAGAAGAGAAGCACCGTCAGCTCCGTATGTTCGTTATCTTGTGAAAAAAGTGAAAGAAACTGGCATCCTCATCGATAAACCAAAGCGTGAAAAGCCAAAAACAGTGCGTACACCCGAGAATATTGCTGCTGTGGCAGAAAGTGTGCGTGAAGCGCCATCAACATCAATTCACCGTCGTTCTCAAGAATTGAACATTTCGGAGGCATCATTGAGACGAATTTTGCATAAAGACCTTGGTATGACACCATACAAAGTCCAATTGGTTCAGGAGTTGAAGCCAACTGATCATCCAATGTGTTTTCGCTTCGCTAAGTGGGCCTGCGATCGACTTACAGAAGATGCCGATTTTGCCAAAAAAATCATCTTTTCAGATGAAGCTCATTTTGATCTTGGCGGGTATGTAAACAAGCAGAATTGTCGCAGAATTGGGCCATTTTTCTTCGAAAATGAGCAAGGAGTGGCCGTTACAGTCAATGGCGATCGTTATCGGGCCATGGTGAACGAATTTTTGTTCACAAAAATTGAAGAGGAGGATATTGGCAACATTTGGTTTCAACAGGACGGCGCTACGTGCCACACAGCCGAAGCTACACTCGATGTTTTGCGCCCTGTTTTTGAAGATCGCATTATCAGCAGCAGAGCTGATGTCGTTTGGCCACCTCGGAGCTGCGATTTGACACCGTTGGTTTATTATTTGTGGGGTGCCCTCAAAGATAAGTGTTACGCCAACAAGCCAGAGATAATTGACGCTTTAAAGGACAATATTCGTGAAGCCATTGGTGAAATGCAGCTGCACACAATCGATAATGTGCTTAAAAATTGGACCGATCGTGTAGGCTACTGCATGGCCAGCCGAGGCAGCCATTTGAATCAAATTATTTTGCATTATTAACCGGAAGGATTGTACTTTCAAATAAAAAAAAAAATTTGAGATAATATTCAATAGTTTTTTTTTTTTTATAGCATTTTCAATAAAAAAAAAAGTTATTTGGCGGACCCTTTACATGGAAGCTATAGTTAAAAAAGAAGACAACTTAAAAATTATGAAAATACTTAACGAATACCACCCGAAGCTAAAATTCACCTTTGAAATGGAAGCAGACAAATCTATAGCTTTTCTTGATACCAAAATTCATAAACGTGAACAAAAATTAATTTTAAATTGGTAGACCAAGCCTCCGGGAGGATTTCAAGTTCATCGAAATTCTGGTACTATGGACCATTAAAAGGTTATTTGACCAAGGAAACATACCTCTAAAATCATTTTCGAGCCTGCCAAAATTTGGATGAAGATATTTTCATGACATTTTCATTAATACTCATTCAAATGTAAAAAAAAATATTGAAAATGTGTGTACCGGGGGATTTTTAGGGTCGGGAAATGCATTTTTCACATTTATTTTTATTTTTAACAGCCGCCAGGGGGCGTTTTCGTGAATTTTTGTGGATTTTTACACCTTTTTGTGGAAAATTGACGAAATTATTGCACAAATCGACGAATCTTTGAAAATTATGTGGGATACCTATATACGATCTATATCGATTTCATTCCATTTAAGTAAAAAAATTCGTTTTTTATATTTGTTCATTCAAAGAGTAAATAAAAAAAACTAATTTTTTTGACTTAAATTGAATGAAATCGATTTAATGATTTTAGAGGTATGGTTCCTTGGGCAAATATAATTGTTATGGCCCATAATACTAGAATCGCGATGAACCCATGGAGTAAAAATAATTCACCCACCGTAACACATATATTGAATTTTTATTTATTTTTATTTTTATTTTATTTTTTAATTTAACTTGTACTTTTGAGTTTTTTCTAAATATATTCTAAGAAATTTATGTTGAATGTTGAAAACCTCAGAAGATGACGAAAATAAAATAAAGATGACGAAAAAACAAAGATGAATCCATTTTATTAATATTTTATTTCTAACTTTTTTTTTCAATTTTAGAATAAACCAAGTAAGAAAATTATAGTCGGTCTAGACCGACAATACCATACCCTATACCATGCGTTTAGAGACTTTATCTCATATGTGCAACTAATTATATATAGCAAATGTGCATAAACCAAAGTTGAGTTGAATTTTTATTAATTTTATTGACTTCGGATATGAAAAAGTTCATATCAGATGCTATATTTATATGGAGATTTGTCCGAAAAATGGACCGATCCTGCCCTTTTTTTGGTAAAGTCACTTATTTTTTTTTTTTTTTTTTTGACAAACACATACAAACAAAATTTGAGAAAAATCTGTGCAATATATTTGTTGTTTGATAGAATTAAGCGAAAATCGGGAATTAGAAAAATGGTATTACATTTATGGTAAAATTAATTAATGGTGAAATAAATTCATGCTTTCTTCTTAATGAAATAAATTTTAACATTCCTAATCGGGTCACAATATATTATATACCATTGAAATTATCGTTTTGTAGATCTAACTTGTAATATACCTATCATCATATTTTTAATACCCTTTGAAACTTAAAATTTATTAAAAAAATAAATAAATTTTTTTGAAATATAAAAATTTCAAGCTAACATAGTGAATAGTGAATGGTTTGTGTCTTGGTTATTACAGACTAGTAAAAGAAATACTCAGAAATTTTCATGTATAAATTTAGAATTTACTTCAGTAAATTAAATTTTTAAATTTTTGAATCTCTTTATCCACAATTTTTATATTTGAAAAATAACGAGAAAAATATCTATTTTCATATTCTTGTAAACTGACATAGGTGTTCGTTTTAGTAGTTTACGATATACAAGTAAATAAAATCGACTTCTTGCCACTCATATACCTAACGAGGTATCAAAGAATTTACTTTTACTTCCTTTTTCATACACACGTTGAAATAGTAAGACGTATTAATAAACCTTTTACGTGAATAATTATAGACGAGTTAAATTGTAGGAGGAAAATAAACATCCAGCCAAAAGTTAAAAATCAAGTCACAAAACTACATGTATTTTGAAACAATTTCTTCAAAACTGTTGTAAATTTTCTAAAAAATTTATGAAATTAAACTTAAATAAGTAACCTTTCATCGAACAAGAAGCGGCAAAAAAAGGAAAAACAATAAAAAAAACAAGTAAGAGTGTTAAATTCGGCTGTGCCGAATCTTTGATACCCTCCACCTCGGTTTGAGTCTTGATAATAAATGTAAATGAAAAAGTAAACAATTTGTTTAACTTAATACCAAATTATTTCAGCAAATTCTTTGGGTTGGTTTTCGTCTTTTCTATTATTTCGGATTTATTTCGGTGTTTGCTTTTTGGTCATCGTGGTTGCTGATCGGCATGCATTTAGGTTATATACCTATATGCATGCGTTTCCGGTTATATGACATACATAACTTCTCGTTTAATTTAGTTTTTGCTAATTAAATTGCTCGCCCTAACCTCCATTGCAAAGGTAATGGTTGTGTAGGGTGGCTATATGCATTAAATCGTGCTAATTGGAGATGGCTGTATAATTTCTATTAACTGGCGAAATATTTTTTCATTGCGGTCATGTAGGTCGGGTGGAGTAACAAAATAATAACAAAAAAAAAAAAGCTCTCTCAACTTTTTTATTAAAATATTGCCATATTTGGAAAACATAGAGAATAAATTTATAATAATAAATATTCAAATTAGGGATGCCAAGCGCAAAAAACCAAATGTCCCAAACATTTTAAATAAAATAATTTGTTATCTTTATTTTCTGAAAAACTTCAAATTTTCATTCAAAAAAAAATGTGAAAATTTCTATATAAATAACATTCTCATCAAATTGCGTTTTTTTATGTAACAGTTTTTAGGTTCGCAATTCTTAAATATTATTTGACGTTTTCTAAAATTCATTGAATTTAAATTAGTGTTTTCTGTAGTGTGATTCTGTAAATTTCAACGATCCGACAATCGCAAAATATATCGACAGCTATTGTTGTTTACACTAAGGATTGATTCACTAAGTACATACATCTTAACGACAGTCGACAAATCTATTTTTCTATTTATTTAAATTGTTTGTTTAATTATTTGCATCTCTGTCAAAATAAGCGAAAAACACAAAGAAGAATTTTATGTTTATGTTTAATATCTTTATTTTTTCACTAATATTTCTGTGTATTTATTTGAAAATGAAATAATGAATTGAATATGCTATTTAATTTTTTTATTTATATAAAAAAGTTTTTTTAATAAAAGCAAAATATTTTCACTATTTTATGATTTTTATTTATGTATGACGACATTTCAACCTAAAAATTTAAGTTTTTATCGATTGAATAAACAACACAAAAATGGTTGTCGTTTAGATAACAACAACAGCTGACTTTAACAATAGCGAATATCGTTTAAAAATTTTACTGATAATTTTGCTATTTTCTTTTTTTTTAACGATTCGACTATCGTTAAAAGAAGTTACTGAATCGCGGTACTGAAAAACTATTAATTTCTCCTGAATGTCAATATTTTTTTTAAATGTCAATATTTTTTTTAAATGTAAAAATTTTTTAAATGTAAACATAGGTATTTGGTGTTTTTTTTTTTTTTTTGAAATTTCAATTTGTGTTTAACGAATAAAATTTATATATTAAAGATGCAATTGATTAAATTTAAAATTATAATTTCCGACGTTTTTATATTATTTTCTGAAATTCAATTAATTGTAATTTATAATTGGAAATTTTTAATTCTAGTTTTTAGAATTGATATTTTCTTATATTTGAATGGAAAATGTAAAAAGTGCAATTTTGTATTTATGTGAATACTAATGCTTTAGTAATTATTAACAATTTTTATAAATTAGATGTAATCGCAATCAGATATTTTGTAGGTAAAGCAGAATAGTAATTCTATATAACTATGTAGAACTATTTTGAAAGCAAAAAAACTCATTGATGAACTCGGTAACTCTATTTTGTAAAGACAACAAAAAGTTAATATGCCAAACTTATGTTCATATTTGCAAAATAATAATGAAAAAACGTATGAAATAAAAAAGACGAGCCCGTGTATACTCTTAACATTGTTCTGTATGATATCTAGTTGAAAATATTGACATTCACGTTAAAATAGAAATAACTATTGCAAAGCTAATTAGAACAAAAATTGTGGCGCCATCTACTGTGGCATAGTCACGCTGAGCAAAATGAAGTGACACTCTGTTAATGCAAAAGAAATGTATTTTCCCCACAACAAAATATTGCAGAATTTTATGTAAATAAAATAATATACCGATTTATTTCTAACATGCAGTTGTTATGGATATACATATATAGAATATATTGTTGTGTTTATGTGTTGGTTCTGTATTTAGTTCTTGCCGTACATTAAAAGACGTTTCATTTTTATATTTTTATTTTCTTTAGTGTTTTTATTTATCTTTTTTTTTTGTCAGTTCTTTCATAAGAACTTTATAGTTTTACGTTCTATTTACAATTGCCCTGGTTGCTAAAACTAGAGTAGCTTATATACTAATTTCACTATACGTACTACGATACAAAAGAGACGCTCATTAATGAATAATACTAACAAATACAAAGTCGCCTATGAATGAATCATACTACACCCATGACCATACACCATACATGTGTTTGTCAACATACGTTAGTTGATCTTGAATTTGTTTTGACATTGCCGCTTATAATAATATGACACCCTTTATAGTACATTACTCATATGGTGTTCAATGTTACTAGTTAAGGTTTATGGCAGTTTTACTTTGTAAATTTGGGTGGTCAAATTTTATGAGTGGTTTGTTTTTCATATTCATAAGTGTTTTGTTTTTCATGTTTATAAGTGTTTTGTTTTTCACATTAAATCTTGTCATTCTCTTTTGTATCCTATGTATCATAAGTATGCATCTTACACCACCGCCCTTCAAGGAAATCGTCAAATTTTTGTGAAAAATAATTTAACAGAAATTTGAGGATTTAATTGTCGTGTGTGTTCAATAGTGCATACCCATGTCTATAATACATTTATATTTATTCTATTTATCCATATATTTTTGTAATGTAATACTTAGTTCAATGAATTTTACAATTTTATTCTTTATTTAATTATAGCAAAACAAAATTTCTTTTATTGACTTGGAAAAAAAATGTTCTGTTTATTTAGTTGTTTTATTTTATGGCTTAAAATATATGTTTTCTTATTGCTATCTTTACAAGTTGTTTTTGCTTAGATGGTATATTTCTTTAATAAGTTCTTATGGTACGTCTTAATTTTATTTCCTACTTTTACTGATACGTTTAGCTCATTTATCTCTACTATAGTATAAGGACCTTTATATGGTGCCTCGTTTTTCTTCCTACTTTCTACTCTAACTAATACTAAATCTCCTATTTCTAAATTTATACTATTTGCTTTATTATAAGAATTTGTTTTTCTATCGTTTTTTATTTTTTCGGTAATTTTTCTTGCATAATCTAGTGAATTTTTCAATCTGACTTTTAATTCGTTAGCATAGTTCTCCAAATTGTAAACCTGTGGATGATTCGCGATCTCATCACCTGGTAAACTTGGTAACCTTCCAAATAGCAATTCGAATGGGGAGTACTCAGTATCTACATGAGGAGTTACATTGTATGCGAATGCATAATAAGGAATCCATTGTTCCCAATTATCACCTTCTACAAAAGACAAAAAGTATTCATTTAGAACCCTATGGTTCCTTTCTACTGTGCCTAAAGTCTCATGATGATAAGGAGTTGAAAATCGTTGTTCAATTTTCAATAATTCACATATCTCCCTTATTAGTTCGTTTGTAAACTCTGTCCCTCTGTCCGATTTCAAAACTTTAAATATCCCATATTTCAATATTAGGTTTTCAGTCAATGCCTTTGCTATAGACTTCGCTTCTTTTGTTTCCATGGGGCATCCTATAACATATTTTGTTAGTTCGCATTGCATTGTCAAAATGTAACGATAATTCCTCGATGGACGTAGTGGTCCAACTGTATCGATTACAACTGTTTCAAAACTCTGTGTGGGCGTATCCGTAACACAAAGTGGTTCTCTGGTGTGTCTAATCTGCTTATTCCTCTGGCAGAGATCACACCTGGAAATATATTGTTTCACCATTTTGTACATATTTTTCCATATGTATCGTTGTTTTAGTTTGAGTAGAGTTTTTCTTACTCCAAAATGTCCTCCCTGTGGGGTATTATGAAATAATCCTATGAGTTCCCTTTTTCTATCTTCGCTTAGTATGTTTTGAGGTTTACTATACATCATTATTGTTACGTCATTACTACTTGATTTATTCAGTTCATTATATTTGGCCTTTAATTCTTCCGCGGTTATTATACTAAATATTGCATCATCTCTTGCGATGGCAAATTTTTTCTCATTACCTTTACTCAAATAAGATGATAGCTTCTCCAATAAAACACCTAAGCATTTTGGATCATCACTACACCTAATGCGCATTTCTCTATTACACTTATCGTTTTCTGTAATGTATCTAAATATATCTTCTATTGGCCTTTTTTCTAATACAAATTTCAATTTACATGCGTGTTTTATATCACTGATGGAAGTGCAATCCCACATATGGAGTTGATCAGACTCGCTGCGAGTTTTGCTATTGATAATTTCTCTATTTAATGACTTTTTGTTCATCCCTCTTGTTACTACTAGCGTTTTCTTTATATTTTCATCATTCTCTACTGGTATCATACTTTTTAGTATTGTGGAATCTAATTTTATTCGTGATAATGCATCCGCATTGGTATTGGTGGATCCTTTCTTGTATACGATATCGAAATCATAATCAGAAAGTTCTAATCGTATTCGCGTTAGTTTCGAACTTGGATTTTTATGAGAAAACAAAGATATTAGTGGTCGATGATCTGTTACAACCGTGAATTTTCTACCATATAAATACGGTCTAAAAAATTGTATACCCCAGTATATGCCCAGTAATTCCTTCTCAATCACGGGTTTATTTTTCTCGTGTTTGTTAAGGGATCTACTTGCATAAGATATTGGTAAATCATCCCCTATTGTGCCCTGAGATAAAATAGCGCCCAGCGCGAAATCCGACGCATCCGTTGTTAATACAAAAGGTTTATCAAAATCTGGATATTGCAAAACTGGTGGGCTTATCAAATTGTTCTTTAGGGTCTCAAATGCCGCTTGGCATTTCGCAGTCCACTCAAACTTGGTGTTTTTCTTAAGTAAGTCGTTCAGACAATTTGCAATTTCTGCGAAATTTTTTATAAATCTGCGATAGTAATTGCAGAAAGCTACAAATCTTCTCACATCGTCGGAATTTTCAGGAATTGGATACTTTGAAATTGCATCATACTTACTCGGGTCTGGCTTGATACCGTTTGCTGTTATCAAGTGCCCTAAGTATACAACTTCCGGTCTAAGGAAACAACATTTGCTCGCATTTAACTTGAGATTATATTTAGATAATCTAGTAAAAACGTTCATTAAATTCTCATTATGATGTTTCAAACTACATCCAAAAACAATTATGTCGTCCACGTATAAAAATGCCTCAGATTCTAACCCAGACAGTGCTATTGTAAGCATTCTCTGAAAGCTATTTGAAGATATCTTTAAACCAAATGGTAATCTAGTATATTGATAATGTCCATTAGGATTTGAAAAGGCTGTGAATGGTCTCGAATTTTTGTCAAGCTCTATTTGATGGAATGAACTTGTCATATCTAGAGTAGAAAAATATTTCGCCCTTCCTAATTTATCCAAAATGTCGTCAATTCGTGTCAATGGAAATTTATCATTAACTATTTTGTCATTAAGTTTTCTAAAATCTACTACTAGTCTCCATTTGCCAAGATCTTTTTGTCCCTTTTTTGGAACTAATAAAAGTGGAGCATTATATGGACTTATGGATGGTTCTATTATGTTCTGTTCCAATAATTCCCTTACTTGTCTATTTATCTCCTCCGTGTGTGTTTGAGGTAAGCGATAATTTTTTATGTACACTGGACTAGTGTCATTTAATCGTATTGTTTGATTATAAAAATTGTTTGTTGTTAAATTTTCATTTTCCAAATGGAAAATCGATTGATATTTTCTCAAAATCCTAATAAGTTCATCTTTCGCATTATCGTCATCAATGTTTAAATTTAGTTCGTTTAATAGTTTATCGAATCGCTCGCTATTATATTTTGTATGATCCGTAGTACTATTGGTTCTAAAAATCTCATAGTTCTTTAGTGGTATCGTTTCTATTTTTAAATTTCTTATTACTGTTGTTTTGTCTAAAACATTCAGTAATTTGATGTGTTTATTACCATTTTTCGGTACTATGGCGTTCGCCAAAAATATGCCCTCTGCAATCTCACGACTGCATATTACTCCATCCTCTTCAATATTTAATTCGAATGGTACTACCACCTCACTTCTTGGTGGAATTTTCACGAAATTTACACTGAATCTGTTATCGTGTATTGGTAATGTTATAATGTCTTGTCCAGTATTTACCTTTAATATAAATTTGTCATAATCTATGTTGCAGTTATATTTGCAAAGGAAATCTCGTCCCAATATACCATCGGTATAGATAGGAAAATTATATTTGACCAGTTGTATCTTGTGATCAATTACTGTATCACCAAATTTTATCGTAATGTTCGTTGAACCTAATGATTTTATTTCCTCTTTGGAAATACCCGTTAGGTAACAATAATCATCCGGGTCTTCTCTATGATTGTTTAACAAATCTTCCTTGCACAAAGAGACATCGGCTCCTGTGTCAATCAAAAATGTTAAAGTGTTATCCGTGTCTTGCACATTTAACTTTACATAGTTTTTAAGATCGGATGAAATACTAAATATACTTTTGGTGTTTACAGGTTTTGTTCCGAAGATTCCTGGTACACTAAAATCTCCGGATCCTGGGAGTTTCCCTGTTCCTGTACATGGTGTACGTTACGGTTTCTGTTGACATTATTATTTCCGTTATTTCCCCTATAGTTTCCGCTATTATTACGGTTACCATTGTTATTTCGGTTGTTGTAGTTACTTTGTCCTCTGTTATTGTTTTGATTGTTTCTATTGCCATTTCGGTTATTATTACCGTTTCTGTTATTTCCATTATTGTTGTTCTTAAAACACATGGATGCGAAATGGTTTCTACCACCACATTTGTCGCAATTTTTTCCTTCTGCATGGCATCTACTGCCGTGTCTACTGCCACATCTAGTGCACTTGTTGTTTTTATTAGAATTATTATTATTGTTATTATTGTTTCTAGAGGAATTTGATACCTGAGCTGTATGGAACATTATCTGATTTTGCCTTATGGTGGATGAAGCCTCTAAAGCAATTTCAATAGCTTCGTGAAGCGTTTTTATCCTACTTGCTTCTATCGTTCTTACAACTTCCCTATTTTTCAGTCCGTTTTTGAAAGCATTGAATGCTATTATAGCATTCGTACTGCTTACCGTGTCCCTGCTTGTTTCACCAAGCGTACTTACTTGCAGTTCGTTTAATTCCATTGTCAAAGTCTCTATCCGATCTGCGAATTTCTGTATTGAGTCATATTGCACTAAACTCGTTAATTCATTCAAAATGACGTTTGGTGACTTTCTTATGCCGTATGCTTTTTTGATTGAACTCAAAAGAGTTTCAATGTTTGTTGGCACCGCGATTTGTCTTATTCTGTTCTGTACTTTGGTTGTTAATTTTGTTCTAAAAATAAAATTAAAAAATGAGGTATGTTTTTCCGGAGCAATAGTTTCCTTCATTATCTCAACATTTGCGACAAATGGTTCGAGTTCATCCCGAGCACCATTGAAAGTTGGTATTAATTTTGAAATATTCGCTAACTCGGTTGTGTTTAAAATAGTCGTCGCCATTGTGTGCGTTTCACTAGATTCTTCTTCTACGCTATTAAATTCTTCTTCAGTATTACTGCTATTACTACTACTTGTCTGTTGGTCTTTGTCTTCGTGCAATTGAAGAATTGTTAAAGCCTCTTTCTTTAGCTTAGCGAATCTTTCTATGTGTTTATTCTTATCTACTTTTGTTAGTTTTGAATCGTCTAATATTGTGTTTGCATCAAATTGCAATTTGCTAATTTCTTCTCGTTTTGATTTTACTGTTTCTAATGAATATGGTCTGCCTGTCGACTTCCTGGCGTTTACTATTATATTTTCCACTAATTTATATATTCCATCCATTAGAACAATTCATTTTTTTAAAAATTTTTTTTCATAGGATTTCTAAAATTTTACCACTCTGATTTCTATTTTTTTAATTTATCTAAGTAATCCTTTATGGATGTAAATTTTTCGATCAATTCTAAATTTTCTATTTCTTCTACTGCGGAGTTGACCTTGTCTACTATATCTAATTCGTTTACTTGTTCTAACATATACTCTTTTGCTCTTTCTACTTGGTCTAACACCGTATCAGTAAGGTAGCTTTTTACCTGTAGTACCAATAATATTATACCTATCACTATAATAATTGTTGTAATAAATATTATTGTTATTGCTTTTAACATATTTAAAAAAAAAAAGATTTTATGTTTATTTTTATTTTTATTTTCTTTGTTTTTTCTTTCTTCGTTCTAATTGTTTGTATTTTCTTATTTCATCTAGTAATTTTTCATACGTCAAATTAGTTTCTATTAGTCTATTAGATAAGTGTTCACGTTCCTTATCTGATTTTTCTATTTTTATTTTTTCTTTTATAGAACTTATTCTATCATCTAATATGGTTGATCTTAATTTTCTTTCTCCAATATAGCCTTTCTTAACTAATTTTGTCTGTTGCACGGGGTAAATTGGATATTCAGGTTCCTTATCTCTTATTTTCAATGGTTTAGGACCTAGAAGCAGTATTTCTGGTTTTCTACTGACTTCTCCTCGTTTCCACTGTTTGTTGGCCAAGTCGATTTCTTTTAAAATCGCTGTTAGAGCGTCATCGCTCATGTTCCAACACAAATTTTCGTTTATATATGTATTTCGTAAAAAGTTATACTTGTGCACCGCACTCAGTATTGATTTTTACTTTATAACTGTCGTGAATGTTGGGTGTTGCACAAAAATGTTGGGTGTTGCACAAAAATGTTGGGTGTTGCACAAAAATGTCGGGTGTTGCACAAAAATGTCGCCTTCCTAGGCCGTCCGCAGGATCGCCATGTTGTGTTTATGTGTTGGTTCTGTATTTAGTTCTTGCCGTACATTAAAAGACGTTTCATTTTTATATTTTTATTTTCTTTAGTGTTTTTATTTATCTTTTTTTTTTTTGTCAGTTCTTTCATAAGAACTTTATAGTTTTACGTTCTATTTACAATTGCCCTGGTTGCTAAAACTAGAGTAGCTTATATACTAATTTCACTATACGTACTACGATACAAAAGAGACGCTCATTAATGAATAATACTAACAAATACAAAGTCGCCTATGAATGAATCATACTACACCCATGACCATACACCATACATGTGTTTGTCAACATACGTTAGTTGATCTTGAATTTGTTTTGACATTGCCGCTTATAATAATATGACACCCTTTATAGTACATTACTCATATGGTGTTCAATGTTACTAGTTAAGGTTTATGGCAGTTTTACTTTGTAAATTTGGGTGGTCAAATTTTATGAGTGGTTTGTTTTTCATATTCATAAGTGTTTTGTTTTTCATGTTTATAAGTGTTTTGTTTTTCACATTAAATCTTGTCATTCTCTTTTGTATCCTATGTATCGTAAGTATGCATCTTACAATATGTATTTACAATATGTATATGTATTTGTATTATTTAATATGTGTATGTATGTATATGTAAATATTACACACAAAAAATACAACATCAAACGTTATTTTTGTGTTTTTCTCTTTAAATAAATTAATACATAAATTTTTTTTTTTGCTAAATTTATATTGTTTTTTTTTATTAACAACTAGGTATTTTAGCATTATTTGCTTTAGATGCTGGTGAATTTTTACTCCCTTTATATTAACTCGTAGTGTCTGCTTGTCGAAAAAATTTTGGATCGATTTGAACCCCTTTCTCGCGACCCGTTCGATCTGAAATTTTGCAGGCAGGCTCGTTGCAATAACAGAAATGATATAACAAATTTTTTTAGTAATGCCAAAACAAAGGAAACTTTTAAAATTTTCTACCAGAGTTAATAAAGAAATGTACAAAGGGTTAGTTTTTATTATATTATTACCACAACGACTACAAATACAATAAGTCCAGCTATGACAACAACACAACATTTAGAATAACAACAAGAACAATATAGAAACGTCATATTTTTAATTTTTTTTTTACTTTTTCAGAGATTTTCCTGGACCTGTTCCACCGATTTTAATGATTTTTGAAACAGAAATCTTCCCATGAATTTGATGAATCATTATCACTAAAAACGATCACTGTAGCTGCACTATTGAGGGCGTGATCGTGACAAGAACAACATAGAAAATTATATTTTTTCAAGACTTTTTTAGTTCTTCATTCAAATCTCGGGCCCTAATCGACCGATTTGGACGATTGTAAATAGCAAACTTTTCAGGATGTTAGTGAATCATTTTTTATGTTAACGAGCACCCTAGCTGCCCGATTGATGCCGTCATCGTGATTTCCACAGACGGACATCGCTATATCAACTCCGGTTGTTATAAGGATTACAAATATATATATTTTATGGGGTCCAAAATTTTTTTTCTAATTATTACAAACGGAATGGCAAACATATATATACCCTATGCACACTGGAGTAGAGAGTATAAAAACATGCAAGAACCTAATTATCATGATCTAGCTAACCAACATTTAACATCAAACCTAACATCGAACTTGCTGGAGGCCTTTATCAACGTGTGTATTTGGGTGAGTTACAACAAGATTATATTATTTCTTACATATTAAATTGTCGTTCGAACAAGAAAAACACTAACCGTCCTATATATTTTATTACCAAAGATAATTGATCTTTAGGCTCTCAATGCCTTTTTTTAAATTTTTCTACAAAACTAATGATGACGTAGAGGATTCAAATTTAGTTTTGTAGGGTTTGAGACTCTTTATAGGTAATAAAAAAATAGGGACAAAGCCAGTCGTATCCGTCCAAGCTGTCCACTAATTATTATTATTATAATAAATTATAATATCGAGGCTAGAACAGACAGTCAAAGTGTCCAATTCGCCAACGATTAATTATACCCTATACCACTATGTGGTTTGGGTATAATGACTTTGTGCTGCTGTTTGTAACAACCAAAAATATTTGACCTAGACCCATCTTTAATTATACCGATCGAATCAGAATCACTTTCTGAGTTGATTTAACAATGTCCGTCCGTCCGTCCGTCCGTCCGTCCGTCTGTGTGTCCATGTAAAGCTTGTAATCAAACTGCAGGTCGCAAATATGAATATATTTTGATGAAATTTGGTATATAAGCTTTTATCGGCCATGGGATGAACGCTATTGAAATTGGTGAGAATCGGTCCATGTTCAGACCTAGCCCCCATACAAATTACCCATATGAAATCGACATAAATTGCCATAAGATCCAAATTGTCATATAGATCTTACTCAAATTGGGTTTGTATGCGTTCATTACATCCGCTAATGAGTAGTCCAAAAATGATCCCTTTGACCCCATATAGAGCTGCTTCCCGATCTTCACTTAAATCTATTAAAAAACAAAAATATTGCACTGATTCTTCTCAAATTTTGTTTGTACATATTTTTGCAAAATACAAGAGACTTTACCAAACATGATCAGGATCGGTCCATTTTTGGACCTAGTCCCTTTATAGATATAGCATCCGATATGAACTTTTTCATATCTGCAGCCAAAAAAATTAATAAAAATCCCACTCAAATTTGGTTTTTGCTTATTTTCAATGTCCAGTTAGTTGGGCCTAAGATATAGGGTTTCTAAACGCATGGTATAGGGTATCGTATAGTCGGTCTAGACCGACTATAATTTTCTTACTTGTTTTTATTTTATTTATTTTTTATTATCTTATCTTTTATAAAAAGAGGCTTTTTTCTATATTTTTTAAGTTGTTTATTATTCAATTAATTAGAAAAGAATGAATAAAATTGTATTTTGTTTGCTCTTTAAATACACAAAAATAAATGACGGAAGACACTAAGGTATTAAGTGAGAAAAAATAAATATACATGTGCATTAAATTAAAATTATTAAGTAAAACAAAAAATGACATTTAACACTAAGGTATTGAGTTAGAAAAAGTAAATATACGTTGAATTTAAGCTATTAAGTAAAAATAATGACATCTAACTGAATGAAAAAAGAAATAAAAATTTTACTCAATTACAGTCATGGTAATAATTATTATGACAAACAAATTATTATTGAATAAATAATTATAATAAATAATAATGTTTTCGTTTAAATATTTTAAATAATATATATAATTACTCCTGTTACAGTTTCATGTTTTTTGTCAAAGTCCATTTAACGTTAATACTTATTATATCCCGTTACAGAACTCCATTTTTATATATTAAATATATATGTATGTATATGTATATCCTCTTCGTTCCTATAAGGAGCATATATATTTTTTGGGAACATGCCTTGTATGTAATCAGTTAATAAGCAATGAATTAATAAGCAATGAATTAATTTAGTTTAAAGAATAAATGATTCAAACTATGATTCATAACTGAAAGTAGATATGTTAAAAAGTTAATATTTTTTATTTTTTGTTGTTTAGATTTCTTTGGAAGTTTGATATAAATACGTAAGTGAATACACCTGTTATAGTTGTCTCTACTTTTGAGATGGAATAAAATGTATTATATCTAACTCGCTTTTTGACTATAATCACTAGTCTCTTTTTTCTCTAACTTATTGTTAGTTACACTCGGAAATAGGAATAAAAACGTTTAGGTTATTTTTGTTTCCTAATTCGCGACACCATTTTCTTTTTCTCTCATGGTATTGTTAGTAACACTTTTAATTATTTGACGGATAATTTGTAAATCGAATTTTATCTATTGATTTTAATTTTTATACCCCATACCACTATGTGGTTTGGGTATAATGACTTTGTGCTGCTGTTTGTAACAACCAAAAATATTTGACCTACACCCATCTTTAATTATACCGATCGAATCAGAATCACTATCTGATTCGATTTAACGATCTCCGTCCGTCCGTCCGTCCGTCTGTGTGTCCATGTAAACCTTGTAATCAAACTGCAGGTCGCAAATATGAATATATTTTGATGAAATTTGGTATTCGATCTTTTATCGGCCATGGGATGAACGCTATTGAAATTGGTGAGAATCGGTCCATGTTCAGACCTAGCCCCCATACAAATGACCCTTATGAAATCAACATATATTGCCATAAGATCCAAATTATCAAACAAATCTTAGTCAAATTGGATTTGTATGTATATATTACATCCATTAATCAGTAGTCCAAAAATGATCCCTATTGGATAACTCTTAGTCATAGGTCCCATATAGAGCTGCTTCCCGAACTTCACTTAAATCTATGAAATAACAAAAATATTGCACTGATTCTTCTCAAATTTTGTTTGTATATATTTTTGCAAAATACAAGAGACTTTACCAAACATGGTCAGGATCGGTCCATTTTTGGGCCTAGTCCCCACGTAAGTATAGCATCCGATATGAACTTTTTCATATCTGCAGCCGAAAAAATTAATAAAAAACCCACTCAAATTTGGTTTATGCTTATTTTCTATATCCAGTTAGTTGGGTCTAAGAGATAGGGTCTCTAAACGCATGGTATAGGGTATAATTATAGTCGGTCTAGGGTATCGCATAGTCGGTCTAGAACGACTTTGGTGTAATGACTTTGTGCTGCTGTTTGTAACTACCAAAAATATTTGACCTAGATCCATCTTTAATTATACCGATCGAATCAGAATCACTACCTGATTCGATTTAACGATGTCCGTCCGTGTGTCCGTCCGACCGTCTGTGTGTCCATGTAAACCTTTTAATCAAACTGCAGGTCGCAAATATGAATATATTTTGATGAAATTTGGTATGTAAGTTTTCATTGGACATAGGATGAACGCCATTGAAATTGGTGAGAATCGGTCCATGTTCAGACCTAGCCCCCATACAAATGACCCCTATGCAATCGACATAAATTGCCATAAGATCCAAATTGTCATATAGACCTTACTCAAATTGGGTTTGTATGCGTTTATTACATCCATTAATGAGTAGTCCAAAAATGATACCTATGGGGCAACTCTTAGTCATAGGCCCCATATAGAGCTGCTTTCCGATCTTCACTTAAATCTATTAAAAAGCAAAAATATTGCACTGATTCTTCTCAAATTTTGTTTCTATATATTTTTGCAAAATACAAGAGACTTTACCAAACATAGTCAGGATCGGGCCATTTTTGGGCCTAGTCCCCATATAGATGTGGCATCCGATATGAACTTTTTCATATCTGCAGCCAAAAAAATTAATAAAAATCCCACTCAAATTTGGTTTATGCTTATTTTCTATGTCCAGTTAGTTGGGCCTATGAGATAGGGTCTCTAAACTCATGGTATAGTGTATCATATAGTCGGTCTAGACCGACTTTAATTTTCTTACTTGTTTTTTCCTTTAATTGTTTTGATATTTATTTCTGCTACGAAGTTGTTCCTTTTTTTATAAAAAGATGATAGTTACGAAATATATGATAAAATATTCGTACTATATTTTATTGATACAAGGAAAAACTGAATGTGCCAATATTTTTAGTCAAGACTAAATGGAAACTTTTTCATAAAATATCGAATAATTTTTAAGCTCCCAACACACTGCAAAGCACGATCTCTTATTTCACTGAGTATTCTAACGCCGGCTGCGGTATTTCTTTTTCGGTCTCTACGCTGATAATAGAAAAGCAATGCAATTTTCATATAGAAATTAATTCTTTTTATGAAAAAAATTGTCTTTATAAAAAAGCAATAAATTAAAAATTTTAATAAATATTGGTCAATAAAGAAAAATAATTAACTATAATTAACTATATAAGTGTATTAGAGTTTAGTATTAGAGTTTAAAAGTTAAATACCGGAAACATATTAAAATTGTAACCGTACCAAACATAGTTTATAATATTGAGTTTAAGAGTTTAAGATAGGTGGAGAGTATCATGGAGCGTTGCTCTATCGTGTAGTACTCCATTTTTACTAACCTTAAGCTGTCAGCTGTCAAACTTTTTCTTCTTCTTTTGTTTGGCAAAACTTGACTTTAAAAATGACGGCACATTTAAATCTTGCGTGAATTTTGGTACACCCTTTACAATGTTTATTTAATATATTTTTATTTTGAATTATATCAATCTCTCCGCACCGCAACTTACAATCGATTCAAATATATTTTGTTAGATTTTATGGCAAAAATAAAAACAAAACAACAAATGTCTTGAGTAATTGTCAATTTAAAACCAAACTTTGATTAAAAACCGCACTGTGTTTCTAATTAAGTCGGAATTGTTTATTCAGTCTTAAAAGATTATTGAAAGCGTGAGCACAATAAAATTTCTTAAGTATTTTATTCTGATTTGTCAAGAATAGTTCCCATTTTTTTATTTTATTATCAATTTGAAAAAAAGTAATAAACAAACAGAACAATGTTTCACAAATTCATGAGAGTATTATTAATAATTTGTTTAATAATGACGCAGTTTTGCTGTTTAATTCAGGCAGTTCCCATACTTGGTAAGTGTATTTGGACAAAAATAAAAAATACTTTGAATGGTTCAAGTACCAAGAATCGTTAGTTTACGAAGTACTGATTGTGTTTATGTTAGTGTGTGCTTGAAATAAATAATAAAAATTAATGGAATCCCAAGTTAATTACACAAAATCATTTAATTAAAAAAAAAAAAAATGAAAGGATGAACTTTAAACTCGATGAACACAACAAAAACATGTTATGATTCGGAAAATAACTATGTATATTGCTCGCGCCAGAGGTTTTTTGCACCGTATACCACTTTATGGTCAGGGTATAGTGAGTTGTGCTGTCGTTCATAACTACATAACAGTGTCTGTCTATGTGTTCATGTAAACCTTGTAATCAAACTTTAGGTCGTATAAGCTTATGTTGGCCATAGCATTATCGGTATTAAAATTAGTGAAAATCGATGGATGTTCAGATCTAGTCCTCAAACAAATGATACCTATGAGACTGACTTAAATTTCTCTAAGATCCAAATTATCATATAGATCTTGGTTTATATGTGCTTTTTATATCCATAAATCAGTAGTTCAAAAATAAACCCTGTAGCATAGCTGTACATCTGTCTCCCAATATTTACTTAAATTTATAAAATAAAATATTGAATAGATTTGTCTCAAATTTGGTTCATATGCTTTTTAAAAAAAATATGACCATAATCGGATCATTTTTGATTTTTTTTCTTTTTCCTATAGCTATCTTTTAGTAGTCTATAAATTAATTAAAAATTTTGTATGTTCATATGTTACTTACAATTGAGCGCATATGATGATTATAGTGGTGTAACTAAATTTGATTATGATGGGACCATCGGAACTTGTTCATGCTCATCACTATAGTTTGGGGTATGCTTATTTTCTCTGCATATATATCCCTTAATATTTTTAAATCTAAGACCATTTTATTTTTTTATTTATTGACTAATAGTGCGTTTACATCTGGGGAAAATCTAGTAGATTTTAGTTGAAATCTATTTCAAAATCTATACCGTTTATATCTAACTTTTTTGACATTTTATGAGATTTTGTTTCCACACAATAAACAGCTGATTAAAATAAACTAGAAATACCAAAAACAAACAAAACAACAGGAAAATGGAAATATGGAAAATTCTAAAAAGGAACAGATTTTATAATTATATTATGCATCAAAAATAAAAAGCACAAACTGAAATAGAAATTTTGCGAAAAAATCAGCATTTGGTAAATGTATTGTTTGAACAGCAAAAACAAATTTATTTTCCACAATTATTATTTAGCAGATTGGAATGGGCACATGTCAGTATAGAAAGTTATAACTTTTCTATTATTAAATATTTTTCTATTATCGATTCGTTATTTCCTTATTTTGTTAATAATTAATATTTTATTTCCTTTTTATACAACTTGTTTGCTTTTGTTTTTAAATGTAAATTTTTCAGTCACTGCGTTGTAATTTTCTACTACAATATTAAACAAGTAAGACCGACTATACGATACCCTATACCAACCCTATACCCAACTAACTGGATATAGAAAATAAGCATAAACCAAATTTAAGTGGGATTTTTATTAATTTTTTCGGCTGCAGATATGAAAAAGTGCATATCGGATGCTATATCTATATGGGGACTAGACCCAAAAATGGACCGATCGTAGCCATGTTTGGTAAAGTCTCTTGTATTTTGCAAAAATATATACAAACAAAATTTGAGAAGAATCAGTGCAATATTTTTGATTTTTGATAGATTTAAGTGAAGATCGGGAAGCAGCTCTATATGGGGCCTATGACTGAGAGTTGTCCCATAGGGATCATTTTTGGACTACTCATTAATGGATGTAATAAACGCATATGAACCCAATTTGACTAAGATCTATATGACAATTTGGATCTTATTGTAATTTGTGTCGATTTCATAGAAGTCATTTGTATGGGGGCTAGGTCTGAACATAGACCAATTCTCACCAATTTCAATAGCGTTCATCCTATGGCAGATAGAAGCTTATATAACAAATTCCATCAAAATATATTCATATTTGCGACCTGCAGGCTCACATGGACACACAGACAGACGGACGGACGGACGGACATCGTTAAATTGAATCAGATAGTGATTCTGATTCGATCGATATAATAAAAGATGGATCTAGGTCAAATATTTTTGGTAGTTACAAACAGCAGCACAAATCATTATACCCAAACCTGGTATAGGGTATAAAAAACACAGTAGTATCATTTAGTAGTGCCCAAGTTTGACAAGATTTTGTGAGATTTTGCACAAATCTAGAGGAGCTAGATTTTATTTTGTATGGGAAATCTAGTAAAAATGAGCTAGATTTCGCTCGAAATCTCGTATATAATAGATTTTGCTTAGTGTAAACGCACTATTAGCCTAGTTAAAAGTGTAAAAAAAAACAAACAAAAAAATGTTAAAAAAGCAAATCCGTTAATCTTATTTGTGCAAAATTATATTAATAAATAGATCGGAGTATATTTTCTTTTGAAATTAATAAAGATACAACTACTTTTTTGGTAATACAAGAAAGTGTAATTACTTTAATTTCCAATTCGTAAACTATTATTACTACGGAAAAACGGCATGGGAGTTTAAAGCCGATTAATTTTGTTTTCAGTTTAACTGACTATGAAACCAACTAGCTCTTATGGGAAGTATAATCATTTAATCTTAGTTTATTTTATATCGCATTTTGAAACACAAATAACTTTGATTAACGTTGACTAACTAAACTAATTTTAATTTATATTAAAAAAAGTCAGTCATAACATTTAACTGTCATCCCGAAAGCTCGTTGGTAGTTGTACAAATTGAACAAGTGACGGAAAATAATTGTTATTTTTTCTTTCGGTTATGCTAAAATTTATATTTGTTACGATGACCAAAAAAAAAAAAATAAAAAAATTTTAAAATTACTTTCAATAAAGGTTTTTGTTAACCAAAAAATTTTTTCGTTGTTTTAATAGTTATTCATAACCCAAAAAAAGTATTTTTCACCTATATTGGTTACGATGACTAAAATTAAATATATATTACAATTTTATTATTTTCTATAAAAATGAAAACTCTTATTTTCGATCTTTATCATTTTAATGATTGAGTTTGAAATTATTCAGACTCAAGATCAAATGTTTTTACTTTAAATAAAGCAAAAAACATTGGCACTTTTGTTTCAAAAATTGATCTATACTCTGCATGACAGGTTATACAGGTTTCGGGAAGAGTCACCAACCCTCATCAGTAACCAAAAGCAGTAGATAGTTTGTTTGGTAAAAAGTTAAATTCATATACATTTGCTGAAATGAGAATGCCAGCAAACAGTTATACTATTTACCAAACAAACTATCTACTGCTTTTGGTTACTGATGAGGGTTGGTGACTCTTCCCGAAACCTGTATAACCTGTCATGCAGAGTATAGATCAATTTTTGAAACAAAAGTGCCAATGTTTTTTGCTTTATTTAAAGTAAAAACATTTGATCTTCAACCTGAATAATTTCAAACTCAATCATTATATATTAGAATAATGGTTAATTGTAACCTTTATTTGAATTCATCAATGTTAATGGTTAAATAAGACTTTTCCGTCATCTCTTATAACTGTTGCGTCCCGAATCGAACTTTTTTTTTGCAGTTATTTAACTTTTAAAATTAACTTTTGTAGCTAACACCACAAAAAATTTTTTTTAGTGTAGTTATGTTAATTTATATTTAATTTCTTATTTGTCTTCAAATTATTAAATTTATGTTGTTTTTTATACTAATTTTCCGTAGGCGAACAAACTGAATTTGATGATAATTCCAAAGTTCAGGGAAAATCCAAACCAATTTTTGTGTATTGTGATGAAATCGGAAATCATTTGAACTGTATGCTCTTCTGCAAGAATATGGGTCACACGTCGGGTCATTGTGGCGGTGATTTCACATGCAGTTGTTTTTAAGTATTTAACTGAGAAGACCAACAGAACGTCATCAAGTTATGCAATTAATAATACGAGTATATATGTATATATGTACCTTTATATGAATATATGTAAATTATTGCAATGTAAATTATTGCAAACATAATATGAATGTGTTTGTAATTAATTTTATATAATTAGTTTTAACATTTATGTATAAATTTTCAAAATATTCATATTTAAAGTAAAAACGAAATTTATTTTAAATTGTCGTAGAAAATATTTCTTTAAATTGTAGTTAAATAAATACCATACTTCGTTTCGTGAAATATGAAAGTAAAGAAAGCTGCATTTGTGGAAGAAAATTAACAAACTGAAGGCCTGACCACCTTTTTTGAGCATGTGTACTGTAAATATAATAAATATATTCGGCTATAAAATTATTGTTTAAATATTTCAATTAATTTTTTTATTTTAGAATTAAAGCATATTTTAAGAGCATAATTGAAGTGTTAAAATTTTTTAAATATATTTTTTGCCATAGTATTTTGAGGTAAGAAAAAAGATTTTCAATGTACAAAAATATTCTAAGGAATAACAGAAAAACAAATTTAGCTGAAAATAAACCTTAACGAGAAATTTTTATAGGTGAAGTTAATATTTATTTCGATAACAAATTCCAAAGACTGATTGTTAACATTTTACATTTACATTAATAATTTCAGTTTTTAATGGATTTTCTTTTATTTTAAAAATATATTTCGTCCATATAGGTAACAATTCTGTAAGAAATTTTGTATTGTACATTTAATTCTATGTTATTTAAAGTTTATCTACCTTTGTTTTTTATGAGTTTTTGATGAGTTTTACCAAGTTTTTTGTCTAAATAAAATATTGAATGATTTGAATTAAAATGCATCATTTATTTTTGAGTTTAGAGCATATTTTTGGCTTCCCCGGTCGTTAAACTCTAATTGAAGGTTTATGTATCCAATTCACCCATTTCCCGCCAAATGTTGGAATTTTTTGAAGGAACTTTCATTTGAATTTTCCATATTCTGAAAATGGAAAATTAGAAAACTTGAACAATGGAAATTATTTTAACTATAGTTTCAAACTAGAAGAAATTTTTAATATAGTATTGAAATGTTTCAAAAAATAAACAAGAAATTTAAAGTTTCTGTTCGTAAACTCAACAGTGGAATGAAATAGATTAAAGGTTTTTAAAACCGTACATCAAAGCAAAAATTAGTACTTTATAGAATTGCCCCATAAAATGTTTTAGCGTCAAATGCTTTGATGAGAGACTGTCAAACATACTTAGTAGTGTATTTATGGCAATTCTATACCACTTTTTCAGTACAAATCAAATGCGTTGAGCCCTTTTTGGTTGGCAACACTGGTCAAGATAGGTAAGGGGCTGGCAACACTTGTTTTTCAGCAGCCTAAAAGTATACCACATTTTTTTTTACATATAATGTGTAGGCGGGGAGTTGAAGGTTTTTTTTTAGCTGCCTGAGGGTAGTGGTATGTTTAATAGTACATATTTAGAATTAAATCGTTTTCCAGCTATCTAAAAGTATGCCGCATAATTTTTGTTCTTTATGTATAGGAGTTGGCAACAAAGAATTAACGATAAGAATTAGGGATGTTTATAAAACATGATCAATTACTTGTATTGTAGTGTGTTTGTAGAATCAACGTTGACAAATCTTCTGTTTATAACTTGATCCCGCATTCCAATTGGTCTGGCAAATACATGCATTTAGCTGAGCGTGAGAAACGCTGAATAGGCGATTGTATATTCTCACGCTCTATATATTTACGTTAGTGGTAGTAAGATACATTATAAGTATTATAAAGTTAGCTTAAGTAGATTAAGATTTGAAAGAATAAATAAAGAACAATTAATGTACAATAATCAAACGAAACACACGTCTTATTAAGTTATACAACGGAATAAAAAATAAACGTTTATAACATGGCGATAATGCCAGGAGTGATGAGATAAACTAAAAATTTAATAGTGAACAAGTAAGAGTGTTAAATTCTGCTATGCCGAATCTTTGATACCCTCCACCTAGGTTTTCTTGCACTATTTGTAACAAATGTAAATAAAATTTGGTAATTTATTACAACAAATACTCTGAATTTTCAGCATTTACGTTTAAAGTCAATAGAAGATAGTAAACAAAATACATTTTTAAATTTCGGATCTTTTTCGGAATACTTGTCCATGTCTTATATTTTAAAAGCACTAGCGTTAATCAGTTTTATTTTTCCGATCTTATTCCATCAGTTTGTCATTCCATTTGTAACGCATCGATAAATGAATTTGCGTCTATATGTTTAATGCAAAAGATTTCTTACTTTTGTCGAATTGTAGGGCTTTTTTGCAAATTTTTTTTTAATAACTTAATATTTTATATATATTTCAATTTTAAACTTTAAAATTAAAAATATATATCTTTTTTTAAATCTGGTAATAACTCTATAATGTGGAGAAAGTAAATACGTGGCTTCTTTAATAAGAATGACAAGTAAAAAACACTTTTGTGCAGTTTACTTGTTTTGTGCATTTTTTTAATACATACGCCATCTTTGTAGATCTCTTCGATTTTATTAAGTAAGTTTGTAAATAAAAAGAACATTAAAATATTATAAATGTAAACATAATTATACCCTATACCACTATGTGGTTTGGGTATAATGACTTTGTGCTGCTGTTTGTAACAACCAAAAATATTTGACCTAGACCCATCTTTAATTATACCGATCGGATCAGAATCACTTTCTGAGTTGATTTAACAATGTTCGTCCGTCCGTCCGTCCGTCCGTCCGTCTGTGTGTCCATGTAAAGTTTGTAATCAAACTGCAGGTCGCAAATATGAATATATTTTGATGAAATTTGGTATATAAGCTTTTATCTACCATGGGATGAACGCTATTGAAATTGGTGAGAATCGGTCCATGTTCAGACCTAGCCCCCATACAAATTACCCCTATGAAATCGACATAAATTGCCATAAGATCCAAATTGTCATATAGATCTTACTCAAACTGGGTTTTGTATGCGTTCATTACGTCCATTAATGAGTAGTCCAAAAATGATACCTTTGGCCCCATATAGAGCTGCTTCCCGATCTTCACTTAAATCTATTAAAAAACAAAAATATTGCACTGATTCTTCTCAGATTTTGTTTGTATATATTTTTGCAAAATACAGGAGACTTTAGCAAACATAATCAGGATCAGTCCATTTTTGGACCTAGTCCCCATATAGATATAGCATCCGATATGAACTTTTTCATATCTTCAGCCAAAAAAATTAATAAAAATCAGACTCAAATTTGGTTTTTGCTTATTTTCTATGTCCAGTTAGTTGGGCCTAAGAGATAGGGCATGGTATAGGGTATCGTATAGTCGGTCTAGACCGACTATAATTTTCTTACTTGTTAATTTTAGAAAAATGTCCGATTCGCTTTTCGATGATGCTGAAAACACATCAAAGAAATACAGAAAACAAAGGTTTTACTCAAGTTAGTTGAGAGACGAGAAGCTAACGGGATGGAACAGATCAAAGATGACGACTTTAAATACAGATGCAAGGCTTGTGAAAAAATATTAAATTGCGATAAATCAGATCTACGTATACATGCCAATAACCAATGTCTTAAAAAATATCTTTTAAAACCAACAACCAAAATTCTGTTTACGTTATAAGATCCCATTTGCAAGCCATTTTAATTAACTGTGTAAATTTTAAATGCACATCTAGCCATATAAAAGATGAATTATACAGAATAGTAAAAATATTTCTTTTATATCTGTTGGTTTTTTATGTTGTTTTTATGTAATTCTAATGATATTCTTATCTTATTTTTTATGATATTTTCTTCGTTTTTATGTTATTTTTGTATTATTGAAATTGAAAATTAACAAATTAAAAATAATTTTTTTTTTTGAAAAATTGAAAAAAGTAGTGTAGGGAAAAATGTAGAGAGAAAAAAAGTGGGTGTAGGAAAAAAAGGGATTTTTTTCATTAGCGTAGAGATTTCTGTAAAAATCTCGTGGCACCACTGGTACCTATTAAAAAACAGTGTAAGATTTCACAAAACAATGCGACGTATATCTGCTTTGTTCAAATGCTTTCGTAAGACTAAATGAAATTGTTACTTATGCATGAAACACATAGACGACAGAGGCTACACGAACACACGGATACAAATGCTGCTGGCTGCAATAGTAGTCGTGTAGTCAACTACTTAATTTTTTTGAAAATGACAGCAACATATAACAACAATATAAACAGCTGTTTTTATACAAAAGCATTTTTATTTCAGTAGTGCCAATTATATATTTTTTTTACTTTATTAAAATAGAAAAACTTGTATGATTCTATATAAAATTGTCTTAAATATATTACTTATTTATAATGCATTATTATAACGTAAAAATAAATAAATAAATTTGCTTATTAATAAAATTATTATAGCGATTAATTTTTTCAACAAAATAAAATATTTCATAGCACTAATTTCTTTTACATATTTTATTATATTGTCAACCTTATTTTTATTTTGTAGCCAACAAAAATAGAAATTAGCCTAAGTTGACTACAGCAGCAAAAGTGGTCATGTAGTCGTGTAGCTGTGTTGGTGTCAAAATAATCGTTTTCATATAAACGTGTGTATTTTATTTTTGACAGGCTGTAGTCGTGTAGCCGCTGTCGTCTATGTGTTTCACGAGAGAGTTCGGCTTACTGGTGCCATTATGTATATGTGTGTATAACCAAAAATATACGATATCCCAGTAATCATTTCGAAGATTGTTTTAACAAAAATCATCTTACTGTGTCTTCTTCGAGCACTTTTGATGATTAAAAACTGATTAATCAAATGCGGTATTAGAAAAAGACTAAGAACTGATTTTTGCTTACGCTTAAAAAGTGATTTATAGAAAAACAAGTAAGAAAATTATAGTCGGTCTAGACCGACTATACGATACCCTATACCATGCGTTTAGAAACCCTATCTCTTAGGCCCAACTAACTGGACATTGAAAATAAGCAAAAACCAAATTTGAGTGGGATTTTTATTAATTTTTTGGCTGCAGATATGAAAAAGTTCATATCGGATGCTATATCTATAAAGGGACTAGGTCCAAAAATGGACCGATCCTGATCATGTTTGGTAAAGTCTCTTGTATTTTGCAAAAATATGTACAAACCAAATTTGAGAAGAATCAGTGCAATATTTTTGTTTTTTAATAGATTTAAGTGAAGATCGGGAAGCAGCTCTATATGGGGTCAAAGGGATCATTTTTGGACTACTCATTAGTGGATGTAATGAATGCATACAAACCCAATTTGAGTAAGATCTATATGACAATTTGGATCTTATGGCAATTTATGTCGATTTCATATGGGTAATTTGTATGGGGGCTAGGTCTGAACATGGACCGATTCTCACCAATTTCAATAGCGTTCATCCCATGGCCGATAAAAGCTTATATACCAAATTTCATCAAAATATGTTTATATTTGCGACCTGCAGTTTGATTACAAGCTTTACATGGACACACAGACGGACGGACGGACGGACGGACATTGTTAAATCAACTCAGAAAGTGATTCTGATTCGATCGGTATAATTAAAGATCGGTCTAGGTCAAATATTTTTGGTTGTTACAAACAGCAGCACAAAGTCATTATACCCAAACCACATAGTGGTATAGGGTATAATGACATTAAATATGACTCAAAAATAAGTCGAAATTAATCAGAAAATTGGATAAGAAAGTTCTCAAGAAGAGTCGGGGGCAAGGTAATATTTCCTGCCAACAAAAAAATATTTTGTGATCAGCAAAAGAGCGCATTTATGACTGTTTTAATAGCACAGAGGAGTCAAAAAAGACTCCACATAATCACTTATTGCATAAAATGTTTACTGGGATTTTATTCACTATCTGTAGAAACAGTTTTTTAAGTAAAACAAATCTGCTCACAATTTCAATTCTATTTCGTTCACAATGATACGATCACTTTGTTTTCTAGCTAGCAGTAAAATAAGAAAATAGTATTATAATAGAGCGTAATGAAGAATTGTACTTCTCAATTAGTTTATTTTTAATGTGCCATAAGAAGTTCGGTTTGTGCTAAGAAATGAATGAATACATGTTTCCCAGGGCGAAGCTTGATCATTGCACTTTGATTGAGTTTAGCTCCGCGATTAGTCCTAGTGCGAAATGGCGTTTGCCTGCGCCAAACATTAAATAATAAATTTTAAAAATGTATTATAATTAAATATTATTGACATCTATAATATATCATTATCATCTGACAAAAATTTTTTTTTTTAAACACTACTAATTTTTTGCAGAGTAGATATTTTATGGTTCCACTATTACTATTTTTTGCAACCCTAAAAATTGCAGTATTTTGTATAAATAAAATAATTTATATTTATATTATTTTTAATATGCGCTTATTATCGATATACATATACAGAATATATGAATGTTATTTATAGTATTTTGATATTTGCAACAGTAGTATGTATCAATTTGCAATATTTTGTGATCTTATAAAAACCGCAGAATATTGATATTGATTTTATATAGTTTCTTTTATTAATTAACTAACTTAAATATTACACCATAATATGTTGATATTGGTGAGTTTTTATATTATTACCACAACGATCATAAAAACTACAAGTACAGCTGTGACAAAATACAAAATTTAGAATAACAATATAGGAAAACATCATATTTTTTTACCTTTTCAGTGATTTCTCGGCACCTATGAAACCTATTGTCACGATTTAAAAAACAGAAACCTTCTCATGATGTTGGTGTATCATCCTCACTGACAACAAGCGCCCTAGCTGTCCTATTGAGAACGCTATCGTGACAAGAACAACATAGGCAAATCATATTTCTTCATTACTTTTTTACTCCATCGTTCAATTCTCGGGACCAGATAAACCGATTTGGACGATTTTAAATAGCAAACTTCTCAGGATGTTAGTGAATCATTTTTCATACCAATGAGCAACCTAGTTGCCCGATTGAAGCCGTCATCGTGATTTCCACAGACGGACAGACGGAGAGCCGGACAGACGGACATCGCTATATCAACTCCTTATAAGGATCACAAATATATATATTTTATGGGGTCCAGATTTTTTTTTCTAATTATTACAAACGGAATGACAAACTTATATATACCCTCTGCACACTGGAGTGGAGGGTATAAATGACATTGATACAAAATAAACTTTCAACAAGAAAATCAAAAGACATGAAAAAACTAGTAAATATCAACTAAACAAGTATAAACACGTGACAACTAACTAAAAAAAAAAAACTTATAAATAAACATTATTAACTTTTACAAAACGTTTATAAATTATGAAAGAAAGTGAAAGTGAAGAACAATTTCAATAATCGCCAGGCAACGAATCTTGTCTGGATGGCGAAAAAAGGACAATGGTGTGGCCAAAAGTCAAAGGCACGAATACAATTGTGATTTCCTTTTCGAATAATTTTGAAATCTATTAACAAAGAGAAAGGAAAACGTCTGCTATTGAAGAATTACAAACTAAAATTGCTGAGCTGAAGGAAGAACTTGATAAACAACAAAATGATACCCAGGCAACAAGTCAGCGTATTGATAAAATGATGTAAGTTAAATTATTATTTTTTATTACTATTTATTTAGAATATATTCATTATTTCAGTCATCGACTAACCTTTGCGTCGTGCGGTTGACTTATTCTTTGCCTCGCTGAGTGTCAATTTGTTATTTTTTTTTTTAACACTTGTAACTTAATATAACAGTGACAACAAAAACTTTTTTTTCGTTCGGATAGTGCGTAAAATTAATTTTTAATTCGTAGTCGGTGGTGATGCTTGATCCGCCCTATCTGGGGGACAACCGCTATGCTGTATTAGCGGAGGGCCCCCATCCTAAAAAAAAACGTTCAAACCAAAATATCCTAGAGATATTCCCAGAATTGCCAAATATTCAAAAACCTGATCCTAAATATGTCATTCTGTCGGCAGTTGGTGACAAAAATATACAAGAATATTCATGTTTTTTAGTTCACCGTTCTCTAAAATCAGTTTGCACCGATATATTGTCAGTTTCCGAACTTCGTGACGGTAACCTTCTGATTCTCACTGGAAACAAAAAAAGTGCCGATAAATTAATATCAACAAAAAATTTACCAGGAGTTTGCAATATTAATTGTGTTTACCATTGTAAATTGAATGCATCTAAAGGTACTATCTATGCACACTACCTGAACAATGTTCCCGAAGATGAAATAGTTAGCGAACTAAAATCACAAGGTGTAGTTGAAGTCTACAAATACCAAAAGAAAAACTCTGAAGAAAAATTAACTCCATGTGGTGTACTTCTCCTAACATTCGACCGTTACTCTACCCCTGATAAACTGGATATTTCTTGGCACAAAGTAAAGGTAAGGCCATATTACCCAAATCCTATGCGCTGCAAATCCTGTCAACGTCTTGGACACACTAAAAAATGGTGTAAAAACAATCCATTGTGCGAAAAATGTGCATTGCCACCACATTCGCCTGCTGAATGTACACACACTTTCTGTATTAACTGTTCCGACGAACACCCCTCTACCTATAAAGAATGCAAATTAAAGCACAAAGAAATTCTTAAAATTAAAACAAAAGAAAAATGCACTTTAAAAGCTGCTAAAGAAAAGTACGAAACACAAACAATTACTCCACCGTTAGTACAATCATACTCCAATGTTACAACCAACAAAAACACAAATCATATTAACATTAACAACAATCCCACAAGTACTAACACTACAAGCAAACAAATTCAAAACCCAAAAATCGTTACAACAAAACCATCTACAGAAACAAATAACAAAACAGAACCATCATATTCCAATAACAATAACTCTATTGTTACACAAAAAAAAAACACACAAGAAGCAAAACTAGAAAAACCAACATCAAGTAAGGATATTAAAACAATACCAACAATATTAACTAGATCGATGACCAAACAACAAGCAACCAACAACTCAACAGCAACAACTGAATCAACTAAAATAAAAGAAACACTCAACTTAACACACAGCCAAATCGCTTTGCCTAAGCTATCAACAACAAATCTCAACACAACATACAATGAACAAGAAGAAATAATGTTTGTGGATGAGGAGTAAATTGTTTAAATAATTTTCAATATGGATTTAAAAATAATACAGTGGAATATTAATGGTCTTACAAATAATTACCACGAACTACAACTGTTAATAAAAGACTATAATCCCGACATTATCTCCATTCAAGAAACACACATCCCTGTTAATCATAACAATGTTTTTTCTCCAAAACAATATAACGGTTTCTTTCATAACTTGGCTAATAACATCACAGCCAAACAAGGTATTGGAATCCTCGTAAAAAAATCTATTCCACATAAACTTGTGTATACCAATCACGATATAGCTACCATAGCTATTTAAATTGACATTGGTATAAAACTAACTGTGGCCTGCACCTACATACCACCCCACCAAAGTTTTTCTGAGCAAAGATTAAAAAATTTGATAAGTAATTTAAGCTGTCCATTACTAATTACGGGTGACTTCAACTCTTGGAGCACGCTTTGGGGTTCAACAGAATCTAATTCTCGTGGTGAAATACTCGAAAATGTAACTATAAATGAAGATCTTATCATACTAAATAACGGTAGCCCTACCCATTTTTCCACACATAATACATTTTCTAGTGTAGATATCACGTTATGCTCCTAAAAATTTGCTCCTTTTTGCTCTTGGAAACTCTGTCTAGTCTTCACGGAAGTGACCACTACCCAATTTTAATTAAAATTAAAAAGAGCGTTATTCATACAAAAGCAAATTTTCAACCAAAATTCAAAACAGAATCAGCAAACTGGCCTTTATATCAACAAAAATGCAACGAAAATGTTTCAAAAATAAAAAAAAACTATGAACATTAACCAACAGGCCGCATCATTTGTCAAATGTATTAGATCAGCTGCAAATGTTAGTATCCCCCAGACCAATGGTGGAACTCCACACTGGCTTCTCTACGGAAAGAAAAACAACGTTTTTGGCACAACTTCAAGCGCGAGAGAAATGAGGCTAATTTAATTTAATATAAAAAACATAATGCTCTGTTCAGGAGAGCTGTTAAAGAAAGTAAGAACGCTTTTATTCAAAAGTTCACTTCAAAAATTAACCCTAGTTCTTCCTCCCAACGTATATGGAATGATATAAGGCGAATTACAGGTGCAAGAGACTCTAACACAATAAATTACATACAGTCAGGTTCAATTACTCTCACTGATTCTTTAGATATTGCTAACGGTTTTGCACTACATTGGTCAGAACAGTCAAATGACAGTAACTTCTCCCTAGAATTTCAACAAAACAAATCTAGTACTATAAACCAAGTACACAACATCATAAATGTAAACAAGTTTGCAAAAAAAATTGAATCACCAATTAACATTTTGGAATTAGAAGATGTTTTGCATTCAGCAAAAGGAAAAACCCCAGGTTACGACCGTATTTCGTATCCTATGTTAAAAAACTTGAGTTTGTCAACAAAAAATCATTTGCTCCTACTCTATAATAAGATATTTGCATACAAAGTATATCCACAAGCATGGAAAACCGCAGCCGTTATCCCGATCCCAAAACCCAAAAAAGATCACCACACAATATTTGGTTTTAGACCAATTTCCTTGCTTTCTTGTATTAGTAAAGTCCTAGAAAAAATTATAGCAAGACGACTTATGTGGTCTATTAAAACTAACAACTATATAACACCCAATCAAGTAGCTTTTATGAAGAAACAAGGAACCGACGACGTTCTTCTCTACCTTCAAAACTACATATCAAAATCTCTATCAACCAGAAATCATATATGTAACTATCCTTTCTACTGACTTTGTAAACGCTTTTGATCGCATTGGAATCCACGTAATATTACAACAACCGGCTGATTGGAAAATAGGTACAAATATGTATACTTTAGTAAAAAATTTCTTGTGCCATCGCCAACTGAAAGTCAGAATTAATGGACAGCTCTCTAGAACTCTACCTTTAAACAATGGAATTCCACAAGGATCGCCATTGTCAGTCGTTTTATTTATCATAGCTTTTAATGAATTTAGCAAAATCATTACTGCTCAAAAACATATCGAACACGGTATTTATACTGACGATGCCGTTATCTTTACAAAACTTCATGATAACAACAAAGTTAAGGAGATTTTTTCTAATATTTTGGAGAAAATAGGAAAATGGGGCTTAAAATCTGGAGCAAAACTCTCTATCGAGAAGTGCTCCCTACTTCACATATGCAAAAAAATATAATTGCTCTACTTTTGATATTGAATTCAACAACGTTAAAATCAAAAGAGTTAATTACTTACGCATCTTAGGTGTTATTTTCGATAAAGGCTTTACCTTCAAAGAACACTGTCAACAACTGAGAAAAAACTTGAACTCGAGGTTGAATATTGTTAAATATTTAACATCAAAAAACTTTATGATACATATCTCCACTATGATAAATATAACTCGATCAATCATGCTCTCAAAAATCGACTTCGCTCTACCTATATATGGGTGGTGCGCCCTTTCCCATATAAAATTGATCCAGGGTCCGTATCACGCAGCGGTTCGCCGCAGCATTGGTGCTTTCCCTACTAGCCCCACTATTAACATTTTGGCAGAAGCTGGCATGCCCTCTATAAAAGATCGGGCCATGCAGTTAACCTACAAACTGATACCGTAACCGAATTTTATATCAAGAGGTTAAAAAAGTTCAAAAATGTATACGGATCCCTAGACGGGAATTTACCATTACTAGATGCATAAAATTCTCTAGAAATCTTAATCTTCAAATTCAACCTATACTTATTAAGCAGCAATCCGAACCTCCATGGCTGACAGGTGAAAAATCGTTCATTCTATCGTTAGTATACTTGCCTAAGACCTCAACCTCGGCAACAATTTACAAACAAATGTTTAACTACATCGCAAAAAGATATTTAGACACCGGTTGGACGTTTCTTTACACCGATGGGTCTAAATCAAGTGATTTTACAACATTCGCAACAGTAACTCAAAACGGCAGTCTTATATCCACTGGCTTCATTGATAACAACTGTTCCAATTTTACAGCTGAAGCTTTAGCTATACTTTTTGCAATCAAATTCGCCTCACAAAACGATTCAAAATTTATAATTTGCTCCGACAGTCTATCATCAATACTTGCCATCAAAAACACTCAATATGATTCACCAATAATTAATGAAATCAGAAATATATCTATTCAAAATTTGGAAAAAATTAAAATAATGTGGGTACCGTCACACGTCGGTATTACTGGCAACGAATATGCTGACTCAGCTGCTGATGAAGCTAAACGACGACCATTACTCAATTATCCGACTTGGGAAGGTCGCGATATTTTAAACACCATTTTCAATTTTTTGATGTCTGATAAAACCCGAAATTGGTCCAATTATCAACACAGGTACAAAAATATAAATCCAATGGGGAAAAAACCATCATACCCAAGAAACTGCACCAGGAGAGAAACCACTACATTTGTTCGGCTTGGAATTGGTCACTGTAAGTTTTCACATGAACATCTGTACAATGGGACTACTGCACCTATTTGCTCTACCTGCAACAAACAACTTAATGTCACCCACATCCTTGACGAATGCATAACCTACAACACATCCAGAGCACACCTATTCGGAACAAATATACCAACAGATCTTCTCAAAAACACATGTGATAAAAATATCAAATTATTGTACAAATTCATATCTGAAAATTATTTACAAAATCTTATTTAAAACATCTTTATAACCTAGTCGGAGTCGAAAGCCTCAGTTGCTAGTGCTCCTTAAAATCTTATATAAATAATTGTAATTTGTAGGGATGGTGGTTTTAGACCAAAGTCCAAATACGAAAACATGTTCTAGGGAAGTTTTTTTAAGTGAAAGACGCAACCTTGTCCAGACGGTATCGTCCAAGACGGTCAACGTTTCTTTTTATTAAAATTATTTGATTGGCGTCGAGACAGACGATCACGTCCAATCCCGTTCACAATCGTATTTTATTATTTTATTTATATATTTTAATTCATAAGAACAAGTGAAAACATCCGTGCTTATTGTAATTAGTTGTTTATACGACAAGTTCTGTTACAGGAATGACAATAATTATTTCTTAAGCTAAGATTTTATTATGACTTTACATAAAGGGCAAAACAGACAAGATAAACTCATTATGTTATTAGACAAGTGAGAGTTGAGTTATACTCTCTTTAGTAGTAAGCTAATAAACAAATCAAAAATGTAACTGCATATGTAATATAAGTTAAGTTAAATGTAAAAATTGAGTGAAATAGTTTTAGAAATTAATAAGAGCAAAATAACAAAAGAGAAAAACAAACAATAATATATACAAGCAATTAAGTAATAAATGAGTAAAAATTTAATAATTAGTATCAAAATATAAAGAAATAAATAAGTGACCGCTACAAATTTAATTATAATATTAATATTCAATAAATAAATAAATAAAAAAAAATATTCATTATTTTTATATTAAACCTAAGCGTGTCATACGTGACACTCACACAGTGCGATAAAAATCATACGGTCTTCCCAAAAGAGACGACCGATTTATGCCATAGCCATCAAAATCTGTTTACCTGAAGGGAACAGATAGGGAATGCTATGATATAACTGAAATTTTTTTTATTATTTTTTACTAATATATTAATTGTGCCATATACCCTAAAATCTGTTTTTATATTCTGGAAAAATTTTTCCTTTTTTTGTAGAAAAAGGAATTAAATTCCTTTCCACTACTTAATTGCAACCTCGTAGTACTGCCCGATAGCAGACAAATTTTAAATTGGAGTTTGTTGCAAATTTGATAATTGGATTTTTTTTCTCGATGGGTAACCACGACTCAAAAATTGTCAATTGCTAATGTCATTAATGAGATACCGGTTGAGGTACAGATACCAGTAACCTATCTCATTATTATACACTCAGGTCTCCTTTTATGCGGATTTTTTTTATGCGGATTCGAATTTATGCGATTTTTAAATGAACGATTTTTTTTAGAATTTTAACAGGTTTCGCAGTTATGTTTATGATGTTTTTAGGCTTTTTGTCGTGTTTAAATTAAGACAAGTTTGCATCACTTTTATAGACGTTACAGTTTGTTTTATTTTTTTTTCTTTGTGTATGTATGAGTGTTGTGTGTGTTATTATTGAAAGAACAAACTGGGGATTTCCCTTCTTATTAGCTGGTGTTTTTTGTGTGTGTTATTACTGAAAGAGCAACTGCAGTGTTTTTTCTAGCTGATACAGACGCGTATTGTGGTTCATTTAGTAAAGTACGGTGCAGTGAGTGAGTGATTCGATTGCGTAACATTCAAATAGAAATCAATTTTTAACGTCCTCTATTTCCTAGGTGCTTGTTTATCACTTGGGATATAACAATGGAAAAAACAAAAAGAACGAGACAAACGATATCCCTGGAAACAAAAATTGAAATTTTAGACCGCATTTCAAAAGGAGCAAATTATACTGCACTTGGAAAGGAATATAAACTAGGGGAATCAACAATTCGAGCTATTAAAAAAAATGAGATTTCAATAAAAAAAACCGTAATTTCAGGCACAAAACTAAGCACTAAATATTCCTCTTACTCAAGAGACACATTAATCGAAAAAGTGGAGAAGGCTGTCGTTATATGGATTGAAGATTTAACAAAAAAGAAAATTCCTGTTAGCGGGTACATGATCACTGAAAAGGCTTTAAAATTTTATGAGACAATCAAAGATTCTGAACCGTCCACTTCTAGACCAAAGGATTTTGCAGCAAGTAAAGGATGGATGACGGGATTTATTAAAAGAAATAACTTCCATAACATTCAAATCCGAGGTGAGGCAGCTTCAGCAGATGAGAGCGCTAGCGCAGCATACCCAGAAAAATTTAAAAAAATTATTGAAGATGGAGGATATTATCCAGATCAGGTATTTAATGCTGATGAAACTGGTCTGTTTTGGAAAAAGATGCCAAGCCGAACTTACATTGCAAAATCAGAAAAACAAGCCAGTGGATTTAAAGCTTGCAAGGAAAGGTTAACGATTTTACTATGCAGTAGTGCTTCGGGAAATAAAATGTTAAAGCCGCTAGTAGTAAATAAATTTTTAAGACCACGCGCTCTTAAAGGTAAGGATTTGACTCGTTTGCCAGTTCATTGGATGGCAAACTCTAAAGCATGGGTGACAACTGCACTGTTTACTGAATGGTTTCATAAATGCTTTGTACCAGAAGTTGAATCTTATATGAAGAAAAAAGGACTTGAGTTTAAAGTTTTGCTGATTGTTGACAACGCACCTGGCCATCCTCATTTGGAGCATCCAAACATTAAAGTCGAATTTTTTCCACCCAACACAACTAGCATTATTCAGCCTTTAGATCAAGGAATAATTTCAACTTTTAAAAAATACTACATAAAAGGCACTTACCAATTCATTTTAAATAAAATTGAAACTGAATCACTTACGTTAAATGAAGTTTGGAAAAAATTTACAATTTTGGACTGTATTATCCTGGTAGAATCAGCGATATCTAAACTGCGTCCTCAAACATTAAATGCATGCTGGAAAACTACATGGCCAGATTGTGTTGTAAGAAGTACTGGCGAGGAAATATCGACACTGACAAATGAAATAATAGATCTAGCTCATCAAATGGGAGGAGATGGATTTGACTCGCTAAACCAGGACGATTTGGAAGAGCTTTTAGCAGAAGAGCCATTAACCGATATCGAAGTTGTTAGCTCAGTTATAAGAAATGAGCAAAACGTGGATAGTGAAGACAGTGATTCCGAAGAAATTGTTGAACATTTCACTTCAAAAAAAATTGGTTATATCCTCAGCACAGTTAATGCCTTACAAAACCAAGTTCTTACTATGGATCCAGACACGGAAAGAGCACTAAAGATTCAACGCGGGCTGACTGATTTGTTTTCCGGATATCAAGAATTGCACAAGGAACTTATAAATTCAAAATCGCAAAGCCTAATGACAAATTATTTTTCAAGAAAAGAAACAACTGAAGCCCCTAAAAATTCTTTGATCTCATCCCCTAGTCACGAGATAAATTCTAGTGATGAAAATGATACTGACGTCGAACCCATTCCAAAACGATGCAGACCATTATTCAGTGGTTCAGATTAATCATAAATATTCGCAGATATACTTAAAAAATATTTAAGCTTATTTTTGGATCATTTTTAGTTTTCTTTTTTCTGTAATTAATGAATTATTACATTTATTTATGAACTTTATATTTATTTATGAATCGTTAAGTTTATTTAAAAAAAAAATTGTTTTTATTGTTTAAATGAATAAAATAAATATATTTTTGTTAATTTTTTTATGCGATTTTGTTATGATTTTTTAACCAAAATTTGAATTTATGCGATTTTTCAGAATTTTGGAACGAATCACTTGTTTTTATATGAAGCTAGAGTATATTTTTATGCGAATTTGATTTATGCGATTTTTTTTGGAACGCATCAGTCGCATAAAACGAGACCTGAGTGTAATAGTAATTTTGGCTTGTCAACTTTTAACGACCCTGTATCAATTGCATAAGAGGTCGTTACGCAAAAAATACGTCAGGGCCGCATCCTTAGCGATAAAGTTTAACGCGTTGAATCGATTATCACACATTATCCTTAATAAAGCATTGAACATTTTATGTTCAAGTGAAGGATATTGTGGGGATATTGACACAATAATGTCCCCATTCTAGGAATTTAATACGGTAATTGAACATTTAATGCGAATATTGACACAATAGTGTGTCTTAAATTTTAATAATTTTAATAATTATAGAATTTTTAATTTATCCCAAATCTCGTTAAAGTTTTGAGACAATAAGTCACTTGCATTGCCTATTTAATTTAATCATGCCATTCATATGGACTGGTTGGAGATAGTTGGCAAAGCAAGGCAACTTAAGGAACATTTTGATAGATGCTATAAGTATTTAAATACCGATAGACCTACAAAGGCCGAAACGGTAGATAACATTTAAGGATTTTATTTTAACGTCTTGAGGAAATTGGTAAATTATTCGACACCAATTATCCTCGTCTCACGTCTAATCACCAACTATCGGCAGAAGCTTTCTTTGCCGACGTTCGGGATAGACTCGAAAAACTTTTAACAAAGAGAAATTTAGAGGCAAAATTACCTCTAACATTCCATGAGAGGTTAACTTATAATATTAACCCCATGAACACTCAGACTGGTACAAGTTCTGAGGTAAAGGATAAAATAGATAATAATCCAATAACTTCCCACACGTTGGAAGACACGAAGGATAAAAGCCAAAGTGGTAAAAACACCACAATGCCCCAAACTATTGTAGAATTTTTGAATTTTGCATCGAAGATCACTCCTGACTTCGATGGCAAACCAGAAAACCTACGCAGTTTTTTGGACGCCTTAGCTTTATTGGATTCCGTTAAGGATATCCATGAACTAGTGGCGGTGAACCTTATAAAAACAAAATCAAAAGGAACAGCCCGTAATTTAATCGGTAACGAAACTACGATTAATGAGGTGGTAAAGGGTGAGTCGGTTGAGGTAATCTCAGCCAAACTATCAAATATACGTCAGGGTGGCAAAACTGCCAATGCCTACATATCAGAAGTGGAGTCAATGACTAAATCTCTGGAAAGTGCGTATATTACGGATGGGTTATCTCAACAGTTAGCCCAGAAGTATTCCACCCAAGCGGCAATAAAAGCGATCACCAAGAACGCTACAAACGAGAGAGTGAAACTGATCATGGAATCAGGAACTTTCTCGGATATGAATGCTGTTACAGCAAATGGCAATGGCCATGGTAATTATAATAATAACAATAATAATAGAAATTATAACGGAAATTCAAATCGTGGCCGAAACCGTCAGAATAATAACGGTAACCGTAACAATGTACGCCACATTACAGAAAATGTCTCGGGAAACGAGCTATTACCCCTGATGTAGAACATATAATCTATCATTTGAATCTAAACCTCTATAGCTATCTCTCCTGCAAAACTCTACTAAGTGGGGAAAAATCCACATTTTTGGTGGATACAGGTGCAGATATTTCTTTAGTAAAAGTTGGAGAATCCGTAACGGACGTATAAATGAGACGAGAGTAACACGAGTGAGTGGTGTTGGCCAAGGATTGACAACTACCCTTGGTGAAATTCATACTAGTTTACAATTTGCGGAACTCCTTATACCACAAGTATTTTATGTGGTCGAGGATGATTTCCCCATTCCAGCTGGGGGAATCATTGGTATGGATTTTATTCGTAAATACAATTGTCTCCTGGATTATCGGGATGACCAAGATTGGATGATCCTGAGATCCAAAAGACTTTCCCAACACATCGCTATAGCATTGCGTAGTGCCCCACATATCAATTCAATATCTTTACCTGCAAAGTCAGAGGTAATACGGCACATTAGCATGCAAACTAATGAAGAAAATGTATTGATTCCAAATCAAATTCTTCAAAACGGAGTGTTCATTGCGAGCACAATAGTCTCAAAATCTAGACCATTGGTCAGAATAGTGAACACAACTAACAAAAATGTTGTTATTTCGAATGCAAAAATTCAAACCGAAAGTCTTAACGACTACAAAATTGTTCACCCAACCAGAAATCCTCGAAAGGATGAAGAAAAAATGGAAATACTATCCAAAAATTTTCCGGAATTTGCTAAAGAAAAGCTAAGAAACATTTGCCATGAGTATGTTGATATTTTTGGATTGGAGTCTGAGAAAATGACTATTAACAACTTCTACGAACAGAAGTTAAAATTAAAGGATAATCATACATCAAATATATCAAATCATACAGGATACCACATTCTCATGTCTGAATACAACAGCCCCATTTTACTTGTACCGAAAAAGTCATTACCTGGTACAAATCAAAAGAGATGGAGATTGGTCGTCGACTATCGAGGAATTAATAAAAAACTCATAGCGGACAAATTTCCACTCCCTAGAATAGACGATATTCTAGATCAATTGGGCAGAGCCAAATTCTTTTCTTGCCTTGACTTAATGTCAAGTTCCCATCAAATTGAATTAGAAGAAAGCTCTAGGGACATAACATCGTTCTCCACGAACAAAGGATCATTTCGTTTCAAACGATTACCTTACGGTATAAAAATTGCTTCAAATTCATTTCAGCGAATGATGTCGCTTGCTTTTTCTGGATTATCACCAGACCAAGCATTTCTCTATATGGATGATCTAGTAGTAATTGGTTGCTCCGAACAGCACATGTTGCGAAATTTGAGAAATATTTTCGATACTTGTCGGAAATATAACTTAAAATTACATCCGGACAAATGTTCTTTTTTCTGTACCGAAGTCACTTTTTTGGGACACAAGTGTACAGACAGAGGAATATTACCAGATGACGGAAAATTTTCAGTAATTTTAAATTACCCAACACCGAAGAATGGTGATGATGCTAAACGCTTCGTAGCCTTCTGCAACTACTATCGAAGATTCATTCCTAATTTTGCCGAACATTCAAGGCACATAACAAGGCTATGTAGGAAAAATGTAACATTCGATTGGGATAGTAAATGTGAAAAAGCATTCAACTATCTCAAGAACCAATTAATAAATCCTACAATTTTACAGTATCCTGACTTCGGGAAAGAATTCTGTATAACCACAGATGCATGTAAAGTTGCTTGTGGTGCGGTTTTAAGTCAGAAATACTTTGATCAGCAGCTACTTGTAGCTTTCGCTTCACGATCCTTCACGAAAGGCGAAAGTAATAAGTCAACAATAGAACAGGAATTAGCGGCTATCCATTGGGCAATTCAGTATTTTAGACTATATATTTATGGCCGAAAATTTGTGATCCGCAGCGATCACCGTCCCTTAACGTATTTATTTTCCATGAAAAACCCATCTTCGAAACTTACGAGGATGAGATTAGATTTGGAGGAGTACATTTTACAGTGGAGTACATCAGGGGGAGGGAAAATTGCGCAGCAGACGCACTGTCTCGAATAGAATTCGAAGACATAAGAAATAACGAATTTCATAAAGTACTGAGGGTAACAACAATACTTCAGGCTAAGAAAAGTTACAATGAAGTGACCATTAAAAAACCAAACACAGAACCGATAGGTATTCGGATATATGAGGCAATGAATGCCCAAGAGTACAATAAGAATGCAAGAATGCATTTTGCTAAGGATAAGCTGGTTATTCTGAAAGGAAAAACTAAGCTTTTCCAATTTGAGTCTAACGATTTTATTACTAATGGAAAGGTGGATTTAGGTCACCTTTTTCCAAGGCTTGAAAAAGTAGCCAATAATCTTAAGGTCAAGACTCTTCACTTGTCTTTGGACGATGCGTTGTTCATGAACGTAAAATGGAACATAAAATTAGACTATTTCAAGAGAATAGGTAATAGCATACTTCGAAGTTTACGTATAGTACTCATACCATCACTTACCAGAATCGCAACGGATTCCGAAAAATTTAGAATTATGGAATTGTATCATAACAATCCATTGTTGGAGGTCACCCTGGCATAACAAGAATGCTCAGGAAAATAAGATTAAAATATTATTGGAAAAACATGACAGGAGACATCACTCGTCGTGTCAAGAAATGCGTAAATTGACAGGCCAATAAATCATTACCGAAAACAAAAGAACCAATGTTCAAAACACGAACACCAACGCGAGTTAAATGAGTCTATGACACATCTATTTGAGTTTTCAATATGAACTGTCTTTCTTTATTGTTCTATGTTTCTTTTTAATACAAAAATATTCTTAATCTAAAAACTTATAATTACTCAATACATTCAATACATAAAATATGCTTAGTCCACTTGTTTTCTACAGAACGTTTAAGTGGTTGGTCGTAAAAGACAACTTTGTATTTGTAGGAAGTGAATGACGAAAACAAAGGTATCAAGTTTCAACGAAAGTTTATTAACACTTTGTTTTCGTTTACAACTGAAATTTTGTTAATTTGACATTATTATTATTTTTAATGAATGAATCGAAATACTTGATGAATAAACAAATTTCAATACAAAAGTTTATTACACTTTGTTCTAGTTAACAAGTTTATTAATGTGGCATTTATTCTATTGTTGATAATTAATTCTTACTGTAGGTTGAGGGTTTTGGAGATCGATGGATTCCGTCGACTTAACTCCTCCCTCCTTAGATTGAAAATTCTCCTGGATTTTCAAAAGAGATTTTTTGTATTTCTTATAAATTATGATTATAAAAGCCAAACATACAACTGCAATACAAATAGTGAGAAGATAATTCCCAATTATTGAACCGAAATGCATTGTTTTATGATACTTCAATTCCTCTATGGCCTTTATGTTTTCCACCTCCAAGGAGATAGTTGCTTCCGTATTATTCAAATTTAAATTTGGCGATAATGCAAAACTAGTTTTGTATTCTTTTTGTTTATTTTCATAAATACTACCATCAATTCTTATTTTGCAATCATTAAATGTAAGAAGTTGATTTGCATTCAAAACCGACTTTCTGCTGTCGCAGTTACTTTCTACCTTTGCATCATTTATATTTTTCAGAAGCACTATTCCCTGTTCAATTTCCACAATTTCTTCCTTATTATTTATAACTTTGTAACATTTTTTCTTATTGCTAAAAATACATAAATTTGATTTTTTCAAATTTGATATATTATGTTCATTACTGTAATTATAAACTGTATCATTTATAACAACAATCTGTTGTATTCCTATATCCAATTCAAAACCTTCTTTGTTTTTAATTGGTAGAATCAATGACTTTGGGACTGTAATAATATTTAGTGGTATCTTTACAAAAAATATAATTTGTTCGTTCCGGTATTTAGCAACAGTTAACTGTATTTGTTGTAATTTATTGAAATCAATATTTAAATCATTAATTTCCTCTGGTGTCAGTATGTTACTAGTCATAATGTTATGGTTAGCTGCAATAATATTATCCTGTATATGTTCAATCTGTTCATCCAATGTTTTAATCTTTAACACCAAATCAAGATAAAAAATGTGTGAAAAAATATCCAAGTTATTCTTGTCTATTGAATTGATTTTTCCCAGAATAATATCTCTATCCGATTCAATAGTGTGTTTTAAGTTAGTTAGTGTTTCATTAAAATGATTTGTTATTCTGATTCGTTTGTTTACGGTTTCTATTATATTATGATTATTGTCTTCTATAATCCGCAAATGATTCTGTATCGTCTCCCTATCTTCTTCATCCATAGTTCCTGCCATCCATTCGAGACCTGATCCCAAAACATTAGCTAAACCTCTTTTACCTCTATTCAATTTTAGAGTATGAAATTTTACTATAACTTTGTCAAGCTGAGCTTGTAAGACCTGTTTATTTATGTTAAACTGCTGTATACTATCTTTAATGTGGTTGATTATTTCCTGAATTTCACTTAGATAAATGGTATGGATTATCGTTGAATATGCTTCGACCATTGTTATGTTGTCCAATTTAATTTCCGTATATCCACTGTTGTTTTCATTAATAGGTTGAATCAATAAGTTATTCATTCCCTGTGTCATTAGCAGAATTAGCAGCGAATCTGCAAATTTAAAAGGACGTTTAATGTTAGTTGGGTGGATATTATCTATTCTCAGTTTCCTATATCGAGGTTCATATTTATGTCTCAAAGCCTTATAATTTTTCACATATGCTTCTGGTTTTCCATAAACAAACTGTTCCCTATTCAAATTTTCCCTTGTTATAATTCTTTCCTTAAAAGTTTTCAATCGATCATATAATTTCGCCTTATCTATTGTTCCCTGCATCACGTCAAATGGTCTGCTCATCGTTGTTGAGTGTATGGACTTATTATACCATTCGACACATTTATATATTCTCTCTTGTACCGATAATTCCGATCTTTGAACTTCTAGTGTTCTAAACTTGTCTGATATGCTACTATGTAATCTTTCGATGTCTGCATTTCCTGTATGGTTATTAGGTTTGGTGAAATGAACTGCAATATTTTCTTCTCTTAAAAAGTTCCTTACATTGATGGATGCAAATTCATTGTCTGTAACTATTTTGTTCGGTTTATCTCTCATTGATATGTAGTGTCTAATTTTCTCTACTATAGTACAGCTGTTCCTATCTTCTAAATGCAGCATAACTGCGTATTTTGAAAATTTGTCAATGAAAGATAAAAAACTGTGTTTCTTATTTGTATATATGTCCATATGTATTAATTCATTAACATCCTTTGGTGTTTCTGTACCATGAAATTTTTGTTTTATCGGTTTCCTATCATATTTCGATTTGTTGCAAAAATCACAATTATTAATGTATTTCTGAATAAATTGTTTAAGATTGCCAAAATAAATTTTTGTTTTCAAACCACAATAATTTTCGTTAATTCCTGCATGACCTGTTTCATTCTTATGGTATCTTGCTATGTATCTATATAATTCATCCTCATTTTGTATATCTTTAGCGTGATATACACATCGGACAAATTTTATTGAGTTGCCGAATAATTCAATTAGTTTTAATTGTACCTTGTTGTACAAATGGTCAGATAATTCGGTGTTAATGCCTATCTTCAAATTTCTCCTAATGGTTATATTCCTTCTAACTATATCGGTCATTGTACCCGACATGATATCGTCAGTGTTTAAAAAAATTTTATGTTTGCCGTCAACAGTTTGAGTTTCACTAGTCTTGTTATCAGTTAATATTATCTGTTTCTCAAATCTATTTACAACCGTATCTAAAATAAAGAAATGATCATTCAATTCCTCCTGTTGAGAGTGGACAGTCGCACCCGCACTCACCAGATCATCCGCCATGAAAATATTACCATCTGGTGTATTTATACGGCTCATAAAATCCGCTACAACGTTCTCCTTACCCCTGATGTAATTTACCTTAAAATTATATTCTGCCAACTTCAACAGCCAACGCTGGAGTCTTTGGTTAATATATTTACCCTTAGTTTTGGAATGAAGCCAAACCAATGGCTGATGGTCCGTAAACAATTCAAACCGTTTGCCATATAAATATGGACGGAAGTAGTTTACTGCCCATACAATAGCCAACAATTCTTTTTCCACAGTCGCATAGTGCCTCTCATGGTCATTCAATGTTCTACTTGCATAGGCAATTGGATGATTCTCCTGAGATAATGCGGCACCTATAGCATAATTACTTGCATCCGTAGTCAATTTAAAATTTTTCGAGTAGTCTAGATACCTAAGTATCGGTGGATTAATGATCAACTTCTTCAATTTCTCAAAAGAATCCTGATAATTGGGATTCCTGAGATTAATTTTCATACTCTTCTTTAGGTATTTAGTCAATCCTTGTGCAACCTTTGCATAATCTTTAATAAATTTCCGGTAATACCCCGTAACTCCTAAGAAAGACTTTATCTGTTTAGTTGTTTCAGGAAGCTTCAGCTTCTGAATAGCATCAATTTTATTCGGGTTAGGTCTTAGACCTTCCTCATTCAGAATGTGACCAAGGTATTCAGTTTCATTCGCCAAAAACACGCATTTGTCGAGCTGTTTTCAGATTATGCTCTCGTAATTTTCGAAAAATTTTGTTGATGCTTTGTACATGTTCCGTTAACGATGTACTAAAAATTAAAATGTCATCTAAGTAAACAACGCAAATTCTATTTATATATTCCCTATGTACAGAGTTCATAAGACGTTGAAAATTTGCCGGAGCATTCTTCAATCCAAAGGGCATCCTGTTGTACTCAAAATGTCCCAAGGGAGTCGAGAAGGCTGTTTTCTTTCTATCGTCTGCATTCATGAGAATTTGGTGAAGTAGATTTCCCAATTCTATATTGGGTATTGGAAATTTGTCATCCACCGTTATTTCGTTCAATTTCCTGTAATCAACAACAATGCGCCACTTCTTCCTGCCCGATTGATCCATTTTCTTTGGAACAACCTAAATAGGAGAACTATCGGCAGAGTTACTTTCAACAATTATTTTCTGTTGCAACATCTCTCGGATCTGCCTGTTGATTTCCTCTTCGTGGATTTTGGGATATCTGTATATCTTAGAGTATACAGGTTTATCTGTAGTAGTAATTATGGAATGTCTTATCTCATGAGTATGAGTAAGTGAATCACCCTCATGAAACAACAAGTCACTATTTTTACCTATAAGATCACGAAGAAGCTTTTCCTCTTCGGAATTCATGTCGACTCGGAAAAGTTTTTTAACGTTCTCCCTATCGAATTCCAAACATTCCAATGCATGAATCTCGTTGCAATTGCAAGGAAATGTGTTTATAAAAAAAATTTTCCTATCATTAATTTGGATATACCGTTCTTCCAAACAAATTTTTGCCCCCAAAGGTTTTAATATATTTCCAATTATCCCATCAAATCTATTATTAGTTAACTTCAATAATTTCCATGCCATAAGATTATCATCGGAAAATTTCTCTGGGATTTCCGTGACAATTTCCTCACCTATAATAACTTTGCTTGCCAAAGTTGAGAAACTCAATGGTTCTTTCAATTTTATACGCTTATAACTAGGAAGTGCATTACAATTCAATATTGATGTGGTTGATCCGGTATCAATCAAACATCTTATCTTGGAATTATCAATAGTTAATTGTACTATCGGTAAACCGTTTTCCTCTTGGCTGAACGAAAATTTGCTTCCTCATTTGGAACAATTTCATTCTGCTCAATATGATCTATTTCCATTGGTTCAACATTATTTCGATGTTGACCAGAATATTGTCGTGATTGATTAGATTGTCGAAATTGCTGCGAATTCCGAATAACGTTAGAATGTTGTCTGTGCTGATTAGCAAAGCCCTGTGTTTGTCTATTAGAATTTGGAAAATTCTGTGTTTGATGACCTTGCGTTCGTTGGTCTGAAAAATTCTGTCTATTCGGTCCAAAATTTTGTTGTCTAAAATTCTGCCCTTGGTGAGGTTCTAAATAAATTTGGTTATGATTTTGGTTAGTATATTTAATATCATTTTTAAAATGTCGATTATTTTCCCTGATCATGTCGCATTCTTGCAGACAGTGATACGCTTCGCGAATAGAATTAATATTTCGGCTATATATAATACTTGCCAAATGCGGAGGTATATTATTTACAAAAGTCCGAAAAATCATTGATTCGTTTATACTTGGGTTAAATTCTAAAGGTTTACATGAATCTTGTTCATATTTTGTATTTAGCTTATCTAAAATTATTTTTAAGTTATTGTATAATTGACTTACATCATTGTTTTTATTTGATAATGCTCTGTGATACAGTTGGGTGTAGCTTTCTTTGATGCCAAACGCCTTTAGTAACTCATTCTTCACGTTCTGCCATGATTTGTCAGTTAATCCGCGAATTATGTTGGCTGCTTCTCCCTGTATTTTTTTTAGTATGCAGCGGTATTCTTCCATCTCACCACCTTGAAAAATTCGTAGGAAGATTTCGACCTCCTTGATGAATGATGATACATCGTAGTCTCGGTCTCTCCCGGTGAAGACATTTACTCTATCCACTTCCTTCAAAAGGATAGAAATCGGAATCGGACCCAATGATGGTGTTTCAGTTGGCACTGTTGTTGGTGTTGGCGCCGAAGTTGGTGTTGATGTTTTAGCTGTTGCTGCTGATGTTGATGCCATTGTGTTGAATATTTCGTCGGTTTGTAGTATGTTAAAGTATGGTTTGTACTGTGTTGTTTCGATTCTTTCTGTGTCTTTAGGCATTTTTCCACAGTTCACGTAAAGAAATGTTTTTCACAAAAATTGTTTTTCAAAATCAAATTCTTTGGAATATCTTTAATGTTTTTCAAAAATATTTTTAATTCTTAAATGTTTCTCACAAAAATGTTTTAAAAATTAATATTCTTCGGAATATATTTTTTTTTATTTTTTCTTTTCTTTTTCTTCACAAATTGATATTCTTTGGAATATCATAAAGTTTTGGGTGAATGTTCCTTCTTTTTTTTTCACGAAAAAGGATATTCTTTAGAAAAAACTAATATTCTTCGGAATATTTTATTTATTTCACAAATTGATATTCTTTGGAATATCGTAAAGTTTTGAGTGAATGTTCTTTTTTTTCACAAAAAAGGATATTCTTTATCAATACCAAAAACTAATATTCTTCGGAATATTTTTTTTTTTTTTATTTATTATTTTTTTTTTTTATTATTGCGTCGCGACCAAATAGTGATATTCTTCAGAATATCTTTTGGATTTGTTTGCCGACTGCGCCAGTTAAATGAGTCTATGACACATCTATTTGAGTTTTCAATATGAACTGTCTTTCTTTATTGTTCTATGTTTCTTTTTAATATAAAAATATTCTGAATCTAAAAACTTATAATTACTCAATACATTCAATACATAAAATATGCTTAGTCCACTTGTTTTCTACAGAACGTTTAAGTGGTTGGTCGTAAAAGACAACATTGTATTTGTAGAAAGTGAATGACGAAAACAAAGGTATCAAGTTTCAACGAAAGTTTATTAACACTTTGTTTTCGTTTACAACTGAAATTTTGTTAATTTGACATTATTATTATTTTTAATGAATGAATCGAAATACTTGATGAATAAACAAATTTCAATACAAAAGTTTATTACACTTTGTTCTAGTTAACAAGTTTATTAATGTGGCATTTATTCTATTGTTGATAATTAATTCTTATTGTAGGTTGAGGGTTTTGGAGATCGATGGATTCCGTCGACTTAACTCGCGTCGGACAACATTAGTCCACTTTACAAGATAGACTCATATGAGAAGGAAGTGAAGTATGGACTTCAAACGGCACAGCGAAGAGCCTCAGTAATGCTTGACAAAGCAAAACTGAGTAACAAAAGCCATTATGATAAAGTGACAAGGCCAATGAGCGTGAAAACAGGAGATCTTGTTCTTTTGGAAGACACTGCTGGCCATAAATTCAACCCACTCTTCAAGGGTCACTTCGAAATCAGGGAAATGGACGACCAGGGCAATTGCGTATTGGCCCTAGACAATACGAGGACTATGAAGGTCCACAAAAATCGTCTAAAATTATACGTTAATTAACGATAAAATTGAATTATAGATAAATATATAAATATAGGAAAAAATATATAAGTAAACATAAGAATATGAAAATATTAATATGAATTAAAATTAAAATTATATAAAAAGATCAATCAGAAAGCTACTGATCGACTTTTTTTCCGAAAAGGGAGGTATGATGCACCTCACTTTATATGTTATATAAAAGAACAATCAACTAATATATTGATTGTTCTTTTTCCTAAAAAGGGAGGTGTAGTGTGTTTGTAGAATCAACGTTGACAAATCTTCTGTTTATAACTTGATCCCGCATTCCAATTGGTCTGGCAAATACATGCATTTAGCTGAGCGTGAGAAACGCTGAATAGGCGATTGTATATTCCCACGCTCTATATATTTACGTTAGTGGTAGTAAGATACATTATAAGTATTATAAAGTTAGCTTAAGTAGATTAAGATTTGAAAGAATAAATAAAGAACAATTAATGTACAATAATCAAACGAAACACACGAGTTACGTATCCCCTCCACAACTAATTGTAACGGCTGGCAAAGTGTAGTGACCATTTAGAATCTTATTGCATTTTTGTATCGCAACATTTTTTGTATTATATTTCTGTTTTATTCCCACACTTTGCCAGACAGCAACGTAAGCATTTTTGTCTGCGTTGCTTAGCCCTAATTGTATTTTAAATATTTTTAAGCCTCAGTCTTAAGATTCATTTAAATAAAGATAGATATATCACAATTTTCCTTGTGTATTTTATTTTATCTATAATTGGCGCAGTCGTAAGTAACTTATTCCAAAGAATAAGTGAAAAGAACCAAAAAAAAAAAAAAAAAAAAAAAATAGGACTAAGTGAACGCAAAAACAATTAAATAAGTACCATTAAGATTAAAAACAAAAAATAAATAAAAAGAAATTAATGAATTAAATAACATTAAAAACCAGAAAATTGTAAAATAAAAAATATATTAAACAAAAAAAAAAAACCAAAAACCAAAATTGAAAAGTAAAAAATTAATAAACAACAACGATAAGAGACCAAATTTTTATGAACAACAAACGAAATAATACTTTCGACTCACATCGCAAACTAAACGAAAAAAACATGGCAGAACATTTGCAGCAAAGAATAGTAGAACTTGAAATGGTTCTAAAACAACAGGAGTTGAAAATAAATCAACAACAGCAACAGCTGGAACAACAACAACAAATCAATTTACAACAGCAACTACAACAGGATCAACAACAACAGCAAATACAACAAGCTCAACAACAACAGCAGCTACAATATGATCAACAACAACAGCAACTACAACAGGCACAACAGCAGCATCAACAATTTTTATTTAATATGTCGGCCAAGGACGTCATCGAACAATTTCGGCGTCTTAAGCCACTTGAGGAGAACCACAATTGCAGATCATTTATAAATGCCGTGGAGACAAACCTCACTCTTTGTGGAAATAACCATGATCTTATTAAGTTTTGCGTTAAAATTGTTGCAAACGAAAAGGTTCTTGGGAACGCTGGCCGAAGAGTGAGGGAGTTACAAATCAATGCTACCTGGGAGGAGATGAAAGCCAAAATTCTACAGGAGTTCAGCCCGAAAAGGACTTATGCGGAGGTCTTCAATTCTTGCAGGACTATAAAAATTCTCATAATAACACTACTGCTAATGTCCCTGACGCAGCTGAGTCGAGCAACTCTGCAAGTTAATAAGATTTCCGAGGAAAATGGATTTGTCGAAATAAAGATGCGAGAAGTCGACATCGTAAACGAAACTATAAAAATAGTCCACGTTATAGATATTGGTGAGGTGAGAAACATACTAGATACTATAGAGAAAAATATAGAAACTTTAGATATAAATAACCGAAATGTACTTGAAAATGAGGTACAACTTTTGAAATCAAAAATAAGAACTATAATACCAAAAGACAATAGGAAAAGGAGAGGATTGTTCAATTTTGGAGGAAGGGTATATAAATGGGTGTTTGGAACTATGGATGATGAGGATAGACGGGAAATATATGACCATTTGTCAGTCACTGATCAGAATTCCCATAAGGCTATAGAAACATTAAATAAACAAATAATCGTTAATGATTCTTTTAATAAATCTCTGGGGTATTTAAAATCCGCGTTAGAAGACGACAGGAAAAAAATATTAAACTATTTCGGAAAAATTAAAATGGACAACAATGAGTATATTTCAAGATTTTTCTTTCTGGATCAATTAGCAAAGCTTAAGAATTTGGAACACAAATTAGATCAGATCCAGGATAACATTGTGTCAGCAAAAAATAACATAATTCATCCCAGTATATTTTCTCCGCAGGAAATAAATGACTTTGAAATAGATTTTTATAAGTTAAAAATGTTAAAGGTAGGAATTATGACATTTAGTGACCAGGCTATCATTGTAGCAATACAAATCCCAAAAACTTTTATAAGAACTGAACTAAAACTAATTACTAGAATCCCCAATAAAAATAGCCTAGAAATAGATTCAGAAGACCAATATATAGTAGATATTAACGGCCAGAATTTAATTTACAAAGATAACGTAGCAATAAGAACCTTGAAGAAAAGCAAAAATTGTATTTTTTTTAATAATTGTAAATTTATATATAACAATGAAACGGAAATAGTTAATATAGACGAAGAAACCCTTATTGTTAAAAACTCTAATTATGTAAAAGTCGATCAAGATTGTGACGATAGAAAATTTAATCTTACAGACAATTTTTTGATTATTTTCAACAATTGTAATATTTCTATGCTTAACGAAAGTTTTTCAAATAAAAAAGTTCTGTACAAGGAAAAATATTTTTATCCAAACAACAACAAATTAGATGTAACAAATATAGATTTTAAATTCAAAAACATTGCCACTGAACATTTTGAAAATATTAAGGAAATAAAAGAACTAAAATTCCACAGAAATGTGTCGTATGGGATAAGTTTGACACTTGTATCTGTAATTTTTGCTCTGTTCCTCATTTTATATTGTCTAACTAAGAAAAATAATGTAAAAGTAAATATTAGACAAGAAAGAGTCCAGGAAAACTTGCAAATTAGGGAAAGAGAAGTTTTGAACCCTTCGCCCCAGATAAGTGAAATAATCGCCAAATACTCAAAATAAAATATTTTTTTTTATTAATCATATATCACAAAAAAAAAAGAAAAAAGATTATTGTCTTTAGAATATATAATTTAAGAAATGAAAAAAAAAAGGAAATTGTTAATAAAACAATTAAAAATAAAAACCGAATCAAATGAATAATAATAAAAATATAGAAGACTCAGGAGAGTCTTCATTCAAAAGGGGGAGAAGTTACGTATCCCCTCCACAACTAATTGTAACGGCTGGCAAAGTGTAGTGACCATTTAGAATCTTATTGCATTTTTGTATCGCAACATTTTTTGTATTATATTTCTGTTTTATTCCCACACTTTGCCAGACAGCAACGTAAGCATTTTTGTCTGCGTTGCTTAGCCCTAATTGTATTTTAAATATTTTTAAGCCTCAGTCTTAAGATTCATTTAAATAAAGATAGATATATCACAATTTTCTTTGTGTATTTTATTTTATCTATAATTCACGTCTTATTAAGTTATACAACGGAATAAAAAATAAACGTTTATAACAGTATAAGTACATTGACTTTTTTATATAAAATATTTCTTCTTCACTTTCAAATACTATATATTAATTTATAGTTTATATAAATCATTTTTTAATTTTAAAATAAATTCGATTGTAATTATAATAAAAAAAAAAACTCTTTTTCTATAAAATATTTACCGAAGACTTACGACAATATGCTTAATTAACTTTATTATTCTCTAAGGTATTTATCAAAGACTAACGATGATTCTTTCATATTTACGACAATGGTTAATAAAAAATATTTGTATACCCTCGATACCTCAGTGGCAGAGGGTATATATAGGTTTGTCATTCCGTTTGTAACGCATCGAGTAACTAATTTTCGACCCCATAAAGTATATATATTCCTGATCCTTATCATAGCTCGAGTCGATATAGCGATGTCCATCTGTCCGACTGTCTGTTGAAATCCCGCCAGGTTGGTATTTAAAATCGGGCATCATTGCGCTTAGATACAAACAATAATATCTAGGTACCTCTAAAAAAAACATAAAACCCAGTGTGTTTGTTGTAATATTCTAGTGGTTGAACATAATGTTGGACAACAACATTCACAGTTCAATAAAAGCCACAAAAAAATTATGCAATCATACCAACAAACACAACTACCATGTTAGTAATATTGCCACATTTTTTTATCGTTAATAAAAAAAATCGCCAATATGAAAGAAAATATATAATCCAGAATAAACAAGTAAGAGTGTTAAATTCGGCTGTGCCGAATCTTTGATACCCTCCACCTCGGTTTGAGTCGTGATAATAAATGTAAATGAAAAAGTAAACAATTTGTTAAACTTAATACCAAATTATTTCAGCAAATTCTTTGGGTTGGTTTTCTTCTTTTCTATTATTTCGGATTTATTTCGGTGTTTGCTTTTTGGTCATCGTGGTTGCTGATCGGCATGAATTTTGGTTATATACCTAATGCATGCGTTTCCGGTTATATGACATAACTTCTCGTTTAATTTAGTTTTTGCTAATTAAATAGCTCGCCCTAACCTCCATTGCAAAGGTAATGGTTGTGTAGAGTGGCTATATGAATTAAATCGTGCTAATTGGAGATGGCTGTATAGTTTCTTTTAACTGGCCAAATATTTCTTCATTGTGGCCATATAGGTCGGATGGAGTAACAAAATAATAACCAAAAAAAAAAGCTCTCTCAACTTTTTTTTAAAATATTGCCATATTTTGAAAACATAGAGAATAAATTTATAATAATAAATAATCAAATTAGGGATGAAAAACGCAAAAAACGAAAAGTCCCAAACATTTTAAATAAAATAATTTAATGTTATCTTTATTTTCTGAAAAACTTCAAATTTTCATCCAAAAAAAATTGTGAAAATTTATATATAAATAAAAAATAACATTCTCATAAAATTACGTTTACTTATGTAACAATTTTTATGTTAGCAATTCTTAAATATCATTTGAGGTTTTCTTAAATTCATTGAATTTAAATTAATATCGACAAATCTGTTTTTCTATTTATTTAAATTGTAAAGGAGTGGCATCTCTGTCAAAATAAGCGAAAAACACAAAGAATAGAAAAAAACAAATTACTTCGTGTTTGACAGGATGATTTTATGTTTATGTTTAATATCTTTATTTTTTTACTAATATTTCTGTTTATTTATTTGAAAATGAAATAATGAATTGAATATGCTATTTAATTTTTTTATTTATATAAAAAAGTTTTTTAATTAAAGCAAAATATTTTCACTATTTCATGATTTTTATTTATGTATGACGATATTTCAACCTAAAAATTTAAGTTTTTATCGATTGGATAAACAACACAAAAATGGTTGTCGTTTAGATAACAACAACAGCTGACTTTAACAATAGCGAATATCGTTTCAAAATTTTACTGATAATTTTGCAATTTTCTTTTTTTTTACAATTCGACTATCGTTAAAAGAAGTTACTGAATCGCGGTACTGAAAAGTTATTAATATCTCCTGAATGGCAATATTTTTTTTAAATGTAAACATTTTTAAATGTAAAGATATTTCTAAATTTAAAATTATTATTTCCGACGTTTTCTGAAACTCAATTAATATTTTCTAATTTATAATTGGAAATTTTATTTTCAGTTTTTATTATAATTGATATTTTCTTAAATTTGAATGGAAAATTTAAAAAGTGAAATTTTGTATTTATGTGAATAATAATGCTTTATTAATTATAAACAATTTTTAAAAATTAGATGTAATCGCAATCAGATATTTTATAGGTAAAGCAGAATAATAATTCTATATAACTATGTAGAACTGTTTTGTAAGCAAAAAACTCATTGACGAACTCGGTAACTCTATTTTGTAAAGACAACAAAAAGTTAACCCCCCAATCTCACATCACACTGAAATTGTAAAATCGTTGTGTACGTATTATCAACGAAAAATTGTTCGAATTAGTCGAATCCATCGCCATTAAATTTTATGCTCAAACATCTGACTGCAATCTCATTTTTAAAATGCTGTCGAAGTGTAAACTTGAAAAAATTTTTATACTTCTCTCTCTTCTTTTATTTTAAGTAGAGTTACCAAGTTTATTATACAGGCACATGTTTGAGGGAAAATGTTTACATTTATAATTATTAGTATTATTTTAATAATAGTTAATAATATTTATGCTCTATAATTAACAAACTTGCGTTTTTGTATGCGCATTTCAAAAAATAAATCATTATAATAGATTTAACAAGTTAAAACTTTAATTACAATTTTACAGAATCCAGAAAATTTGCATTAAATTTATAACACTGCATTAATTTATAACACTATTCGCACGAAAAATTTGGTGCCATTAGTGTGACCACTTCGGAAAATGTGTGTGTATTAGTAAAAAAAATGTGAGTGTATTGAGTTTTTCGAACTTGCAGTGTGATGTGAGATTGGTGGGTAATATGCCAAACTTATGTTCATATTTGTAAAAGAATAATGAAAAAACGTATGAAATAAAAGACCAACCCGTGTATACTCTTAACATTGTTCTGTATGATATCTAGTTGAAAATATTAACATTCATGTTAAAATAGAAATAACTATTGCAAAGCTAATTAGAACAAACAAAAATTATGGCGGCATCTACTGTGGCATAGTCACGCTGAGCAAAATGAAGTGACACTCTGTTATACAAAAGAAATGTATTTTCCCCACAACAAAATACTGCAGAATTTTATGTAAATAAAATAACCGATTTATTTCTAACATGCAGTTACTATGAATATACATACATACATATATATAATATATGTACATTATTTGTATTATTTAATATGTGTATGTATGTATATTTAAATATTACACACAAAAAATACAACATCAAACGTTATTTTTGTGTTTTTCTCTTCAAATAAATTAATACATAAATTTTTTTGCTAAATTTACATTTGGGCAATTCACAACAGGTGTTGTATATTGTATGTTGTATTGAAATACACAATACAATCATTTGTTGTGAACACTCAGTTGTAATTTCATATTGTAAAACGCTTTCTTTAGTAATTTTCGATCCAACGAGGAAAGATCGCTTCGTCGCTTCTGCTATTTTGTATAAGAGAAAACACTTGTCAGTGTTTGCTTTTTGGTCGTGAGATATACCCTGGAGTTTTAGTTACGTACCTCTTGCATTTTAATTTATAATGAAAAAAAAAAAATGTTAAATGTTGTGGTTGGTACTGAAAGAGAAAATACATACTAAAAATATAAACATTAATTTTTATATAAATAAACTTATCGATGTATTTGCGTTATTTGCATTATTTGCCATAATTTATTTTATAATTATTTATGCTGATAATATTCTATGTATTTGTTTTTTCTTTTTCATAAAAACTGGCATTCACTTGGAACTGATATGTTATGATACAATATACAATATTTACTAAACATAGCAAATGAAGTTGGATCGTGTATCAGATTTTTCAGTGAAAATTACCAACAACAATTTTACACTATTGTAAAGTGATACACGATACAAGAGATACAACGATACATTACCCATTGTGAATTGCCCAATTGTTTTTTTTATTAACAACTAGGTATTTTAGCATTATTTGCTTTAGATGTTGGTGAATTTTTACTCCCTTTATATTAACTCGTAGTGTCTGCTTGTCGAAAAAATTTTGGATCGACTTTAACCACTTTCCCGTGACCCAATCGATCTGAAATTTTGCAGGCAGGCTTGTGGCAATGACAGAAATGATGCCAAAACAATGGAAACTTTTAATTTTTCTACCAGAGTTGATAAAAAAATGTACAAAGGGTTTGTTTTTCTTATATTATTACCATAACGACCACAAAAACAACAAGTCCAGCTATGAAAACAATGCAACATTTAGAATAACAACAAGAACAATATAGAAATATCATGTTTTTCATTTTTTTTTTATTTTTCAGAGATTTCCCTGGACCTGTTCCACCGATTTTAATGATTTTTGAAGTAGAAATCTTTCCATGAATTTGGTGAATCATTCTCACTAAAAATGATCACTGTAGCTGCACTATTGAGGGCGTGATCGTGACAAGAACAACATAGAAAATTATTTTTTTTTTCAAGACTTTTTTAGTTCTTCATTCAAATCTCGGGCCCTAATCGACCGATTTGGACGATTTTAAATAGCAAACTTCTCAGGATGTTAGTGAATCATTTTTATGTCAACGAGTACCCTAGCTGCCGGATTGATGCCGTCATCGTGATTTCCACAGACGGACAGACGGACAGACGGACATCGCTATATCAACTCCGGTTGTTATAAGGATCACAAATATATAAATTTTATGGGGTCCAAAATTTTTTTTCTAATTATTACAAACGGAATGACAAACCTATATATACCCTCTGCACACTGGAGTGGAGGGTATAACAACTCTACAACAGCAACAATGACAGTCATATGTTTTTCAAATAGGAAAAAACTGTTTATGTGTTAGTTTCGGTCATTCCCCAGTATGCATTGAAATATTATTTCTCCAATGTTGGAGAAAAGTTAAGTTCTTAAATTGATGTCAAATGTAATTCTCAACTTGGGTTGAACAATTTTTCTCCTTGTTTGCTTTCAACTTGACATCAAGTTGAGATTTAACATTTTTTCCAATCTTTGAGAAACATTTTTACTCTCAATTGGATATCCAACACTTTTCTCCACTTGAGACCAAACATTTTTTCAACTTGAATACGATTTGTGTTAAGTCTGAGATATTATTTAAATATGTCATAAATAATAAATTAAATTAAAAAATGCCAAAAAAAGTACAAATAAATCATTGATATATTTTTAATTATTTTTGCTTTTTGTCGAATTTTTCAAAAAATGTACAACTAATTAATTCATTTATTTTTAATTCTAGATTTTAAAAAATGTACATAATATGTACATTTAATGTTAAATATGTACATAGTAATGTTAAATATATAATGAAATTAAATTGAAACATTAAAAAAAGTACATTGTTTTCATTTCTAAAATTAGTATAATATTTTTTAATATGGCAATTCCGTACCTTCCATTTGATACCGATTGGAAATATTTCTTTGCTATCAAGTTGAGAATCACAAATTTCTCAATTTGATAACTATGAAAATCGCCATATAAAAAATGTGCCTTTTAAGTTGAGAAGACTATATTCGAACTATTGAGGGCATTTGAGAATTAACGTTGGAGATTTGAGAAATGTATTTGATCTCAAATGCACCTCAAGTTGATAGCAAACAAAAATGTTTATTGGGACATTTATTGTAGGGTCGTTTGCACACACACAAAAAATAGAAAATAAATTGTCAATAAGCAAAGCAAGTGGCTTCGAAATTCGATAATGCCAGTTAATCATTTTTTGTTCACGCGGAATTTATAATTGTAGGAATTTTTTTCTCGAGAAATGTATTTTCCGTGAGAAAGAAATTCCTTGAGAATATTCATAATTGGGATGAATAACTTTTAATTGGAACTTTTTAGTCGGAATAAATCATAATTCTAGTTAGATATTGGTTAATATTTAATTAGAAAAAATATTGTGGTGGCATCTACGCAATTATTGAGGCAGTCACGGAAAAATTAAATGCAAGTCTGTTTTTTTTAATATAACAAAAATGGATTTTCCCTTTAACAAAATATGGCAGAATTCTTTATAAATGAAATGCAAAATGGAAAATCAATTTTGTGCTAATTCTTAACAAAATTAATAAAATATATATATGTATTATTATATTTATTAATATTTGTAATTTTATTTGACACAATTTCACACACAGTTTTACAGATCAACTGTTTTAATTAGAAAAAATATTGTGGTGGCATCTACGCAATTATTGAGGCAGTCACGGAAAAATTAAATGCAAGTCTGTTTTTTTTAATATAACAAAAATGGATTTTCCCTTTAACAAAATATGGCAGAATTCTTTATAAATGAAATGCAAAATGGAAAATCAATTTTGTGCTAATTCTTAACAAAATTAATAATATATATATATATATATATGTATTATTATATTTATTAATATTTGTAATTTTATTTGACACAATTTCACACACAGTTTTACAGATCAACTGTTTTCAACTGATTTAGAAGTTTTCTGTTTTTGAAACAGTAGTGCCAATTTGTAACATTTTGTGATGTAATGAAAATCGCAGAATAATAAGTTAATACACAATAAAAAATATTAAATTTTTAAGTTTTATATACATATTGCAATAAAAAAAACTTTGGTAAATTTACATTGAAGATGGTCAGAAATGAATGAGAAAAAATATATAGACATTTTAGAAAAGCACATTTAATGTTAAACTTTATGCACAAAATATATGGGTTTTTGTTGTTTCGAATTTAACTGTGGCTCTAAGTGAAAAGTTTTAGACCGATCGTATATTACATCTTGAGGATCCTCACCTAATATTTTCAAATATTTTAAATTCTTTTTAACTCATTTAACCTCATTACGAAAATAGTAAAACAGTAAATATGGAAAATCCACGCACCTCAAAAAATTGTTTTCTATGAAATAAATTAAAGACATTTCATATTATACAATTTTCTTTCAAAAATGTATCAATTATTGCAAATTTGAAATTTGACATATAGTATTTGTACATATATTTGTATAGATTTCGCGGTATGAAAAGAACTATTATTTCTTTATTTAGAATATATGTAAGTATTGCTCGCAAAAAAATGCAACATCATGAATGAAACACATAGACGACTGCTGGCAGCAGCATTTGTAGTCGCATAGTCAGCTACTTGATTTTTCTGAATACGACAGCAACATATAATACAAATGAATTTTTATTTAAATATACAATTACTTTTACTTATTTAAAATGCATTAGTACAACGTAAAAATAAATAAATTAGTTTAACGCCTTTTGATTATTAATGGAATTATAGCCTTTCATTTTGCGATTTTTTTTTTAAACAAAATAAAATATTTCATAGCACTAACTTCTTTTACATATTTTGTTATATTGTCAACACTATTTTTGTTTTGTAGCCAACAAAACACACTTGCAGTTTTTTTTTCTATTTGAAGAACATATGACTGCCATTGTTGATGTTGTAGAGTTGTTTTTTTTTTTTTTTTGATTTTGTTTCGTTAACTCTTTTGTATTAAAGCACCTCCAATATATGTATCCATTTTAGTTTGCAAATTCAGTATATTTATAATTTATTACTTACAGCAAAAAATAATAGAAACAATTTTATCAGTTATGCTTACGAAACTATATAAATAGACTTGAAGTTGGCTGCAAAAGCAGTAGCCTGTGTAAAGAACAAGTTAGCGACATGTAACTGTTACGTAACGTGTCAGCCTTTTTTTCACATGAAAAGTATTGGGACGTTCCGGTTACGTTCGGTAACTGTTTTAAATGATTTTCATGTAAAAAAAAACAACTGACTCGTTACCGTTACGGTTAGAAAACATTGACCTTTTATATGTATTATAATGCTATGAATGCATTTATCTTTATTTTATTTTATTTATATATTCTTTTTTTTTTTTTTGTATTGTATATTATTTTTTTTTATTATTATTACTATTTCATTTAATTATTTTTTTCTTTAAATAAATTAATACATAAAAATTTGTTTTTTAAATTATTGGTGAACTTTTACTCCCTTTATTTACTGCCTTTATATTAACTGGTAGTGTCTGCTTGTCGACAAAATTTTGGATCGATTTTTAGCCCCTTTCCCGTGAGCCAATCGATCTGAAATTTTGCATGCAGGCTCGTGGCAATGACAGAAATGATCTAACAAATTTTTTTAGTGATGCCAAAACAATGGAAACTTTTAAAATTTTCTACCAGAGTTCACAAAAAAATGTACAAAGGGTTCGTTTTTATTATATTATTATCACAACGACCACAAAAACAACAAGTCCAGCTATGACAACAATGGAACATTTAGAATAACAACAGGAACAATATGGAAACATCATGTTTTTCATTTTTTTTTTAATTTTTCATAGATTTACCTGGACCTGTTCCACCGATTTTAATGATTTTTGAAGTAGAAATCTTCCCATGAATTTGGTGAATCATTCTCACTAAAAATTATCACCCTAGCTATCCTATTGAGGGCGTGATCGTGACAAGAACAACATAGAAAATTATATTTTTTCAAGACTTTTTTTAGTTCTTCATTCAAATCTCGGGCCCTAATTGACCGATTTTAAATAGCAAACTTTTCAGGATGTTAATGAATCATTTTTTATGCCAACGAGCACCCTAGCTTCCCGATTGATGCCGTCATCGTGATTTCCACAGACGGACAGACGGACAGACGGACAGACGGACAGACGGACATCGCTATATCAACTCCGGTTGTTATAAGGATCACAAATATATATATTTTATGGGGTCCAAATTTTTTTTTCTAATTATTACAAACGGAATGACAAACTTATATATACCCTCTGCACACTGGAGTGGAGGGTATAATTAAAAAATATATAACTTTTTTTTCACAATAAATTTTTGTAAATTCACAAATTAGGTCAGCTGTTGTTTACATTTAGAGGTTATGTCATACGGAAATACATATGCACGTGTGATAGCAAAAATTATGAATCGTATGTAAAAGACAATTTTGACAGACATGAAGAATTTCATATGGATAAAAAAAGTGACAGTACATATGTAGAAAACACTTCATGTAATAGCACCTTTAAGCTGCGTTCACACTATGTGTTTTGCTTGTGTTTTTCTTATTGTTTTAGCACGTGCAATTTGTACACATAGCGTGAACCCTTTCAAAAACTGTTTATGTACAACACATTTGGCAAAACATATGTAAATTTTTCAATTAGAGCAGGTTCTATTTTGGCATGACAACCATATTAAAATACAATACTGCTTGTGGCGAAAAAAAAACAGAGTAAATTATAAAGATAAATATTGAAAGAAAAATAAATTGTTTAATATTAATTAACAATTAAAAAATATAAAAAATATATTACTTTATTTTTAACAATAACTTTTTGTAAATTCACAAATTAAATCAGCTGTTGTTTACATTTAGAGGTTATGTCATACGGAAATACATATGTACGTTTGATCGCAAAATGATGAATTGTATTAAAACGCCAATTTTGACACACACGCCGAATTACGTATGGATCGTAAAACTGAATTTACATATGGAAAATAGACATAGTGTAAACACACCTTTAATTGTGTAAATTTTAAATGCACATCTAACCATATCAAAAAGATGAATTAAACAGAATTGCAAAAATATTTTTTTTATAATATCTGTATGTTTTTTATATTATTCTTATGTAATTCTCATGATATTTTTTTTATCTTATTTTTTATATTTTTATACCCTCCACTCCAGTGTGCAGAGGGTATATATAAGTTTGTCATTCCGTTTGTAATAATTAGAAAAAAAATTCTGGACCCAATAAAATATATATATTTGTGATCCTTATAACAAGCGAAGTTGATATAGCGATGTCCGTCTGTCCGGCTGTCCGTCTGTCCGTCTGTGGAAATCACGATGACGGCTTCAATCTTATAGCTAGGGTGCTCCTTGGTATAAAAAATGATTCACTAATATCCTGAGAAGTTTGCTATTTAAAATCGTCCAAATCGGTTAATCTGGTCCCGAGAATTGAGCGAAGAATTAAAAAGTCATGAGAAAATATGATTTGAATATGTGTTCTTGTGATAACGCCCTCAATAGGGCAGATAGGGCGCTTGTTTTTAGTGAGAATGATTCACTAACATCTTGAGAAGGTTCCTGTTTTTAAATCATGACAATAGGTTTCATAGGTGCCGAGAAATCACTGAAAAGGTAAAAAAAAAATATGACGTTTTCCTATATTATTTTCCTAACTTTGTATTTTGTCATAGCTGTGCATGTTGTTTTTGTGGTCGTTGTGTTAATAATATAAAAATTCATCAATATCAATATTTTTTGGTGTAATATTTAAGTTAATTAATTAATAAAAGAAACTATATAAAATCAATATCAATATTCTGCGATTTTTATAACATCACAAAATGTTACAAATTGATACATACTACTGTTGCCAATATCAAAATACTATAAATAATATTCATATATTCTGTATATGTATATCCATAATAAGCGCATATTAAAATAAATCGGTATTTTATTTTATTTTTACAGAATTCTGAAATTTTTAGAGTTGAAAAAATAGTATGGTTTTAAGAGTTGTATTTTTAGTACATGTATACTTGCTACTGCATACTTGCTTTCAAAAGTAGTAGGCAGGTAAGCCATAAAATATTTATTTACCCTGTAAAAAAATTGTTGTTTAGAAAAATACTATTTTTTGTCAGATGTTAATTACAATAAATTTTTAAACTTTGTTATTTAATATCGGGACGGAGGCAAACGCCATTCCCAAAATTTTGTTTCAACAGTTATCCACATTAAGAATAACCGCGCAGCTCAGCTCAATCAATGTGCAATGATCGAGCCTTGCCCTGAGAAACATGCGTTTATGCTTTTCTTAACACAAACGCCATTCCCAACTACCAAAAATTTTTGACACGAGCTATCCACATTATGAATAGTCGCGGAGCTCAACTCAATCATAGTGCAATGATGAGGCTTCGCCCTGGGAAACATATATTCATGCTTTTCTTAGCACAAACCGAACTTCTTATGGCACATTAAAAATAAACTAATTGAGAAGTACAATTCATCATTACACTGTTTTATAATACTATTTTCTTATTTTACTAGTAGCTAGTAAACAAAGTGATCGTATCATTGTGAACGAAATAGAATTGAAATTGTATGCAGATTTGTTTTACTTAAAAAACCTGTTTCTACAGATAGTGAATAAAATCCCAGTAAGCATTTTATGCAATAAATGATCATGTAGAATCTTTTTGACTCATATGTGCTATTAAAACAGTTATAAATGCGCCCTTTTGCTGATCACAAAATGTTCTTTTGTTGGGATTAAATATTACCTTACCCGCGAATCGTCTTGAGAGTCCTTTTTATCCGCTTTTCTAATCAGTTTCGACTCATTTTTGAGTCTTATTTAATGTAATTTTTCTATAAATCACTTTCTAAGAGAAAGCAAAAATCATTATCTAGTCTTTTTCTAATAGCGCATGTGATTAAGCAGTTTTTAATCATCAAAAGTGCTCGAAGAAGACACAGTAAGGTATTTTTTGTTAAAACAATCTTCGAAATGATGACTGGGATATCGCATATTTTTGTTAACACACAAACATATGCATAGCAGCACGAGTAAACCGAACTCAAATTGGCTTCTTATATGCATACAGCCGAACAAAAATGAAAATACTCACCAAAGAGTAAAGTAAGCAACAATTTCATTCAGTCTTATGGAAGCTTTTGAACAAAGCAAGTCTATGTCGCGTTGTCTTGTGAATTTTTACATTGTTTTTTAATAGGTACTAGTGATGCCAGGAGATTTTTTCAGAAATCTCTACGCTTATGAAAAAAATTCCCTTTTTTCCCTACACTACTTTTTTTAAAATTTATTTTTAATTTGTACATTTTCAATTTCAATTATGTAAAAATAAAAAATATAAAAAATAAGATAAAAATATCATGAGAATTACATAAGAATAATATAAAAAACATACAGATATTATAAAAAAAATATTTTTGCAATTCTGTTTAATTCATCTTTTTGATATGGTTAGATGTGCATTTAAAATTTACACAATTAAAGGTGTGTTTACACTATGTCTATTTTCCATATGTAAATTCAGTTTTACGATCCATACGTAATTCGGCGTGTGTGTCAAAATTGGCGTTTTAATACAATTCATCATTTTGCGATCAAACGTACATATGTATTTCCGTATGACATAACCTCTAAATGTAAACAACAGCTGATTTAATTTGTGAATTTACAAAAAGTTATTGTTAAAAATAAAGTAATATATTTTTTATATTTTTTAATTGTTAATTAATATTAAACAATTTATTTTTCTTTCAATATTTATCTTTATAATTTACTCTGTTTTTCTTTCGCCACAAGCAGTATTGTATTTTAATATGGTTGTCATGCCAAAATAGAACCTGCTCTAATTGAAAAATTTACATATGTTTTGCCAAATGTGTTGTACATAAACAGTTTTTGAAAGGGTTCACGCTATGTGTACAAATTGCACGTGCTAAAACAATAAGAAAAACACAAGCAAAACACATAGTGTGAACGCAGCTTAAAGGTGCTATTACATGAAGTGTTTTCTACATATGTACTGTCACTTTTTTTATCCATATGAAATTCTTCATGTCTGTCAAAATTTTCTTTTACATACGATTCATAATTTTTGCTATCACACGTGCATATGTATTTCCGTATGACATAACCTCTAAATGTAAACAACAGCTGACCTAATTTGTGAATTTACAAAAATTTATTGTGAAAAAAAAAGTTATATATTTTTTAATTGTTAATTAATATTGAACAATTTATTTTTCTTTCAATATTAATCTTTATAATTTACACTGTTTTTCTTTCGCCACAAGCAGTGTTGTATTTTCATATGTTTGTCATGCAAAAATAGAACCTGTTCTAATTGAAAAATGTACATGTGACTTTCCTCATGTATTGTACATAAACAATGTTTCATATGTAACACACGATGTGTACAACTTTTGTTGTGGGAAAATTTGACAGTACATATGTAAAAAACACATCATGTAATAGCACCTTAATTAAAATGGCTTGCAAATGAGATGTTACAACTCAAACAGAATATTTGTTCTTGGTTTTCAGTGTTGCCGTTTTAGTTTTTTAGTTGCTAGATTTAGCAACTTTTTTTTTGTCGTTTAGCATCCAAAATTTATCAAAAGATGCTAGATGCTAACTTAGAATCTTTTATTAATAAAAAGTTGCTTTTAGCATCTTTTTTTTGATATTTTTTTTTTCATAATTTTTGAATATATAATTTTAATGCTATTGATATGTTTTTATTTCACAAAGTGTAGTACAGTAATTTTGTGTACTACTCCTTTTACCACTCTGCTCGTTTCTTTCAACAAATATAACAAAATATTTTGAAATAGAAGAATGTATACACCAACAACAGTTTTTAATGAATTTGAAAGTCGATTGCCACAAAATATTATTGTATTAAAAAAATGCCAAAATTTTCAATACAAAACACATTAAATCGGGTAAAAGAACAGATAACCAATATATTAGAAGGAAAGAAGGATTGAAATTGAAAAATCGGTGCTGTCACACTTACAATATACCGAGCGATGTCGTTGATAAGAGTCGATCGTCAGAAATATATCAGAGCCAAGAAGAACTTGAAGATGAAGACATCACAGAAATGTTAGATTCCATAAACCAATTATTCTAATATAATCGTATCTTTTGATAATGTAATTTCTGTTATATTTTAAATAAAAAAAAATCCCTCTAAAATTAAAAATATTTAATTTAAGTTTAAAATAAACTCAATTTGATGTTAATAAAAATTTCAGATGAAATCCAAAATAATTTTAATTAAAATTTAAAAAATATAAATCGAAACATATGTTTTATATTAATTTTTCGATTTAAAAACCAAATATATAATTTTTATATAATTTTTCAGTATAAAGGTAATGAAATTTGAAAAAAAAATTTAGCATCCAGTACGTTTAAGCATCTTTTTTTTCAATTTAGCATCTTTACAATTTCAAATTATGGCAATACTGTTGGTTTTAAAAGATTTTTTATAACAGTGGTTATAAGCATGTATACTTAGATCTGATTTATCGCATTTTAATATATTTTCAAAAGCCTTGCATTTGCATTTATAGTCGTCCCTTTGACCTGCTCCAGCCATCCATTAGCTTCTCGTCTCTCAACTAACTGAAGCAAAATCTTTATGTTCTGTATTTCTTTGATGTGTTTTCAGCATCATCGAAAAACGAATCGGACATTTTTCTAAAATTAATTATGTTTCTAAAATTAATTATGTTCAAATTTATAATATTTTAATGTTATGCACAAAACAGTGTTTTATACTTGTCATTGTTATTAAAGAATCCGCATATTTACTTCCTTCATATTATAGAGTTATTACCAGACTTAAAAAGACTTTAAAGTTTAAAATTGAAAAAAATTATGCGATATTTAACAAATACATTCAAAATAGTTTTGACTGAAATTTTTGGCAGTTTTAGTTTTGCCTTGTATCAGTAAAATGTTCAGATATTAACTAAAAAAAACAATTTGTTAAATATTTTCATCTTAATTATCTTAATTAATTTAGAGACACAAAGATAGATTTAATACAATAAAAAGAAGTAAGAGTTGAAAGTTGATCTATGCGGACTCACAAATGTGCCCTATACTAATAGGTCTGGAAAATTGAAAAGGATTGTAAAAAATAAAATGCACCTTTATATTAAAAAATTTAAATTAAAAAGAAAATTACAAAATAAACCATTTACCTGGTTAAACTTAATATTGTTTGTAATTATCTGGATCAGGTTAGTATTTAAAATGGGATAAATCGGGAGTCATTGTGCCAATTTATGACCTAAAATATGTAGACACCTCTATAAAATGCTGAAAATTCAGAGCATTTGTTGTAATAATTCAGTAATAGGTTTATCAAAGTGTTTACATATTCAAATATTTTATATACATTTGTTACAAATAGTGCAAGAAGTCCAGATATTAATGTAAACGTAAAACCTAGGTGGAGGGTATCAAAGATTCGGCGTAGCCGAATTTAACACTCTTACTTGTTTATTTTTACATAATTGAAATTGAAAATGTACAAATTAAAAATAAATTTTAAAAAAAGTAGTGTAGGGAAAAAAGGGAATTTTTTTCATAAGCGTAGAGATTTCTGAAAAAATCTCCTGGCATCACTAGTACCTATTAAAAAACAATGTAAAAATTCACAAGACAACGCGACATAGACTTGCTTTGTTCAAAAGCTTCCATAAGACTGAATGAAATTGTTGCTTACTTTACTCTTTGGTGAGTATTTTCATTTTTGTTCGGCTGTATGCATATAAGAAGCCAATTTGAGTTCGGTTTACTCGTGCTGCTATGCATATGTTTGTGTGTTAACAAAAATATGCGATATCCCAGTCATCATTTCGAAGATTGTTTTAACAAAAAATACCTTACTGTGTCTTCTTCGAGCACTTTTGATGATTAAAAACTGCTTAATCACATGCGCTATTAGAAAAAGACTAGATAATGATTTTTGCTTTCTCTTAGAAAGTGATTTATAGAAAAATTACATTAAATAAGACTCAAAAATGAGTCGAAACTGATTAGAAAAGCGGATAAAAAGGACTCTCAAGACGATTCGCGGGTAAGGTAATATTTAATCCCAACAAAAGAACATTTTGTGATCAGCAAAAGGGCGCATTTATAACTGTTTTAATAGCACATATGAGTCAAAAAGATTCTACATGATCATTTATTGCATAAAATGCTTACTGGGATTTTATTCACTATCTGTAGAAACAGGTTTTTTAAGTAAAACAAATCTGCATACAATTTCAATTCTATTTCGTTCACAATGATACGATCACTTTGTTTACTAGCTACTAGTAAAATAAGAAAATAGTATTATAAAACAGTGTAATGATGAATTGTACTTCTCAATTAGTTTATTTTTAATGTGCCATAAGAAGTTCGGTTTGTGCTAAGAAAAGCATGAATATATGTTTCCCAGGGCGAAGCCTCATCATTGCACTATGATTGAGTTGAGCTCCGCGACTATTCATAATGTGGATAGCTCGTGTCAAAAATTTTTGGTAGTTGGGAATGGCGTTTGTGTTAAGAAAAGCATAAACGCATGTTTCTCAGGGCAAGGCTCGATCATTGCACATTGATTGAGCTGAGCTGCGCGGTTATTCTTAATGTGGATAACTGTTGAAACAAAATTTTGGGAATGGCGTTTGCCTCCGTCCCGATATTAAATAACAAAGTTTAAAAATTTATTGTAATTAACATCTGACAAAAAATAGTATTTTTCTAAACAACAATTTTTTTACAGGGTAAATAAATATTTTATGGCTTACCTGCCTACTACTTTTGAAAGCAAGTATGCAGTAGCAAGTATACATGTACTAAAAATACAACTCTTAAAACCATACTATTTTTTCAACTCTAAAAATTTCAGAATTTTGTAAAAATAAAATAAAATACCGATTTATTTTAATATGCGTTTATTATGGATATACATATACAGAATATATGAATATTATTTATAGTATTTTGATATTGGCAACAGTAGTATGTATCAATTTGTAACATTTTGTGATGTTATAAAAATCGCAGAATATTGATATTGATTTTATATAGTTTCTTTTATTAATTAATTAACTTAAATATTACACCAAAAAATATTGATATTGATGAATTTTTATATTATTAACACAACGACCACAAAAACAACATGCACAGCTATGACAAAATACAAAGTTAGGAAAATAATATAGGAAAACGTCATATTTTTTTTTACCTTGTCAGTGATTTCTCGGCACCTATGAAACCTATTGTCATGATTTAAAAACAGGAACCTTCTCAAGATGTTAGTGAATCATTCTCACTAAAAACAGGCGCCCTATCTGCCCTATTGAGGGCGTTATCACAAGAACACATATTCAAATCATATTTTCTCATGACTTTTTAATTCTTCGCTCAATTCTCGGGACCAGATTAACCGATTTGGACGATTTTAAATAGCAAACTTCTCAGGATGTTAGTGAATCATTTTTTATTCCAAGGAGCACCCTAGCTATAAGATTGAAGCCGTCATCGTGATTTCCACAGACGGACAGACGGACAGCCGGACAGACGGACAGACGGACATCGCTATATCAACTTCGCTTGTTATAAGGATCACAAATATATATATTTTATTGGGTCCAGAATTTTTTTTCTAATTATTACAAACGGAATGACAAACTTATATATACCCTCTGCACACTGGAGTGGAGGGTATAAAAAGGAAAAATGGAAAATGAAAAATTAAAAATGGAAAATGGAATAATTAAAAATTAAAAATGAAATATGAAAAATGGAAAATGAAAAATGAAAGGTGAAAAATTAAAATTGAAAAATGAAATAAAAATGAAACGAATTAAACATAGAGAATTTTTAAAAGCCTTGTAAGAGTCAGTTTCAATAGTTAAGGGAAGATGATGTAAATTAGATGGAGAGATTGGCAATACACTCTCATACAGTGGAAACTTAGATTTGTGTGGAACAAAGATTAAATCCAAAAAACGATTTAATTTATTACAAATATGATTAATTTGGCATAAAATTAAAACTTATTAAACTATCTATGAAATAAATTTCTTTAACTTTATTAACATTACTAAAAACATTTTTAAGGTTAAAATCACCCAAAACTGTAGCGTAACACGACTTTCGTAGTGTGCTGTATAATACCCACACTGCATAGCGTACAATATTTGCAAATGCGGAAATAACAAATATCAATATTGTTGACCACTGCATTTGCAAAACATTGTATGACTGCGTATATTGTTATTGTATGTTGTTGTTACGCATAGTGTGCTGTATAATACCCACACTGCATAGCGTACAATATTTGCAAATGCGGAAATAACAAATATCAATATTGTTGACCACTGCATTTGCAAAACATTGTATGACTGCGTATATTGTTATTGTATGTTGTTGTTACGCTGGCACACTTATGTTTATGCTGACCCAAGTGCAGGTAACATATTGTTGTTAATATAGGTTGAAAATATGTATATAAAGAAGAACATTTTATAATCAATTAACCATTAATAATTTAGCATTAATCATTAATAATTTAGCTCCTAGATAGAGCTGAAGTATAAATAGAAATAAATACTATTTAAACTAAAAAACTATCTTGTTTTGCTATATGGCGATCCTGCCAGTGCTCCTTAGATGAGCATTGTAAAAAAAAAAATATATATATATTACGAAAAAAAAATATATATATATAATACAAGGATTATGCTCTCAAATTGAGCAATCCTGAAAATAATAAAAAAAAAAAAAAAAATCGCATAATAATATTGTCCTGGTGGATCAGCCACAACGATCCATCAGCTGCGTTGAAGGAAGATACTGTCTGGCCTAAAGACAGTGGAGATTGCAAAATCAATGGCGGAAGGGCCAAAACCGATCACTATAGAAGAATACAGAAGAAGGACGGGCCAGCAGAAACCAAAGGAAGAACAAGTCAAAATACCACTGGTGACGAAAAAAAAAGAGGAGAGGCGGCTACGTCGCCAGACTTAGAAGAGAAAAGGCAATTCTATTAAGAATCCTCAACGAAACACCACCACCGTGGGACCAGGCTACGAGACTCTGGGCGAAAATTGATGATATTGATCATCTAATAAAACAGCGAACAGGTAGTTCATCCTAGTTTTACAAAAAAAAAAAAAAAAAGTGGAGCATCCCGTTATGCACCCGTAGGCCAGAAAGCGTTAACCGCTCTTGGCAAACAAATAAATAAATAAATAAAAAAAAATTTTTTTGAAATAGAAAATAAAAACAGTAATTTGTAGGGAATGCAGTTCAATTAATCTAATTTTTTTTTGAAAAGGTTATACTTAATCTTGATGCTATTATATATATAAAAACAAAAACACTATGGTAATTATGCTGTTGAAAAAAAAAAAAAAAAAAAAAAACAGATATTAAATTAGAATGAAATATTTTATATTTTATAAATTAAATATATACATAAATAAAACTGATGCATGTAAAATAGTATAAGCTATTGATAAAAATAATGAATTACTAGGGAAGATATATAATTAGCAAGATATAAGATTCGGTTAAATTATTGAGGCAGTCAGAAAAATATTTAATAGAAATAAATAATAGAAAAAAATACAAAATAAATAGCGAAGGATAATGGGAGGTCGTCAATCAAAAATAGAGAATCCCAATGCAAATGGTATTAATGAAGTAGAAATAAAAGAAGTCTCAATCGACCTAAAATTAATTGAGTGTTGTTTACTAATAATAACCGTACTGGTTAGCTTAAATTTTAAATTTTCCAAGAAATTAAAAAAGAAATATTTGAGCAGAGCCAATGACTTAAACAAAATTTAAATAATTTTCCCATGGATTGGCAAGAAATAATTCAGAAGGTGAGACTAATCAAAGAGGAGTTCGACAAATCTTATAAATGTTTAAATATAGATAGAAGCACAAAAGAGGAAACAATAATAAAACATATTAGAATCTTATGCGAAAAGTTAGAACAAATCAGGGTTTTCCTAAATGCAAATTATAACAGACTCACGACACCACATAGGACAGCTGCTGAAAGTTTTTTCTTAGATGTCAAGACTAGAATCCTGATTATATCATCTAAGAAGGGTGTTAAGGTAAAATTACCAGATACACTACACGAAGAGGTAAAATTCTTAGTAGAAACTGAAAATTCAGAGAATATTGGAACCTCTTTGGAAAGTACAGAAGTAAAAATGACACAAACAGTCGTTGACTTTCTGAACACAGCTTCAAAGCTGATCATAGAATTTGATGGAAAACCAGAAAATTTACGTTCCTTTATAGACTCGTTACAGTTAATAGAATCCATCAAAGGTGACCACGAATCTATCGCAGTCTCTTTAATAAAAACAAAGTTAAAGGGAAGTGCAAGAAATTTAATAGGTAATGAACAAACCATTACTGAGATAATACATAAACTAAAAAACTCAGTAAAGGGCGAGTCGGTTGAGGTATTGACAGAAAAAATAATGAATACCCGACAAAACAATAAAACTGCCAATAACTATTGCAGTGAAATAGAGAATTTAACGAAGTCATTAGAAAATGCCTATTTATCAGATGGTTTGCCATGCGAATTGGCATGTAAATATTCAACACAGGTTGCAGTAAAGGCACTAACCAAAAATTGCACCATCGATTAAGTTAAACTTATCATGGAAGCAGGCCAATTCAGTAACATGAATGAGGCCGTTGGCAAAATTAATTATGTTTCTAAAATTAATTATGTTCAAATTTATAATATTTTAATGTTATGCACAAAACAGTGTTTTATACTTGTCATTGTTATTAAAGAATCCGCATATTTACTTCCTTCATATTATAGAGTTATTACCAGACTTAAAAAGACTTTAAAGTTTAAAATTGAAAAAAATTATGCGATATTTAACAAATACATTCAAAATAGTTTTGACTGAAATTTTTGGCAGTTTTAGTTTTGCCTTGTATCAGTAAAATGTTCAGATATTAACTAAAAAAAACAATTTGTTAAATATTTTCATCTTAATTATCTTAATTAATTTAGAGACACAAAGATAGATTTAATACAATAAAAAGAAGTAAGAGTTGAAAGTTGATCTATGCGGACTCACAAATGTGCCCTATACTAATAGGTCTGGAAAATTGAAAAGGATTGTAAAAAATAAAATGCACCTTTATATTAAAAAATTTAAATTAAAAAGAAAATTACAAAATAAACCATTTACCTGGTTAAACTTAATATTGTTTGTAATTATCTGGATCAGGTTAGTATTTAAAATGGGATAAATCGGGAGTCATTGTGCCAATTTATGACCTAAAATATGTAGACACCTCTATAAAATGCTGAAAATTCAGAGCATTTGTTGTAATAATTCAGTAATAGGTTTATCAAAGTGTTTACATATTCAAATATTTTATATACATTTGTTACAAATAGTGCAAGAAGTCCAGATATTAATGTAAACGTAAAACCTAGGTGGAGGGTATCAAAGATTCGGCGTAGCCGAATTTAACACTCTTACTTGTTTATTTTTACATAATTGAAATTGAAAATGTACAAATTAAAAATAAATTTTAAAAAAAGTAGTGTAGGGAAAAAAGGGAATTTTTTTCATAAGCGTAGAGATTTCTGAAAAAATCTCCTGGCATCACTAGTACCTATTAAAAAACAATGTAAAAATTCACAAGACAACGCGACATAGACTTGCTTTGTTCAAAAGCTTCCATAAGACTGAATGAAATTGTTGCTTACTTTACTCTTTGGTGAGTATTTTCATTTTTGTTCGGCTGTATACATATAAGAAGCCAATTTGAGTTCGGTTTACTCGTGCTGCTATGCATATGTTTGTGTGTTAACAAAAATATACGATATCCCAGTCATCATTTCGAAGATTGTTTTAACAAAAATTACCTTACTGTGTCTTCTTCGAGCACTTTTGATGATTAAAAACTGCTTAATCACATGCGCTATTAGAAAAAGACTAGATAATGATTTTTGCTTTCTCTTAGAAAGTGATTTATAGAAAAATTACATTAAATAAGACTCAAAAATGAGTCGAAACTGATTAGAAAAGCGGATAAAAAGGACTCTCAAGACGATTCGCGGGTAAGGTAATATTTAATCCCAACAAAAGAACATTTTGTGATCAGCAAAAGGGCGCATTTATAACTGTTTTAATAGCACATATGAGTCAAAAAGATTCTACATGATCATTTATTGCATAAAATGCTTACTGGGATTTTATTCACTATCTGTAGAAACAGGTTTTTTAAGTAAAACAAATCTGCATACAATTTCAATTCTATTTCGTTCACAATGATACGATCACTTTGTTTACTAGCTACTAGTAAAATAAGAAAATAGTATTATAAAACAGTGTAATGATGAATTGTACTTCTCAATTAGTTTATTTTTAATGTGCCATAAGAAGTTCGGTTTGTGCTAAGAAAAGCATGAATATATGTTTCCCAGGGCGAAGCCTCATCATTGCACTATGATTGAGTTGAGCTCCGCGACTATTCATAATGTGGATAGCTCGTGTCAAAAATTTTTGGTAGTTGGGAATGGCGTTTGTGTTAAGAAAAGCATAAACGCATGTTTCTCAGGGCAAGGCTCGATCATTGCACATTGATTGAGCTGAGCTGCGCGGTTATTCTTAATGTGGATAACTGTTGAAACAAAATTTTGGGAATGGCGTTTGCCTCCGTCCCGATATTAAATAACAAAGTTTAAAAATTTATTGTAATTAACATCTGACAAAAAATAGTATTTTTCTAAACAACAATTTTTTTACAGGGTAAATAAATATTTTATGGCTTACCTGCCTACTACTTTTGAAAGCAAGTATGCAGTAGCAAGTATACATGTACTAAAAATACAACTCTTAAAACCATACTATTTTTTCAACTCTAAAAATTTCAGAATTTTGTAAAAATAAAATAAAATACCGATTTATTTTAATATGCGTTTATTATGGATATACATATACAGAATATATGAATATTATTTATAGTATTTTGATATTGGCAACAGTAGTATGTATCAATTTGTAACATTTTGTGATGTTATAAAAATCGCAGAATATTGATATTGATTTTATATAGTTTCTTTTATTAATTAATTAACTTAAATATTACACCAAAAAATATTGATATTGATGAATTTTTATATTATTAACACAACGACCACAAAAACAACATGCACAGCTATGACAAAATACAAAGTTAGGAAAATAATATAGGAAAACGTCATATTTTTTTTTACCTTTTCAGTGATTTCTCGGCACCTATGAAACCTATTGTCATGATTTAAAAACAGGAACCTTCTCAAGATGTTAGTGAATCATTCTCACTAAAAACAGGCGCCCTATCTGCCCTATTGAGGGCGTTATCACAAGAACACATATTCAAATCATATTTTCTCATGACTTTTTAATTCTTCGCTCAATTCTCGGGACCAGATTAACCGATTTGGACGATTTTAAATAGCAAACTTCTCAGGATGTTAGTGAATCATTTTTTATTCCAAGGAGCACCCTAGCTATAAGATTGAAGCCGTCATCGTGATTTCCACAGACGGACAGACGGACAGACGGACAGCCGGACAGACGGACAGACGGACAGACGGACATCGCTATATCAACTTCGCTTGTTATAAGGATCACAAATATATATATTTTATTGGGTCCAGAATTTTTTTTCTAATTATTACAAACGGAATGACAAACTTATATATACCCTCTGCACACTGGAGTGGAGGGTATAAAAAGGAAAAATGGAAAATGAAAAATTAAAAATGGAAAATGGAATAATTAAAAATTAAAAATGAAATATGAAAAATGGAAAATGAAAAATGAAAGGTGAAAAATTAAAATTGAAAAATGAAATAAAAATGAAACGAATTAAACATAGAGAATTTTTAAAAGCCTTGTAAGAGTCAGTTTCAATAGTTAAGGGAAGATGATGTAAATTAGATGGAGAGATTGGCAATACACTCTCATACAGTGGAAACTTAGATTTGTGTGGAACAAAGATTAAATCCAAAAAACGATTTAATTTATTACAAATATGATTAATTTGGCATAAAATTAAAACTTATTAAACTATCTATGAAATAAATTTCTTTAACTTTATTAACATTACTAAAAACATTTTTAAGGTTAAAATCACCCAAAACTGTAGCGTAACACGACTTTCGTAGTGTGCTGTATAATACCCACACTGCATAGCGTACAATATTTGCAAATGCGGAAATAACAAATATCAATATTGTTGACCACTGCATTTGCAAAACATTGTATGACTGCGTATATTGTTATTGTATGTTGTTGTTACGCATAGTGTGCTGTATAATACCCACACTGCATAGCGTACAATATTTGCAAATGCGGAAATAACAAATATCAATATTGTTGACCACTGCATTTGCAAAACATTGTATGACTGCGTATATTGTTATTGTATGTTGTTGTTACGCTGGCACACTTATGTTTATGCTGACCCAAGTGCAGGTAACATATTGTTGTTAATATAGGTTGAAAATATGTATATAAAGAAGAACATTTTATAATCAATTAACCATTAATAATATAGCATTAATCATTAATAATTTAGCTCCTAGATAGAGCTGAAGTATAAATAGAAATAAATACTATTTAAACTAAAAAACTATCTTGTTTTGCTATATGGCGATCCTGCCAGTGCTCCTTAGATGAGCATTGTAAAAAAAAAAATATATATATATTACGAAAAAAAAATATATATATATAATACAAGGATTATGCTCTCAAATTGAGCAATCCTGAAAATAATAAAAAAAAAAAAAAAAATCGCATAATAATATTGTCCTGGTGGATCAGCCACAACGATCCATCAGCTGCGTTGAAGGAAGATACTGTCTGGCCTAAAGACAGTGGAGATTGCAAAATCAATGGCGGAAGGGCCAAAACCGATCACTATAGAAGAATACAGAAGAAGGACGGGCCAGCAGAAACCAAAGGAAGAACAAGTCAAAATACCACTGGTGACGAAAAAAAAAGAGGAGAGGCGGCTACGTCGCCAGACTTAGAAGAGAAAAGGCAATTCTATTAAGAATCCTCAACGAAACACCACCACCGTGGGACCAGGCTACGAGACTCTGGGCGAAAATTGATGATATTGATCATCTAATAAAACAGCGAACAGGTAGTTCATCCTAGTTTTACAAAAAAAAAAAAAAAAAGTGGAGCATCCCGTTATGCACCCGTAGGCCAGAAAGCGTTAACCGCTCTTGGCAAACAAATAAATAAATAAATAAAAAAAAATTTTTTTGAAATAGAAAATAAAAACAGTAATTTGTAGGGAATGCAGTTCAATTAATCTAATTTTTTTTTGAAAAGGTTATACTTAATCTTGATGCTATTATATATATAAAAACAAAAACACTATGGTAATTATGCTGTTGAAAAAAAAAAAAAAAAAAAAAAAACAGATATTAAATTAGAATGAAATATTTTATATTTTATAAATTAAATATATACATAAATAAAACTGATGCATGTAAAATAGTATAAGCTATTGATAAAAATAATGAATTACTAGGGAAGATATATAATTAGCAAGATATAAGATTCGGTTAAATTATTGAGGCAGTCAGAAAAATATTTAATAGAAATAAATAATAGAAAAAAATACAAAATAAATAGCGAAGGATAATGGGAGGTCGTCAATCAAAAATAGAGAATCCCAATGCAAATGGTATTAATGAAGTAGAAATAAAAGAAGTCTCAATCGACCTAAAATTAATTGAGTGTTGTTTACTAATAATAACCGTACTGGTTAGCTTAAATTTTAAATTTTCCAAGAAATTAAAAAAGAAATATTTGAGCAGAGCCAATGACTTAAACAAAATTTAAATAATTTTCCCATGGATTGGCAAGAAATAATTCAGAAGGTGAGACTAATCAAAGAGGAGTTCGACAAATCTTATAAATGTTTAAATATAGATAGAAGCACAAAAGAGGAAACAATAATAAAACATATTAGAATCTTATGCGAAAAGTTAGAACAAATCAGGGTTTTCCTAAATGCAAATTATAACAGACTCACGACACCACATAGGACAGCTGCTGAAAGTTTTTTCTTAGATGTCAAGACTAGAATCCTGATTATATCATCTAAGAAGGGTGTTAAGGTAAAATTACCAGATACACTACACGAAGAGGTAAAATTCTTAGTAGAAACTGAAAATTCAGAGAATATTGGAACCTCTTTGGAAAGTACAGAAGTAAAAATGACACAAACAGTCGTTGACTTTCTGAACACAGCTTCAAAGCTGATCATAGAATTTGATGGAAAACCAGAAAATTTACGTTCCTTTATAGACTCGTTACAGTTAATAGAATCCATCAAAGGTGACCACGAATCTATCGCAGTCTCTTTAATAAAAACAAAGTTAAAGGGAAGTGCAAGAAATTTAATAGGTAATGAACAAACCATTACTGAGATAATACATAAACTAAAAAACTCAGTAAAGGGCGAGTCGGTTGAAGTATTGACAGAAAAAATAATGAATACCCGACAAAACAATAAAACTGCCAATAACTATTGCAGTGAAATAGAGAATTTAACGAAGTCATTAGAAAATGCCTATTTATCAGATGGTTTGCCATGCGAATTGGCATGTAAATATTCAACACAGGTTGCAGTAAAGGCACTAACCAAAAATTGCACCATCGATTAAGTTAAACTTATCATGGAAGCAGGCCAATTCAGTAACATGAATGAGGCCGTTGGCAAATTCATAAACAGTTGCACTGAAGCAACAGGGCAACAAAATGCCGTATTGTACTTCGGGTAGAAGTTTAACCGAAATAATAACTACAGACAATATCGTGGAAGGTACAATTACCCACGAAATAATAGTAATAACAGTAACAACGGCAGACCCCAACAAAAACCTATTCACAACATGGTTCAACAAAATCAGAACCACAGACGTAACAGAAATTACGTCAGAGCAGCAGAGTCACATGAAAATGATTCGGAAAACTGCTAAAATCCTCTGAGATATATCATAATAACAATACCAACTACATATACAACCTTAACCTCAGCTTAAGTTTTTATGTTAATATAAAAATTAACGACACGAACAACACGGTAACACTGTTGGTAGATACAAGAGCAGACATTTCGTTTATAAAAACTAAACATTTTTATCAAACACAAATTAACAGAAACAGAACAACCACATTGAGTGGAATAGGACAGGGTAAAATTCGTTCAATAGGTAATGTATTTATTGACCTAAAATTTAGAGGTTTTTTGATACCACATGATTTCCAAGTAGTGCAAAATAATTTTCCAATACCTTGCGACGGTATCCTTGGAATGGATTTTTTTAAGAAGTATAAATGTGTACTAGATTTCAATGGGAACCATGATTACCTCGTACTACGACCACCCAATCTGTCGCATGTAATAGAAATTCCACTTACGAACGGCTTCAATGGAATAACACTCCCACCAAGGTCAGAAGTGATTCGTCAAATCAGGTTTCCGGAGCTTGAAGACGATGTACTAATACCAAATCAAGAAATCGTACCAGGTGTCTTTGTACCAAATACACTGGTAAAATCAAATAACGCATTGGTTCGTTTTTTAAATACCACACATAAAATAGTAACAATTAGGCAAAATAACATAAAAACCGAGAAAATGTCTGACTATGAAATAGTAAAACAAAAACCACATAAAAATAGCCAAAGAAAATCTGAAGTTTTGGACCTTTTGAAGGGAAACTTTCCTGAACAGTTCAGAACAATTTTAACTAAGCTTTGTTTAGAATACAATGATATTTTTGGCTTAGGGACTGAAACAATTACTACCAACAATTTCTATGAACAAAAACTGAGAGTAAAAGATAATCAACCAACGTATATTAAAAATTATCGCATACCAGAATCTCATAAGGAGGAAATAAACAAACAGGTTGAAAAACTAATAGATGACAAGATAATCGAACCATCATTTTCGGAATACAATAGCCCAATTCTGTTGGTACCAAAGAAATCACTTCCCGGAACAGATGAAAAAAGATGGCGCTTGGTGATAGATTATAGGCAGATAAATAAAAAACTAATATCAGATAAATTCCCGTTGCCTAGAATAGACGATATTCTAGACCAACTAGATAGAGCAAAATATTTTTCTTGTTTGGACTTGATGTCCGGGTTTCATCAAATTGGTTTGGAAAAGAACTCTAGAGACTTAACGTCATTTTCAACAAACAATGGTTCATACAGATTTACTAGACTACCATATGGCTTAAAAATAGCACCGAATTCATTCCAAAGAATGATGACATTAGCCTTCAGTGGTCTGAAGCCGAATCAAGCATTCCTATATATGGATGACTTGGTTGTATTGGGATGTTCTGAAAAACATATGCTTTCAAATTTGAAGGATGTATTTGATCTTTGCCGTAAACACAATCTTAAACTACACCCCCAAAAATGTTCATTCTTTGTGAGAGAGGTAACCTATCTTGGCCACAAATGTACTTATAGAGGAATATTACCGGATGATAGTAAATAATCGGTGATAGAAAATTACCCGACGCCTACGGACGCCGATAGCGCACGAAGGTTTGTCGCGTTTTGCAACTATTACCAACGATTTATTAGAAACTTCTCTGAATATTCCAGACACCTTACAAGGCTATCCAAAAAGGGAGTACCATTTCAGTGGACAAAAGATTGTGAGTGCGCGTTTAAATACTTAAAGAAGGCATTAATGAGCCCAACATTGCTTCAGTACCCAGACTTTACGAAGGAATTTTGCATAACAACAGATTCGAGTAAGCATGCTTGCGGTGCAGTTTTAACACAGGAACATGAAGGTAGACACCTACCTGTGGCCTATGCATCTAAAACTTTCACTAAAGGCGAAAGCAACAAATCGACCATTGAACAGGAATTAACTGCCATACACTGGGCTGTCACATATTTCAGACCATATATATATGGAAAACATTTTTTGGTCCGAACAGACCATAGACCACTTTCATACCTGTTCTCCATGAAAAATCCAAGTTCTAAGCTAACGAGAATGAGACTCGATCTGGAGGAATATGATTTCACAGTAGAATATCTCAGGGGAAAAGATAATTATGTTGCCGACGCACTGTCGCGCATTACAATAAATGACTTAAAGGATATTAACGACAAGATTTCATCCGTTTTAAGGGTCACGACAAGATCGATGACTAAAGAAGAGAAAATTAGTAAACCAGTAGTAAATCAGCAAAATATCAATAATAATAATAAGCCCAAGGTATATATACCATTGAATAATATAGACGTCAAAAGATATTATAAATTAAAGATTTTACCCAACAGATGTTACATCAAAAAGGGCAAATCCATATATGCTAGCATAAGAATAGATGATTTGTTTACTAAAGGGAATATTGACTTAGGACAATTTTTCCCTAGGCTAGAACGAATAGCCTGTAAACTAAATATTAATTAGATTCAAATTTCACCATGGGGCCCTATGCTCCTTATAGGAGTTTCGGGAACATATATATATATATAAATTTCACCACATGAGAAGATTTTCGAATTTGTCTCGATAAGTGAATTTGAGAATGTGGGCAATAAAACACTGAATGAAATCAGAATAGCGCTATTAAACGAAGTAACTAAAATTGATAACACGAATTCAAAGGCAATACGTGAGATAATGCTGAAATACCATGATGATCCTATAGAAGGAGGACATTGTGGGATATATAGAACCACTGAGAAGATCAGGAGATACTATTACTGGAAAAATGTGACAAAAGACATTGCCAAATATGTGAAAACATGCCATAAATGTCAATTGGCTAAAACGGAGAAACATATAAAAAGTCGAATGACAATAACGGAGACACCAAATAGGGCTTTTGATACGGTGTACGTAGATACAATTGGACCATTTCACAAGTCAATTTATGGAAATGAATATGCAGTCACAATGATATGTGACTTAACTAAATACTTGGTAACAATACCAATAAAAGATAAATCAGCTAAGACGATCGCAAAAGCGATATTTGAAAATTTTGTGCTTATATACGGTCCAATGAAGACGTTCATTTCGGATATGGGCACAGAATACAAGAACTCTATACTGACAGAGCTTTGCAACCTATTGAAGGTAGATAAACGCACATCGACAGCATATCATCACCAGACACTAGGTACGATAGAAAGAAGTCACCGGACTTTTAACGAATATGTACGAAACTACATATCAGTAGATAAAGACGACTGGGATGAATGGCTCAAATATTTCACGTACTGTTTTAACACTACACCATCTACAGTACATGATTATTGCCCTTATGAACTTATTTTTGGAAAAATTCCAAACAATTTTAGACAATTTAGTGAAGTAGATAGAGTTGCACCACTTTATAATATAGATAATTATGCTAAGGAAATTAAATTTAGATTAGAAGTAGCAAAAGATAGAGTTAAAAAACTATTAGACATAAATAAAATAAAACAAAAAATTAATTATGATAAAACAAAATTAGATTACAATTTTAAAATAGGAGATTTAGTCTTGGTAAGAAATGATGCAGGACATAAGTTAGAGATGGCATATAAAGGGCCATATAAAATTAATAAAATAGATTTCAGAAATAATGTAACCATAGTTGATAAGAAAACAAATAAAGAACAAATAGTTCATAAGAATAGACTTAAGTTATGCAATATTAAATAAACAATATGCATTCTTTTCTTTAAATCTATATTTGTAAATAAATAAAATAAATTTATTGTAAAATGTGAAACTTGCACTTGATACAACCACAAAAAAAAAAAAAAAAACCCTACAGTACAAATAATAAAAGAATGTCCATAGAACAAAATGTTATATGAACATTCTTATAAAAAAGGAAGGTGTAGCGTAACACGACTTTCGTAGTGTGCTGTATAATACCCACACTGCATAGCGTACAATATTTGCAAATGCGGAAATAACAAATATCAATATTGTTGACCACTGCATTTGCAAAACATTGTATGACTGCGTATATTGTTATTGTATGTTGTTGTTACGCATAGTGTGCTGTATAATACCCACACTGCATAGCGTACAATATTTGCAAATGCGGAAATAACAAATATCAATATTGTTGACCACTGCATTTGCAAAACATTGTATGACTACGTATATTGTTATTGTATGTTGTTGTTACGCTGGCACACTTATGTTTATGCTGACCCAAGTGCAGGTAACACATTGTTGTTAATATACATAGGTTGAAAATATGTATATAAAGAAGAACATTTTATAATCAATTAACCACCATTAATAATTTAGCATTAATCATTAATAATTTAGCTCCTAGATGGAGCTGAAGTATAAATATAAATATATACTATTTAAACTAAAAAACTATCTTGTTTTGCTAAAAACACAGATACGAGAGTTAACAGTCAAATTCGCATCTAGGAAGGCTAAATTACATACATGGGCCTCATAAAATTCATCAGAACTTTCTGGTGGAATATATGAAACACAAACGAAAAGAATTGAATTAAGACCAAAAACAAAAACGAACAAGTAAACCATTTTTTCTGAATCAGCAAAATCAGAATTCAGCTATGTTTCAACCAACACAATCACATCGAATTCATATTGAGACGAAAAATCATAGATTATTTTAGACTTCGTTCTCATTCCAAATAAATTTTGTTAATATAATTTAATCCCAGATTTACCGCAACTTGTCTTCCGGGATTATTTTCTTTGGAAAATTTACAAACTAACGCATCCTTAGATCTGCCTGGCAAATTGCAGGGTTAACAATTTTATTGTAGAAACAAGGAGATATACCAAGTTTAAAGTTGACTCGTTTTAGCTCATTTAAATCAGCATCTTTCTTCACTAATTTATAGCACTTCATATGCTGGCTACCATTTCTTTGTGATGACAACATCTAGTTCATCAGAACTCTTCACCCCAACTACCACAGATCCCTTCCCATGTCTACGCCTGTGAAAATTAACCCAACCAGACATAATATGCTCAGGTTGCCTGTTGACATCACACATGTTCATTCTCTCTTACATTAGACCAGTGATCGGCAAAACTACTACGCGGCGTTTTTGCTCTCACACCTTCATGCGCTCACACATTAAACAAACCCTGCCGGCAACTCAACTAACTTTTAATACACTTATATCTAACCATTACGCAACTAGTGGTGATTGATACTTGGATTACTTTCAATGAAGCTAACTGCCTATTGTAACATTGCGATTTCCTAGGCGGTAGTCAATTGTCCGGCTCTGCATGACTTCAACTAACTTAAATTTATAGTTAGCTACAAACTAGTTATATTTAATATTTTATAGTTGGCTATAAGTTGACTTAATTAAAATAAAATAGTAGTTAGGTAGATGGTAAAGGCAATCAGTTTATGGATCTGTGTAACGACTATGGTTTAATGGTTCTTAACGGTGTAACCAAAGGCGACGAAATGGGAAATTTTACATTTGCAAACGCAGTCGGTCAGTCGGTTAACGACATTTGTGCAGTTTCTATGGAAATTCTTAAGTATGTAAACAATTTCTCAGTTGAAAATCGTATATGGTCTGATCACTTTCCCATTCATCTTGTTTTTGAAATCGATATGGAATTAAGCGAAATAAATACCTGTAATTTACTGCCAAAGTTAAAATGGAATGAAAGAGAGAAGTCAAACTATCAACAAAAAATGGAACAAAATCTTCAGGTGTTAATGCAGCAAAGTGAGGAAATTGAATTGAAAGATTTGACTAAACTAGTGTTTACCTCATCAAGTGGCTTAAGTTACAATATTAATTCAAATGTGAGAGGTTTTAAAGAAAAATGGTTTAACAGAACATGCTCGAAAGCAAGGGATGAATCTTTTCAATTACTAAAATCTTACCGAAAGTCACCTGGAGAAGTAGAGAGGATGGCATATCTTAGTGCAAATCGAAGATATAAAAATTTATGTGAAGAAAGTAAATTACTATACTATACAAACCTTGAATCAAAAATATGTAAAATCAGCAATAGTAAAGAATGGTGGAATATAGCAAGAGAGATAAGAGGAGAAACATTTAACATATGTATGCCCAAATATCGCTGCTACGAGGTTTAAAAATTACTTTGATGATCTATTAAACCCACCGCAGATATCTAATGATCATATGCTGCAGCTTGGAAAATGAATGCTGGCTTGGATTCAGAAATTACGGTGAATGAAATTAAAAAAACACTTCTAAAAGCAAAAGACAATAAAGCAGCAGGTATTGATAGAGTGCCTTATGAATTCTTTAAAAATGCACCCTTAAATTTTTTACAAGAGCTTACGAATGCGTACAACCGAATTATGGAAAATGGTTTAACGCATGAAACTTTTATAGTCAGTGAAATTTTTCCAATATATAAAAAGGGTGAAAGCAACTTGCCAAAACAATTATCGTGGGATCTCTTTTATGAATTGTGTAGCTAAAATTATGATGGGTGTACTCAATGAAAGGTTGTATGATTGGACAGAGAAACATAATATTTTGTTGGAATACCAGGCTGGGTTCAGAAGAAATTACTCCACAATCGACAACATATATAACTTATCGGCTATAATTCACCTCAAGTTTCAGGAAAAAAAAAAGAAAGTCTATGCATTTTTTGTTGACTTTAAAGCAGCGTTCGATAAAGTGTCTAGGAGATTGCTTATATATAAGCTACACGAAATGGGAGTGTCATCAAAGTTTGTTAACTGTTTAGAAGCAATATATAAAACCACAAAATCAGTTGTATGGACTGGGAAGGAATTGTCAGAAGAGTTCACTACTAACTCAGGCGTCAAGCAGGGTTGTCTCATGTCCCCGCTTCTTTTTGCGCTTTATATTAACGATCTTCACAATGCCCTAGGAGGAGGTCTTTATATCGATGGAGTTAATATAAGAATACTACTTTATGCAGATGATATAGTCATATTGGCTGATGATGTACGTACACTGCAGACTATGATAACAAGACTAGAAAAGTATTGTAGGGATTGGAACCTTGAAGTTAATCTCAGTAAATCTGAGATTATGGCATTTAGGAATGGTGGTAGAATATCAAGGAAAGAAAAATGGACTTTTAACGGCAATGCTATTAATATTGTTACTAGTTTTGATTATCTGGGAATGACATTGACACCTAAAATGATATTTAAACAACACGTCGAGAAAAGAAATACTGCAGCCAAAAATAATATAAACGCAACCTGGAACACTTTCCTAAGCAAAAAACATATTTCCATAAGGGTAAAATGGCAACTTTTTCAAGCGGTATGCAGATCAATTCAAACTTATGGAGCTCAAATATGGGGGTACTCACTTTTTGAAGAAGTGGACAAACTCCAACGTTATTTTGTAAAAAAGATTTTAAACCTTCCTTCGTTCACGCCAACTTATATACTCATGCTGGAGACAAGCATGCAGGATTCCCACCTCTATACGCTGGACTTGCACCTGCGATATATTGGGCGAACTTTATTCGAGTATAATACTAATAGACTGCCATATAAGTTAACACACAAACTAATACAAAAAAACCTATTATGGGTTACTAATCTAAAGAATTTATGTGAACAATTTAATATAAATCTTGTTTTTGAGAACGTTACAAAAAATTATTGGAACAGCATATGCAACCAATTATTAGAGAAAATGCGAATATCGGCCAAACAAAAATATATTCAACAGTATTTAGATACATCGAGATTTTATAAAAATCTTGAATTAACAAAAGGTCAGGATTATAACGGGTGATTTTTTAAGAGCTTGATAACTTTTTTTAAAAAAAAAACGCATAAAATTTGCAAAATCTCATCGGTTCTTTATTTGAAACGTTAGATTGGTCCATGACATTTACTTTTTGAAGATAATTTCATTTAAATGTTGACCGCGGCTGCGTCTTAGGTGGTCCATTCGGAAAGTCCAATTTTGGGCAACTTTTTCGAGCATTTCGGCCGGAATAGCCCGAATTTCTTCGGAAATGTTGTCTTCCAAAGCTGGAATAGTTGCTGGCTTATTTCTGTAGACTTTAGACTTGACGTAGCCCCACAAAAAATAGTCTAAAGGCGTCAAATCGCATGATCTTGGTGGCCAACTTACCGGTCCATTTCTTGAGATGAATTGTTCTCCGAAGTTTTCCCTCAAAATGGCCATAGAATCGCGAGCTGTGTGGCATGTAGCGCCATCTTGTTGAAACCACATGTCAACCAAGTTCAGTTCTTCCATTTTTGGCAACAAAAAGTTTGTTAGCATCGAACGATAGCGATCGCCATTCACCACCAGCGTACAAACCACACCAAACAGTGCATTTTTCGGGATGCATGGGCAGTTCTTGAACGGCTTCTGGTTGCTCTTCACTCCAAATACGGCAATTTTGCTTATTTACGAAGCCATTCAACCAGAAATGAGCCTCATCGCTGAACAAAATTTGTCGATAAAAAAGCGGATTTTCTGCCAACTTTTCTAAGGCCCATTCACTGAAAATTAGACGTTGTGGCAGATCGTTCGGCTTCAGTTCTTGCACGAGCTGTATTTTATACGGTTTTACACCAAGATCTTTGCGTAAAATCTTCCATGTGGTCGAATAACACAAACCCAATTGCTGCGAACGGCGACGAATCGACATTTCACGGTCTTCAGTAACACTCTCAGAAACAGACGCAATATTCTCTTCTGTACGCACTGTACGCATTCGTGTGGTTGGTTTAATGTCCAATAAAGTAAACTGAGTGCGAAACTTGGTCACAATCGCATTAATTGTTTGCTCACTTGGTCGATTATGTAGACCATAAATCGGACGTAAAGCGCGAAACACATTTCGAACCGAACACTGATTTTGGTAATAAAATTCAATGATTTGCAAGCGTTGCTCGTTAGTAAGTCTATTCATGATGAAATGTCAAAGCATACTGAGCATCTTTCTCTTTGACACCATGTCTGAAATCCCACGTGATCTGTCAAATACTAATGCATGAAAATCCTAACCTCAAAAAAATCACCCGTTATCAAACATTTAACGACAAGATTAGCGACAATGTCTTTAATGTTGTCATATATCAAAATCTGTTTACAAATAGATGAGCGATATTGTCTTTCATGTTGTCAAACATATAATTCTATATTCTACAAAGACCTGTTCTCAACAATTTTACTATGCAGTGAGATTGCGAAAAAAATTAAAAACAACTGTAAATAAAAATACAATTAATTTTGGTAAGTAATAAAGTTATTTATTGTGATGGCATTCTTAAGATCCTTGCAACGAGAAATTTCTCGTAAAAAACGTAGTTTTTTGGAAAGACGAAATTGTAAAATAGAGAACAATGTAAAAAAAAAGATGTTGAAGTACATATGTGAGGTTCTTTTTAACAATAATGTTAACAAGACTGAGTTAGCTATAAAGCTAAAACATGTTTATTTGAAACATAATGTTGGAAGAAGATTAGGTGACGATATTCTTAAGATCCTTTCTAAAGAAGGTCTAAATGTACCAAGAAGTACCAAAACACTTTTAAATAGGAAGAAAAACAGAATTGTAACTCGAACAGTAAATCCAGGAAATTATTTTCATTTTGGGTTAAAAACTCAAATTTTAAAACTAAATGGATTACTGAATGACATACAGGAAATTCAAATTGATATTGGTATTGACGGACTACCACTTTTTAAAAGTAGTTCTGTTGGATTGTGGCCAATTTTGGCAAAAACAATAAATTTAAATGTAGATTGTACATTTCCAATAGGAATTTACTGTGGGAATAGTAAGCCGGTTTCCGTTAATTCTTTTCTGCACGACTTTATTTGTGAGGTAAAACATTTATCTTCTAATGGCATTTCGTACAATGAACGAAATGTAGCTGTGACTATAAGGGCTTTCATTTGTGACGCCCCCCGCTAGATCTTTTGTCACTGGCTGTGTCGGTCGTAGTGCATTCAATGGATGTAGCAGATGCTTGCAGGTTGGAAAAAGGGTAGATCGTGTAACTGTCTATTCTGATATCCAAGGGGAAAGAAGAACAAATGCAACGTTTAAAAATAGGACTTGTCTCGAACACCACTCTATTATGTTCCGAACTAATTCTTCGGATTTAGAAGAAGTTAATATTAATATGGTAACTCAATTTCCTATTGAACCAACGCATTTAATAGATTTAGGTGTAATGAGGAAATTATTAAACGATATATTAAAACAAATGCAATCTGATAAAAAAAAAAAAAACATCCATGACAAATACATAATTGTCAATAGCTGACTGCACCTCCAAAGAATTCGCTCGCAAACCTAGACCATTAGATGAGGTAAAAAGATGGAAGTATACAGAATTTCGCCAATTTTTGCTATATACTGGTATTGTAGTTTTAAAAGATAATGTAAGTGACGATATTTTCTACCATTTCCTAATTCTCCACTGTGCATATAGACTCCTATGATGCCCATATTCCTTTAAAAATAATTTACAATCATCCGAAACTTTATTACAAGATTTTGTGAAGTTTTTTCCTAACATATATGGACAACGAAATCTGACATACAATGTTCATAATCTATTGCACATATGCGATTGCGTCAGAGAAATGGGGCTTCTTACAAATTTTGCTGAATATCACTTTGAGAATTATATGCAGTCCATAAAAAAATGTGTTAAGAAACCCCATCAAATTTTACAGTAACTAAGAAATATTTATCAAGACAAACCGATAATAGTTGAAAAGAAAAGTATAAGTTGCGATAAAAAGAAGGGAAAATTGTTAAAAATTAATGGCTCAGATTGCTATTTAAGCTATTGTTTCCCAACAATTTTTGTTTACTCAAAGACCAGGCTGTTAATCATATGGGAAAAACCCGCAAAATTTTTACACATTACCAGTACCATCAACACAATTAGGAATAGGACTAGTTGAAAATTTAGAAGGAGTAATGAATTTTAACTAAATATTGAGGAAGTAAAATGCAAAATGATGTATCTGCCATACAAGGACAAATTTGTGCTTATACCAATATTGCACAATTGTGCATAATTACTTTTATTTAAATTTTGTCATAAAGTTGGTATTTAAGTTGCAACATCTTAGAAATTAACATGGAGGCCATTAAATTTAATATGGAATATTTAAAAACAAAAGTGAATTACATTATTTCATCGCAGGCAGAAATAACCAAAATTCTTGCAGAAAATAATGTCTTGCTTCGCACAAATTTAGGACTTTTTGAAGTTACCCAAACAATTTTTCCGGTAGACTTTGAAGAGAAATTGAGAAAATTGGATGTAGATTTGTCCTCTGATTAACATGTTGATATGGTAAGTAGACACAGGAAATTACCCAAAAAGTAATTATTTTAATTATCGCTAAAAAATGGTTTTAAGCTCATATTTATCATAATGTGATGAATACATTATTTATACTAATAATAAAATTATTTTTTATTTTGGTTAATTTTAAGGTGGGAGCCATAAAACGCATTATTTGTGGAAATTTAAAAAATATTGAAAGAATTTTATCAAAAGAGTTAAAAGTTTTGTATAACCTTGATGGCAGTAAAGAGAAAAAGTCATTTAAGAAATATGGAAATTTACTCAACGCTTTATGTTGTAAATAATTTTCAAGACATGTACAAATTACAGCCGTTTTTTAATGATATTTTACAAAAATCTCTTTAAAATATACTTTATATAAAATCTACAAAGAAGGAGGGACATACCTATGAAGATTTCATAAAGGAACTACGGGTTATCTTTCGTAGAATTAAAAATACCTACAACAAAGAGAAGTCAAGAAAATACGATAAGGAAAACCCTTAAATAATAAAAAATACTATCTACTTATACTTTGACAGTACTCGTATAACTTATTTTTGAAAATTTATAATTAATAAAAAAATTTAAATCAATGTTTTTGTATACATTTTTTAATATTATTACCAATACAATCATTGACGACAAATCGAACGATATTGACGCCTAATTAGTCGTTGACGACAAAGTGGACGACACTGTAACCCACATAATCGTCGACGATAATATGGTGGAACTAATCTTCTATAAAGTCGTCAGTGAATATATAGCCGAACCTTTCATTTTTTTTGCGTGAGCGACAAACTGAGCGACATGGTCTCTTTTAGGTGACAACTGTTTTAAAGTTTGGTATTGGTTGCAATATTGAGTTTAAGATACAGGTGGAGGGTATCAAAGACTCGCCCCAGCCGAATTTAACACTATTACTTTTTTAAAAGGCAAATGGTAGTTATGCTAACACCCACTAAAATCATCATATGATAAATATGATGAAGAAATTTGTAAAATTATATCGATATTTTACAACTCTCCACATAATTTTACTTTTATCCGGATAAATTCTTAATAATTATTGGTTGCATTGCGCAACCTATAAGGCAACTTTCCCAATGTCAATATTCGTTGACTTAATTTAAATTAATTGCAAAGTATCGATATTATTCATTTTATTATATTATTCATTTTAGCAAGTAAGAATATTAGTGTAAACAATTATTAATCCATATATTTTAACCTAATTAAGATTTACTACAGTATTTACTGTTTCCGCATACGTTGTTTCTTTTTGTGTAAACAATGACTAATTATGTCAAGCTCTTTAGTAAAATTTCATGTAATCAATATCGGTCATTGTTGTGTTTATATAAATGTAGCAGGGTACATTGGTACATTAAAGTTCCATAGAATTTTATTGTTTGCAACAATGTACACTGACATACAAAGTCATTCAATATTTGTTTTTTATTTATGCGGAAGCAATGTACCGACCAAATGTACACCATTGTGACATACAAATTGGTACATTACATTAAAATTGTAAAATCAGCAGTGTTGATTGATACAATCAACGCTAGCTGACTATTATTATATATATTGTAGAATTGATCTAAGAAAGAACAGTATTATTTTTTACACTAGAATAGAACAGTATTTTGTATTGACTCTTAAAAAATCAAGTTTTATTTAAAGTAATCAAATAGAAATAAAACCAAACGTGTATTTGTATTTCATGAATTTCTAACAAGAAATTTAACTGTTAATACCTGGATATTTTACTGATATAGGGGCAAAACTAAAATATGATACTTTTTGATGTGTAAACATCTATACGCGCAGGGGGGTAAATTTCTAATTCACAATACAATCACAAAAACAGCGTAATATGTGAGCGTAAGATCTTACGCGTAACATGTAAGCATTAAGACAAATCGGTGTGACATGATTGTTTGGTGAAAATATTATGATATGTAATAACGTTATTGTCGCTGTTTTCTGCATTTTATTTATTACCAGATGTTTACACATCTTCCCTGTGATCGGACTCACATGATTTTTTTGATGTGTAAACATCTATATGCGCAGGGGGGTAAATTTCTATTTCACAATACAATCACAAAAACAGTGTAACACGTAATAGGTGAGAGCTGATACATAAAAGCGTCATCTATGTTTTACAGCAAAGGGTTGTTGAATTAGCTGAAACAGTTTTTGCTATAAGTGACACATAGATGACGCTTTCTGTTTGATTTAAAAAAATGACATAAAAAATCTTTAATTACTAGATGTTTACACATCTTCCCTGTGATCGGACTCACATTATTTTTATACCCTATACCACTATGTGGTTTGGGTATAATGACTTTGTGCTGCTGTTTGTAACAACCAAAAATATTTGACTTAGACCCATCTTTAATTATACCGATCGAATCAGAATCACTTTCTGAGTTGATTTAACAATGTCCGTCCGTCCGTCCGTCTGTGTGTCCATGTAAACCTTGTAATCAAACTGCAGGTCGCAAATATGAATATATTTTGATTAAATTTGGTATCTGAGCTTTTATCGGCCATGGGATGAACGCTATTGAAATTGGTGAGAATCGGTCCATGTTCAGACCTAGCCCCCATACAAATTACCCCTATGAAATCGACATAAACTGTCATAAGATCCAAATTGTCATATAGATCTTACTCAAATTGGGTTTATATGCGTTCATTACATCCATTAATGAGTAGTCCAAAAATGATCCCTTTGGCCCCATATAGAGCTGCTTCCCGAGCTTCACTTAAATCTATTAAAAAACAAAAATATTGCACTGATTCTTCTCAAATTTTGTTTGTATATATTTTTGCAAAATACAAGAGGCTTTACCAAACATGATCAGGATCGGTCCATTTTTGGACCTACTCCCTATATAGATATAGTATCCGATATGAACTTTTTCATATCTGCAGCCAAAAAATTAATAAAAATCCGACTCAAAGTTGGTTTTTGCTTATTTTCTATGTCCAGTTAGTTGGGCCTAAGAGATAGGGTTTCTAAACGCATGGTATAGGGTATCGTATAGTCGGTCTAGACCGATTATAATTTTCTTACTTGTTTTTAATTGTGGCATGACTCCTAAACTATATAGGGATCAACCTTTAATTTTGGGTATTATAACATTGGTTGAATTAAATAAGTTATTTCTAAAAATTTTAATAATTTCATCTACAAAACAGTCACATACATACAAAAAGTTTAAGCGAGTCCTGTAAACAATCAATAATTTTTGTAGCGAACAAAGCAGAGTTATTATAATTTTTATAACCTATACCACCATGGGTTTGGGTATAATGACTTTGTGATGCTGTTTGTAACTACCAAAAATATTTGATTTAGACCCATCTTTTATTATACCGATCGACTCAGAATCACTTTCTGAGTCGATTTAGCGATGTCCGACCGTTCGTCCGTCTGTGTATCCATGTAAACCTTGTAATCAAACTACAGATCGCAAATATGAATATATTTTGATAACATTTGGTATATAAGCTTTTATCGGCCATAGGATGAACGCTATTGAAATTGGTGAAATTCGGTCCATGTTCAGACCTAGTCCCTGTATAAATGACCCCTATGAAATCGACATAAATTGGCATAAGATCCAAATTATCATATAGATCTCAGTCAAATTGGGTTTGTATATGTTTATTATATCCATTAATCAGTAGTCCAAAAATAATTCCTATAGGACAATTCTCAGTCATAGGCCCCATATAGAGCTGCTTCCCGATCTTCACTTAAATCTATCAAAAAACAAAAATGTTGCTCAAATTTGGTTTGTATATAGTTTTTCAAAATAGAAGTGACTTTACTAAATATGGTCTGGATTCGTCCATAATTCGACTCAGTCCCCATATAAATATAGCATCCGATATGAACTTTTTCATATCTGCAGCCAAAAAAATTAATAACAATGTCACTCAAATTTGGTTTATGCTTATTTTCTATTGTAGCGTAACACAACTTTTGTAGTGTGCTGTATAATACCCACAATGCATACAGTACAATATTTGCAATTGCGGAAGTAACAAATATCAATATTGTTGACCGCTGAATTTACGAAACATTGTATGAATGTGTATGCTGTTGTTGTAGGTTGTTGTTACGCTGGCACACTTATGTTTATGCTGACCCAAGTGCAGGTATCACGTTATTGTTAATATAGGTTAAAATATTTATATATAAAGAAGAACATTTTTATAAAAGCATTCATTAATATTCAATTAACAATCAATTAATAATCAAGAATAAATTTAACAATAAAAGACCCAGCTCCATGATTGAGCTGAAGAATTATTAATAAATAACTACTATTAAATAGTAAAATATTAATACTTGTTATGTTGTTTTGTATATGCGAACCTTTTTACTATACTATATCGAATTAGTTGAACCGAAGAGATAGGGTATCTAATCATAGTATAGGGTATCGTATAGTCGGTCTAGACCGACTATAATTTCTTACTTGTTATATATACGAAAGACAAACAAACACACGCACACAAACAACCGTACAGAAAATATATTTTATGTAGATATATAAGTAGAAGAAGATAGTTAAAAACCAATATTTAATTACCTATATAGAAAAAAATACCCATTTTAAAATGATTCCATACAATCTACTAATATAGCTTACAATTGTATATTTTAACTAAATCTTAAACTATCTCTACATCTCGTATATAATACCATGATGTACATATGTAAGTTGTTCGCATGTGTTATCAGTTTACCTCACAGCTATAGTTCTAATATAAATGCACCAGGAAATGTTGTATTTTTAAGACTAGGTCATAAAATATGCTGTACATGTGTGCATAATAACAGTTTTATTAAAGAATACAAAAATATCCAGATACGTTGGGATTTTTTCAAAATAAAATGGTTTATTCGTAAATTACCTATTACTACACAAGACACAAAGAGTTCCGTTTATGTACCATTTACGATATAGTATATAGCGAATCCAATGCCGTACAGTGTTTTGTTGTTACCCAAACATAGTTAAATGCAATGTTATAAATTTAACAAGTAAAAGTTTTAAATTCGGCTATGCCGACTTTTTGATACCCTCCACCTAGGTTTTACGTTTACATTAATATCTGGAATTGTACTATTGCGCTATCTGTAACAAGTGTAAACGAAATATTTGAAAAAGTAAACAATTTGATAAACTTAATACTAAATTATTACAATAAATACTCTGATTTTTAAGCATTTTTTTTTTTGAGGTGTCATCATATTTTAGGTCATATACTGGCACAATGATGCCCGATTTATCAAATTTTAAATATTTACCTGATCCAGATAATAACAAACAATATTATTCTAAGTTTAACCAGGTAAATGGTTTGTTTTGTGTTTTTTTTTTTTTTAATTTTAGTAAATCTTATAAGGCCTAGAAATAAGAATAATAATGATGTAAAAAATTTTTGGATATCATCTATAATTTTTGATCTTGAGAATAATCGAACACCGGGTTTGATTTAATTTTATATACATCAGTATTTTCACTATTTGATTGTTTTGATATTTATTTCTGCGACAATTTTTTTTTTTGGTAAGTGCTGAAAATGCTTAGATGTCTAAAAATTCATCTCGGAATATAAAGATGCATTTTATTTTTTACAATCCTTTTCAATTTTCCAAAACTATTAGTATAGGGCATATTTATGAGTCCGCATAGACCAACTTTCAACTCTTACTTGTTTTTATTGTATTAAATCTATCTTTGTGTCTTTAAATAAATTCAGATAAAAATATTTAACAAATTGTTATTTTTTAAGTTCATATCTGAACATTTTACTGATATAAGATAAAACTAAAACTGACAAAAATTTTAGTCAAACTTATTTTGAACGCATTTTTTAAATATCGCATAATTTTTGCAAAATATGATCCTTACTTTGACTTTGGTATTCTGGTGCCGGCTGCGTTAAAAAAAAATATTTCGATTTGGTCTGAAATTTTTCAGATAGAAGTTAATTCTTTCTATGCAAAAAACTATCATTGTTAAAAAAAAAACAATAAATAATTATAAAAAATACTAGTAAAAAAAACCAATTAAATTTAAATTCAAGTGGTATTAAAATTTTAAGATTAAATATCGGCAATTGTAATAATATGGTAACCGTACTTAATATTGGTTTTAAAATTGAATTTAACACACTTCTTGTTTTGTTCGAAAAAATAAAAATCGAAAAATCGTTTATTTTTGCTTAAAAAAATAAAAATCACAAAACAAGGCATCGTCCCTAGTACAAAGTCTTTCTGGGAAATTCAACATCAAATCCAGTAGTAGTTTCAGTCGGTACGTTCAACAATTTTTAAGTCAATAAGAGATAGTAAACAAATTATATTTTTTGGTTCGGACCTCTTTCGTAATACTTGTCCATGTATTGTATTTTAAAATCTCTATTTTTATTTTAGTCGTGTTTTTAATATATTTTCCACTAGCGATAATTAGTTTTTCTTTTCTGATCTCATTATATCAGTTTGTCATTCCGTTAGTAACGCATCGAGAAATGAGTTTGCGACCCCATACAGTATATATATATTCTTGATCCATATAACAACTCGGTCGATAAAGCGATGTCCACCTGTCTTTGGAAATCACACGCATTCAAAAATCCAGTGTGTTTACTGTAATAATTTAGTAATGTGTTTATCAGATTGGTTACTTTTTAAATATTTTGTTATTCCACACTTTACCGGGTACTCGCTACCTCACATCGTGCTATAAAGTCAAAGTTTAATGTCATTATAAACATTAGTTCAAATATAATGATGCTTGGTCGAAATATTTAGATTTACTTCTCTACTATAATGTAAAATCCTTGTCTAAATATGACTTCTTCTAGATCATTAGTTGTAGCAATTTATCTACATTGTGTTATTCACATTTAGTCAAATGCATTATAACTTTACAAGTTCTTTATTATAATTTATTCAAAAATGAGTACTTATTTATGTTAAATTATAATATAACAATGATCAAATAGACAATCGTTGACAATCTACATTACAAAAAAAACATTAGAAAAGGTTTGTTTCTGAAATACATTTGATGTTTTCTGAAACACAAATTTGAACATTCTGAAATTCAATTGATCAATTCTAAAAATCAATTGATGCTTTCTGAAATACAATTGGAAAAAGTGTAGATCATTATTTGTGGTGATTTTTCTACATTGTGGTATTTACTTTTTGCGCTGAAAAATCTATTTTCGCTTTTAAGTAATCGTTATTTAGTCAAATATTTACATATAAGTTTTATTAAAACAAAGAAATTGTGCCTTTCTGTAATATTCTCTGTGTACCTAATAAAAAATAATGTAAGAATTTCACAAGACAATGCGACGCAGACCTGGGGCCAAATTACCGCATTCGATATCGAGTAAAATCGATCGAAATTCCATATTTTGGTCTATTATTTAAAGAAGACGGACAAACATCAGACCTCGTTTCACTTTTACTCTTAATTAGGAGCCATAATTCGTAAAATAATAAAATTATTTTTAGTATTTTATTTTGGAAACTTAAAAAATTATTTTGGTCGAAAAATTTCGATAACAAATGCGGTGATTTGGCCCCTGCTTTGTTCAAAAGTTTTCATAAGGCTGAATGAAATTGTTGCTTACTTTTACTATTTGGTGAGTATTTTCGTTTTCGATCTGTATACATAAATTAAAACTCGATGAGTTTTTTATTAAAAAAACAAGGAAGAGTGTTAAATTCGGATGTGCCGAATCTTTGATACCCTCCACCTCGGTTTGAGTATTGATAATAAATGTAAACAAAATATTGGAAAAATATGCATGCGTTTCCTATATGCATGCGTTTCCGGTTATATGACATAACTTCTCGTTTAATTTAGTTTTTGCTAATTAAATAGCTCGCCCTAACCTCCATTGCAAAGGTAATGGTTGTGTAGGGTGGCTATATGCATTAAATCGTGCTTATTGTAGATGGCTGTATAGTTTCTTTTAACTGGCGAAATATTTTTTCATTGCGGCCATATAGGTCGGATGGAGTAACAAAATAATAACCAAAAGCTCTCTCAACTTTTTTATTAAAATATTGCCATATTTGGAAAACATAGAGAATAAATTTATAATAATAAATATTCAAATTAGGGATGCCAAACGCAAAAAACCAAATGTCCCAAACATTTTAAATAAAATAATTTTTCATCCAAAAAAAATTATGAAAATTTATATATAAAAAAATAACATTCTCATCAAATTGCGTTTATTTATGTAACAATTTTTATGTACGCAATTCTTAAATATCATTTGAGGTTTTCTAAAATTCATTGAATTTAATTTAATGTTTTCTGTAGTCCGATTCTGTAATTTTAAGTGATTCACTAAGTGCATACATCTTAACGACAGTCGACAAATCTATTTTTCTATTTATTTAAATTGTAAACGAGTGGCATCTCTGTCAAAATAAGCGAAAAACACAAAGAAGAATAGAAAAAAAAAATTACTTCGTGTTTGACAGGATGATTTTATGTTTATGTTTAATATCTTTATTTTTTTTACTAATATTTCTATTTATTTATTTGAAAATTAAATAATGAATTGAATATGCTTTTTAATTTTTTTATTTATATAAAAAAGTTTTTTAATAAAAGGAAAATATTTTCACTATTTTATGATTTTTATTTATGTATGACGACATTTCAACCTAAAAATTTAAGTTTTTATCGATTGAATAAACAACACAAAAATGGTTGTCATTTATATAACAACAACAGCTGACTTTAACAATAGCGAATATCGTTTAAAAATTTTACTGATAATTATGCTTTTCTTTTTTTTAACGATTCGACTATCGTTAAAAGAAGTTACTGAAGAGCTATTAATTTCTCCTGAATGCCAATATTTTGTTAAATGTAACCATTTTTTAAATGTAAACATATTTGGTGTTTTTTTTTTTTGGAATTTGATGCAATTGATGTCTTCTAAATTTAAAATTATTTCCGACGTTTTGATATGATTTTCTGAAATTCAATTAATATTTTCTAATTTATAATTGGAAATTTTAATTCCAGTTTTTATTTTTTAGAATTGATATTTTCTAAAATTTGAATGGAAAATTTAAAAAGTGCAATTTTGTATTTATGTGAATAATAATGCTTTAAGAATTATAAAAAATTTTTAAAAATTAGATGTAATCGCAATCAGATATTTTGTAGGTAAAGCAGAATAATAGTTCTATATAACTATGTAGAACTGTTTTGAAAGCAAAAAACTCATTGATGAACTCGGTAACTCTATTTTATAAAGACAACTAAAAGTTAACATGCCAAACTTATGTTCATATTTGTAAAAGAATAATGAAAAAACGTATGAAATTATAAAAGACCAGCCTATGTATACTCTTAACATTGTTCTGTATAATATCTAGTTGAAAATATTGACATTCATGTTAAAATAGAAATAACCTTTGCAAAGCTAATTAGAACAAAAATTGTGGCGCCATCTACTGTGGCATAGTCACGCTGAGCAAAATGAAGTGACACTCTGTTAATGCAAAAAAAATGTATTTTCCCCACAACAAAACATTACAATCAAGGTTCAGAAAATACACACACGAAACACACAATGTTCTGTTCAAAAGCAGCCAACACATATCTTTATTTTCATATCAATTATGTGCGTTTCAAAATTTTCTACGGTGCCCAACACAACCATGACTGTGTTCGTTTTAATATTTCGTTATTTACACGAACATTTTTCTATCACGTACTTTTTTTCAATCACACATAAAGCACACATTTTTGAGTGTTGCTTTATTTGAAGTTCATGTTCTGGTACGTGTACTGAAAAAAAACACAGAACATGTACAATAAACAGGTTCGAGTTCAGTTATATTTTAAGTCGTGTTGTGGCTCGTGTAGTGAGAAAAAACACAACATGTACAATAAACAGGTTCGTGTTCAGTTATATTTTAAACACGACTTAAAATATAACTGAACTCGAACCTGTTTATTGTACATGTTGTGTTTTTTCTTACTACACGAGCCACAACACGACTTAAAATATAAGTGAACTCGAACCTGTTTATTGTATATGTTCTGTGTTTTTTTTTCAGTACACGTACCAGAACATGAACTTCAAATAAAGCAACACTCAAAAATGTGTGCTTTATGTGTGATTGAAAAAAAGTACGTGATAGAAAAATGTTCGTGTAAATAACGAAATATTAAAACGAACACAGTCATGGTTGTGTTGGGCACCGAAGAAAATTTAAAAACAAACATAATTGATATGAAAATAAAAATATGTGTGTGTTGGTCTAAGTTATGTTTGTTTACATATATGTACGAGTTTTTTATTCAGTGTGTGTTTTTTTCTGAACTCTGATATAATTGATATGAAAATAAAAATATGTGTGTGTTGGTCTAAGTTATGTTTGTTTACATATATGTACGAGTTTTTTATTCAGTGTGTGTTTTTTTCTGAACTCTGATATAATTGATATGAAAATAAAAATATGTGTGTGTTAGTCTAAGTTATGTTTGTTTACATATATGTACGAGTTTTTTATTCAGTGTGTGTTTTTTTCTGAACTCTGATTATAATATACCGATTTATTTCTAACATGTAGTTACTATGGTTATACATACATATATATAATGTATGTATATTATTTGTATTATTTAAAATGTGTATGTATGTATATGTAAATATTACACACAAAAAATACAACATCAAACGTTATTTTTGTGTTTTTCTCTTTAAATAAATTAATACATAATTATTTTTTTTTTGCTAAATTTACATCGTTTTTTTTTTAATAACAACTACGTATTTTAGCATTATTTGCTTTAGATGCTGGTGAATTTTTACTCCCTTTATATGAACTCGTAATGTCTGCTTGTCGAAAAAAATTTGGATCGATTTTAACCCCTTTCCCGTAACCCAATCGATCTGCAGGCAGGCTCGTGGCAATGACAGAAATGATCTAATAAATTTTTTTTAATGATGTCAAAACAATGGAAACTTTTAAATTTTTCTACCAGAGTTGATAAAAAAAAATGTACAAAGGGTTACTTTTTATTATATTACCACGACGACCACAAAAACAAAAAGTCCAGCTATGACAACAATGCAACATTTAGAATAACAACAAGAACAATATAGAAACATCATATTTTTCATTTTTTTTTTACTTTTTCAGAGATTTCTCTGGACCTGTTCCACCGATTTTAATGATTTTTGAAATAGAAATCTTCCCATGAATTTGGTGAATCATTCCTACTAAAAAAGATCACCCTAGCTGTCCTATTGAGAACGTGATCGTGACAAGAACAACATAGAAAATTATATTTTTTAAAGACTTTTTTTAGTTCTTCATTCAAATCTCGGGCCCTAATCGACCGATTTGTACGATTTTAAATAGCAAACTTTTCAGGATGTTAGTGAATCATTTTTTATGTCAACGAGAACCCTAGCTGCCCGATTGATGCCGTCATCGTGATTTCCACAGACGGACAGACGGACATTGCTATATCAACTCCGGTTGTTATAAGGATCACAAATATATATATTTTATGGGGGCCAAGAGTTTTTTCAAATTATTGCAAACGGAATGACAAACTTATATATACCCTCTGCACACTGGAGTGGAGGGTATAATAAATTTTTTATGAAGCTTAACTCCCTTCTTTATTGAAAGTAAAATTAACTCTTAACTTAAAACTAAACGAAACTACATATTATATTGTTCGTTTATTCGTGGCTGCCTACACATCACCTGATATTTTTCCCTGGAATTATTCTATGCTGCAGCTACCAATTCAGCACTTCGAACGTGGGAACTGTGCAATAATTTTGGTTGTGATGTACACCAGCACTGCAAACGCTTGATTAGCATTTTGAGCATCGGAAGCTCTGCACATATTTGTCTTACGTTAATGAACGTATGCAGCGTTAACTCATATAAGAAGCCGATTAGACTTCGGCTTACTGGTGCCAATATGGATAAGTATGTGTGTAAACAAAAATATACATATCCCAGTCATCATTTCGAAGATTGTTTTAAGATCACTTTTGATGATTGAAAACTGATTAACCACACGCACTATTTGAAAAAGACTCGAAAATGACTTTTGCTTACGCTTAAAAAGTGATTCATAGAAAAATGACATTAAATACGGCTCAAAAATGAGTCGAAACTGATCAGAAAAGCGGGTAAAAAAGACTCTCAAGAAGAGTCGCGGGTAAGATGATATTTTCTCCCGACAAAAGAATCTTTTGTGATCAGCAAAAGAGCGGATTTATGACTGTTTTAATAGCACAGAGGAGCCAAAAAAGACTCCACATGATCATTTATTACATAAAATGCTTACAGGGGCCAAATCACCGCATTCGTTATCGAAATTTTTCGATCTAAATAATATTTTATTTTCCAAAATAAAATACTAAAAATAATTTTACTATGTCACAGTTAACGAATTATGGCTCCTAATTAAGAGTAAAAGTGAAACGAGGTCTGATGTTTGTCCGTCTTCTAATAAACCAAAATATGGAACTTCGATCGATTTTACTCGATATCGAATGCGGTGATTTGGCCCCTGGGGTTTTATTCACTATCTGTAGAAACAGGTTTTTAAGTAAACAAATCTGCACACAATTTCAATTTTATTTCGTTCAATATCACTTTGTTTACTAGCTAGCAGTAAAATAATAAAATAGTATTATAATACAGCGTAACGATGAATTGTACTTCTCAATTAGATTATTTTTAATGTGCCATAAGAAGTTCGGTTTGTGCTAAGAAAAGCATGAATATTTTTCGATTTTGATTGAGTTGAGCTCCGCGACTATTCCTAATGTGAATAAATGGCGTTTGTTTCCGTCCCGACTTAAATAATAAATAAGGAGAGTTAAATATTAAATTCGGCGCGAAAATTTTTCGAGTTTTAGTGCTATTTATTTTATGCAAGTATGCACAGTTTATACATGTACTATAAATACAACCCTTAAAATCACACTATTTTTTCAGAATTCAACAGAAGAAGAATTATGAAATTTGTGAATGACTTGATTCCCTACAACAACAGTGACGGTCATTTGACCGGTCATATGACTGTCACTACTGACTGAAGTTTCAGTCATCGCGTAGAGCAAAATTTCTCTAATTTTATTAAGGCCAATATGCAAAAACTGACCGAAACTTCTGGGCACATGTGATTTTGCATCTTACTCTAACCTATGAAAGGATGTAAACCATAGAATATATATCTGAACTGCTCACTCTACCGCTGTTTACTAGTCACACTTGATGGATATACATCATCATTGACCGGTAACACTTGATGGATCATTGACTAGTTTCGCTTGATTATAATGAAAAACTATTTATTATTTATTTATTGCATTATAAATCAAAAAATACAAAATTAAAAATGAACATTAAACATTAAAATTCAAAATCATAGTCCAAAAATTCAAAATAAACATTACATATTAAAAAGCATTTAAATGTAAAAGCATTTCCTCTATGATTAAGTATTTGAAAGCATTTGGGGGTATATGGCCATAGGAGAGAGCAACGTTCAAAGCCGTTTGGACTTTATCACCAGTAAGAACCCATATTTTAATACCAGCCCTTTGCAAGGATATCAAATTATCCGCTACTTCATCTTGGAGAGCATCTTCAACGGCCTTGGCGCCCAATAAATCTAAATCTGTAAAGATATATAATAAAAAAACATTTATCCAGTTATACAGTTATGTATCTAAATTTACTCTCGTTTCTTACTATTCTCAACTCTTTTCGATTCTCTAGAAAACTATGGGCTTCATTTAAGTCTGTTATGAATTGATTCTACTCATCAGGTATTTTTCTTCTAGCCAGGGCTAGTGTTCTTAGATGCAATCTAGCAAATTCATTAATATGTATGTCCGTCTTGACCACCATCTCTCCCGAATTGCTGCTACACAATGGAAACAAGTAGTGTGTTAAGGAGAGTTCTGGAAACAAGATCAGGGAGCAAAAATGTTATACTAATTTTGTTTGGGAAAACTAACAGCAACGATAAGAAAATCAACCCTGTTTTGTTAAAAGTTCTGTTGTTAAAAGTTCTGTTGTGGTTTTGATTGATATGGATGTGTGAATGTGTGTTTGAAACAGTTGGTATGTTCTGTTGTGGTTTTGATTGATATGGATGTGTGAATGTGTGTTTGAAAAGGTTGGTATGTACCAATAAGTTTTTTGAAATTGTGTGTATGTAATCAGATTCAGCGACGGTGTGAAAATAGTTTATGAAAACATCAAATTAAGTTGTATGAATACAAAAGCTTGTTCTTAACCTTACTCAACTAAGTTGATATAAAATTTAATCGCTTAAAAAACAAATCAAAACAATACTATTTATATTCATTTTATTTATTAATTTTTTTGGATAATTTTATAATGTAATAAAAAATAAATCTCATATTTAAGTATATATAATATTATTGAAGTTCATCTTTGTTGATCCAAGAATTATGTTGATTGGAAAATCCCAACCATTTAACGTACATCTGTTGTCCCATAGTTTAAATAACTTTTTCAATCAAATATGTATTTGGATAATGTGTCTTCAATAGTTCATTTTCATAGAATCCGCCAACAATCGGATTCTTTTGATAGTCTTCTAATAAATAAGTAATGGGGTTTGTGTTCTGTAAAGTACGAATTTTAAAAATTTCAGTTGTCCAGTTTTGAGTATATCCTTTTGCAAAAATATGTTTATATTTGCTAATTCGAACGTGATCTCCAACTTTTAGTTTACCAAATTTATATATTTTGGGATGATTATAGGCTTGTTTTAATATAGAACTTTCATTTTCTATGTTAACAGAATTTGGCTTCATTCCAATTGTTCTATGTTTTTTATTATTATATTGATTAATTAAATCCTTGCGTATATTTATCCATTGATAATTTCCTTGTAGACTAAACTTTTTCCACATCATTCCTTTTAGAGTTCTATTAAATCGTTCTACAATAGACGCTTTCATGATACTATATGTAGAATAGTGGTTGATATTATGTTTTTTCATCAGGTTTTGAAATATTTTATTATAGAACTCTTTACCATTATCAGTTTGCAAGTTTTTTGGAAATCTCTTTAGTGAAAAAATAGATTTCATAGCATTGGTAATATCTTCACTACCTTTCGATTTTACGGGAACAGCCCAAGCGAACTTTGAAAATGTATCTATAACTGTTAAAATAAATCTATAACCTTTGTTATATTTTGAATAAACGCCCATTTTAACAAGATCTGCTTGCCAAAGATCATCAATTCCCTTGTGTACCACTCGGCGTCGAATGAAATTTCTGCGTGCTTGTTTATGAAGCTCCTGAACCACTTCTTGTCGCTCCATTTCTAACATCTATCTTAGATTACATCAATTTAAATGCTGTTGATGTAGGATTTAAATGAAAACGATTTATATTTCAATGTTTAAATGTTTTGTTTTTTATAATTAAATAATGATCTCATTTCTTTTAGTGATTGATCGAGATTATTTTGTAAGATACTTTGATCATGTATTAATTCACTTAAACTTGTTTCTAAATTCCCGAATTTTTCTGTACACAACACGTTTTGCTGTTGTATTATTTCGTTAAAACGATTCTCCGTTTCCTTAATTCTCTCCATACAAATTGTATTCAGTTGTTTCTTTATTTCACTAAAATAACTTTTCATATAAATTTTGTTCACAGCATCGTTTTCCAATACAGGATTAGCAATATTTTTTATTCTCCGCAAGTTAAAGTTGAAATTACGATCACTATCCAAATGAATCTTGAAATGAGGATTTTGATATCTTGCAGATTGTTCAATATAATGTCCAAACTTATCGATAGGCATTTTATGTATATGAATTGTTAAATATTTTTAAGTCTATTTATATAATAATCTTTGCTTCTCTCAATTCCTCAATAATTGATACAATTTCATTATTATGATTTGAGTGACCAGCTGTTGTGGATGAAATCAATAGACGTAATCTATCAACCAATTCGTTAGGATCATCCCAATAAACATAATTGACCTTTTTTCTATTCAACTTCATTAAACCTTTTCCCTTATGAATTGTCTGTTGTTTAAATAGGTTTTTAATAATCGTTGTATATTTAATTAAACGATTTCCTTTAATTTGACCATTAATGCTGTTATTTCGTTTATAAGCATTAGTCATCTCCAATATTTGTTTATAATTATTTAAATCTGTGTTATTATAACTGATTGGTTTTTTATAAACTAGCAATTCAGATAAACCTGATGTAAAGGGCCATTTTGAATTACCTACAGTAATATTGGTTGAATTGAAAGTGATGGGTTCATTGCCCAGTCTCCAGATTTGATTTTTGTCCTTATGAGGTCCATAGGTTTTATCATATTATTTAAATTAACTTTTGATAAATTATATTGAATACTTTGATCGGGATGTATTGCAATAGTGTCATCATCATCATCATCATTATTATTAATATTATTATTATCATTATTATCAACACCATCATCATAGTGATCAGCATCATTTTCACCATCAAATGATTTAAACGTATTTGAACTTTTCTCGATTTTCTTGTTATCAAAGCTTGAAGAAAACGTATTATAATCAAGCTTACTCTTTTTATATGGTGTTATTGTTATTCTCAAGATCATGTTTAAAAGAGTTATCCAAATACTTTTCATGTTTTATAATATTATTATTATTAGTTGATTGAGCTATTTCTTTTAATGGTTTTGATATTGGTTTAAATGTCTTTTCTAACATCTCATCATTTGCGATTTCCCCAAGTAAAATATTTTTATATTTCTTTTTTAAAATATTTCGAGTTTTAATAAGATTATTAACTAGATTTGTATTCATATTGATAGATTGAAATAGAAACAAACCAAACAGATCAGATTAGCAGTTAGTGATTTATTAGATAGTAGCAGATTATAGTTGAGAAGTTATTAGTTTAATATCTATAATATTTCTTTTATAGATTTATAAATACATCGAAACCTTTTCTATATCGACCATTATTCATAGGATCATCTTTGTTAATAACTAGAAAACCGTATTTTTCTTTCCAACACTCGGCACATAACTTATAAAATGTTTTTAAAGTCATATCAGAACCAACATGATTATTGTAAAAATGTTTAATATTCATTGCATCCTGTTTAAACATTATAATCATATTTGCATTATCGCGAATCAAGTGTTTTGGTATACGTGTATAAGTTTGACATAAATAACAAGTAGGAAAATTATAGTCGGTCTAGACCGACTATACGATACCCTAAACCATGCTTTTAGAGACCCTATCTCTCAGGCCCAACTAACTGGATATAGCAAATAAGCATAAACCAAATTTAAGTGGGATTTTTATTAATTTTTTGGTGCAGATATGAAAAAGTTCATCTCGGATGCTATATCTATATGGGGACTAGGTCCAAAAATGGACCAATCCTGATCATGTTTGGTAAAGTCTCTTGTATTTTGCAAAAATATATACAAACTAAATTTGAGAAGAATCAGTGCAATATTTTTGTTTTTAATAGATTTAAGTGAAGTTCGGAAAGCAGTTTATATGGGGCTAAAGGTATCATTTTTGGACTACTCATTAATGGATGTAATGAACGCATACAAACCCAATTTGAGTAAGATCTATATAACAATTTGGATCTTATGGCAATTTATGTCGATTTCATAGGGGTAATTTGTATGGGGGCTAGGTCTGAACATGGACCGATTCTCACCAGTTTCAAATCCCATGGCTGATAAAAGCTTATACACCAAATTTCATCAAAATATATTCATATTTGCGACCTGCAGTTTGATTACAAGGTTTACATGAACACACAGACGGACGGACGGACGGACGGACATTGTTAAATCAACTCAAAAAGTGATTCTGATTCGATCGGTATAATTAAAGATGGGTCTAGGTCAAATATTTTTGGTTGTTACAAACAGCAGCACAAAGTCATTATACCCAAACCACATAGTGGTATACATTTGTTTTTCCACAATTTGATGGACCCACAATAAGAGCTCGAATAGAATTCGGTAGTAATGAACTATGACGAATTTTATTTGATGAATCGAACTTTGATTCGATATTCTTTACATTAATGCTTTTATGTTGTTTAAAAAAACGCATTCTGAAGTCTAATGATAACATAATATATAAACCAGGCTCTTTTATTTGTTTTCAATCAATTTAATTTCAATCTTTAATCGCTAAAGTATCAATTGATATGACTATCATTTATAAAAAGATATTCAGTCGTCATCCATCCTTCATTGGTAAAGGGTTTCTGAATAAAATAATTAATAAACTTCCTATTGAACTTCATTTACCCGGTTATCAATTTTGCAGACCTGGTACAAAATTAAAGAAACGTTTAGATAGAGGTGATCAAGGAATCAATCCGTTGGATACCGCTTGCAGACAGCACGATTTAGCATACTCAAACAATAAAGATTTAGAGAAAAGACATATTGCTGATAGAATCTCAGCTGAAAAGGCTTGGCAAAGGGTTAAAGCAAGTGATAGTAGTTTGGGCGAAAAATCAAACGCTTGGTTTGTTACTACTGCAATGAAAGCAAAAACAAAATTCGGAATGGGTAACGTTATTAGTAAAACTAAAAGATCGTCTCCAGTAAATGAACATCAACTAATAAGACATGCATTGAAAAGTGCAAGAAAGAATATAAAGAAAACTGAAAACTTGAAAGATGGTATAAAGATTTCACGAAAAGTTGTAAACAATATTTTCAAGGGGAAAAAAAATCGTTAATAAAAACACCTCGAATAATACCGCTACCAAAATCTGGAGGTTTTCTTCCACTTGCACCTATATTTGCTGTACTGGGCGCACTTGGTGGTTTAGCTGGTGGTGTATCTGGTATTGCAAAAGCAATCAATGTAGTTAAAAATGGAAAGCAGCAGTTGACTGAAGCAAAACGACACAATAGCACAATGGAAGCCATCGCGATGGGAAAAGGCATGTTCCTAAAACCATATAAAAAAGGTTTTGGATTATATTTAAAACCTTATCAACAGAATTTTTAATGACGCTACCTAAAAGAGCCCTTTCTGATGTAGACTTGAGAAAATATGCAAAAAATATTCCAAATTTTAGAGGAGTGTTTATGTGCAACACTCTTCCAAGTACACCATTTAAAAAAGAATGTGGAATAATCAGTCTGGATACTTCAAAGTGACCTGGCACACATTGGGTAGCGTACTGGAAAAACAACAATCAAATTGAATATTTTGATAGCTTTGGTAACTTGCAACTACCGAGACATTTAATAAAATATTTAGGAAAAAACATTAGTTATATTATGATAGATATCAAAATTTTAATACAATAAAATGTGGTCATTTATGTTTAAAATTTTTGTTTTCGAAACTAATCTAATAAGAAGAAATTATAATTGCTTTAATAAAATACAACGATTAAGAATTAAAAAGATCTTGTTTTATTTATAAATAAACATATTTTTTTCATTTATTAAAAATTTCAAGAGAAATGTTATAATTAAATAATTTTTCTAATTTCGCTTGCTAGAGGTGAGTATTCAATTAAGCGATCATGAATAACTAAACAGTATGCTGATGTATTATCTGGAATGGGTTTGTTTGCTTCAGTATCAAATTCAATTCGTACATCAATAGGTCCAATTTTAACAGTCTCATTTTGATGTGAAACATCAACAACAATAAGCGGTGCATAAGACTTGTATTCATCAACATCTAGCAATGGTTCAGGTTCTCGCATGTAAAAGCTTTGTTGAAATTTTGCATACATATTATATAGAACAGAATATTGACCCATTTCGAAATGATTATTTAAATCATCATATGGATATGACTCTGAGTTTAGATATACTTTTAAATTAGATATATTACAATGGTCAAAATTATTTTCTTGTTCTTAACTTTTCTCTTTTTGTAAACCAATTATAAGAAATCGTGGTCTTTCGTTTTGTGGAGAAAGCTTTACATTCCATAAAACCTTTGTACTCTTTGGTAACACAGGATTTACATGACAGTCCCAACTTCGAAACGCTATTGGTATAGAATGTTTGCTGTTGATTATCTTAAACATTTCCAATTTTGCAAAGTCCGATAGTTGAATGTGCGGCATTTTCCATGTTATATCCAGAATTGTTAATTTCAACTTATTAGTTGTATTTGTACAATAATATGATCTCTCATCGGATGTAGAACGTTGAAGGATGAGCTCATGTTTTGAATTTAATAGTATTTTGTTATAATCTTCAGCAAAACCCATCAACATTTTCAGAGGTATACAAAAACTAAAATGACTTTTTTCCAAAACAAAAGTTTCTTTAAGACACCAACCAGCGTTTTTTAATGTATCACTTTCAGCCTTATTCAACGATACAAAATTTTTCATGGTAGATGAAATTCCAAGTTTGCGTCTACGATCAACTTCAAAACCATTAATTTCATAACGAATTTCATCAAACAAATATGAAGCAAAGTTGTTTTTAAATTTCACATCTATAGCTGGAACCTCTTTGGTTGCTTCCTTCTTTACTTTACTCTCACTTGGTAAGACGAAGAGATCTTGATTTTGAATTGGTATACGAATCTCATCATTGTTGTTGAATGATTTTAGATATGGAGAGTAACTATGATATTCCCTTTTTACGATACTCTCATCATACATAGGTTTTTGAAGAACATTTAGTATTTCATTCATGATTGAAGAATAAATCCCAATGATTTTAAGTATTCTGTATTAGATGATGACAACGGTTTTTTATTTTTTATACTTTCTCGAATGTGAGTTGACGAAGAATTGAACGGAAATCCTCTTTGCATTACGTTTTTATTGTAAATGATCATGATTCTGGTTTGAAGTGGAGTCTAAGAGTGATTTTTTCTCCTCTAAAATTTATAAGTTCACCGTCTTGATTTAAGATTCTAATCGTTATGTTGCTTATTTGTCGGCAGTTGACTGGTAAATAAATGACATTTCGAGTTTTTTCGTTTATTTTATATCCTGGAGAAACATCAAGAGGAAATTCATGAATAGTATGACCTGAGGTATTATTAATAAATGATCCGGTTGTTAAGTTGTTTTCAATGCGTATTGTGTTAACATTAGTAATATGTGTAGGTAAATCAGATTCAAAATATTCAGTTGAATTTACTTCTAATTTTCTTTTGCTAAATCCAAGCAACTTTCCTATACTGTTTAGTTGTGAAAAATCTATATCCATAGATGAGGTTATTTCAGTTTTAAGGGTGTTATTGTTAGCTTCAATTATTAGGTTAATTGATTTATCGATATCTCTTAAGCATGAGTTTAAGTGAAAATCAATATCCTCAAGTTCGTATGAGCCCACTGGAACAGTAATAGTATAATTTCCTATATGAAACAAATTGTTGTAAACATCTACATTGGGTATGGAATTGAATACTACAAAATCAATAAGTCCATAAACATAATTTGTAGGCAGTTCAATTGGAGGAAAATATTCTCCAACCAAAGTTGAAGTGTTTCCGGTTAAAGAGATTGTTATTGACATTACAAGTATTCAGAATGAACTGATGATTGATGTTTATTTTAATCGATTTAAGTGTTAAATAATAATATTAAAAAAAATGCTTTTTTGTTTTTTATAATTTTATGTTTTCTTTATTATTATTTGATTTAATAAACTTTCTTAAGAGTATTACATTTTTTTCAGCACATATACAATATTTCCTATGATAACAACAAACATTTATAGATTTATCATTTTTTTGATATAACGTTTTCAAATTTGGACAATTTAGATCATCTAGGTTATAAAAATTAATTTCATCTTTAAAAATATTTTGAATCCACTTAATTTTTTCTAATCCTTTAACATAATAAATGAGTCGTCAATTAAAATACTCAGTTCTTTTACGATGAATTTATTGTTGAGATAAAAACCTTGTATGTCTACAACTAATATTCTCTCCTCAGACATTGTTTAATACTAATCAAGTCACAACGGAGACTGTAGAACTGTTGATAAAGTATGTGTTTTTAAATTATTATAAAAATTCATTATATATAATGCTTGATTCCAACTTTTATCGATAAGGGAACATTTACAGGTATCAGGTCCACAAGTTGTTTCATCGTTGGACCACACACAATTGGTATAATGATATCCAAATTTTGATTTACTTTTCTTATAAAATGCATATTCATCGAACTGAGCTTTTAATTTTTTCAAAATAATCTCATGTTCATACCACAAAAGCGTTTCTTCCTTCATGAAGTCATGTAAAATTTTAGAATAAAACTCGTTATTCATTCTTTCTCTTATTTTATATATTTTTTTATTTTTTATTTGTGTTAAATAAAACTTCCTAACACATCAACATCAAAGTTTATATTAACTAGTAGTAAATGTATTTCATCATATCAGCTAATTTATATTATTTCCATATCCAAATCATGTGTATAATCTTGAATGTTGATTACTTACTTAAAATTCTCTCGTATTCAACTTGACGATATTCGAAGCATGAAATATGTAATGGTGCGACGGTGGTGGAATTTCCGCTTCCTGTTTCCCTGAGCCTTTGCTGGTCGCACGTACTTGCGAAGGGGCCTAGCTCGCCGGATTGGTGGGGTCTTGCTCAGGCCCAGGGAAACCGCACTACAGATGTTCACGTGCGATTTACAAAAAAACACTGTCAAAAACGGAATCTAAAGGATGGATGGATGGCATACTTACCTTCCGGTGGGGACTAGCTGTTACGCCCCTTTTGGCCCTCCCTACCATGTTACCTGATATTCCATCTTAATTGGAGGTAACCCACTGCAATAATAAGAGTTTGGTTTGGTTTGGTTTTCTACATTCGGTTTAACAATTTATTTAACCTTCATATTTAAGGTGTTAAAAATTTAAATTATATTTAGCAAAATTTATTTTATTATTTTTTTTTTTTTATATTTTCGCAAAATTTTACTTTTTAGAAAAATTTTTAATTTTAACCACATATTATTTTTTTTTTTTAGCCAAATTTTAATCATTAGCAAAATTTTAAGTTTAGCAAAATTCGGAAAAAGTTTAATTTTAGCCAAATTTTATTTATAGCAAAATTTTAAGTTTAGCAAAATTCGATTTTAGGAAAATTTTACTTTTAGGGAAATTTTTAAATTTAGCTTAAGAAAATATTAAGAAAATTATTTTAATTTATGAAATTGTTAGTGTTAACAAAATTTGAATTTTAGCAAAATTTAATGTTAGCACTACAGAGTATTAATACTAATATTTTAAATTTAGTTTTAATATTAACTTTAACAAACAAATTTTTTTTTTTTTTTTTTTTTAAATATGGTACCCTTTTGTAAATATTCTTAAATTTAGTATAATTTTAAGTTTAGGTTAATTTTAAATTTTGCAGTAATTTTAAATATATAAAAATTATTATTTTGGCGATTCCAACCCAGTTTTGAATTTAAATTTTGAATTTAGTTTAAATATAGAAAAAATTTTAGTTTTAACCATATTCTTATATAAAGACAAATTATTCCTTTAGAAAATTCTAGTTTTTAGTTCAAATTTATAAACCTTTTTTTTTTATTTATTATACCCTCCACTCCAGTGTGCAGAGGGTATATATAAGTTTGTCATTCCGTTTGTAATAATTAGAAAAAAAATTCTGGACCCCATAAAATATATATATTTGTGATCCTTATAACAAGCGAAGTTGATATAACGATGTCCGTCTGTCCGTCTGTCCGTCTGTCCGGCTGTCCGTCTGTCCGTCTGTGGAAATCACGATGACGGCTTCAATCGGATAGCTAGGGTGCTCCTTGGTATAAAAAATGATTCACTAACATCCTGAGAAGTTTGCTATTTAAAATCGTCCAAATCGGTTAATCTGGTCCCGAGAATTGAGCGAAGAATTAAAAAGTCATGAGAAAATATGATTTGAATATGTGTTCTTGTGATAACGCCCTCAATAGGGCAGATAGGGCGCTTGTTTTTAGTGAGAATGATTCACTAACATCTTGAAAAGGTTCCTGTTTTTAAATCATGACAATAGGTTTCATAGGTGCCGAGAAATCACTGAAAAGGTAAAAAAAAATATGACGTTTTCCTATATTGTTTTCCTAAATTTTGTATTTTGTCATAGCTGTGCATGTTGTTTTTGTGGTCGTTGTGTTAATAATATAAAAATTCATCAATATCAATATTTTTTGGTGTAATATTTAAGTTAATTAATTAATAAAAGAAACTATATAAAATCAATATCAATATTCTGCGATTTTTATAACATCACAAAATGTTACAAATTGATACATACTACTGTTGCCAATATCAAAATACTATAAATAATATTCATATATTTTGTATATGTATATCCATAATAAGCGCATATTAAAATAAATCGGTATTTTATTTTATTTTTACAAAATTCTGAAATTTTTAGAGTTGAAAAAATAGTATGGTTTTAAGAGTTGTATTTTTAGTACATGTATAAACCCTGCATACTTGCTTTCAAAAGTAGTAGGTAGGTAGGTAAGCCATAAAATATTTATTTACCCTGTATTTGTTGTTTAGAAAAATACTATTTTTTGTCAGATGTTAAAAAAAGATGTTAATTAAAATAAATTTTTAAACTTTGTTATTTAATGTCGGGACGGAGGCAAACGCCATTCCGAAAATTTTGTTTCAACAGTTATCCACATTAAGAATAACCGCGGAGCTCAGCTCAATCAATGTGCAATGATCGAGCCTTGCCCTGGGAAACATGCGTTTATGCTTTTCTTAACACAAACGCCATTCCCAACTACCAAAAATTTTTGACACGAGCTATTCACATTATGAATAGTCGCGGAGCTCAACTCAATCATAGTGCAATGATGAAGCTTCGCCCTGGGAAACATATATTCATGCTTTTCTTAGCACAAACCGAACTTCTTATGGCACATTAAAAATAAACTAATTGAGAAGTACAATTCATCATTACGCTGTATTATAATACTATTTTCTTATTTTACTAGTAGCTAGTAAACAAACTGATCGTATCATTGTGAACGAAATAGAATTGAAATTGTATGCAGATTTGTTTTACTTAAAAAACCTGTTTCTACAGATAGTGAATAAAATCCCAGTAAGCATTTTATGCAATAAATGATCATGTAGAGTCTTTTTGACTCATATGTGCTATTAAAACAGTAATAAATGCGCCCTTTTGCTGATCACAAAATATTCTTTTGTTGGGATTAAATATTACCTTATCCGCGAATCTTCTTGAGAGTCCTTTTTATCCGCTTTTCTAATCAGTTTCGACTCATTTTTGAGTCTTATTTAATGTAATTTTTCTATAAATCACTTTCTAAGAGAAAGCACAAATCATTATCTAGTCTTTTTCTAATAGCGCATGTGATTAAGCAGTTTTTAATTATCAAAAGTGCTCGAAGAAGACACAGTAAGGTATTTTTTGTTAAAACAATCTTCGAAATGATGACTGGGATATCGTATATTTTTGTTAAAGAGCTGTACGCAGCTTGTTAAGGAATCTTAACAGAAAATTTTCATATATTTCTTAAAGAAAAAAAATCCACAAAAGTACCTTTCAGTGCAACGCTAGAAATCAGCTGTTTTCTATCAATTATTAAGAATTGTGAAATTGAAAACAAATTCGGTTCTGCTTTATTTGGCCTGCTAAACGCTTTTTAAGCTCAGTATCAAAATTACCCATCCGCTTGTTTTTTTTTGCCGAATTTTGTTCGTTGTTTCCCAGGTTTGCAACTGAAAAATAACTTTTATTTTTTAGCATATTACATTTTGTTTATGCTTACCTCTCCTGTCAAAATTCCTTTCAGAAAGAACGAAAAATTTGATATTCCTGCTCATAGCCTGGGTTGCCTAAGTTCATTTACGTCAAAAAAAAGTAGTAAAAACAATACTACTTTTTTAAAAAGCTGCGGACTATCAACAGAAATTTTTTGACAGAAAAATTCCTTAAGCATTTCTGAAGCGTTTTTTTATATGAAGTTTTTGATTCCTTAGCAAGCTGCGTACAGGCCTTAACACACAAACATATGCATAGCAGCACGAGTAAACCGAACTCAAATTGGCTTCTTATATGTATACAGCCGAACAAAAATGAAAATACTCACCAAAGAGTAAAGTAAGCAACAATTTCATTCAGTCTTATGGAAGCTTTTGAACAAAGCAAGTCTATGTCACGTTGTCTTGTGAATTTTTACATTGTTTTTTAATAGGTACTAGTGATGCCAGGAGATTTTTTCAGAAATCTCTACGCTTATGAAAAAAATTCCCTTTTTTCCCTACACTACATTTTTTAAAATTTATTTTTAATTTGTACAATTTCAATTATGTAAAAATAAAAAATAAGATAAAAATATCATGAGAATTACATAAGAATAATATAAAAAACATACAGATATTATAAAAAAAATATTTTTGCAATTCTGTTTAATTCATCTTTTTGATATGGTTAGATGTGCATTTAAAATTTACACAATTAAAGGTGTGTTTACACTATGTGTATTTTCCATATGTAAATTCAGTTTTACGATCCATACGTAATTCGGCGTGTGTGCCAAAATTGGCGTTTTACATACAATTCATCATTTTGCGATCAAAAGTACATGTGTATTTCCGTATGACATAACCTCTAAATGTAAACAACAGCTGATTTAATTTGTGAATTTACAAAAAGTTATTGTTAAAAATAAAGTAATATATTTTTTATATTTTTTAATTGTTAATTAATATTAAACAATTTATTTTTCTTTCAATATTTATCTTTATAATTTACTCTGTTTTTCTTTCGCCACAAGCAGTATTGTATTTTAATATGGTTGTCATGCCAAAATAGAACCTGCTCTAATTGAAAAATTTACATATGTTTTGCCAAATGTGTTGTACATAAACAGTTTTTGAAAGGGTTCACACTATGTGTACAAATTGCATGTGCTAAAACAATAAGAAAAACACAAGCAAAACACATAGTGTGAACGCAGCTTAATTAAAATGGCTTGCAAATGAGATGTTACAACTCAAACAGAATATTTGTTCCTGGTTTTCAGTGTTGCCGTTTTAGCTTTTTAGTTGCTAGATTTAGCAACTTTTTTTGTCGTTTAGCATCCAAAATTTATCAAAAGATGCTAGATGCTAACTTAGAATCTTTTATTAATAAAATGTTGCTTTTAGCATCTTTTAATGGTATTGATATGTTTTTATTTCTCAAAGTGTAGTAGAGTAATTTTGTGTACTACTCCTTTTACCACTCTGCTCGTTTCTTTCAACAAATATAACAAAACATTTTGAAATAGAAGAATGTAAACACCAACAACAGTTTTTAATGAATTTGAAAGTCGATTGCCAAAAAATATTATTGTATTAAAAAAATGCCAAAATTTTCAATACAAAACACATTAAAACGGGTAAAAGAACAGATAACCAATATATTAGAAGAGTTTAAATTTATATCATCTGAAACAGAAAAAATTCAAATCCAATGGAGTTATATCACAGAACAAAACTGGGATACAACACTGAATACAACCTCTTTATGGATTGAAAAATTCTATTGGCGAAAATCTATTTTAGGAATCAATATTTGTGTTGTCTATATTAGTTTTGTCTTTCTCAAAAGCCGAAGTTGAACGTTTGTTTAGCTTAATAGCTTTAATTAAAAGCAAACTTCGAACAGAATAAAATCCGAGTTGTTATGTTCTGTAATACGTATAAAAGAAGGATTGAAATTGAAAAATTGGTGCTGTCACACTTACAATATATCGAGCGATGTCGTTGATAAGAGTCGATCGTCAGAAATATATCAGAGCCAAGAAGAACTTGAAGATGAAGACATCACAGAAATGTTAGATTCCATAAACCAATTATTCTAATATAATCGTATCTTTTGATAATGTAATTTCTGTTATATTTTAAATAAAAAAAAAATCCCTCTAAAATTAAAAATATTTAATTTAAGTTTAAAATAAACTCAATTTGATGTTAATAAAAATTTCAGATGAAATCCAAAATAATTTTAATTAAAAATTAAAAAATATAAATCGAAACATATGTTTTATATTAATTTTTCGATTTAAAAACCAAAGAATTTATTAATAAGTATATAATTTTTCAGTATAAAGGTAATGAAATTTGAAAAAAAAAAAAAAAAATTAGCATCCAGTACGTTTAAGCATCTTTTTTTGCAATTTAGCATCTTTACAATTTCAAATTATGGCAATACTGTTGGGTTTAAAAGATTTTTTATAACAGTGGTTATAAGCATGTATACTTAGATCTGATTTATCGCATTTTAATATATTTTCAAAAGCCTTGCATTTGCATTTATAGTCGTCACCTTTGACCTGCTCCAGCCATCCATTAGCTTCTCGTCTCTCAACTAACTGAAGCAAAATCTTTATGTTCTGTATTTCTTTGATGTGTTTTCAGCATCATCGAAAAACGAATCGGACATTTTTCTAAAATTAATTATGTTTCTAAAATTAATTATGTTCAAATTTATAATATTTTAATGTTATGCACAAAACAGTGTTTTATACATGTCATTGTTATTAAAGAATCCACATATTTACTTCCTTCATATTATAGAGTTATTACCAGACTTAAAAAGACTTTAAAGTTTAAAATTGAAAAAAATTATGCGATATTTAACAAATACATTCAAAATAGTTTTGACTGAAATTTTTGGCAGTTTTAGTTTTGCCTTGTATCAGTAAAATGTTCAGATATTAACTAAAAAAAAACAGTTTGTTAAATATTTTCATCTTAATTATCTTAATTAATTTAAAGACACAAAGATAGATTTAATACAATAAAAAGAAGTAAGAGTTGAAAGTTGATCTATGCGGACTCACAAATGTGCCCTATACTAATAGGTCTGGAAAATTGAAAAGGATTGTAAAAAATAAAATGCACCTTTATATTAAAAAATTTAAATTAAAAAGAAAATTACAAAATAAACCATTTACCTGGTTAAACTTAATATTGTTTGTAATTATCTGGATCAGGTTAGTATTTAGAATGGGATAAATCGGGAGTCATTGTGCCAATTTATGACCTAAAATATGTAGACACCTCTATAAAATGCTGAAAATTCAGAGCATTTGTTGTAATAATTCAGTAATAGGTTTATCAAAGTGTTTACATATTCAAATATTTTATATACATTTGTTACAAATAGTGCAAGAAGTCCAGATATTAATGTAAACGTAAAAAACCTAGGTGGAGGGTATCAAAGATTCGGCATAGCCGAATTTAACACTCTTACTTGTTTTTAATTTAAATTTAGCTTTATTCTAAAAGGGGTTAAATAAATACAGTGTTAATATTCTCTTAAATAATTAACAATTTTCATGGGTCTCTTATTTCACTTCTACATACCAACTTATTAAACTTAACTTAATCTTATGGTCAGCTACTGTCATTCCATTTCACCTTCTTGCTCTTGTCGTTCAGCATTTCAAATTAAATATATTCCCCTTTACAGGTTTATATTATTTTTAAGCTTTCTCCAAGTGTTATTATTATTATTATTTCTTTATTAATTTCCTGTACAACAAGACATGTCTTATAATTAAAGTACAGGATTTTCATCGTTCAAAAATTCGCCACAAAATTAAAATACAATAAAAAAAATAATTATAACTTATTTAAAATAAAGTAAAATAAATACAAGAAATTATTAAAATTCATGAATTTAAAAAAAATGAAAATTAAATATATTTAAACAAAGTAACTAAACAAAAATTTCTTAAAATGTATCGCGTTGCTAACTAATTGTTGGTTGTGTGGAATTGCATTCCAAAGACGTGTGGCGTTTATGAAAAATTGCCATTCTGACACAAGGCATCGACGCATAGAGATAATAAGTTTTTTGCCCCTTCTGGATCTAGCAAACTGTATTTGATCATAAAGATATAGGGGTTTCTCAGTGTAAATAATTTTGTGCAAAAACATTAAAACCCTTATATTAATAAGGTTATCGAATGAGACTCCATAAAGACTTTTTGAGAAAGTCGAAACGCTATCACGTTTCTTCAGTCCATAAACATATCTAACAATATTGTTGTACAAAATATTTAGCTTTTTCTTGCTGGCGTAGTCGCAGTTGCCAAAAAGTTCACAGCCATAAAGTAGACCAGGAATTAAGTATGCCTTTGCAAGGAGATGTCTTACTCTGAACGGCGTAAAATACTGAGTTACCCAAAGCGATCTTAGCTTTATATACGTTTGAACCACAAGTGTATCTACGTAGCTTGACCAAGTCAAGTTGTTATTGAAAACTATGACAAGATTTTTTACCTTTTTTACAATCTCGATTTTCTGATGGTTTATTAGTATATCATGTTCAAGAACAGGCTGAAAAGTTTTTTTATGAATAATCAAACATTTTGATTTATGCGGGTTGAGACAAAGTCCATTTGCAGTGGCCCAAAAATGTATTTTATTAAGGTCATAGTTTAGCTTTTCAACAATTTCTTCTATGGAGCTTACTGGACTACTCAGATACAGCTGAACGTCGTCCGCATACATGTGTATTTTGCAGTGAGATAGTTGTTGTGGCAAATCATTGGCATAGATGGAAAAAAGAAGTGGACCCAGAATCGATCCCTGAGGTACGCCTCTCGTGAGTGTTACAGGTCTTGAGGTCGAATTATTAACGTATACAGATTGAGTCCGATTTGTGAGGTATGAATGTAAAAGCTGCGTAGAAGTGGATGAAAAGTTAAAAAAGTGTTTTAGTTTCATACATAGTGTTTGATGGTTTACTGTATCGAACGCCTTTGAATGGTCGAGAAGTACCAAAAAGTTTATGTTACCACAATCAAGTTCACGTCTTATGTTCTCGGTTACATTAACCAAAGCTGTAGTACAACTGTGGTTAGAACGAAATCCGGACTGCTTGTCAGACATTAGTTGATTTTCGTTTATATAATTGCTCATTTGTAGATGTAGTAGTTTTTCCATTACTTTTGATAGGAAGTTTAATATAGCTATTGGGCGATACTCCGTTTTCGATTTTGGAATAGGTATTATTTTTGCATATTTCTATTTAGTAGGGAAAGAACTTGATGTAATAATGGTGTTAAATAGGTGTGTTATATAAGGCAATATTAATGGCAAAATGATCTTGATAAACTTGGGATGTAAGTTATCGAAACCCACGGCGTTTGATTTTATTAATGAAAAACTGGATAATACATCAAACCGACTAACACAAGAAAACTCAAATGCAGTTTGTTCAAAAGAGGAGCTTGTTCAATTCTTCACAAAGAATTGCGTTTATTTGTACGTCAGTATGAATTTCGTTTATTTGTACGTCAGTACATTTGCTAAAGTAACAAACATACTTACATACATCTGAAACTATGAAAATAACCCTGAATTATTGGTTTCCATTACTACATAAGCTGGGTTAATAAGCTTGAAATACAGTCAGCAATTCTTTTGTTCATATGTACAAACATATTGACATACATACAAAGTTATGATCACATTTAAACAATTGTCGCTGACTGCATTTCTGGGGTTTGTTAACTTTGTTGCTTATGCTAAATTGCATATTTTATTTATTTTAATTTTATTTTATTCAAACAATTGTCGCTGACTGCATTTCTGGGGTTTGTTAACTTTGTTGCTTATGCTAAATTGCATATTTTATTTATTTTAATTTTATTTTATTCAAACAATTGTCGCTGACTGCATTTCTGTGGTTTGTTAACTTTGTTGCTTACGCTAAATTGCATATTTTATTTATTTTAATTTTATTTTATTCAAACAATTATTGCTGACTGCATGTCTGGGGTTTGTCAACTTTGTTACTTATGCTAAGTCGCATATTTTATTTTACTTTTATTTTCTGTTATTTATGATTTAATTAGTATATAAGCTTGAACCTTTTTATAAATAAAACAGAGATAACAAACCAACAGAACAAGTTTTTTCTTTCAAAACCATATAACCAAGTTCAAGTGCTTGTGTTATGATATAGAATTGTCTTGGTGTTGCTGTCTAGACAAGCCCCTAAACAATAACATTTTCCCTGTAACCAAGTTCAAGTGCTTGTGTTATAATACAGATTTGTCTTGGTGATATTGCCTAGACAAACTCCTTAATATAACATTTTACCAGGTTGAACAAATTAGTACAACCCTATCCAAAAAAAAAGGATAAAAACATTGGTGACCCCGACGTGATGGCTACAAACACCCCTATGGACCAACTCGCTGCAGCCCAGCTCGCTACAGGTGAAGGAATCCAGTCCATCATCCGAAACTTTAAAAAGGACTCGGCTATAAGAAAAACCTGCCAGTACTATGAAGATCGGATCAAACGACTGGAAGCGGCATGGGCTGAGTTTGAAATCAACGACAATAAAATACGATGTCTCGAGAAGCCAGCACTAGACCACAAATACTTCACCGAGAATTATTACGATAAAATATCGGAAATCACAACAACCTACCGAGAAATATTTGAAGCAGCTATGGAAACTCCAAAGGACATTGGTCAAAAAACGACAATCAGTGATCCTAAACCGCCACCTAGAACCAATTATGTTGACGATAATTCATCCGCAAACACTATCTTACTAAATCCCTTGATCAGAAGACAAAATGCCATGATGAACTCACTCAAACGATTATTTACCACAGACCCAGCAGCAACCAACATACAGCTGAAGGAAAAACTATGGGCACAAATTCAAGAATTACATTTCTCAGTATGGGAATCCAGCACTGACCCACTAAAAGAAGGGTATAATATGGAAACCTACCTCAATTTAGAAAAATTAATTATTGAAAATTTTAAGCTATCGTCACGAAGCCCAGAACAAGGTAGCGATTTTCAGCAAACCAACGTTCTTCCACTACCAAAGGTTACAATCCCAAAATTCAGTGGAGACTATGTAAAATGGAGAGCCTTCTCCGACCTATTCACTCAATTGGTGGACAACCAGCAAGTTCCAAAGGCACAAAAGATGTGGTATCTCAAATCAATTTTGGGAGGAGAAGCTGAAAAATTAATCAGCCATCTGTCAGCTACTGCAGACAACTACGCGACCGCTTGGACACTACTAGAAGAGCGCTATGACAATCAACGCATCATTGTCTCAACCATAATGCAACAGTTGCTGGATCAACCTAATGCTGGACCATCAGCTGCCGCCATAAAGGCTCTACACGATACAACACAAGAATGTCTGCATGAACTAAACAACATCGGAATTGACACAACCTCGTGGGACCCCATATTGTTTCACACCTTGGTAAGGAAACCAGATCGGGGTACTCTTGTTCTGTATGAGAGGACCATTCAAAATCCAAAGGAACTACAAAGTTTCAAGGACTTCCTGAAATTCCTTGAAACTCGATTTCAATCCTTGGAAGCCACAAACCAGAAGGAGAAATCCTCTAAGGTATGCGCTTCTGCAACATCAACCAATAAAACAGAAATCACATGCCCACTCTGCAAAATTGACCAACACCCACTGTACCGGTGTCAAAGGTTTCAACAACTACCGCCACATGGCCGCCTGAATTTCGTTCGGAGCCAGAAACAGTGCATAAATTGCTTAAAATCAGGGCATACAGTAAAATATTGCAAGTCAGGGCCTTGCACGATATGCAAGAAAAGGCACAACTCACTGCTTCACATGGAAAACTACACCCAATCATTAAAACAAGGATCATCAAGCCATAAAACACCCCAGATGACACCATCAGCAACAAACACTCCAAATGAAAACTTCAGCAAGGCACCAGCCAGCATTCCAGAAGCATCATCATTAACGGCAGCAAGCGATCACGTATCCAACTCATACGTTCTTCTCAGCACAGCTATAGTAAAAATCAAAACTGACATAATGGAGGTTGAATGTCGCGCATTACTTGACGCCGGATCACAAGTAAATTTGATCACAGAGCGTTTAGCAAAACGACTTAACATTGCAAAACAGCCATCATCAATGAACATTAAAGGACTCGGTAATTCCAACACCAAAACACGACACCGGGTCAATGTTTGTCTGCATTCCCGAATTAATGGGTTTTCAACTCGCTTGGAGGCACTCGTCATGCCTCAAATCGTCGCACCACAACCATCACAATTTGTCAACACTGACGATTGGTCACTACCAAAAAACCTGACATTAGCTGATCCAGCATTTAATAAACCCGATAAAATCGACATATTGCTAGGTGCAGAACACTATCTCCAATTGCTCGCAATTGGGCAAATAAAACTATCTCCACACCTTCCGACTTTACAGAACACAGTCTTGGGCTGGATTGTAGCAGGAAAAATAGATAATAAACCTTCAACAGAAGCATTTTCTGGAATATGCACCGAAGATGAAGGCCTCGAAGCCTCCATCGCTCGACTTTGGGAATTAGATGAAATCAAATCAACTACAAAACCACTATCAGTAGCCGAGAAACAATGTGAAGAGCATTTTGCCCAAAACACAACAAGAAACAATCAAAACCAGTTTGTCGTCCGAATACCATTTCATCAACACCCGAATATTCTAGGCGACTCACATGGAATTGCTCTTAACCGATTTTTCGCTCTCGAACGACGTCTGCAAAGGAACGCGGAACTGAAGGCCAAATACATTCAATTTATGGACGAATATGAATCTATGGGGCACATGACAAAATGGGAACCAAAAACCAAGGTCTCCCCAAGCTACTACATCCCACATCATTGCATATTGAGGCCTGAAAGTTCAACTACAAATCTCAGGGTAGTCTTTGATGCATCAGCCAAAACCTCATCAGGACACTCTTTAAATGATCTGATGTTCACGGGACCAACACTACAAAGCGACCTATTCTCGATACTCCTGAGGTTTCGAATGCCAAGATTCGTCTTCACCACCGACGTAAAAAAAATGTATCGACAAATATTAGTTGCTCCCGAAGATCGTCAACTTCAGTTAATAATTTGGAGAAGGGACCCCACAAATCCCATTAACTACTTTCAACTCAACACAGTTACATATGGCACCAGAGCTGCTCCCTACTTAGCAACAAAATGTCTAGAGCAGTTGGCTACAGAAAACGAGACACGTTATCCCCTGGCTTCCAAGTTTCTCAAAGAAAATTTTTACGTGGGTGGTTTTGATAGCATAATAACCGCACTCGATGTACAACAACAGTTAGTGCAAATTCTAAAGGAAGGTGGCTTCACATTACGCAAATGGTGCGCTAATCATCCTAAATTGCTCCACAATATACCACAAGACTACAAGGAAGTGGATTTAGACTTCGAAAGCACCAAGGTCGACTCGATAAAAACGTTAGGTCTTATCTGGCTACCGAAAAATGATAAGTTAGGAATCAAGGTAAACGTTGAGAACATCAAGAGAATTACCAAACGCACCGTCACTTCAGATCTTGCGAGAATTTTTGACCCATTAGCCTCTTGTCACCAGTTGCCGTCACTGCTAAGATATTCATCCAAGAATTGTGGGCCCTAAAACTCGATTGGGATCAAGCACTCCCTGAACACTTGTACACAAAATGGACGAACTTCCGCACAGAACTGGATGAACTAAAAACATTTCAGCTATCAAGACACATCTTTAATGGAAAAATCCCTGAATCCGTCCAACTACATATTTTTACTGATGCATCAGAAAAGGCGTATGGAGCAGCGGCTTACATTCGATCCACGACAAAAAACAGTTCAACTATAACACAATTACTATGCGCAAAATCCCGGATTGCTCCACTCAAAATTCAAACAATACCTCGACTGGAGCTGTGCGCTGCGGCATTAGGAGCACAGTTAGCCGCCAGAATCATAGCAGACCTTCAACTAACATGCAAGGTTTGGTTTTGGACGGACTCAGAAATTGTATTATCCTGGATAAACTCACCAGCATCACTTAACACCTTTGTAGCAAATCGAGTGTCAAGCATCTTACAAACAACACAAGCAAACCAATGGCGACATGTCGGCACAAAATTAAATCCCGCAGACATCTTATCACGAGGAATTGCACCCAGGCGTCTCAAAGATTGTTCTTTCTGGTTTTATGGCCCACTATTTCTACATGGCCAAGAATTAGCATGGCCCCCCACATATAATCCAAGCCATGCCATTCCAACTGACCTAGAGAGAAAGGTAAAAATATCACTAACAGTGACGTCAACGGAACCAGAACTCATATACAAAATAAATCACAGGAATTCATTCTGGCGTCTCCAAAATATCGTTGGATACGTTCTACGCTTTATCAACCAAGCCAAATGCAAAAAGCCCTCAAGACAGAGTCTAAAATCATTAACAACAACTGAGTTAAACAACGCTCTAAAGTTAATCATAAAACAAATGCAAGAGGCAGATTTCAAACAAGAAATTCAGCAGCTTGCAAAATACAAAGAGTTACGCGGAACAAATAACCTAAGTAATCTATCACCGTTTTTAGACACAGATGGTTTAATCCGCGTTGGAGGCCGACTCGAAGCATCACCACTTCAATACGACTCCAAGCATCAATTCCTGCTTCCATACAATGATCCAATCGCAAAGCTAATCTTTGAAATGATTCACAAGGACAACAAACACTGTGGGTCACAAACGCTCCTGGGAATATTCAGACAAAGATTTTGGCCTATCAAAGGAAAAATCATGTCTAGAGCCACAGTGCATCGATGCACGATATGCAGCAGAGCCAAACTAGCGTTATTTCACCAAATAATGGGCAACCTACCATCAACACGCGTCACACCAGCACGAGCCTTTATTAACACCGGAGTTGATTACTGTGGCCCGATCACTGTGCATTATAAACTTCGGGGAAAACGACCTCACAAGGCCTACATTGCTGTATTTTGCTGCTTTGCTACAAAGGCAGTACACCTAGAACTTGTGAGCGACCTCACAACTGAAGGTTTTATAGGTGCACTCAAACGGTTCATATCCCGCCGTGGTCATTGCCAAAACTTATATTGCGACAATGCAACAAATTTCGTCGGCGCAAAAAATAAATTGCCAGAACTTTCCACAGTAATACACTCATCAGATGCACAGGCGACTATTCTGAATGCATGCAACAAAAAGGGTATCCAATTCAATTTCATTCCACCAAGAGCACCACACTTTGGTGGTCTCTGGGAGGCAGCCGTGAAATCAGCAAAGTACCTATTGGTAAGAACATTGGGAAATGCGTCTCTAACATACGAAGAGCTTGAAACTATAGTTATAGAAATCGAGGCAATACTGAATTCCAGGCCGATTTCACCAATGTCGAACGACGCGAACGATATAGGCGCACTTACTCCGGGACATTTTCTGATAGGCGAACCACTAACAGCTCAAATTGATGCTCATGCTAAGACCACACACTTTAAGCTGGAGAAGCGATGGAAACTAGTTTCTCATCTCAAGCATGACTTTTGGAAAAGATGGTCACGAGACTACCTAAATGAATTACAATACCGAAACAAATGGCGAGAACAATCAAAAAATCTTAACCCAGGAGCAATCGTACTTATCAAAGAAGATAACGTTCCAGTAATGAAATGGCCCTTGGGTCGCGTTATAAAAACATATAAAGGAACCGACGGGGCTGTAAGAGTAGCAGATGTTAAGACCGCTTCAAGCACCCTTAAACGAGCAGTTCAATATCTAGCCCCACTCCCTCAGATCAACGAAGAAACCGAAAAGGGACAACTACCTCTCCCACAATCCTCAGAATCCAACGATTCTCATGAACTATCAGCAGAAATTCAATCATCAGAACAGTCATCGAATACAAATCCACCCGCTAAAAAACAGCGGACCTCGACCAGCTCAGTTACGACTACACTACTCACAATCCTACTAGTACTTCCGCTTGTGTCCACAGATAAAATCATAACGACACAATTTGACCCAAATATTGGCTTATACTTCGAAGGTATCACCAATACCCGAATATCACGATCAGAATGGAACATAATTTCCTACTACAATCTAAACCCATATTGGAAAGAAATAGCCTACTTTATGAATGAATCAACGACATTAAACCACTTATGCGACCACCTCATTCCAAGGACACCTTGCTTGAGCTTTCTCCAAACAATTGATCACAGCCTAACAGGACTAAAGGACAAAAATCTCTTGCTAAAGAACAGAAGTAAACGTGGCGCTATTAACGTTGTCGGCAATATTGCTAATTCACTATTCGGCGTCTTAGATTCCAATTACGCTGAACAAATGTCAAAAACCATTATTGCAGTAAACGAAAATGAAAACCATCTAAAACAACTCCTCACGAATCAAACATCAATTGTTGACGCAACTCTAAACGTGATCAAACAGGACGAAAGAAATATCAAACAAAGTTTCGACAGCATAGATAATCAACTAACGGAACTTAAATCCAAAATAAATGATGGGGAAAAAGAACAGTATCAAGCAAGTCTCTTCCGAATATTTATGTTACGATCCGCTCAACTTACGTTAATATCAGCAAGGTTACACCGAATTCAGTCAGAAGTTATAGCAGCATTAACCGATTCACACCATGGAAAAATCAATCCAACACTTCTATCACCGTCCCAACTTGAAGCCGAGCTAGCGCAAGTAAGAAGTCATCTTCCAACATCTCTAGAACTACCAGTGGGAGGTGATAACATTCTACAACTGTACAAAGTGATGAGCGTCAAGGGAGGTGTAACAAAAGATCACGTTATATTCCATATATCTATCCCATTAACTGACCCTGAACCATTCGAACTTCTGAAACCGCACCCGATTCCAGTATTAATAAATGGTACAATGTTTGCTATAAAACCATGCGGCAATTTCCTGGCCATAAATTCATAGGGATCAATATTTCATCCTAACGGAAATCCAGCGGGCCACATGTGCAGTCACTAGCGAGAACGAAATCTTGTGTCAACACATACAATCAAATTTTAATGCAAACGCAGATAAATGCCTATGTGAACTTTCGCTTCTCAGCTACCATATCCATAAGAGATGCAACATTGTTCCTGTTGCAGACAATACATCACTTACACAGTTAGAACACAACAACCAGTGGTTATACACATTTCTGCAGCCTTCTCGAATAAGCGCCGTATGTGGACAAGAAAAATGACAGCTAGCCTTGAAAGGATCTGGCATCTTAAAAATATCACCAGATTGTACTCTCAAGTTTGGATCAATAATCATCAAAGGTCATCAAACTGTCTCCACATCATTTCAGACATCATACACAGTAACGAGTAACATCAGTGACATCACTTATCCAGATAAGAGGCAAGATGAAATAACTCACATCAAGATCTATGCTGACCAAATAAAGAACATCTCCGAAATACAGCACAATTTACATCAAATAATCAGCTCGAAGTTTCCATCACAACTCAAGGCCATACAATATCACCACGGAACCATTGCCTATATCGCTCTAGTTCTCGCTATTATCATCTGTATAAAGGTTCCCTGGCAAAGAAAACGTTGTACAAAAATCAAAATAAACCAACAGTCCCCACATCCAGCAGTGCGCCAGCACATTCCAGAATTTGACGGATCAACAGTTTAAGTTGTGTCCCAATAATTTAGGGTTATCGAAATGAAAAAATTGTTGAGCATAACTCAACGGCGGGGAGTATGTTCAATTCTTCACAAAGAATTGCGTTTATTTGTACGTCAGTATGAATTTCGTTTATTTGTACGTCAGTACATTTGCTAAAGTAACAAACATACTTACATACATCTGAAACTATGAAAATAACCCTGAATTATTGGTTTCCATTACTACATAAGCTGGGTTAATAAGCTTGAAATACAGTCAGCAATTCTTTTGTTCATATGTACAAACATATTGACATACATACAAAGTTATGATCACATTTAAACAATTGTCGCTGACTGCTTTTCTGGGGTTTGTTAACTTTGTTGCTTATGCTAAATTGCATATTTTATTTATTTTAATTTTATTTTATTCAAACAATTGTCGCTGACTGCATTTCTGGGGTTTGTTAACTTTGTTGCTTATGCTAAATTGCATATTTTATTTATTTTAATTTTATTTTATTCAAACAATTGTCGCTGACTGCATTTCTGTGGTTTGTTAACTTTGTTGCTTACGCTAAATTGCATATTTTATTTATTTTAATTTTATTTTATTCAAACAATTATTGCTGACTGCATGTCTGGGGTTTGTCAACTTTGTTACTTATGCTAAGTCGCATATTTTATTTTACTTTTATTTTCTGTTATTTATGATTTAATTAGTATATAAGCTTGAACCTTTTTATAAATAAAACAGAGATAACAAACCAACAGAACAAGTTTTTTCTTTCAAAACCATATAACCAAGTTCAAGTGCTTGTGTTATGATATAGAATTGTCTTGGTGTTGCTGTCTAGACAAGCCCCTAAACAATAACATTTTCCCTGTAACCAAGTTCAAGTGCTTGTGTTATAATACAGATTTGTCTTGGTGATATTGCCTAGACAAACTCCTTAATATAACATTTTACCAGGTTGAACAAATTAGTACAACCTATCCAAAAAAAAAGGATAAAAACAGAGCTATTATTCATAATATTGTTGTTCGAATCTGTACTGTTCACTATTGTCGTCGGAAGATAAGTGAAAATGCTATTAAGTTCGTTTGCATCAATTGGGCAGGTTTCATTTTTATTATTTTTGCCAATACCAATATCTCGAATAGTTTTCCATGTATCCTTGGAGTCAATGGCGGATGAAAATCGTTCGGAATAGTAATTAGTTTTAGCCATTATTATTTTAGAATTAGCCTTACTTCTAGCAGTGCGAAAATCGAGTTTCAATTCATTCGTTTTGAAACGTTTCCACCGGGAATAAGCAAAATCTCTGCGTTGTATTGATTGCTGGACATCAGTTGAAAACCATGGTTTACTCTTTGTGGTAACTTTTTTCTTTTTTAACGTAACTGTATCATCAAAAAGGCTTAAGATATTACGTTCTAAAAACTCCAACTGATCATCAACAGAAGTCATTTGGTATATTTGGTTCCAATTGAATAAGTTGAAATTTTCATACAACAAACTATAGTTAAGATTCTTGTAATCACGATAGGAGAAAAAAATTTGATCTTCTTGGTGAAGCTGGAAATCATAGGCTAGAAAAACCAGATCATGTTTAGAAAAACTGGAACCTGAGATTTGAGATTTGTTTTAATTTCTTTATTTTTTTTCATATTAATGTTTAATGAATTTTGTTTCCAACTGTTTCTTTTTTTTTTTTGTAAGCGGTAGGTAACTGTTTTTTTTTATACAATAATTTTAAGTTTGAGAATTTTTTCTTTAATAATCAAATTAAATTTATTTGTTTAAGTCTTTCAAAATTTAATATTTGTTCTCGTCTTTACCATTTACTTTCCTTATATTACACCAGTCTAAATATTACTTTAAAGCTAATCTTCTTTTCTTGGTTTGAATTAAATTTACAATTTTTATTAAATTTATTCTTAACTCGTTTTACGTTTCTTTCTTTGTATTTCCTTTTTCAAGTTTTATATTTTAACATCACTTATATTTAACTGTTCTGTTTAGTGCTAAATTAATTCTTTTGTTTTATAAATCACTTAAACCACATTTTCCTAATTTTAATTTTCGGTTTTTTCTTCGCTCAAAGTCTTTTTCTTTCAATATCCAAATTGCAACTCCGTTCATAAATTTTAGTTTTCTTAATTTTTAATTTTCTTAAATATTATTTTTTTTTTTAAACTTAAATTTTTTTTTAAACTTAAATTTTTTCTAAACTTTTTTTTTTTAGAGGTTTTTCCTCAACCTTTACTTTCAATGACTACATTTCGACTCCCTTAATCAAAATTATTTTCTTAACATTATACCTCTCTTCATTCATTCATTCATCTTAAGCTAAAACCTGTTTTGTATTAAATACGCTCAACCACTCATTGAATAGCCTATGTATGTCATTATGTAACATTTTATCTCGTTATCCATAATACACATAGATATACAGACATTCGTTCATAATCCCACTCTTTTCGAAAAAAAATACCAACTCATATTAAAAGGAGAGAGTAAGTGGGATTACTGAGTGAATGAAGGGGTAAGCTAATACCAATAGCTGAAAACCAAGTGGGAGAACGAGAAGGATTGCAAGTTGACCCATACATACATGAATAATCATGATTTAATACAAAACAATGAAGAGACTAAAAAAAACTCGCGCCATAAATCAGTTTGCCAAAAATAGAAGCAAAAAAAATTTCAATCAACATATTACCATATAAGGTGTTGTTTACATGTACATACATGAACTTGAAAATAATTTCAAGATCAAGGTTATTTTTTTTCTTTCTTATTTCTGCTTGTACCAGAAATTCTTTGGCTACAGTGAAGAGCAAAACTGATCACCGTCACAAATATTTAATCGACGTTTCAAGTAATTGCTGTCATATGTACAACGGATTCTCAATTTTATATTATCCTTGTATTGGAGTTGAAAATGTCTATAACATGGAGCCGAACTTTCAATTATTCCTGCAATATTTTTTTCTTTTTTTACTAAATCTTGCCTAAATGTTTCAATAGCTTGTTCAACAGTAAGAGATTGACTTATAGGCGGTGGGGAGTCTTCTTATTCTTCGTTTGATTTATATTCTGCTTTTGTTGTTGACTCGATGTTTTTATTTAAATCATTACTAAACTTTAAAAGTTTGAAATTTAGTTGTATGCTCACAGTATCATTATTTGGTAATTTTATAGCAAATTCTGTATTTTTAAGTTCATTTTCACTCAAATCAATAGGTAATGAAGCTGAAAACACTTGTATGATATAGATATATGAAAAAAATATGATAAAAATATTTTTCATTTTAGTTTTTCTTTTTAATAGACGTGTTCTTAAGTTAGCGATATATTTTTAAATGAGATGATAATAATTGTTTCTCATATTTATATATACTAATTTAATAATCGTCGTCTTCGAATGAGTTATCAACTGAGTCATCACCACCACCGTCACTACCACCTTTCTCAACTTTACTATCATTAACCATTTATTGAAGGAGGGGAGGTTTCTGTTGATTTTTATTCAATGAGTGGATACCAGTCTTACCATTATATAGTTTATTTGTACCTCTGAAAACTTTAGCCTCTATTTCACTATAAACACACGATGGTTTGTATGAGTATACATTTATATCTTTAAAACCACCTTCATAGACTGTTCCAACTAGTGATATCATACCACCGATAACCTCAATTTTTATGTTGATTGTGACTAAATTGAAATATTGGAATATTTGCTGGCATATCTTGTCCTCCATTAGGAGAAAAAATTTGAGTTCTTGTCCCTCCTTCTGCGGTTAGGAACACCTGCATTATAATATTCAAAACTATTGCATTTATTATTTGAAAAGTTTTCCACTGTGCATGACAAGTGCAATATTTATCACCAGTTTTTAAAAATTGACCCCAATACATATTTATCAAAGTTTTTAATTCAACTAAATCTCTCATTATAAATAACGTATATATATATATATATATATATATATATATATAACACACAAACTTGAATACAATAAGATTAAAACACCAGCTGTTTATATATATTACATACATACATACATACATACGTATACTTTTTAATATTTATGCTTAACCGCAATTGATAAGAAGTTATTAAATTATCTAAAACCACCTTATAGTATCAATTATTGAATATAAAGAATCAGTTTGAAAATTCGTTTTACGGTGAAAAGTTGAAAGCAAAATAATGAGAGCAAGTTTAAGAAAATTGTTTCAAAATCCTAATATTATATACATACCTTTAAAGGATATGGAAGAAAATACTACATATGAAATCAACAAGATAGAACGAGTAGATACAAAATATGGTGAAAGTATAAGATGTCTTGTAAATAAAGAATATCATATATATTTACCTAAACGATTTCTGATTATTACTAAAAATCAGATGGATTATCTAAACACAACTCCACACATTTTAAAGAAAGTTAAAGAAGTGAATGGAATATATACTCTAATCATTAAAAAGAAGAAGCAATATGTATTCTACTGATGAAGATGACGATGATGATCATTATAATGAAGTAGAAAACACATTTTAAATAGAAACTTTTTAAAATTAAAATATATTATCAGTAAAAATCCCTACAAGAACTAAAATTTCTCACGCATTTGATGACCTAGAAACTTTATAAACGAAAAACCGCAACAGAAACTTTTTAAAATTAAAACATATACTTATCAGTAAAAACTTTGTAAGCACTAAAATTTCTCATGCAATTGATGAACTAGAAACTTTATAAAAATGAAAAAACCGCAACGAATAACTTTTTAAAATTAAAAACATATATAACGATAAGAAAAAAAAAAAAAAAACACCGCAAAAAAAAAAAAAATTTCTCACACATTTTAGGAATTTTTCATGTTTATAAACAAAAACAATGAAAAGATTGCAAAGCTATAAAATTACATCTCTTAATTTTGTATAAAACTATATCTAGTTTTCTTTAATTGTTATTCAAGTCAAGTAAATCAACAGAAATGGAAGCACATTTAAAAAAAATTTTTAAAAAATGTCAAGACAAAACCATTCTCTCCGTAAAGGATATGGTTTTTAACCATAAGTATAAAATATCAAAACTAGAGCGTGTACAGACACGCTTTGGAAGAAAAATTCGCTGTTTGGTGGAAAACAGCAAATACATATACCTACCGGTATATTTAACGATACCCTTGATGATGACTGTATTGCAGAATTCAGTTCGAATCTAATTCTCTTTTCGAACGGTCGTGTAAATAATTAAAGCGCTTAGAGTACAACTATTTAAAATTAATAACAAGTGTATATTTTTGTTTTTGCAATTGCCTATTCTTGATCTCATTTGAACTCACGTGATAGTCAATTCAGCCTAAAACAGGAATAAAAAATCTAGCGATGGCCCGAGGGGCCAAATCTTCATCGAAAAGAAAGCTCCTTGCCAACAAGAAGATGACAAAACTTCCTCCGGGTTTTAACCCAAATATCCCGTCAACTTCAAGCAACAGATTTAGCCTGCTTGCTGGCCTTAATGATATGGACGTAACTCCTGTATCAAATATTAACGAGGTTAAACAACACAAACCTCCACCTATTGTCGTTGAAGCTAACGCCTCATTTACTGAAATACAAAAACTACTTGGTAAAGATTGTATTTTCAAACGTACTTCAATTGGTACAAAAATTTTTGCTCCAAGTAAAGAAATGTTCGAATGCTACAAGCAAATTCTTAAGGAGAGTAAGTTGGAGTTTCACTCTTATGGCTCCAAAGATAATAGGTTATACACCACTTTCTTACACGGTTTACCCCGCATAAAAACTGAGGACATCACCGCAGAGCTAAAAAACTACAACCTGTCCCCTTCTTCTGTAGCTGAAATAGTCACCAAATTCAGTTCGAACAACAATGCAGTTTACAAAGTTCAATTTGTACGAAAAAATTTTAACCCAACTGCCTTAAGAAACGTAAGAACAATTTCAAATATAATAATTTCCTGGAAAAAATACAAATCTAGATCCAGAAATAAACCAACTCAATGCTGGAACTGCTTAATGTATGGCCATGGCGGTGAACATTGTCATCGTAGTGCTGCTTGTATGATATGTGCAGAACAACATCATACAAGTGTGTGTCCGTTTAACACAAATGAAAAAAGACCAGCTGTTTTTACATGCTTTAATTGCAAAAAACAAGGAAAAGAGAGAACTGATCACTCTGCAAACGATATCAACTGTCCGTTACGTTCTCTCTATTTGGAAACTAGAACAAGAGTTACTTCTAAAAGTCCGATTTCCCTAATTTAAGAAACAACAACACAAATTGTAACAATAACATCAATAATAACAGCAAAGCTACATATGCTAACCAGCTGAAAACAAACAACGATTTATTTAGCATTGATGAGCTTTTTGATATTTTCACTACAGCTATGGATGATTTGCATAAGTGCACTTCAAAAGTACAACAAATCAAAGTTGTAATGTCAATGGTAAAATACGCCCATGGATTATACTAATAATTTAAACGAATTCAAAATGCTTCACTTGAATGCTAATGGCATTTCAAACTTTTCTAAATTAAAACAATTTGAAATACTAATTGAAAGAGAAAACATTAAAATAGCGTCTTTGAATGAAACATTTTTTTCAGAAAATCATAGACCCTATTTTAAAAATTATTATTTATATAGAAGTGACAGAACAGATGCAAGAGGAGGAGGAGTAGCTCTGTTAATTCATAAATCTGTCGCTCATAAAAACCTCTTTATATCAAACACATCATCAATCGAAAACATCTCAACTGAAGTTATTATAAATAATAGACCTATTGTTGTATCTTCGTTATATTCACCAAGATATACTCATAACTTCTGTGCTGATATCTTGAACCTAACACCTTCCACCAAAGAATATATAGTTTTTGGTGACCTAAATGCCAAACATTGTTCTTGGAATTGCCGTTCAAATAATACTGCAGGAATTGCACTCAACAACCTACAGCAATCAAGCAATTTTTTCATTCACTACCCTAATAGTCCAACCCTATTCCCCCATCAACACAATCGCGAAGCATCCACAGTCGATATTATTTTAAGCAATTCCGCTTTAGATATAGACGTAAAAACAATGGATTACGAAATACCATCAGAACATCGCCCCATTATATGTACAATTAAAAGATCAACGGTCTCGCAGGTTGACCTCAATTATTACGATTATAGTTCAACCAACTGGAACATTTATATGAATTTTTTAGACAATAAAATCACCTTAAATTCGGATATATACAATACCAAGGTAATAATTGATCAGGAAATACAAAAATTTATAAATATAGTTTTCGAAGCAAGGGATGCGTCTACACCTAAAATAACCCAACAAAATAATTACACATTACCAGAAAGTACTGTGAAATATATTAAACTAAGAAGAAGCTTTAAAAGAAAAAGCCAACGATCTTCCAATATAGCCGAGCAAACTTTTTATAATCAATGTACTAAGTTTCTAAGTAACATGATTGATAAAAGTATTAATTCGGAGCGCAATAAGAAATGGTCTCAATTATTATCCAATTTAAAACCAGGTGATAAATCATTTTGGAAAATAAGCAGGAACTTGCGAGGAAAAGGAAAAAATCAAATCGCTCACTTTAAAGTTGGAAATACAAAAATAACATCTGATAAGGACAAGGCTGAAGTCCTGGCAAATACATTTGTCCAAGCAAATAACCTCACTTCGAACTATAACCACTCGGCAGATACACTAATAAATACAACAGTAAATAATTTTAAGAAGGAAAACCCCAGTTCTGAATCTGCAATTTATACATCTCTTGAAGAAGTAATGAATATTGTCTCATCAATAAAACCCTCAAAATCCCCTGGTTTTGACAATGTTCCCAACCTGCTCTTAAAGAAACTACCACTCAAAGCTCTAAAATTACTGGTTATAATATTTAACAGCTGCATCAAACTCAACTATTTCCCAAACCATTTCAAAAATGCTAAGGTTATAGCTATCAACAAACCTAGCAAGCCAAAAAATAACCCAAACAGCTACAGACCTATCAGTCTATTAAGTAACTTTGGTAAAATATTTGAAAAAATTCTACATTCTCGTCTTAGTGAATTTGTAACGACCAATTCTATTGTTGCTAAAGAACAATTTGGATTTAAAAAAGGACATAGCACTAGTCACCAAATAAACAGAATTAAAAATCAAATAATCACCAATAAAAACAATAAACGTTCAACGGGTGTAATATTGTTAGATATTGAAAAAGCGTTTGACACCGTTTGGCATAATGGCCTCTTATTTAAACTTATTGATGCAAATATACCTAAATATCTATGTAAACTTATTTTAGATTTCATTCACGACAGAAGCTTTAAAGTTGCGATTAATAATGAAACATCAACTCCAAAAACCATTACCTCAGGGTTACCTCAAGGATCAGTCTTGTCGCCATTGCTTTACTCGATATATACATCCGATTTTAAAGTCCCAAAATATATGAAAATTGCTTATTACGCAGATGATACTGCGTTAATTTCTTCAAACAAACTTACAAGTGCACTCCTGAAGAAAATGGAAAAAGGACTTGTAAATTGCAGTAAATATTTCCACAAATGGAAAATCAAAATTAATCCAAATAAGACCCAAGCAATAATTTTTCCATTCAACAAATCTCCCAAAAGACTGCCCAGACGTCATCTTCTTATTGGAAATAATACCATAAATGTACTTAACGATGTCAAATATCTCGGAGTTGTCTTGGACAAGAAGCTTACATTTAAACAACATATTATGGCTACGTGCCAAAAAGCTATAAAATCATTTAAAGCATTATGGCCACTACTAAATAGAAGGTCATTTCTAAACCACCAAAACAAAAATCTACTCTTCAAAAGTGTTATAAGGCCAATATTAACATACGCGTGTCCTATTTGGAGTGACGCTGCCAACTGCCACCTAAAACGCTTACAAATTATACAAAACAAATGTCTTAAAATGATAAATAAAAAGCCCTGGAGGTATCCTACAAATCTTCTTCATGAAGAAACAGGTTATGAAAAAATTATCGATTTCATAACAAGGATTAACAATAATTACTTTGCCAAAATTGAAAATTCCTCTTACCCACTGATAAGAGAATGTAGAGAAATAACGTAAAATTAAAAGGAAATCACCAAATTGAAAATTATATGCTTATAGAGGTCTATTATTTCTAATAAACCTTCTATAAGCATATAAATATTTTCAGATAGTATTTGAATTTATTAAATCATATAAAGGTTTTTTCCTCCCATTTTCCTTTAAAAATCATTAAAAATAATATAAAAACTATTTAATATCTCTAGATCCTATGTATTATTTGTTGCAATATCTATATGTAAAGATAAGATCTCATATGTAAATATCAAAATTTGTTAAAATATGTAAATAAAGGAAGAATATTTAATTGAAATTGAAAATTGTATTGCAGAATTTGATAAGAATACCTACTATCTTATAAAAAATAGAAAAGGTAGCAGTGATGTATATTACGAACTAAATATACAGGCCAACAACAGGTAATTTTAGGTAAATAGTTTTTATTTATTATAAAAATCTAAATATTAATTATTATCGTTTTAGCACAAGATACACCAAACAAATAATTTGATTGTTAAATGCCATTGACGATGACAACAAACAGAAGCCGAAATTATTTGGTAAATTATTATTTATGTTATATATTAAAATTAAAAAAGAAATATTATCCGAAATTATTTGTTTAATCGAATATTATTAAAATTAAATATTATTGATATATTGCATTTCTAATACATAAAACTTAAAACTTAATAAAAATAAAAAAATTTTTTAAGTAAAAAAAAAAAAATATTTGTTATTATTTTTGTTAGATCGTAAAAACTTGCACTTGAAATATATTCATCGGGCTTGAGATCATATAACAAAACTATATGAATGAAACCGATAAACAAATCTCAAACATTAGCGCACCCATAATAGAGGTGATTGATAAAGCTGTATGTTAAACAAACAAGAACAATATTCTGTTATTATGCTAATAATAGTATAGTATGAAATATGTACTGAATTAAAAATGTGATTAAAAAATGTTTTTTTTTTAACATTATCTCTGAACTTGACCACAACAATTTTAATAAAGTTTTAGTTTAGTAAGAATACAAAATGTATATAAGAACCTTTGTTAATGAGTTTTAATGAAACAATTGAATTTCGTCATTCTGCGAAAACATATCGCTCACAAAAATAAAAAGCATTTTTTAAAAGCTGATTTAAAAGTGATATAAAACTAATAAAAAAGTATTCTTAAAAACACAAAATTACAATTTTTATATAATTTAATTTGATTATACTTATATAAAAAAAGTGGAAACGGTATTTGAGTTAATTTAAAAACTATTGAAATTGCGATTTTAAATACACACACACACACACACATATATCTATATATATATATATATATATAAACATCTACACTAAATCCAGGTATGTTATAGAGAGTAACAGCAAATCTATAGTTTATGTTTATTTCAACTTCAATTTCAAATACTTTCAGAACGTTACTTTCATTTCTGTTGTTGCATTATGTTTATCTGCGAGATATGTGGAACGTCTTTCGTATCCAAATTTAATTTTAAGAGGCATTTAAATAATAAACATATGAAATCAAAAACAACTAAAACAAAATTAAATTTAAAAAATGAAAAAATTGTTAAAATAGAAAGTATTGAAGAAACTCCATCATGTAGCTATACACGATGTGAAACTTGTGAATTAAATATAAGAAAAGGTTCTTGGTCTCATCATTTGAGAACTAATGAACATAAAAAAAAAATAATCGTTTGTTTATGAACAACGATATATATATAAGCAAAAATTTATTTAATAAGCGTATCCAAACTTTTGTATACGAAAATAAAAAGGAAGATGAGCTTTCAGCAAACATTTTATTTTCGAATGCAAAAGAAAGCATTGTAAATATTTTAAAAAATATGTTATTAGAACATATAAATATAAAATTCAATATAGAACTTTTTGCAGAATATATAAAATTCTCAAAAACTAATAAGAATGAAAATGATGATGATGATAGTGCTCTAATTAGTATGAAATCTTTTCAAACGAAAATGATAATAGTTCAATTAGAACAAGATCTATCAGACGTGTACGATAGTCATAGTATAGAAATAGTTACCAAAATGGATGAATTTCAAGAGCGAGATAGTGGTTGGGCTCTAGTCTCTATAAATAGAATTGAGATAAACGTAAACAAGTATTGTCCAATAAAAGGATCTAAATATTTAGAACTACCACTATTTATCAGAAATAAAAAAGCGTGCATCAACATTAGAAAAAATGATAATTATTGTTTTAAATGGGCTCTGATAGCTGGATTAGAAAACAAACGTTTAAATCCAAAGTATTCACATTTTAGTAATGTTATCACACAAAGCTTAATAACACTAACAAATGGAATAACAATTGATTTCACCATCTTAACCTTTCCTCTATCTGTTGGTGATATTAAGATATTTGAAAAAAATAATTTAAATATAAGTGCGAATGTTTTTGGATGTGATGTGATAAAAAAAGAAATCGTTGGACCATATTATAAGACAGTTGATGAAAAAATTAATCATATCAATCTACTATACATTCAAGACGATAGAAACGATGAATCACATTATGTTTGAATAAGAAACATAAGTAGTTTATTGAGCACACAGGTTTCAAAACACAATGGTGCTAAATATTTTTGTAATTTTTGTTTACAATATTCAAGTAGTGAACTCTTGCTGTTAAAACATAAGCAAGAATGCAATAAAATTGTCACCAAAATGCCTACGGGTGTTGATAATGATAATATATTGCAGTTCAAAAATTATAAAAATCAATTAGATGTACCATTTGTTATCTATGCGGATTTTGAATGTATATTAAGTAAAATTAACAACAAAAATTCTAATAATGTTACCAGAATTCAAAAACATATACCTATAGCTTACAGCTACTACATAAAATCATCTTTTGATTCTAAACTGAATAAGTTTAGAACGTATACGGGTAACGACGTTGTTAAAGATTTTGTTCAAAATTTGATAGATGATGCACGTTTTCTGTGTGAAAACTTTCTAATGAAAGTAGTAGTAATGAATTCTCTGTTACCCCATGAACTTGAAAAACATTATAATACTAGTGTGTGTCATATATGTAAAAAATTTTTAGATGATGATGATAGTTGTGCTGATCATTGTCATTTAACTGGTCAATATCGCGGTCCAGCTCATTCGAAATGTAATATTAATTATCAATTACCTAACTATATCCCAATAATTTTTCATAACTTTTCTGGTTATGATTGTCATTTGTTTGTAAAGGCATTAGCAGATTATCCGGGTGATATAAATGTTATACCCCTTAATAAAGAATTGTATATATCTGTTACGAAAAGAATTCAAATTACTGATAAATATAATTTAGAATTACGTTTTCTCGATTCTTTTAAATTTATGTCATCAAGTTTAGATAGTTTATCTAATTATTTACATAATGATGACTTTAAAATATTAAAATCGATATTTCCAAATCATTTAGAATTTAATCTTTTGAAAAGAAAAGGTATATTTCCTTATGAGTATATCGATTTAGCTGAGAAATTAAACGAAAATTTCTTACCTTCTCGCGAACAGTTTTTCTCTACATTAAATAATAAAGAATGTACTATTGCTGATTATGAACATGCGTTAAGTGTTTGGTCTACATTTAACTGACAATCTCTAAATGAGTATATGCTTTTATATATAAAAACAGATGTACTTCTTTTGACTGATGTATTTGAAAATTTTCGTTCTGTTTGTAAATCAATATATCATCTTGATCCATGTCATTACTATACGACACCTGGTTTGTCGTGGGATTCCATGTTAAAAATAACGAAAATTGAATTGGAATTGTTCACCGATATAAATATGTATAATTTCATTAAAAAAGGAATTAGAGGTGGTATTGTTCAATGCTCAACACGTCGAACAGTTGCAAATCATAAATATATGAAAACATATGATTGTTCTAAGCCCACACAATATCTTATGTATTTAGACGTAAACAATTTATATGGTTGGGCAATGTCTGAATCTTTACCAGAAGGTAAATTTGAATGGATTGAAGATATAGATAGCTTTGATATTTCGAAAGTAACCGAAAACTCTGATTTTGGTTACATTTTAGAAGTTGATTTAGACTATCCTCAAGAACTTCATGATAGTCACAATGATTTACCCTTTTGTGCTGAACTTAAAAGTCCACCAATAACACATCATAATATCAAGGAATTAATTCCCGATTTAACTAACAAAAAATCATATATAATTCACTATCGAAATCTTCAGCAGTGTATTAGAAATGGTCTAAAATTAGTTAAAATTCATAGAATATTAAGATTTAAACAATCAACTTGGTTGAAACAGTATATCGATTTAAATACCTTTCATCGAACCAACGCCAAAAATGAATTTGAAAAAAAATTTTTTAAACTTTTAAATAATGCAGTATACGGAAAAACGATGGAAAACGTTGAAAAACGTAAAAATGTGAAAATCGTTAATGCTTGGGAGAGTGAACATAATCGTTTGGGTGCACGAGCTCTTATAGCAAAACCTAATTTCCATAGTTCAAAACATTTTACCGATAATATGATTGCAATTCAAATAAGTATGGATAGGGTAACGTTTAATAAACCTATATATTTAGGGTTTTCAGTTCTAGAACTATCTAAATATAAAATGTATGATTTTCACTATCAGTATATGCAACCAAAATTTAATGAAAATTTAACATTAAATTATATGGATACTGACTCTTTAATTTACACAATAAGAACAGACGATTTCTATAATGATATTTACAATGATCTTCATCTAAACTTTGATACATCAGACTATTCAATTAATAATGTTTTCAATTTCCCCTTGCAAAACAAAAAGGTGCTGGGAATGATGAAAGATGAGAATAATGGCCATGTAATGTTAGAATTTATTGGGCTTCGATCAAAAGTGTATTCAATAGCTGTTGTTGATAAAGAAGAAACCAAAAAAGCTAAAGGTGTAAAAAACTCTGTTTTAAAAAAACTAACTATTAATGATTATCGTAACTGTCTGATAGATAAAACTATATATTATGATAAAATGTATATATTTAAATCTATTCTACATGAAATTTATACACAACAAATATCAAAAGTTGTATTAAGTTATGATGATAATAAACGTTATATAACAGAAGATGGTATTAATACCTACGCTTGGGGACATTTCAAAATAAACAATAATTGAAATTTTAATAAAGTCTAAATCAAAACTGTTTTTTCTTTTACAAAAACAATATTTATTTATACATATTTATAATAGCTATATATATAATATATATATATATATATATATATATATATATATTAGAAACAATTTTTGTTTTTGCAAACAAAATAATTTACAATCACACACACAACACTCGAATGAAAGTTCTATATTAAAACAAGCCTATAATCATCCCAAAATATATAAATTTGGTAAACTAAAAGTTGGAGATCACGTTCGAATTAGCAAATATAAACATATTTTTGCAAAAGGATATACTCAAAACTGGACAACTGAAATTTTTAAAATTCGTACTTTACAGAACACAAACCCCATTACTTATTTATTAGAAGACTATCAAAAGAATCCGATTGTTGGCGGATTCTATGAAAATGAACTATTGAAGACACATTATCCAAATACATATTTGATTGAAAAAGTTATTTAAACTATGGGACAACAGATGTACGTTAAATGGTTGGGATTTTCCAATCAACATAATTCTTGGATCAACAAAGATGAACTTCAATAATATTATATATACTTAAATATGAGATTTATTTTTTATTACATTATAAAATTCTCCAAAAAAATTAATAAATAAAATGAATATAAATAGTATTGTTTTGATTTGTTTTTTAAGCGATTAAATTTTATATCAACTTAGTTGAGTAAGGTTAAGAACAAGCTTTTGTATTCAAACAACTTAATTTGATGTTTTCATAAACTATTTTCACACCGTCGCTGAATCTGATTACATACACACAATTTCAAAAAACTTATTGGTACATACCAACTGTTTCAAACACACATTCACACATCCATATCAATCAAAACCACAACAGAACACACCAACTGTTTCAAACACACATTCACACATACATATCAATCAAAACCACAACAGAACTTTTAACAACAGAACTTTTAACAAAACAGGGTTGATTTTCTTATCGTTGCTGTTAGTTTTCCCATACAAAATTAGTACAACATTTTTGCTCCCTGCTCTTGTTTCCAGAACTCTCCTTAACACACTACTGAAACACATAGCTCTCAGCTACTTTTGTATGTGTCCATTTGGTGCCATTTTCATCTTTGATTATTACACTCATCCGCTTTCGATCAGAGGTAAATTCCAATATATGTAAACGATCGAAATTCATCTCATGTGGGGCGTGACACCTATTTTAAGGATTTCACCGTCATCGCTCATAAAAACTAAACCCAAGTGAGCACAAGCTTTGATCAAGGCTTTTTCATCGGGACTTGAGGCTTGATAATCTAAGGTACTGTAACAAGATAATTAATATTGCTTTAAAATTGTGTTTTTGAATATCTTATAGAGAACTCACTGTACAACTTGTTCGAATTAATTTTTTCTCCTCATTGATTCGGCTCTTATTAGAATAGTCGTTTGCCTTTGGAATTTGGAGCTGCGTTAATTACGTTATATGTATATCTTTATTATTTGAATTTGGTCTTAAGACTAACTTTTACAATGATCTTACTTTAGTATTTATAAAAATTCTTAATTCTAGTTATGATGACATATGGTAAATTTACAATCTAGCTTATATTAGTTTTGAGTGTTATACATATGATGGGTGTACAATTTGGGTTATCTTAGTTATGCTATGTGATTGGTAAAAGTAGCAACGTTGTTGATATTTTTTGCTTGTGCTAGTTTGTTTACATATGGATTTACTTTAAGTGTTTAAATGTATTTGGATTTACTTTAAGTGTTTAAATGTATTTATGGTTTATTGCTTAGGTCTTGGTTTTTTTCTTGGTGGTCTACAAAAACAACGACAGTGTAAGTGACACCGTTGGTATTTTTGTGGATTTGTTTATTATACCCTATACCACTATGTGGTTTGGGTATAATGACTTTGTGCTGCTGTTTGTAACAACCAAAAATATTTGACCTAGACCCATCTTTAATTATACCGATCGAATCAGAATCACTTTCTGAGTTGATTTAACAATGTCCGTCCGTCCGTCCGTCCGTCCGTCCGTCCGTCCGTCCGTCCGTCTGTGCGTCCATGTAAAGCTTGTAATCAAACTGCAGGTCGCAAATATGAATATATTTTGATGAAATTTGGTATATAAGCTTTTATCGGCCATGGGATGAACGCTATTGAAATTGGTGAGAATCGGACCATGTTCAGACCTAGCCCCCATACAAATTACCCATATGAAATCGACATAAATTGCCATAAGATCCAAATTGTCATATAGATCTTACTCAAATTGGGTTTGTATGCGTTCATTACATCCACTAATGAGTAGTCCAAAAATGATCCCTTTGACCCCATATAGAGCTGCTTCCCGATCTTCACTTAAATCTATTAAAAAACAAAAATATTGCACTGATTCTTCTCAAATTTTGTTTGTACATATTTTTGCAAAATACAAGAGACTTTACCAAACATGATCAGGATCGGTCCATTTTTGGACCTAGTCCCTTTATAGATATAGCATCCGATATGAACTTTTTCATATCTGCAGCCAAAAAAATTAATAAAAATCGCACTCAAATTTGGTTTATGCTTATTTTCTATATCGAAGTAGTTGGACCGAAAGATAGGGTCTCTAAACCATGGTATAGGGTATCATATAGTCGGTCTAGACCGACTATAATTTTCTCACTTGTTAATTTTACGTTATTTCTCTACATTCTCTTATCAGTGGGTAAGAGGAATTTTCAATTTTGGCAAAGTAATTTTTATTAAACCTTGTTTTTCGTTAATGATGTTTCCGGCTGGTTTTAAGTTGCTTTTGAGTTTTCAAACTATGTAATTGATTCTGCTTATTTGACACAAACGGCACAACAATCAATGAGGTATTGTTGGGGTGGTTGTATGAGTACTAGAATTTAAATAAGTGTGTAGTTTATTGTGTCATGTATATCTGTACTATAATATTAATGTCGTTGTTGTCGGCGATGATATCTAGTTCGGGTTGCATGGATGGCAAGTACGTAACTCGTGCGATACTCTTAAATTTGTACCACCCGTACGATATACAACACCTGGTATTGTAGCTAAAATTTAAGAAATAGTTTTTGGGAAAGTTAAAAATGTATTTTCAGCAAGAAATATTGTCCCTATTACTTCTCATAATTTTGGTGTCATCGCATCTTAAGATGTTTATAGACTTAAATTTTCTTTTTTCACTTAAAACTTTATTTTTGTTGTCTATATTTTTTTTTTTTTTTTTTTTTTTTAACAATTTCACACAATTAAACTAATTTATGACTGCACTTTCCGCGAGACAAATTTGTAATGAATAATACCCAGGAATTCACAAATATTACGAAAAAAATATCAAAAAAAAAAAAAAAAACAACTGCATCAGCAATGGTGGATATTTACATCATCAATGACAGTCATATATTTTTCATATACAAAATTATTGCAAGTGTGTTAGTACAAAAATTGTTTATGAGTTAGTTTCGGTCAATCATTTCTTGTAGGGTTATGATTAATTTAGTCTGTTTCATTTTCTCATTTATTTTTTATTTTGGGCACAAGATGGCAGAAACCTTTACGTTTCACTAATTTAAACTCATAACGATCAGCTTCGTATATGATAATGATCAGCTTCGTATTTGATAACGATCAGATTCTTATCTGATAACAGATCAGCTTCGAATCTGATAACAATCAACTTCGTATCTGATAAAAATCAGCTTCGTATCTGATAACCTGATATTTAGGTTTCATGTCATCATAATGAAAATCATACATTTTCTATTTAGATAATTCTAAAATGGAAAAACCAACGTAAATGGGTTTATTATATACAATTTGAAAACAACTTTGTTCAAATGGATTTTAATATCTTCAAAATAACCCCATGTTAAATACATTGTTGACGAGTTTCATAATGTATTATATATTTTGTTTTGTTGTTTAAATCTGTTATTAATTTAGAATAACATATTAAAAAATAAATATTTGTTAAAATTATCAAAATGATCAGCTTCGTATCTGATAACGATCAGCTTTATATTTGATAATGATCAACTTTACATCTGCTAACGATCAGCATTACATCTGGTAACGATCATCTTAATATCTGGTAACGATAAGTTTTATATCTGATTACGATCAGCTTCGTATCTGATAACAATCAGCTTCGTATATGGTAACGATCAGCTTCGTATCTGATATTTAGGTTTCATGTTATCATAATTCTAAAATGGAAAAACCAACGTAAATTGGTTTATTATATACAACATGAAAAAAAAAACTTTGTTCAAATGAATTTTTAGCTAATGCTCTATGATAGTTATTCAAATCAATATACTTTTTCAACCAATTCGATTGCTAAAATTTAAGAGCTCTATGTATTTTCTTCAAAATAACCCCATGTTAAATACATTGTTGACGAGTTTCATAATGTATTATATATTTTGTTTTGTTGTTTAAATCTGTTATTAATTTAAAATAAAACATTAAAAAATAAATATTTATTATAATTATTCGAAACGATCAGCTTTATATATGATAACGATCTGGTTTATAGGAATTTTCGTATATGTTTTATATAAATAAAAAACAAAAACATTTTTTTTTATTATTTCTTAATTTTTTAAGGCATTTTTTTTGGTAAAATATGCAAAATATATGTAAAAACATGTCAAAATTATGTAAAATGTATGCGAGATATGCAAAAAAAAATTTAATATACCGTTTATTGTATTTATTGATATCTGCTAACAATCAGCTTTACATCTGGTAACGATATATCTGATAACGATCAGTTTATATCTGATAACGATCACATGGGGTAGCGTGCAAAAATCATAGTTATATAGAATATTTTGACAGTCTATATTTAGTTACATAACTCATTGCGAACATGTTCAAACACATATTTATTTTATTTTTTATTGACAATATCAAATGTATTTTTTAGTCAATTAACTCATTAACCGCAGAAGTATGGTACTTCTAATCAGTTATGTTGTTTTTATCAGTTATGTACTTCTTATCAGTTATGTACTTCTTATCCTATCTATATTTAGTTAATTAAGCCATACTCGCAGAAGTCATGTACTTCTTATCAGTTATGTACTTCTAATCAAATCTATATTTAGTTACATGACTCATTGTGAACATGTTTAAACATGTTCATTTTTTATTGCTTATAGTTAATTAACTCATAACCGCAGAAGTATAGTACGTCTAATCAGTTATGTACTTCTTATCAGTTATGAACTTCTGATCAAATCTATATTAAGTTAATTAACCCATAATCGCAGAAGTCATGTACTTCTAAACAAATCCATATTTAGATGTATGACTCATCACTAATTGAGTATATATAGACCGATATTTTGCAATGAAACTGGTAGTATCTGATTTTATTACCCTTAAAATATAATGTGTCAAGAAAAAGCAATAGTAATAGACATGCAAGGATTATATGTTAAAAACATATTTATTCCTAAAGAAGTTAGCATCCCTAGATCTAACACAGAAATTGTTACGTTTGTAATTTTTCCGTATTTGGATTTTTCATGGATTATCGTAGCAGAATGGTAACACAACTCCAGACGATCTTGAAAATTTTCTAAGTAAACTCTTCAGAAGGAAGAGAATGTTAAAGGATTGGAAAATGTAAATTTGATAAAGGAGATGGTTGGAGAACATATTGATATATTTAATTTAAATGATTTTGATTGTCCAAGTATTCATTTTCTATATAGCTGTGGTCTAAATCAGAGCCTACGGTCAAGCTCGAGTACTCGAGCTACCCGAGCTACTCGAAGCTCGAGCTGCTCGAGTAGTTGATGAGTAGCTCGAGAATTAAAAATTAGCATTTTTCATGTTTGAAAGCATGTAAAAAGTTAAATATAGGTATTTAGTATAACAAATGTATACTTTTTAAAATCGTATATATACCAGGAATATCATTGTTAAATTTCACTTGAATCGGAGTGTCCCACTGGCGTGGGCAAACTACTACTCGAAAAAGCTCGACGACTTTCCATACAAATGTATGAAAATATTAACTCATAGATGTTTGACGTCATTTAAGAAAAAATTTCCAAAAAGATATGGTATAATTTTACGTATTTTGAAGTCAGTTATACTGATAGATTAGTCACCTGCCATATTGAAGCACTCTGATAAAAACTATGGAGTGGGCTAAGTACTACTCGAAAAAGATCATCCACGTTCCACCCAAATGTATGGAAATAATGGTCTTCTTATATGTTTGATGCATATTTACAAGAAATTTTTCAACAACAGTTGGAAAAAACTTTCAGTATTTTAATCTGAATATATGTAGAGGATATGTTTGCGAAATTTCAAAGCATTTGGACAAAAATGTTGGCGTGTGGCGTGTAAAAAAAAGAAAAAAAAATTTTTTTAATTTTTTCACTGTAATTGACTATATTCAGAGATTACTCATAAAAAGCCATTCCGACCAAAATTGTGGCGTCGGTATAGCACTACTCGACTGATATTGGCCAGTTTCTATACAAATGTGTGAAAATATGCTCTTATTTGAAGTTTGATGATATTTTCCAGAAAATTTTCCACAACGACGTAATAAAAAATTATATTCGTTAGAGCTGTATATACAAAGAGAATACTTCTTTCAAATTTCAAAGCATTCCGCCAAAAATTGAAGCTTGGAAGAACTACTACTCGACGAAAAACAAAAAAAAAATAAATGTTTCCAAAGAAAAAAAAAATGTTTTTTCTTTTTACTGCCCATAATTGACCTTATTCACAGATGACTCATTTAAAAAATTAAGTCATTCCTATTAAAATTAAGCTCTGGGCGAACAATTACTCGAAAAAGATCAACCACTTTCTATACAAATGTGTGCAAATTTGCTATTCAAGTTTGATGTAACTTTAAAAAAAAATTTCCATCACGACTTGCTAAAAATTTTTACTGTTTGTAGTTGCAAATATATCAAGATAAAACTTCAAAGTATTCCGACAATAATTGTGCTGTTGGCGAACTACTACTCGAAAAAGCTCGACCACTTTCCATACAAATGTATGAAAACATTCACTTCATGGAAGTTTGACATCGATTTACATAAAATATTTTAGGCACACATGGCACAAATTTATGCTTTTTAAAGTTAAAAATACGATTACATTACGTACACGAAATTTCAAAGTAATCTAGCCAAAATTGTGGCTCAGACGAACTATTACTCGAAAAAGGTCAGACTCTTCCCATACAAAAGTGTGAAAACTTGCTCTTATTTCATGTTTGAGATAATTTTACAGAAAAGTTTTTAGCCAAAAGTTATATTTTTTAGATTTATAAATGTAAATCTTTCCGACAATAATTGTGGGGTGGACAAACTACTACTCGAAAAAGCTCGACCACTTTCCATACAAATGTATGAAAACATTCACTTCATGGAAGTGTAATGGTGCGGCGGTGGTGGAATTTCCGTTTCCCTGAGCCTTTGCTGGCCGCACGTGCTTGCGAAGGGGCCTAGCTCGTCGGATGGGTGGGGTCTTGCTCAGGCCCAGGGAAACCGCACTACGGATGTTCACGTGCGATTTTTAAAAAACTGAAAAAAACAGTCGCTAATGGGACGGATGGCCACACTTACCTTGGGATTGGGGACGAGGTGTTCTGCCCCTTTTGCCCTCCTTACCTTGTTACCTAGGATCCATCTTATTTGGAGGTAACCCACTTAAATGATAAGAAAATTTTGGTTTGGTTTGGTTTCCTACATCGGTTATATACAAATCTTTATTTACCCTTCATTAGGTTTTTAATTTTAATTTTAAATTATTTTTCGTAACATTTTAATTTTTTTTTAGCAAAATTTTAAGTTTAGCAAAATTTAATTTTAGGGAAATTTTAATTTTAGGAAAATGTTAATTTTAGAAAAATTTTAAAGTATAGCATAATTTTAATTTTAGGAGAATTTTTAAATTTAGCTTAATTTTATGCATATTTAAGAAAATTATTTTAATTTATGAAATTTTTAGTTTTAACAAAATTTGAATTTTACCACTATTTAATTTTAGCACAATTTATATTTACCATAATTTTTATTTTTAGCCCAATTCATTTTATGTAAATTTTTAATTTTAACAATATATAATTACTAGAAAAAATTTTTTACTTTTAGAAAATGTTACATCTAAAAAATTTTTAATTTATAATTACAAATATTTATTTAGGTAGGAAAATTAATTTTTAGCAAAATTTATTTCTATTTAGCTTAAATTCATAAAATTTCTTAACGTAGTAAAATTTTTAGTTTAATTTTATAATTAGAAACATTTCGTAATATACGAAAAAAATTTTTAGTTGGATTTTATATTAAAAGACTTTTTAATTTAGTTTTAATCTAAATTTAGAACATTTTTAGCTCTAATTTTAAATTTTAGAAAAATTTGTATTTTATTTGTAATTTTAAACTTAGTTTAATTTTAGATATTAACAAGATTTTAAATATAGGAAAATTTAGGAATTCTACATTTATTTATTTTTTATTTTTTTTTTATATATTTCTTTCTTTTGAGAAATTAATTTGGTGTTGTTTTCAGCCATTAACGTACGGGCACAAACTCCATTGTACGAATTTCAAAATTTCGGTTTAATAAATCAATAACATACCAGAATCAGCCAACTTTAGCGTTTACCATAAACATTCTCGTCGGAATCCGCTTCCGCTCGACGTTTTCGAAAACATGTTCTACTTTATATTGATGGAATTTCATTTTCGGATTTATTTTTCACAAAAGTTTATATAATATACAGTTTGTCAACTAATTCATTTTCCATTCAATAAAAAACACATTTATTTTATTTTTGTTTAACTTAACATTCTTTAGTTTTATTTAGACATTCAAAATTTTCATTATTTTTAATTGAATTGTTGAACTAAATTAAGTTTTTTTTTACAATTTCACTTTAGTATTTAAAGTTTTTGTTCATCATGCCGCGCCGTTTCTTAAATTTTAAATTTCTTATTTTATAACTTAATTTTAATTTAATCTAAGGTTTTTCCCCAACCTTTCTTTTCAATATAAAAACTTCAACTCCTCTATCAAAATTATATTCTTTCTATTCAACCTATCTTCATTCATTCATTCATCTCAAGATAAAAACCTGTTTCAACAAAAAATACGCAACCATTCCTGGAGACCATTCAATTCACACTCATTCATAATACTCTCTAGCATTGAAAACACACCCACTCATATATGACGACGAGAGTACGTGAAATCAATACAAGAACAAAAAAAAGTGGTTTGACCAGACTGATTGCAAAGTTTATGATTGAGTGAATGGACATACAACAATAAAACAGGCAGTTGGTAACAAAAAAACCCACATCAAGTGTTTTAGTAAAGTGTACTGAAAACACAAAACAAACTTTTAAACAAATCACATACAGACGAAACGGTATTTTTTTTTTTTCAAAAACTTGCATGGCAAAAGACATAAATAACGTTTCGTTTTAATGTGACTTGTATGTGCTGTTAAGTACAGTCATTACCAAAATAAACGGCCGTCACAGAAGTTTGACATCGATTTACAAAAAATTTTTCAAAAGTATATGGTAAAAATTAATACAAATTGTGGTCCATTATATCAACACATTATTTTTCTAAAATATTGGAACACTCGGGTGAAAGGTGAAAGATCACTAATTAAAAAAAAATTTTTTTTCAAAAAATATTTAAGTAACTTGCTACAAATTTATAAATTCTAAAATAGCATATAAGAGGACATAACGTCCTTAAAATATCAAAGAATTTTGGCAATAATTGTGCTGTTGCCGAAATACTACTCGAAAAAAATCATCCAAATCCTTCAGCTAAATCCTTATATGTTTGGAAGTTATCGATTTGAGGACATTGCATCCTTCAAATTTCAAACTATTCCAAGGAAAATTATGGAGGCGGCGAACTACTACTCGAAAAATTCAGCTACTTACATACAGTGTGCGCAAATATACTCTTCTTTCAAGTTTGATGTAAGTTATTATATATATTTTAGTGAATATTTCATTTTATTTAAGTACATAAAAACTAATAATTTTTTAACAATGAATTTTAAAAAATAATGATAAATAATTTTTAAAGTACAGTATAATTTAATTAATAACATTGAATTAAGGATTTCTATATACTTTACATTAAAAAATCTTTATTATGACTGAGAAAAACTAAAGTGTTAACATTTGACGGTTTCAGCTAACTTCTTTTAGCAGTGACTACATTACCAGCTGTAGAAAAGCACCGCTCTGATTCTGCTGAAGTTGCTGGGATACAAAGGTATATCTTGGCCATTCGTGATATCTTCGGGTACTTTTCTTCACGATCCTACCACCATTTCAGTGGACAGTCTTTCCACTCGATTTGTCTTTCACGTTGATATCTCGACCACTCGATGTCAAGGTTATCATTTGTGCTCTGCGTTCGTTTTAAAAATTTGTCGATAGCGCATATTTTAGAAGGCTGCAATGTTGTATATTCTGTTGCTAATTCTTCTTCCTTATACAAAAGCTCCTTCACTTCTTTTTCGATTTGGGATTGATTAGAAAGAGTTTCATGCTCCATATCTTTATAACGAGGATCGAAAAATTATGCCAACATTCTTGTTGTTACATCTGGTGAGATCTTCAAATTAAAGCGACTTTTCAATTCTGCCTTGCCGTTAGTTTTAAAAGAAATTGTCAAATCATCGTCGGTTATATCATCATTTAAGTACTCTTCAATCCAGTGGTTTAGTATTGGGCGAACCATCGAATCGAAGTTGTTATGTACTTAAATAAAATTAAATATTCACTAAAATATATATAATAACTTACATCAAACTTGAAAGAAGAGTATATTTGTGCACACTGTATGTAAGTAGCTGAATTTCTTCGAGTAGTAGTTCGCCGCCTCCATAATTTTCCTTGGAATAGTTTGAAATTTGAAGGATGCAATGTCCTCAAATCGATAACTTCCAAACATATAAGGATTTAGCTGAAGGATTTGGCTGATTTTTTTCGAATAGTATTTCGGCAACAGCACAATTATTGCCAAAATTTTTTGAAATTTTAAGGACGTTATGTCCTCTTATATGCTATTTTAGAATTTATAAATTTGTAGCAAGTGTTCCTTAAATATTTTTTGAAAAATAATTTTTTTTTTAATTACTGATCTTTCACCTTTCACCCGAGTATTCCATTATTTTAGAAAAATAATGTGTTGATATAATGGACTACAATTTGTATTAAGTTTTACCATACACTTTTGAAAAATTTTTTGTAAATCGATGTCAAACTTCCCTGATGTGAATGTTTTCACATAAATTTGTACCATGTGTGCCTAAAATATTTTATGTAAATCGATGTCAAACTTCCATGAAGTGAATTTTTTCATATATTTGTATGGAAAGTGGTCGAGCTTTTTCGAGTAGTAGTTTGTCCACCCCACAATTATTGTCGGAAAGGTTTGAAATTTAAAAGGAAACCTCTCCTTACATTTATAAATCTAAAAAATATAACTTTTGGCTATGTCATTATAAAAAATTTTCTGTAAAATTACCTCAAACATGAAATAAGAGCAAGTTTTCACACTTTTGTATGGGAAGAGTCTGACCTTTTTCGAGTAGTAGTTCATCTGAACCACAATTTTGGCCAGATTACTTTGAAATTTCGTATACGTAATGTAATCGTATTTTTAACTTTAAAAATCATAAATTTGTACCATGTGTGCCTAAAATATTTTATGTAAATCGATGTCAAACTTGCATGAAGTGAATTTTTTCATATATTTGTATGGAAAGTGGTCGAGCTTTTTCGAGTAGTAGTTCGCCAACAGCACAATTATTGTCGGAATACTTTGAAATTTTAAGAAGATTATCTTGATATATTTGCAACTACAAACAGTAAAAAATTTTAGCAAGTCGTGACGGAAATTTTTTTTAAAGTTACATCAAACTTGAAATAAGAGCAAATTTGCACGCATTTGTATAGAAAGTGGTTGATCTTTTTCGAGTAGTTGTCCGCCCAGAGCTCAATTTTAATAGGAATGACTTAATTTTTTAAATGAGTCATCTGTGAATAAGGTCAATTACGGCAGTAGGAAGAAAAAAAAAATTTTTTTTTTGGAAACATTTATTTTTGGTTTTTCGTCGAGTAGTAGTTCCTCCAAGCTTCAATTTTTGGCGGAATGCTTTGAAATTTGAAGAAAGTATTCTCTTTGTATATACAGCTCTAACGAATATAATTTTTTATTACGTCGTTGTGGAAAATTTTCTAGAAAATATCATCAAACTTCAAATAAGAGCATATTTTGACACATTTGTATAGAAAGTGGCCAATATCAGTCGAGTAGTGCTATACCGACGCCACAATTTTGATCGGAATGGCTTAAAATTTTTTATGAGTAATCTCTGAATATAGTCAATTACAGATAGTGAAAAAATTAAAAAAAAAATTTTTTTCTTTTTTTTTACACTTTTTGCAAAATTTCCGATCTTTTTCGAGTAGTTGTTCCCACACGCCAACATTTTTGTCCAAATGCTTTGAAATTTTGAAAACATATCCTCTACATATATTCAGATTAAAATACTGAAAGTTTTTTCCAACTGTTTTTGAAAAATTTCTTGTAAATATGCGTCAAACATATAAGAAGACCATTATTTCCATACATTTGGGTGGAACGTGGATGATCTTTTTCGAGTAGTACTTAGCCCACTCCATAGTTTTTATCAGAGTGCTTCAATATGGCAGGAGACTAATCTATCAATATAACTGACTTCAAAATACGTAAAATCATACCATATCTTTTTGGAAATTTTTTCTTAAATGACGTCAAACATCTATGAAGTTAATATTTTCATACATTTGTATGGAAAGTCGTCGAGCTTTTTCGAGTAGTAGTTTGCCCACGCCAGTGGGACACTCCGATTCAAGTGAAATTTAATGATGATATTCCTGGTATCTGTACGATTCTAAAAAGTATACATTTGTTATACTAAATACCTATATTTAACTTTTTACATGCTTTCAAACATGAAAAATGCTAATTTTTACTACTCGAGCTACTCGTTGAGCTCGAGTAGCTCATCAACTACTCGAGCAGCTCGAGTAGTTCGAAGCTCGAGTAATAGGGAGCCCGGGTCTAAGTGAAGAAGTGTGTAATTATCATAAAGAAAATAAAAAGTATTGTATGAAATATTAAATATCTAGGTATGGAGGGTTTAAAATATATTTTAATTTTTAGTACAAAAGTAAAGTCGTATGTTTTTACTTTAGTTAAAAAATTTTTTGTTGTCTTTTAAAATATTTCTATATCAATTTTTACTGTAAATTTATAAAATACATAAATTTTTAAATCAAGAAAAATTGTTAACTATATAAAAAATAGTATAACTTATTGTTAGTGTACTGAAAAACTACTTTAAATGAAACAATTTTAGTAAATATTTCTTCTAAATAGCCTTGATTTTTTTTTTTTTTATATCTTTATTCATTTTTAACTAAATATTTCAAATAATTTTGTTGCCTCTGCGCCTTAAAGGCATTGTAGAAGTGAGTTGGCAATACTATATTACAAACTTAACATGTGTATATTAGTTAAACTAGCAATTTCCAGCCCCCGAGCGCAAATTCTAGGAAATTTTATTTGTTCATTAAATAAAGACACTAAAAGTATGCTAATCTATTATAGCCAATTCACAAAGCAATACAAGAAACAAACTTATTTTTATTGCAAACACATTAACAAATTTAATAAACACACACACAGCATTGTATAATTTTATGTATGTGTTAGTAGCAACTTTAAATGCAATTTACTCAAAATAAAGGAAAAAATTTAAAAATCTGTAAATCTGAAAAACGGCTAAAAAGAAATACCTTTCAAATAATATATGTTTGATCAAAATCGGGATAAAACGGTAGAACAAAACATCAGTCACAAGAAATCACCTAGTCTATTAATATTATAGATAATAGATGATTCATTATACACTATCATGAAAAAACACCAAAAAAAAAACCCATCATCAAGAACAGAACTCGCATAAATATACAACTGTCATCATTGGCTAAATGTTCGATAGGCACAGGTGATGCATTGCGTATTTTAAGGTTTCCTTTTTCTCTACATATTTATCTATTTTTCTTAAGTGGTATTTTAGACATCGAGGTCTGGATAACTTTTTATTAAAAATGTTTCATTCTAAATTGCTGTTCGTATGCAAAGTTAGACTTTATGATTGTAGATTGCATTCAAATCTAATGTTCTTTTTGTCGAATTTGTTTATTTCGCTAACTCTTGGCAATGTATTTGATACTTGAATGTCCCACATTGCACGAATTGTATATCATACTCATATTCTTTGAGCTTAATTTTCCATTATTTAAGTGTAGGATTAGGTTCCTTCATGTTCGTTAACCAGATCAAAGGTTTATGGACTGTACGTAATTGGAATGTTCGTCCGTACGAATTTTCATCCCATATGATGTTAATAATTCCTGTTCAATTGTTAATTTAATGTTTGTTAAGGAATGCATTGGTCCTTAGATTGAAACAAAACTGCTTCTAACGCGTAATTGCTTGCTTGCATCTGCATATCTGATATAAGAATTATATTAAGTTTTTCCAGGGATTGTTTACAATCCCTATCATTTACATCGATTTTCGTATCTTTCTTCAATCTAATGGTCATGGGTTTTGCGGCGACTAACGCCACCTGTCGGAAGTTTCTGTCGCCTTCTTAGCCGATACCGCCCATTTTCAGCACGGCTACTCATACTAATATCCTTTGAACTTACACAAAGCATCGTTACTTTTCCTTTTATATTACTCAAGAATAGAATATTATATATTCACTATGTACGATTCCTCCCATTTTCGGTATGGCTACTCATAATACTAAGAGATGACCTCGAACAAATTAGCAAAGCTTTCCCTTTTCATAGTAGTCGAGATATGTAATATTGAATAATTACTTTGTATGGGAGGTGACATGCCCACTTATCTGATCCCATCACAATGTGACTCTAAACCATTATAAAAACAAAATTTCATAAAAATCAGTCTAGCCGCTTAGGAGGAGTTCAATAGCAAACACACGGACAGAAAAAATTTAAATTTCTTTTGCATGTTGGTCTTAATGGAAACATGAAGGTTATAGATGAATAAAACCTCATCTGATATGCGATATAAAATAATGTTGTTAAAAAAAGCATTTCATCGAATTATCATTAAAATAAGATTTAATATTTGGACTTAAAAGATAAATAAATAGCTAAATAAATAAATGAGAATAGAAACGATTCTTTCAATTTAAAACATTATTACAAAATTCCAGGAATTCGAGGTCACGGGATTAAAAATTTACAAATTCGAAACACACAACTTCTATAGCAAAAGCATTTTCTTAATCAGAGTTTTTAAATAAACATGTTTACATATAATTCAATTATGAATGGTTGGCATATATGTACCTATGTACATACATATCTAGGTTTTCAATCCAAAACTTAGAGAGCAATCAATTTAAGACATAAAATATAAAATAAATAGTTATTCGGACATATTCAGTGATTAAACATTGTCTTGTCATAGAAACAACGTTCTTCTTGTTAAGTTTTTTTTTTTGTTATTTTTAACAATTGAAAAGTATGCTCTTTTGCATCTGCTGACATTTTATTTTTTAAATTTTAATTTCAAAAATAAAAGAAATTGTTCGCCCATTTAACGGGCTCGAACTCGTGTTTCTTGCTTTAGCAAACGAGTTTTGTTCAAGCAAGCAAGCATGCAGCATTATTACAAACAGTACAAAAGTTATTTAAAAAAAATAAATTTATTAAAAAATTGATAAATAATAAATTGACTATATAATAAATAATCCAAGACAGGATTAGAACCGCGGGAAGTTGCGTCAGCTATCAACTCCAATTACATCCCTTATACAAACAATAATATTTGAAGTTGTGTACAAGCAGTTAAAAATAAATTAATTTTAATATTTTTTAGATCGGCATATAACGACACTTGTTGTGGAATAATAATAAAGTGGTTCGTTTTGAATAATTTTGTTTAGTTTATTTTTTTATGTAGTTTTCCTTAATTTGCCCAATTTTTTCCTGATTTCATATCTTTTTGGTTTCATTTTTTTTTTTATTTTAGTTTTCTTTTTGTCTTTTGGAAATGTATGTTACTTATAGTCGCCAAGCTGATTCATATTTTAATTTCAAACCTTTTCTTCAAATGAAATATAATTCCCTCTACTCATATTTTCTCAGTACTTTAAATATAAATTAATATTTTTGTTTCCCACAATTCAAGCACTGAAAATCACTTCAAACTTTATCGTTAGACGAACTCTTATAACTATAAATAAAATAATTTACTGCTTGCGTTTACAGAAATTTTGTTTAAGTTACAATGCTAGAGTTGACATACCAATTTACTTTTTATACAAATTTAACGCCTGTTATTAAATTCTGAAAGAGCGCTGTTACACGTTCAATATATTATTGACCGCGATCCCAATATCATAATATTATTGAACGTGTAGCGTGCAGTATTGGTGGCTCGCGATGCATTTTAATGGATTTCAGAATAGGAGGTCATTCTGCGATATGGATCGCGATCCAAATATCACAATATATATTGAACGTGTAACAGTGCCCAAAGACTGCAAATTTGATACTGCAAAAGTAAAAAAATATAAAAATTATTAAATTTAGCTTACTGTATCTAATATGTGGATCGCAGGGAAATTTATGTCTGACTTAAAGGCAACGTTTATATGGCGGACAAGTCTGAACATGTAATATTTGCAATAAACTGTTAATTACAAACATTAGCACCAACTCCTTGTAACTTGACAACAAAGTTAGCTAGAACAAGTAAGAAAATTATAGTCGGTCTAGACCGACTATACGATACCCTATACCATGCGTTTAGAAACCCTATCTCTTAGGCCCAACTAACTGGACATTGAAAATAAGCAAAAAACCATATTTGAGTGGGATTTTTATTAATTTTTTTGGCTGCAGATATGAAAAAGTTCATATCGGATGGTATATCTATAAAGGGACTAGGTCCAAAAATGGACCGATCCTGATCATGTTTGGTAAAGTCTCTTGTATTTTGCAAAAATATATACAATCAAAATTTGAGAAGAATCAGTGCAATATTTTTGTTTTTTAATAGATTTAAGTGAAGATCGGGAAGCAGCTCTATATGGGGTCAAAGGGATCATTTTTGGACTACTCATTAGTGGATGTAATGAACGCATACAAACCCAATTTGAGTACCATATATATGACAATTTGGATCTTATGGCAATTTATGTCGATTTCATATGGGTAATTTGTATGGGGGCTAGGTCTGAACATGGACCGATTCTCACCAATTTCAATAGCGTTCATCCCATGGCCGATAAAAGCTTATATACCAAATTTCATCAAAATATATTCATATTTGCGACCTGCAGTTTGATTACAAGCTTTACATGGACACACAGACGGACGGACGGACGGACGGACGGACGGACGGACGGACGGACATTGTTAAATCAACTCAGAAAGTGATTCTGATTCGATCGGTATAATTAAAGATGGGTCTAGGTCAAATATTTTTGGTTGTTACAAACAGCAGCACAAAGTCATTATACCCAAACCACATCGTGGTATAGGGTATAAAAATGCCACATTAATATACACCCACATACGCAACGTGTAGTGGCCAGTGTTGCCAAGTGTGTTTTGTGTTCCCCCTAAAAAAATTAAGAAACCCCTAAATTTAAGCGAATAATTACATTAGTTATTGTTTTTTAAAATTAGTAATTAAGAGTATGTAACTTAGTATATACATATGAATAAAAATTTAAAAGAATTCAAAAACAGCTTCATTTTATCAGAAAAATACAAAAAAGAATGTTATGTAACTATTAATTATTAAATTCGAACAAGTAAATAAATATATATGTATGTACAAACATATACATATACATAACAAAAAAAAATCTGTTATTTTAAAATATATCTAGAACTGCCACATTATCTTCGCTAGCTTTATACATATTATCCGAATCATTTCAGGTGGTGGTGTAAAATTACGGCACCTGTTATTTAAAGAGTATCTTACCCTTAAAATGCTTTCAACCATTGAAATGTTCATTTTATTCCTTTACTTATTTTTTAAAATGTTAAAGATTGAAAAGGCTCTTTCTACCGATGCATTTGAAAAAGGAAGAGCCATTAACGAGGATGCCAATTTGCTTATTTTAGGAAATTTTGGTTAGTCATCTGCATCTTTTTTACGAGTATTTCCCATTTCATGCCAAAATTTTTTTGTGGATGATATATTATTTCATTTTATATAATGCAAATTTTTCCATTCCTTAACAGTATCATCTATATCCCCGCAAATATTTTTGAAGTGCACTACAATACCAGTTATATCCGGTTTTGTTGTTTTCTGTGTATTGTCGGAGGAAAATGTTAATATTTTTTCCATAATGTCTATATTATTCAGAAACAGTTGTTTTATTTGCTGAGATATTTCTACAACAAACGATTAACAATTTTCTTTTACGAATATAATATTATTTATTATTATTGATGCAGCAAAAATTTAGGCATTCAGTTGGCATTAAATATTCAATAAAAGTAAGTTGTGTAATTGTTGAATTGTCCCTATTTTCCAAAGTATCTGGATGAATTATTTTTTGTAAGAAGCCAAAAAAGCAATCCTTCAAATCTTCATAAAGTTTTAAGCCGTCAATATTTTCGCTTTGGAACACTTTGTTTAATTTTATAAGTGGTTTCAAAATGTCTTTCAGAAATATAAAAGATAGCTTATTTTCATTAGTATAGAATTTTGACAAAATTGAAGTAGTGTGGCATTTTTCCTGCGAAAACGCCAATTTGTAATGAAGCTTCAATACTTTCCACTGCTCTATAATTTTTTCAATTGCACCATATCTAGCTAACCACCGGGTTCCGCTTAGTTTATCAATTTTTTGCTGGATTTTTGTCTGCAATCAATCTATAGATAGCAGAATATTCAATTTGATTTTTTGCTATGACAAAACCAACGAATCTTTCCTAAATTATAAATTCTAATTCTGAAGGTAAAGTCTTCATTGCATTTTTGCATGCAAGATGCAATGAATGACATATAAATTTTACTGTTACCAAGTGTGCAAACATATCCTTTAATCTGCTGCTTACAGAATTATATTTACCAACCATTACGTTTGCTCCATCAACTCCTATACCAAGTAATCTCATTATATCGATTCCGTCTGATTCCAGCATATTTTTTATAGAATTAGTAATAGCTTCAGATGTTCCACTTTCAATCTCCATTAATCTATACAGTGTTGTTATGATGGAAACTTTTTGCATATTGAAATATTTAATCATAATACAAAGTATTTTCCTGTTGTCGGTGGATGTACTTTAATCAATTATTAAAGAGTAATAACTGTCCCCAAATTTTCAAAAAGTTTTTGTAAAAAAGCTGGTTCCATAACGTTTTGTATCAAAGCAGTACATTTAGTTATTTTTAATTCTTCTCCTAATTGTTTTATTATATCGGCTAAATGGTCCGTACTGTTGATAAAACAACGTTCGGATACAAATGGGGCAATTCTTGGGTCTCCAATTTTTCGTGCACTTGTTAAAATAGGTTTAAAAAATTTGTAACTGGTTTTTTTTTGAATTCTTATGCTTAATAAGATCTTTTTTGCGTCTCAACATTATGCTTTTGCAATAACTACAAAATACTTTATGTGCGTCTCCCTGTACTGGCCGTAGCCAATCTAAAATTTAAATAATACTAGATTATATTTACGTTGACTTCATTCTATTATATATTACCTTTAAAATTATCATCTATTTCCCATCCTTTTTTATATTTTTGATAATATTTTTGAAATCTTTTTTTGCCATTTTAGCACGCTAGAAATTAATACGTTACATAGAAGCTTCACTTTTCTTTAAATGTTTTTTTTTTTTTAAGTGAACTATGTAATTTTTAATTTTGTTCACTTTTCACTTGGGGTTCAGCTTAACAACTAACTTTACTTTTCTTATACTAAGTAGTTGAAACGAGTTATAATATTTAATGAGAGTACTAAATATTTCAATCTTCTAGTACAGTCTGATATATTAGAATAAGGCAACAAAAATAATAAATGACAAAGAATATTGCACCTAAACATCCCGGCCCCTTGCGGTAACGCAACCTACAAGGGGGTGAGATATAGGAACGAGTATATAAGTATGAAATACATTTTTTATAAGGGATTTGTAGAGTAACGAAAAAACCCCTAAATCTAGGGGAAAATCCCCTAAAATGGCAACACTGGTAGAGGTATTGGACTAGTGTGCGTTGTACATGTATATCTCATATGAACATATAAACAATAAACAAATAGCCATAAAACTAAATGCACTTAATAGAATACGACAAGTAACGACGAATGCTTCGTATTCCTTCGAGTTTGTTTCAGATTTTGAAGTATTTGAAATCGCACAATATCCATGTAGTATTAGTATAATAAAAATCGTTGAATAGGGTGGTCGTGACGAAATTAAACTAAAATTAAACGTAACAGAAAAATCAACATGTAGTAAATGATGGTTTAATAAACTTTGTAAGACAAGAAAAAATTATTATTCTTTCACTTTAAATAAAATTATTTAAATATAAAAATTTAAATTTAATTAAAAAAAACGTAGTTTACTGTGATATTTAGGAGACGCATGTCTCATATTCAAACAAATAAATTTAATTAAATTTAAATTAAATTGAAACAAAAAAATATTATACACAATATTAAAAAATATATTAAGAGGAATTATTTGAATGCAATATTCTTTTGTGACATACATATACTAAATAATAACAAAACCAAAAAAAAAAAAAATAATAATAATTATAAATATGCAAAGCACTGCAAATATGATACCAAAAACATGGAAGAAATGTGGTGCTGTTTATAGTTCTGATCTGGAGGAGTGTGTATTTGTTTGTTTAGTATGTATGGAACATGCAGAACATACATATTTCGTATACTCTACACATGATGCATCAGCATTTTGGAAACACATTCAACAACACCATATTTCTGGAGATTGTGAAATTATGGAAGAACCACCGGCCAAAAAGAGACAAACAGAATTATATGAACAACATGGTGAAATAATAAACCAAGAAAACAACAACAATGTTGCTAAAAATGCCGATTCAACCGATTCCCATACAATCGGAAACGTATGTATGAAATTTAGATTAAAAATTTTTAAATTAAAATTTTTTCATTTTATTAAAAATCGTTACCTATAAATTTCATCACACATAGTTACATATATACATACATACATTCTCTTATAATTTTAATATTTTATTTGAAAGACATACAAGAACATATTGATATTGTAGTATTTGTTTTAAGATACAACATTTTTTTAAAATAAATTTGCAACAACATTGAGTTGGTTCTGAAATATTTGAAATTTTATGGGAGAAATTTTATTAAATTCTTATATTAATTTAAAAAGGATACGAAATTATGTGTGCCTGATATGTATTTATCATATTGATCGGAGAAAAAGAATTTTAACCTTTATTGCATGCAAGTTAATGGAAAAAATAAATATATTAGATATTGAAATTAAACTGTTTTTGATTACACTGGGTCTATATCTGGCATAAATTTGCTCGAAAAAACAAAATAAACATTGACAGTAAAACGTCTAAAATTTTTTTCATATTATCGTATATGGAAAACGTCCTGATATTCATATGTTGTCATCGTAGTAATAAATTAAAAAAAAATCGTTGTGAAATGATTTTCTGAAATATATTTACATATTCAACACATATTTTTGACATCACATCATTTAATAATTCACGTTCTGCAATTCAATCGTTTTTAGCTTAAATAATTACTGTTTTGAAGTTTAAGGTGTTTTTACTAGCTTTTTACACACTTGTCTATTTTACAGGTCGCCATTTTTTTTCTTGGACATTTCTATGACTTTCACAAATGTTTTTCTACTGATTTAACAAAAAAATTAAAAATTAATTGAAGTAAGTTCAATTTAAAATTATGTTTATCTAAATTGAAATTTAGAAAGATTCAAACACCGTTACAAAGCTTTAAATATCTTCTAATTGTACGATGAAAATCTTCATAAAATAATCGCTCGCGACGTAATTCACGATGAGGTGTATGAATCCTCAATAAAGCATCACAACTTATATTATTTGTTAAAATATTGAACATAAACAATGATGATTTTTGCGACCTTAGTGTGGTAATATATATATGTTCGCAGGCTTAAGGCCAAGTTAAATAAAAACTATTCCTTTAGTTTGTGTGTTTTTATTAAAAATTTATTTTATATTCCAATTTTTGGAACGTCTTTGACATTCATCTTCAGGAACTGAAAAAAATATATTTTACAAAACAATAAATATAACAACAATAACAAAATTACATATTAAACCCACATGAGTGACATGAAACAAATAATGACACAACTGTTATCTTTATTGTTTAGACGAATACTGATTTTTGTTATGCTTAACTAAATGTCTATAGCTATATGCGCATCCATCAGTGTCTGTTTTGAAGTTTATTCTCTTCTCTGCTGATGTATTTATGATGTGGAGCATCTCCAAAACAAATCTCTTGCTATAATTGTTCTCTTGTTGTAATATTTTGACATTATCAAAGTCTGGTGTATGTTGAAATTGTGCACAGTGGGAAGTTAATGCTGTTTTTTGTGTTGAAATATTTGTTCTACATTTATAATCAGATATATGTCCAGATATTCTTGTTTTTAATTTAGATTTAGTTGTACCAACATAAACCATATTGCACAATTTGTTTTCTCCACCCTTACAGGTAATTTCATAAATAACATTTGATTTGTCTTCATTGTCAATCTTCGATTTCATGTTACTGTATATATTATTCATAGTGTTTGTGGTTTTTGAAGCAATGCAGAATTTTTCTTTGTCATATAATTTTGAATTTTTGAAACGCTCGGAGAAACCAGGTATATAGAGCATCGACTTATATACTAATTTATTGTCATTTTTATCAGGTACTATGTATGTGGATTGTTTTTTTATTAAACTATTTATAAGATGTGGTGGGAAACTATTGTTTTTGAGTACATTCATAATCTTTGTTTTATTTTGAACATGAAATACTTTATCCGAAATATTTAATACTCTCCTGATAAAATTTGTGGCGGTATTTATAATCACTTGTTTAGGGTGTTGTGAGAAGTAATTTATAAGTCTTCCTGATGCCATTGGTTTTTGATACCAATCTAATTTTATAATGTTGTCACGTTTGATAATTAAGGTGTCTAAGTACGGTAGTCTTTCATCAATTTCTATTTCTAATGTAAATCTAATATCACAGTGGAATGAGTTAAATACGTCCATAATTTCATCTATTGCACTTGTTTTTACTATCGCGAAAAGGTCGTCAACGTATTTCGTTACACATCGGGTTTCGCGATAGTAAAAACAAGTGCAATAGTGCATTATTTCATTTAATTAAATTTCAACTCAATATCAAAAAAAAACTCCTAAATCTTACTTTATCAACTCTCTCAAGAATGAATTTACTTACCTATAGTTTAATTATACAAAACTGGCGTATGAAAAAGAGTATATGACACAATTCAACATTTATCAATTATTAAAACAAGCATGTTGAAGTCATCATTCTTTTAGTGATATTAATTCTTTTTGAATCATAACTGAATGTGATTTAATTGTAATATCAGCAAATTAAAACATTTTTATAATGATGTTTAAAAAAATAAGATAATTGACAGAAATGTCAGGTATTTTCGTGATTTTTTTTTATTGATGTATAAACATCTATGCGCTCAAGGGGTAAAATCCAATTTCACAATACAATCACAAAAACAGCGTAAGGGAAAATCGGTGTTTGGTATATGTAAGTGCATTGGTGTATTTAGAAAGCAGGACTGCCGAGTTCGCTGTTTGTTTAGCAAAATCACAAATCTTTTTCGTTAATTTTAAATATTCAATTGTATATAGGTATACTAGGAAGAAGTCAAAAATAAAGTTAGGTGTTTTTTTACTACACCTTTTCCAATTGTATTTCAGAAAACGTCAATTGAATTTCAGAAAGTATCAATTGTATTTCAGAAAACATCAATTGACTTTCAGAAAGTATCAATTGAATTTCAGAAAACATCAATTGATTTTCAGTAATAATTAATTTTATTTCAGAAAGCATCAATTGATTATCAGAAAGTATCATTTGTATTTCAGAAAATATCAATTGAATTTCAGAAAATATCATTTGAGTTTCCGAAATTATCAAACGTATTTCAGCAATTATCAAATGTGTTTCAGAAAATATCAACTGTATTTCAGAAAACATCAAATGTATTTCAGAAATTATCAAATGTATTTCAGAAAACATCAAATGTATTTCAGAAAATTTTAAATGTATTTCAGAAAACATAAAATTTATTTCTGAAATTATCAAATGGATTTCAGAAAATATCAAATGTATTTCAGAAAACATCAAATGTATTTCAGAAATATTTGATTTAATTCAGAAAATATGAATTGAATTTCAGAAAATATCAATTGAGTCTCAGAAAAATAGTCAGAACGCTATATAAAAACATATTTTTTTAAGTATTACACTGGATTTGTAATATCTCTTGAAAACTACATATCGTCACCTAAAATGCAAAAGGCCGTAACTAATATTTTTATTTCTTTTACAGGAGAAACAAAAAACATCATAAAACAAAAACTACTTTAAACTTAATACCCAAATTTTAGAATCAAGCTGAAAAATAAAGATGGATTTGTTTTTATGAAAAATTTATGGTAAGATAGTAGTTTTTAAGTAAATGGCCGTAACTGCATTTAAACGTGTTTTTTCATAATGATGACTTCAAAATCGGTCAAAATTCCATCCTGCTGTTTATGTTCTAGCTGGTTAACAAATGAAGTCCTCATTTTCTTTCGATTAAAAAGCCGCCCTTGATAGTTTATTTTCCAGTGCATAACAAATAAGTCCATATATTGCTAAACATTTTCTGCGACTCCAAATCACTAACAAAAACAATAATAACTTTTCGGTATTGTAGGGTAAACTTCTTTTTAATTCTGAATTTGAATAGATATTTTCTGAAATTCAATTGATATTTTCTGAAATACATTTGATAATTTCTGCAATACATTTGATGTTTTCTGAAATACATTTGATACTTTCTGAAATACAATTGGAAAAGGTGTAGATGTTTACACATCTCCCCTGTGATCGGACTCACATTGATTTTTTTTTTATTAATATTTATTCTTAAAGCAATTGTCAAAATTTAATAATTAAATGTAATCATCATAAATGTCAATACATACAATTACATCGATAAACCATTCATACACACGTACAAAAAAAAAAAACAAAAACATGCAAGTATTTACACATATTATTCGTTATTGTGCATACCCATGCATGAAACACCTAAAATACTTTCTTAAGGGCAATATACACTTTTGTCAAATTCACATCAAGCATTATCATTGCATTAGTAAAAATTTGTTTGTATTTCGGCGTCACACTTACAAACAAATTTTTACTAATACCACCATAATGCTTGATGGTGAATGTGACAAGTGTATATTGCCCTTTCTACAGGTTTGTGATGTTACAATTATGGGTACTATCAGATTCCAGCCCTCGAAATTCGAGTGCAAATTCTAGGAAATTTTATTTTTTCATTAAATAAGGACCCTAAAGGTATGCTAATCAATTATACCCAATTCACAAATCAACGCAATAAAACAAACTCATTTTTATTACACACACATTTACAAATTTAATCAGCAAACACATAGCATTGTATAGTTTTATGTATGTGTTAGTAGCAACTTTAAATGCAATTTACTCAAAATAAAGAAAAAATTTAAAAATCTGTAATTCTGCAAAACGGCTAAAAAGAAATACCTTTCAAATAATATACGTTTGGTCAAAATCGGGATAAAACGGTTGAGCAAAACATGGGTAACAAGAAATCGCCTAGCCTATTAATATAATAGATACTTGCAGTTGGTTTGAATATGATGTGTATGGGCATCGTTTCACGTCACTCACTCATACATGTTTGACCACTAATACTTTCAGAGTACTCAAAATGATCATTTGTCATTCTCTGATCCATTCATACAATCTATATGCACATGTTATGTTACGTACCTATAAACATTTTTTGTTATTTTTAACTTCTATAATAAAATTTTATCGGATTATCTCCACATTTTCGTACGTCATTCCTCGGTTATTGAGCATACAGGCTCCAAATTGGTATTTAATTTGCTCGTAATAATGACAAACAATATTTTCATAAGTTGTATTTTTAGGGACCTGATTTTTTAAAATTAATTAAAACGCAATTTTAGCTCACTAAAACTAGAACGAAGGAAAATATGTGGCCAAATATAATATAAATAAAAAATTTTTTATTAAATCGTTTATTTTGTGAATGAGCGTGTTTTCAACAGACAGGAGGACAGACGGACATCGCTATATCGACTCGAGTTATTAAGCATCAGGAATATATATGTATACTGTATTAGATGTTGAAGGGGTTGAAATTATTAAAGGACAGTTGAAAGGATGATGTGTAATAGTTATTGAAATATGAAGACAGGATAATCAGGATCTGTCAGTTTTCAATCAAATAAAATCACCTTGTTTAAAGTTTGAATCACGATTAACTAATGTAGATTTGATAATTTAATGCAGTTATTCTAGCTTAATATCTAAAATTGAGTATAGTCAATGTCTAAAACTATCCATGTATGTTTATGCTGTGTATGCATTTATTGAATTCGTTTGTACATATCGTCAAATAGTCAGTGCGTCATAATGCCAGACTAATATACAATACATTTTATATACAATTTGGTATATAACACAAATTGCTGATACATATATGTATAATGAGTCAATAAGTTACTGTTTACAAATATATTTGGTTCCGACCGAATTTATCTTTTCGGAACTCAATACGTCACCATAAACCAGGCCTGTTCATTTCATTGAACAATTGTTCATGCTCAACTCACATGTATTCTTACGCTCTTGCTTTTAGTCGTCACTGAACAGCGACGAATGAACGCGTGTGGTGAATGTATGCTAATTTTTTTAATGCACTGAAAAAAATTAATAGCAATGCACGAAAAATATTTTATGATTATAAATGCGTTTAGTATTCCCCAATGCCTACTTTGTAATAAAACATTTAAGAAAAATTATTTAAACGTATGCAAACGACATTTTAATTATTTTCATAACGACATTAATAAATTGAATGAAAAAGAAAAACTGTTTGATTAAAAAAAAACAAATTTTTGTTGAAAAATTTAAGGAATGGTTGATCAATTTGAAAACCAATAAATCAAGATCGACAAATAAACATTTAAAAAAATAATATATTAAGCTTAATAAGCTTGAATGGTTCCTATTAGGAACAAAGGGCCGCCCGCAGACCGTTTACTGATGGAAAATTTGTAAAACAAATTTTCGAAAAAGTTTCTGAAAAGCTTAATTACAATTTAAGTTTAATGAAATCCCTTCCCTTGTGCCGTTTCACCTTAGTCAGACGTGCTATGCAAATGGAAGTTTAGATTTTTGGAAGAATTTAGTTCCCGCCATATATCTTAAACCAAAAACAATTTCATTAAAAGTTTTATCTATTTCCCAGCAACCTACCTTTGTGAAAATTTTTTTTCAGATTTAAAATTAATTTGTTCTAAATAACTTAACACATTGAGTTCTGTAAATTTAAAAAATGTTTTACTAATACGCAATTGTCACGAAAACATAAATTTTGAAAAATTTTTAATACAAGATCTATAAAAAATCTTTAAAAGAAATATTAAAAAATGCATTTATTTAATATAAAATTTGAAATGTTTTAAAAATTCGAGTCCGGTCGTTCATTTATTCATTCGAATGTATTTTTTCCTTCCAAGAATTTATTTTTTTTAACATATTAAAGATATTTTTTTAATATGTAAATACAATGAAATCATTAATATTGATTGATAAAATTTACATTTTTTTTTTGTTTTTTATACAATGAAAAAAGCCTAATGTATATACTTATGTATTTATTTTTTTCCTTTCAAAAATTTATTTTTTTTTAATTTTCATTTCTTTAAAACAATTTTACACAAAACATTAACAGTTTCATATTTTCAATAAAAAATAAATTCATACAGATACTAACACTTCTATTAACCCATTGAACATTTTTTACAGTGCAATTCTCATATTTTCACCAACACAACTAAATTTTTATTTTTGAACACCACTGCCATAAACATACATAGTTGCTGTGTTCCTGTGAATCTTAATTCTTGTATTTACACGGCACCCTATGTTCACGACAGAGAATGACAAAATTATCATTTTAAGTACTCTTAAAGCAGCGCTGGGCACATTTCCCATTCTCCACCACGCGTGGTGCACATCATAATGCTGCTTGCGCGACGTCGACACATGTATACTATAAACTTCTTCGTGTGGCTTTCGATCGTCAACTTTCGGCTGTGTTTTGTTCTCATTTTTAAAAATCAAACCAAATTAGTTGCTCATCAGCATTTGAACAAGTAAGATCGCGCTGCGCAACTTTAAAAAAATACACATAAAAATGTTTAATGAAAAATGGGAAAATGATTTCTTTTTTTTAGAAAACAACGATGGCGATGTATAATTTGTTATCGCATTATAAGTCGCAATGACTTATTTTGTTTGAAAAGACATTTCTTAGGTAACCATAGCAATTTTAATAATTTAATGGGGGTGATCGAACATTAAAAGTTTTGGAGTTGAAAGCACTTTTTTTAAAAATTCATGGTAGATGAAAATAATATTCTTCATCATAAAATAAACAAAAAATCTATGGTTGATAAAAGTAATGGTCCTCTTGATCAATTGCCTTTAAAAAGGCATCGTATGCCGTAGCTTTGGCTTTAGCAAAGCAATGCCGCCCATTTGATGATGGAATTTTTTTCAGAACCTTACATTAGATGTTCTAAATTGTTTTGGTGAAAAATGCCAAGCTATGGTACTTTGTAAAAATATTCCAATATCTCGCCGTACAGTCACTGTAGGACAGAAGATATAAGTCAATTTATCCATTCTGCAGCTAAATATGGACTAAAAAATTGTAAATATTTTTCGATTTCGCTGGACGAGAGCACAGATATTAATAATATTTGCCAGCTTATTAGTTGCATTAAAATGGTAGATATAAATTTAATATGGTTTGAAGAAGTTTTAGATTTAGTTTCTCTTCATGGTTATGTTACGGTTCAAGTTTTGTATGACGCAACAGACTCGAAGGTTTTTTCAATTGTGGACAAAAGAAAACTAAGTTTAATATGCACGGATGGAGCTAAAGTAATGAGAGGGAAAACAAGGGCCTTTTGGGGTTTTTGCACAAAAACCAAATCTATTGCCCAGCTTTACATTGTGTAATACATCAGCAAGCCCTTTTCTCTAAAGAATTAAGTTTGACTAGCACAATGAACATTGCTGTTAAAATTATATACAAAATAAGAGGAGGACACAATTCACTGACTCATAGAAAATTTAAAGATTTTCTAGAAAATCTACATTCAGAGTATGGTGATCTTTTATTGTATACAGAAGTTCGGTGGCTTAGTCGAGGCAAATGCTTAGAACGACTTTTTAATTTAAGAAAAGAAACTGTCATATTAGCAAAAAACAATAGCAAAACAGGACACCGAAGAACTTAGTCGTGCACTGGAGGACCTCGACTTCCTATTAGTCTTGGCGTTTTTGTGCGATATCACCGAAATAATTAACGAACTTAACTTAACTCTTCAAGGCAAAAATATAAAAATTTTTCAATTAGCAACCATAATACACCATTTTTATAGAAAATTGATTTTATTAACCCACCAACTGCAAAGTAATAACTTTGTCAACCTAAAAAAAACGTCGCCAATCTTTTCAGAATTGAATATTAAGAGTTTTTTTTTTTAAATACAAAACTATGCCGAAATCGTCGAGTCTCTAAAGAAGAATTATGAACGTAGGTTTCAAGATTTAAAATGTATTGAAAAGCTTGTAGAATTACATGATTATCCCCTTATTTGTAAAATAGAGGAACAGGATGTCATGCTACAAGAAGAGCTTAAAAATTACGGGCTGATTTTGAAATTCCTCTGGAAACTGGAGAAAAGTTTTGGACGCACATCGATGATAACAAATATCCAAACTTAAAAATTGAAATGTACAAGCTGTACTCAATGTTTGGCACGACATTATTTTGAGTAAGGTACGTAACAGTATATCCGACAAGCACATAGCCGATCTATTGCGCATTAGGAGTACAGAGGAGAAATCAGTTTGGATGAGTTAGTTGAACGTTAACTTTTTATACCCTATACCACTATGTGGTTTGGGTATAATAACTTTGTGCTGCTGTTTGTAACTACCAAAAATATTTGACCGAGACCCATCTTTTATTATACCGAACGACTCAGAATCACTTTTTGAGTCGATTTAGCAATGGCCGTCTGTGTGTCCATGTAAACCTTGTAATCAAACTACAGGTCGCAAATATGAATTTATTTTGATGAAATTTGGTATATGGGCCTCTATCAGTCATAGGATGAACGCTGTTGAAATTGGTGAGAAGCGGTCCATGTTCAGACCTAGCCTAAATTGCCATAAGATCCAAATTATCATATAGTTCTCAGTCAAATTGGGTTTGTATGTGTTTATTATATCCAGTAATCAGTAATCCAAAAATAATCCCTATAGAGCTGCTTCCCGATCGTCACTTAAATCTATCAAAAAACAAAAATATTGCACAGATTTTTCTCAAATTTGGTTAGTATATAATTTTTCATAATATAATGGTCACGATCGGTTCTTTTTTCAACCCAGTCCCCATATAAATATATAGCATCCGATATGAACTTTTTCATATCTGCAGCTAAAAAAATGCCACTCAAATTTGGTTTATGCTTATTTTCTATATCCAGTTAGACCGAAGAGATTGGGTCTCTAAACCATGGTATAGGGTATCGTATAGTCGGGGTAGACCGACTATAATTTTCTTACTTGTTTTTATACCCTATACCACTATGTGGTTTGGGTATAATGACTTTGTGCTGCTGTTTGTAACAACCAAAAATATTTGACCTAGACCCATTTTAACTATACCGATCGAATCAGAATCACTATCTGATTCGATTTATACCGAATCAGAATCACTATCTGATTCGATTTATACCGAATCAGAATCACTATCTGATTCGATTTAACGATGTCCGTCCGTCCGTCGGTCCGTCCGTCTGTGTGTTCCATGTAAAGCTTGTAATCAAACTGCAGGTCGCAAATATGAATATACTTTGACGAAATTTGGCATTTGATCTTTTATCCGACGCTATTGAAATTGGCGAGAATCGGTCCATGTTCAGACCTAGCCCCCATACAAATGACCCCAATGAAATCAACATATATTGCCATAAGATCCAAATTATCATACAAATCTTAGTCAAATTGGGTTTGTATGTAAATATTACATCCATTAATCAGTAGTCCAAAAATGATCCCTATTGGATAACTCTTAGTCGTAGGCCCCATATAGAGCTGCTTCCCGATCTTCACTTAAATCTATCAAAAAACAAAAATATTGCATTGATTCTTCTCAAATTTTGTTTGTATATATTTTTGCAAAATACAAGAGACTTTACCAAACATAGTCAGGATCGTTCCATTTTTGGGCCTAGTCCCCATATAGATATAGCATCCGATATGAACTTTTTCATATCTGCAGCCAAAAAAATTAATAAAAATCCCACTCAAATTTGGTTTATGCTTATTTTCTATTTCCAGTTAGTTGGGCCTATGAGATAGGGTCTCTAAACGCATGGTATAGGGTATCATATTTTCTTACTTGTTTATAATTATAATTTTTAATTTTTATTATTTTTTTTTTGTTATTTTTTTTAACATATTTTTTAAAATTTTTTTTATTTTTTTTTTTTTTTTATTTATTATTATTATTACAACAATTGAAATTAAAATATAATACTAAAAAAAAATTATTTTATTTTCGTTAATCGAACAATTTTTGGAGTGTACAACAGGAGAGTGTCAAGTTGAACTTCGCTTTTTTCTGCTTCGCACACAAGCGCAATATGTGATAATATGTGTGTGCCCAGCACTGTCTTAAAGTATTAGTGGTCAAACATGTGTGAGTGTCTGACGTTAAAAAAAGATACCCATACACAACATATTCAAACCAACTGCAACTTAAATAACTACGTGTGTTGGCAATTGTGTTTATTTACGACGACGCGTCGCGACGGTTGTTTTACAACCGAACACTCATACAATGTTGTATCCCAGTACAACTGGATGTAAGTAAAATTTGTGTATGTTACTTGCCATACCCATACTTATAAGGTACATTACAGTATTATATGTATACTTAGAGTATATTTATACTTCAGTATACTTAGAGTATAATTTTTCAGATTAAAAATCTATATAATTCAAATACTTGATTGAATTTTTTGAAATATTCAAATAAAAATTCTTAAAAAGACGTTGCTTGAAAATAGAAGACATCTTAGCACAGTTAATGATTTAAAAGTGATTAACGAGCGAATAAAAAAGGTTGATAAAATTTATAGAATTAAAAAATGACATCAATCAATAATTTGCAAACAATTATTTGTATTTTATTATTAAAATTTTTATTTTAGGTAAATATTCAGATATTTTACTTCACTTTTTTCAAATGTCAGAAACTATCAAATTTATTTCAGAAATTATTAAATGTATTTCAGAAAGTACCAAATATATTTCAGAAATAATCAAATTTATTTTAGAAAGCATCAAATGTATTACAGAAATTATCAAATACATTTCACAAATTTTAAAATGTATTTCAGAATATATCAATTGAATTTCAGAAAATATCAATTGAGTTTCAAAATCAAAAAGCAGTTTACCCTACAATAATGAAAATTTGGTTTTGTTTCTATTCGTGATTAGCAGTCACAGAAAATGTTTACTTGGATTTACTTTTTATGCACTGGAAAATAAACTTAGGCAATTATTCAAACATTTTACTACACGTTTTTCAATTGTATTTTAGAAACTATCAAATTTATTTCAGAAGTTTTCAAATGTATTTTAGAAAGTACCAAATGTATTATAGGCACACTTACAGTATATTTATAATTAAGTATAAAAAGTACTAATTATAAAAAGTAAAACATCTTAACACCCTCAATGATTTAAAAATTATTAACGACGTGAATAAAAAACAAGTAAGAGTGTTAAATTCGGCTGTGCCGAATCTTTGATACCCTCCACCTCGGTTTGAGTCTTGATAATAAATGTAAATGAAAAAGTAAACAATTTGTTAAACTTAATACCAAATTATTTCAGCAAATTCTTTTGGTTGGTTTTCTTCTTTTCTATTATTTCGGATATATTTCGGTGTTTCCTTTTTGGTCATCGTGGTTGCTGATCGGCATGCATTTTGGTTATATACCTATATGCATGCGTTTCCGGTTATATGACATAACTTCTCGTTTAATTTAGTTTTTGCTAATTAAATAGCTCGCCCTAACCTCCATTGCAAAGGTAATGGTTGTGTAGAGTGGCTATATGCATTAAATCGTGCTAATTCGAGATGGCTGTATAGTTTCTTTTAACTGGCCAAATATTTCTTCATTGTGGCCATATAGGTCGGATGGAGTAACAAAATAATAACCAAAAAAAAAAGCTCTCTCAACTTTTTTTTAAAATATTGCCATATTTTGAAAACATAGAGAATAAATTTATAATAATAAATAATCAAATTTGGGATGAAAAACGCAAAAAACGAAAAGTCCCAAACATTTTAAATAAAATAATTTAATGTTATCTTTATTTTCTGAAAAACTTCAAATTTTCATCCAAAAAAAATTGTGAAAATTTATATATAAAAAATAACATTCTCATAAAATTACGTTTACTTATGTAACAATTTTTATGTTAGCAATTCTTAAATATCATTTGAGGTTTTCTTAAATTCATTGAATTTAAATTAATATCGACAAATCTGTTTTTCTATTTATTTAAATTGTAAAGGAGTGGCATCTCTGTCAAAATAAGCGAAAAACACAAAGAATAGAAAAAAACAAATTACTTCGTGTTTGACAGGATGATTTTATGTTTATGTTTAATATCTTTATTTTTTTTACTAATATTTCTGTTTATTTATTTGAAAATGAAATAATGAATTGAATATGCTACTTAATTTTTTTATTTATATAAAAAAGTTTTTTAATTAAAGCAAAATATTTTCACTATTTCATGATTTTTATTTATGTATGACGACATTTCAACCTAAAAATTTAAGTTTTTATCGATTGGATAAACAACACAAAAATGGTTGTCGTTTAGATAACAACAACAGCTGACTTTAACAATAGCGAATATCGTTTCAAAATTTTACTGATAATTTTGCAATTTTCTTTTTTTTTACAATTCGACTATCGTTAAAAGAAGTTACTGAATCGCGGTACTGAAAAGTTATTAATATCTCCTGAATGGCAATATTTTTTTTAAATGTAATCATTTTTAATTGTAAAGATATTTCTAAATTTAAAATTATTATTTACGACGTTTTGATATGATTTTCTGAAACTCAATTAATATTTTCTAATTTATAATTGGAAATTATATTTTCAGTTTTTATTATAATTGATATTTTCTTAAATTTGAATGGAAAATTTAAAAAGTGAAATTTTGTATTTATGTGAATAATAATGCTTTATTAATTATAAACAATTTTTAAAAATTAGATGTAATCGCAATCAGATATTTTATAGGTAAAGCAGAATAATAATTCTATATAACTGTGTAGAACTGTTTTGTAAGCAAAAAACTCATTGACGAACTCGGTAACTCTATTTTGTAAAGACAACAAAAAGTTAACCCCCCAATCTCACATCACACTGAAATTGTAAAATCGTTGTGTACGTATTATCAACGAAAAATTGTTCGAATTAGTCGAATCCATCGCCATTAAATTTTATGCTCAAACATCTGACTGCAATCTCATTTTTAAAATGTTGTCGAAGTGTAAACTTGAAAAAATTTGTATACTTCTCTCTCTTATTTTATTTTAAGTAGAGTTACCAAGTTTATTATACAGGCACATGTTTGAGGGAAAATGTTTACATTTATTATTATTAGTATTATTTTAATAATAGTTAATAATATTTATGCTCTATAATTAACAAACTTTCGTTTTTGTATGCGCATTTCAAAAAATAAATCATTATAATAGATTTAACAAGTTAAAACTTTAATTACAATTTTACAGAATCCAGTAAATTTGCATTAAATTTATAACAGGGTAACATTAATCATCGTTAGTGTCTGCCACTATTCGCATGAAAAATTTGGTGCCATTAGTGTGACCACTTCGGAAAATGTGTGTGTATTAGTAAAAAAAATGTGAGTGTATTGAGTTTTTCGAACTTGCAGTGTGATGTGAGATTGGTGGGTAATATGCCAAACTTATGTTCATATTTGTAAAAGAATAATGAAAAAACGTATGAAATAAAAGACCAACCCGTGTATACTCTTAACATTGTTCTGTATGATATCTAGTTGAAAATATTAACATTCATGTTAAAGTAGAAATAACTATTGCAAAGCTAATTAGAACAAACAAAAATTATGGCGGCATCTACTGTGGCATAGTCACGCTGAGCAAAATGAAGTGACACTCTGTTATACAAAAGAAATGTATTTTCCCCACAACAAAATACTGCAGAATTTTATGTAAATAAAATAACCGATTTATTTCTAACATGCAGTTACTATGAATATACATACATACATATATATAATATATGTACATTATTTGTATTATTTAATATGTGTATGTATGTATATTTAAATATTACACACAAAAAATACAACATCAAACGTTATTTTTGTGTTTTTCTCTTTAAATAAATTAATACATAAATTTTTTTGCTAAATTTACATTTGGGCAATTCACAACAGGTGTTGTATATTGTATGTTGTATTGAAATACACAATACAATCATTTGTTGTGAACACTCAGTTGTATTTTCATATTGTAAAACGCTTTCTTTAGTAATTTTCGATCCAACGAGGAAAGATCGCTTCGTCGCTTCTGCTATTTTGTATAAGAGAAAACACTTGTCAGTGTTTGCTTTTTGGTCGTGAGATATACCCTGGAGTTTTAGTTACGTACCTCTTGCATTTTAATTTATAATGAAAAAAAAAAAATGTTAAATGTTTTGGTTGGTACTGAAAGAGAAAATACATACTAAAAATATAAACATTAATTTTTATATAAATAAACTTATCGATGTATTTGCGTTATTTGCATTATTTGCCATATTTTATTTTATAATTATTTATGCTGATAATATTCTATGTATTTGTTTTTTCTTTTTCATAAAAACTGGCATTCACTTGGAACTGATATGTTATGATACAATATACAAAATTAACTAAACATAGCAAATGAAGTTGGATCGTGTATCAGATTTTTCAGTGAAAATTACCAACAACAATTTTACACTATTGTAAAGTGATACACGATACAAGAGATACAACGATACATTACCCATTGTGAATTGCCCAATTTTTTTTTTATTAACAACTAGGTATTTTAGCATTATTTGCTTTAGATGTTGGTGAATTTTTACTCCCTTTATATTAACTCGTAGTGTCTGCTTGTCGAAAAAATTTTGGATCGATTTTAACCACTTTCCCGTGACCCAATCGATCTGAAATTTTGCAGGCAGGCTTGTGGCAATGACAGAAATGATGCCAAAACAATGGAAACTTTTAAATTTTTCTACCAGAGTTGATAAAAAAAATGTACAAAGGGTTTGTTTTTCTTATATTATTACCATAACGACCACAAAAACAACAAGTCCAGCTATGAAAACAATGCAACATTTAGAATAACAAGAACAATATAGAAATATCATGTTTTTCATTTTTTTTTTATTTTTCAGAGATTTCCCTGGACCTGTTCCACCGATTTTAATGATTTTTGAAGTAGAAATCTTTCCATGAATTTGGTGAATCATTCTCACTAAAAATGATCACTGTAGCTGCACTATTGAGGGCGTGATCGTGACAAGAACAACATAGAAAATTATTTTTTTTTCAAGACTTTTTAGTTCTTCATTCAAATCTCGGGCCCTAATCGACCGATTTGGACGATTTTAAATAGCAAACTTCTCAGGATGTTAGTGAATCATTTCTATGTCAACGAGTACCCTAGCTGCCGGATTGATGCCGTCATCGTGATTTCCACAGACGGACAGACGGACATCGCTATATCAACTCCGGTTGTTATAAGGATCACAAATATATAAATTTTATGGGGTCCAAATTTTTTTTTCTAATTATACCCTCTGCACACTGGAGTGGAGGGTATAACAACTCTACAACAGCAACAATGACAGTCATATGTTTTTCAAATAGGAAAAAACTGTTTATGTGTTAGTTTCGGTCATTCCCCAGTATGCATTGAAATATTATTTCTCCAATGTTGGAGAAAAGTTAAGTTCTTAAATTGATGTCAAATGTAATTCTCAACTTGGGTTGAACAATTTTTCTCCTTGTTTGCTTTCAACTTGACATCAAGTTGAGATTTAACATTTTTTTCAATCTTTGAGAAACATTTTTACTCTCAATTGGATATCCAACACTTTTCTCCACTTGAGATCAAACATTTTTTCAACTTGAATACGATTTGTGTTAAGTCTGCGATATTATTTAAATATGTCATAAATAATAAATTAAATTAAAAAATGCCAAAAAAGTACAAATAAATCATTGATATATTTTTAATTATTTTTGCTTTTTGTCGAATTTTTCAAAAAATGTACAACTAATTAATTCATTTATTTTTAATTCTAGATTTTAAAAAATGTACATAATATGTACATTTAATGTTAAATATGTACATAGTAATGTTAAATATATAATGAAATTAAATTGAAACATTAAAAAAAGTACATTGTTTTCATTTCTAAAATTAGTATAATATTTTTTAATATGGCAATTCCGTACCTTCCATTTGATACCGATTGGAAATATTTCTTTGCTATCAAGTTGAGAATCACAAATTTCTCAATTTGATAACTATGAAAATCGCCATATAAAAAATGTGCCTTTTAAGTTGAGAAGACTATATTCGAACTATTGAGGGCATTTAAGAATTAACGTTGGAGATTTGAGAAATGTATTTGATCTCAAATGCACCTCAAGTTGATAGGAAACAAAAATGTTTATTGGGACATTTATTGTAGGGTCGTTTGCACACACACAAAAAATAGAAAATAAATTGTCAATAAGCAAAGCAAGTGGCTTCGAAATTCGATGATGCCAGTTAATCATTTTTTGTTCACGCGGAATTTATAATTGGAGGAATTTTTTTCTCGAGAAATGTATTTTCCGTGAGAAAGAAATTCCTTGAGAATATTCATAATTGGGATGAATAACTTTTAATTGGAACTTTTTAGTCGGAATAAATCATAATTCTAGTTAGATATTGGTTAATATTTAATTAGAAAAAATATTGTGGTGGCATCTACGCAATTATTGAGGCAGTCACGGAAAAATTAAATGCAAGTCTGTTTTTTTTAAATATAACAAAAATGGATTTTCCCTTTAACAAAATATGGCAGAATTCTTTATAAATGAAATGGAAAATCAATTTTGTGCTAATTCTTAACAAAATTAATAAAATATATATATGTATTATTATATTTATTAATATTTGTAATTTTATTTGACACAATTTCACACACAGTTTTACAGATCAACTGTTTTAATTAGAAAAAATATTGTGGTGGCATCTACGCAATTATTGAGGCAGTCACGGAAAAATTAAATGCAAGTCTGTTTTTTTTAATATAACAAAAATGGATTTTCCCTTTAACAATATATGGCAGAATTCTTTATAAATGAAATGCAAAATGGAAAATCAATTTTGTGCTAATTCTTAACAAAATTAATAATATATATATATATATGTATTATTATATTTATTATTAATATTTGTAATTTTATTTGACACAATTTCAGACACAGTTTTACAGATCAACTGTTTTCAACTGATTTAGAAGTTTTCTGTTTTTGAAACAGTAGTGCCAATTTGTAACATTTTGTGATGTAATGAAAATCGCAGAATAATAAGTTAATACACAATAAAAAATATTAAATTTTTAAGTTTTATATACATATTGCAATAAAAAAAACTTTGGTACATTTACATTGAAGATGGTCAGATATGAATGAGAAAAAATATATAGACATTTTAGAAAAGCACATTTAATGTTAAACTTTATGCACAAAATATATGGGTTTTTGTTGTTTCGAATTTAACTGTGGCTCTAAGTGAAAAGTTTTAGACCGATCGTATATTACATCTTGAGGATCCTCACCTAATATTTTCAAATATTTTAAATTCTTTTTAACTCATTTAACCTCATTACGAAAATAGTAAAACAGTAAATATGGAAAATCCACGCACCTCAAAAAATTGTTTTCTATGAAATAAATTAAAGACATTTCATATTATACAATTTTCTTTCAAAAATGTATCAATTATTGCAAATTTGAAATTTGACATATAGTATTTGTACATATATTTGTATAGATTTCGCAGTATGAAAAGAACTATTATTTCTTTATTTAGAATATATGTAAGTATTGCTCGCAAAAAAATGCAACATCATGAATGAAACACATAGACGACTGCTGGCAGCAGCATTTGTAGTCGCATAGTCAGCTACTTGATTTTTCTGAATACGACAGCAACATATAATACAAATGAATTTTTATTTAAATATACAATTACTTTTACTTATTTAAAATGCATTAGTACAACGTAAAAATAAATAAATTAGTTTAACGCCTTTTGATTATTAATGGAATTATAGCCTTTCATTTTGCGATTTTTTTTTTAAACAAAATAAAATATTTCATAGCACTAACTTCTTTTACATATTTTGTTATATTGTCAACACTATTTTTGTTTTGTAGCCAACAAAACACACTTGCAGTTTTTTTTTCTATTTGAAGAAGATATGACTGCCATTGTTGATGTTGTAGAGTTGTTTTTTTTTTTTGATTTTGTTTCGTTAACTCTTTTGTATTAAAGCACCTCCAATATATATATCCATTTTAGTTTGCAAATTCAGTATATTTATAATTTATTACTTACAGCAAAAAATAATAGAAACAATTTTATCAGTCATGCTTACGAAACTATATAAATAGACTTGAAGTTGGGCAAAAGCAGTAGCCTGTGTAAAGAACAAGTTAGCGACATGTAACTGTTACGTAACGTGTCAGCCTTTTTTTCACATGAAAAGTATTGGGACGTTCCGGTTACGTTCGGTAACTGTTTTAAATGATTTTCATGTAAAAAAAAACAACTGACTCGTTACGGTTACGGTTAGAAAACATTGACCTTTTATATGTATTATAATGCTATGAATGCATTTATCTTTATTTTATTTTATTTATATATTCTTTTTTTTTTGTATTGTATATTATTTTTTTTTATTATTATTACTATCTCATTTAATTATTTTTTTCTTTAAATAAATTAATACATAAAAATTTGTTTTTTAAATTATTGGTGAACTTTTACTCCCTTTATTTACTGCCTTTATATTAACTGGTAGTGTCTGCTTGTCGACAAAATTTTGGATCGATTTTTAGCCCCTTTCCCGTGAGCCAATCGATCTGAAATTTTGCATGCAGGCTCGTGGCAATGACAGAAATGATCTAACAAATTTTTTTAGTGATGCCAAAACAATGGAACATTTAGAATAACAACAGGAACAATATGGAAACATCATGTTTTTAATTTTTTTTTTAATTTTTCATAGATTTACCTGGACCTGTTCCACCGATTTTAATGATTTTTGAAGTAGAAATCTTCCCATGAATTTGGTGAATCATTCTCACTAAAAATTATCACCCTAGCTATTCTATTGAGGGCGTGATCGTGACAAGAACAACATAGAAAATTATATTTTTTCAAGACTTTTTTTAGTTCTTCATTCAAATCTCGGGCCCTAATTGACCAATTTGGACGATTTTAAATAGCAAACTTTTCAGGATGTTAGTGAATCATTTTTTATGCCAACGAGCACCCTAGCTGCCCGATTGATGCCGTCATCGTGATTTCCACAGACGGACAGACGGACATCGCTATATCAACTCCGGTTGTTATAAGGATCACAAATATATATATTTTATGGGGTCCAAATTTTTTTTTAATTATTACAAACGGAATGACAAACTTATATATACCCTCTGCACACTGGAGTGGAGGGTATAAAAGATATTATAAAATTTATATCATTAAAAATTTATACCATTAAATAATTTCCAAACAAAACTTGCCAAAGGAAATCTTTCAAAGGCTGATGCCGAAGTTTGAGCAAATTTACAAAATTTTGCCAAACCGAAAAAGACTGAGATGTTTGTTTTTAGATAATTTAGTTTATTAAAATTAATAACAATTCACTGATAAAAATGCTTAGCTATAAAAACAAACAACAAATTTATATTTCATTACCGAAAACTAGAGATTAATCGGTGGAACACTACACTTTACCAAATACTTTTTTTATACAATGAATTCAATAAAATAAGAATTTGGAATACTATTGTGTATTGTACACGCTAAAATATGAAATTTGTATGAAAGCTGCAATTATGTATTCAGACACAAACTCTTAAAAAAGAACTACTTAAAAAAGAATACATCTTAGCAACCTCAATGATTTAAAAATGATTAACGCCCCGATTAAAAAATTGATGCCATTAAAAATTGATACTATTAAATAATTTCCAAACCAATATTTGTATTCTATTATTAAAATTTTTATTCTAGGTAATTATTGAAATATTTTACTAGTGCCCGACCAAATGTAATTTTTTGTGGCCGATGCCCAAGTTTCGCCAAATTTACAAACTTGGCTAAGCCAAATTTCCTATTAAATTCATAAATGCATTTGTCTTATATTCTATTACTTGAATCTGTTTACTGTCATGTGGCCGTGAGTGTTTTATTAAATTTGGCGTTTGCTTCTTTGCATAGTATAGACCCATCCTCCTTTTCGATTTCAAGAAAACAAGTTCATATACACTCTTTCCTGTTTTTATCAATAACTTGTAGTATTTTCTTTAAAATTTCATCGCAATTCTTCATTTTAATAATTTGAAACACTATTGTGTATCGTACACTCCCAAATTTGAATGGCATATGAAAGCAGCAATTATCTAATTTACGATTGTATAATATGGGGTTTTCCCGTTTTTTCTAATGCCATGCCATACACATTTTTGTACAAGCAGCTAAATATAACACGCATGTCATTTAAATACTTAATATAATATAGCTACATTTCCATACCCAGCGTTCTTCATAGTCGAAAGTATATGAATGACATGCACCTAAGTATTTATATACACAATAATCTTTAATATTTATACAAGCATGTTCTTTATAGTGCGTTTACAAAATCTATACCGTTTACATCTAACTTTTTACACATTTTGTGAGAATTTGTTTCCACAACAATAAACAGCTGATTAAAATAAAACATATAAACTAGAAATACCAAACAATAGGAAAATGTAAACATGGAAAATTCTAAAAAGGAACAGATTTTATTATTATATTATGCATCAAGAATGCAAAAAGCGCAAGTTGAAATACAAATTTTGCGAAAAAAAACATCAACATTTGGTGAATGTATTGTTTGAACAACAAAAACAAATGCATTTTGCACCATTATTATATAGCAGATTGGAATGGGCACATATAAGTATAAAAATTACAACTTTTCAATTACTAAAGTTGAAAATAAGAATCCTACTTGCCAAAACTTATCTGATGCCTGTTTTACTGTATGGTTGTGAGCTATTCGCGAAATGTGATACAATTAGTAAAAGGAAATTGAACGTTGCACTTAACAACATAATCAGATATGTGTATGGACTTAATAGACGTTCTAGTGTATCTTTGTTTTCATCGCAGCTATATGGCGTTTCTTTAGATAATCTTTTAAATATAAGAGTTTTAGTTTTTTTACATAAAATAGTGTATACCCACAAACCAGATCATCTGTACGACAAACTTTATATTTCAGATATAAGCAGGGGAAAAAGAATTAGATCAATTATATATAAAAGTTTAATATCGGAGTGGCATTTCTACATATTCGCAGTATCTCTCTGGAATTCTTTACCCCATAGCTCTCAACTTTTAAGTAACGCACGAAAATTTAAAGAAAATATTTTTAAACTGTTTTCAGCATAACAATTTAAAACATTAAATATTATTTGATATTATAATACATTTGATTAAATTAAATTTCAAATATTTCAACTTTATTCTTTAATTTTAATCGTATTGTTCTTTGCATTTTATATAAAGAAAATTTGTAATTAGTTATTAATTTATTAACGATTTTATAATGTTGTGTATGGAGCAGTTCCAATAAATAAATAAATAAATAAATAAATAAATAAATAAATATTTGTTTATTATAGATTCGTCAATTTTGTTAATAATTAATATTATATTTCCTTTTTATTCAACTTGTTTGCTTGTGTTTTTGTTTTTAAATATCATTTTTTCAGTCACTTGGTTGTAATTTTCTACTACAGTATTAAAAAAACACAGTAGTATCATTTGGTAGTGGCTAGATTTTGTTTTGTATGGGAAATCTAGTTAAAATGAGCTAGATTGTGTTCGAAATCTCGTATATACTAGATTTTGCTTAGATTTAATCGCACTATAAGTCGAAACAATGTTGATTTCTTTTTCCAGCACTTGAACTGGAAAAAGACATTGTTGATAGTTGCAATTAGACACTCGTATTTTGTTTTGTGTTAATCACTAACCAGACATTTATTTTATGTTCAGTTTATATACAGCATAAATGCAGGCTTGCAATAAAACAAAATGTAATAATTAATGTATAAATATTAACAAAGAACTATGTATGACTAAAACATAACAATATTTCAGTCGTTGACTTTTATTCTAGATTTTATGCAAACAAACAGTATTTAAGTTATTGAACTTAATTAATGTATAAATACAAACAAAGACTATTGATTCAGCATGACAATATTTAAGTCGTTCACTTTTATTCTAGATATTTATGCAAACAAGCAATATTTAAGTTGTTGAACTTATTCAAAATGTTTGTATTGTTTATACACAGCACTGTTCAATGATTCACCGTCTGCTTTATATTGTTCACAGTACATTGCACTGTTACACAAAATTATTGTTTCCAAATATACACCACATTTTACATACATTGCACAATATTTTGTCACATTTATTGTTGCCGAATATAATAATGCTTAAGGCCAGTTTACACTATCACACTTTGTAATACGACCTGTAAAAAAGTCGAGTATTATGAAAAAATCGTATCATGTAAAGTTTATTTTATGAAATTGAAGTCTGTAGGATTTTTTTTTCGAAGTCCGATAGTTTTAGAAATATTTCTAAAAACTTGCCATTTTCATCGGACCAGAGTTGTTTTTTTTTTTTTTTTTGGTAATATTAAAAAAAGGTAAACAAAAACAAAGAAATAAATTATAAATTTCAAAATAAATTTGCTTGTTATTCTAAACAGCTGTTTTCATAAGACTTGAGTTTGATGATGTAAATGGCCTAAGTATGCAGAAATAATGTCGGTACGACTTTATGACAGTCCGATGAATTTCATCGGATTTTTATTTCGAAAAATCAGAAGACTGAGTGGTTCGTGTAAATTGGCCTTTAGTCAAGCCAAGAATACAAGTCAGTCAATAATAAATTGACTGACCGCTAGTAGATAAAATTACCACTAAGCATTGTTACATTTGGTAAATAAAATGACGACACTACCTATACTATATATACATATTTGTCACAATTATTATTACCAAACATAATACTGTTTAAATCGGCATAAATGCAATGGGTTGACTGACCAACAAGTTGACAAGCTGAAATTAATATTAAGCATTGTTATGTTTTGTTACCAACACGAACAAACACACACTTATTGTATCATTACTAATGATCATTACTTTGGGTATAAAACACTATCAAAATAAATAAGTTCTTTAGTAATACAGCATAACTTATTGTTTTTATTACTATCATCACCTTTCAAGTTGAAGTGCTTGAAGTGATCAAAGGAATAAAGATAAATGTCAGTACGATTCATGTATTCGGACTGATCAACATTAACTTAATTCCTTCATCAACACAAACATATATTATCATAACATTGGTAATATATGTATGTATATGTATAGTAACATTTTTCATGTTGCTGAATCACAACTATGATTAACCCATTTAGGTCTGAACACAGTATTTTAGTTGTCAAAAGCATGGGTATAAACAATAACGAAAAACTTGGGTAAATACTTAAGTTACTTTTTTTTAGTACTTATTGTCATTCTCTGGTTTACGAGTACAATACACCCTCCCGTTCAGAAAAATCATACAATTTTATGTTTAAATTTGGATGATTTTTATTAATAAACGGTGCATAAGTAAAAATATATAATAGGGTGGCCCTTCGTTATATGGAGGGAAAAAAAAGTGTTCAAACTGTCGGTCTCACCACCTAGAAATATGCGAATAGCAAAAAAACTGAGAAATACAAAGTTTTGGGCCAATCAAAAACGTTTAGTCGTGGCGCAAAGCCACGAAAATTTCGTTCTATAATTTAATTTTTCCGACAAGCTGTTACATAATTCGGGATCAAAAGGCTATAAAACTTCAAAATCGTATGAAGCCTCGCCAAGAAATAGCAAATGCCCCAGACCACTTTTGTGCCAAAAAAAACTAGATCATGAAATTTGATGGCATTTTTTTCAACTTTGAGAAATTGATTAAACCCATCATTCTTTTTTGGTCTCTATACTTACAAGTACTCAGATATGAAGTATTGTTTTATTACCACGTTGTTAACCTATTGCGCATTGAGACCGAAAATTGGAAATTTTTTTGATAAAATTTTTAAAACTCCTTTTTCAAGTTTGAAAAAATTTTCTTAAACAAAATTTAAAAAAATGAATATATTACTTTAAGGTTTTATTAAGTATATGTTGCAGGTTAACTGCGTGAGTTTTTAAGTAAATCCCTCTACCAGAATTTTTTTGACAAGGATTTTATTTTTGCGGATTTCGAGAAAACTTGGATTTTTGTGAAATATTCTGTAAATGTACTCTTTCTAAATACTTTGTATCAAAAATTCATCACTTTTCTACTTTTAAATGTTATATTTTATTTTAATAGCCTAGGGTTTCGGAAAAATAATATGACTCCATTAACCCTTTTGGAATTGGGGTCACATATGACCCCAAACTAATAAAAGACAATTTATGCAAAAAAATTCAAATATTTTGTAAGTGCTGTCCAATTTTTAGATGCGACGCTTAAAATATAATAACCAAATGTGTAGAATTTTCGTTCCAAAAATTTTGGGATAATTCCGGGAACGTTAACCCATTATTTGCCAAGGCCTGATTTGGATTTTAAGATATTTTAAAATAAAAATGACCTAAAACGAGTTTTTCTATTAAACTCGTTGATACCACTATTTAGAATTTAAGAAAAATAATTCGGTTAATTTTTATTTATTTAACCCTTCAGTGCTCCTGAGATCAAAATTATCCATTGCGATATATCTCTGGTGCAATTATCTGCTTATTGCTCGCGAATATAAATTAAAACAACTTAGGTCATATGTCTCAAAAATAGGACGTTTTTTGAAATTCACTTTGATTTAGTTTTGTAATTTATTCCATTAAGAGTAGTATTAATTTAGTATTAACTTTTATATATATTATTATATTTGAAATTTACTTTTATTTCATAAACTATTTAAAACTGGGAAATAAAATGTTAGAAGTTTGAAAAGATGTAGGTGACATTGAAGATAATATAAAGCGACCGATTATTAAAAATCAAAAATGTCAACCATTATAAGTAATGGCATCTTCACCAATTGACCTGATTTTTTTTTTTTTTGCGTTTTTTATCAATATCCACCAAATTGGTGAGTGAGACCGATAGATATTCAACTATTACTATTCTATTTTATAACTATTCAATTTTATAACAAAATTGGTTAAAAGTTGTTTTAATATATATTCGCAAGCAATAAGCAGACAATTGCACCAGAGATATATCACAATGGATAATTTTGATCTCAAGAGCACTGAAGGGTTAAATAAAAAAAAAATTAACCGAATTATTTTTCTTAAATTCTACATAGTGGTTTCATCGACTGTAATAGAAAAACTCGTTTTCGGTAATTTTAAATTAAAAATATCTTAAAATCTAAACCTGGCCTTGGCAAATAATGGGTTAACGTTCTCGGAATTATCCCAAAAATTTTGGAACGAAACTTCTACACATTTGGTTATTATATTTTAAGCGTCGCATCTAAAAATTGGACAGCACTTACATAATATTTGAATTTTTTGCATAAATTGTCTTTTATTAGTTTGGGGTCATATGTGACCCAATTCCAAAATGGTTAATGGAGTCATATTATTTTTTTCCGAAACCCTAGGCTATTAAGATAAAATATAACATTTAAAAGTAGAAAAGTGATGAATTTTTGATACAAAGTATTTAGAAAGAGTAGATTTACAGAATATTTCACAAAAATCCAAGTTTTCTCGAAATCCGCAAAAATAAAATCCTTGTCAAAAAAATTCTGATAGAGGGATTTACTTAAAAATTCACACAGTTAACCTGCAACATGTACTTAATAAAACCTTAAAGTAATATATCAATTTTTTTAAATTTTGTTTAAGAAAATTTTTTCAAACTTGAAAAAGGAGTTTTAAAAATTTTATCAAAAAAATTTCCAATTTTCGGTCTCAATGCGCAATAGGTTAACAACGTGGTAATAAAACAATACTTCATATCTGAGTACTTGTAAGTATAGAGACCAAAAAAGAATGATGGGTTTAATCAATTTCTCAAAGTTGAAAAAAATGCCATCAAATTTCATGACCTAGTTTTTTTTGGCACAAAAGTGGTCTGGGGCATTTGCTATTTCTTGGCGAGGCTTCATACGATTTTGAAGTTTTATAGCCTTTTGAAAGGATAATTTCATACTGATCCTGAATTATGTAACAGCTTGTCGGAAAAATTAAATTATAGAACGAAATTTTCGTAAAATCTGAAAAAAAAATCATATTTTCCCCATATAAACACACTTGAAATTTTCAATCGCTTTGCGCCACGACTAAACGTTTTTTTGATTGGCCCAAAACTTTGTATTTCTCATTTTTTTTTTGCTATTCGCATATTTCTAGGAGGTGAGACCGACAGTTTGAACATTTTTTTTATTAAGGGGCACCCTAATATATAATATAAAATTGTAATATGTTTCAAGTGGTTAATGGTTAAATATTAATATCTTAAATCTATTATTTGTTTACAATGAAATGTTTATAATTGAAATGTTTCTTTGTCATTTTTATTGTACTTGTTTAATAAGGAAAGAAGGACACCATTTGGTTTGCTAGTTTACACTGAACTTTTATTTACAATTTTCCCTAGCTTATATACCTAATTCTTAGATCTAACAAAAACACTTATTTCTCATATGGGAAAATCTAGGTATTCTATTAATACGCACATCAACGACGCCTTAATGTATTCGATGCGTGTGTTCATTGTCTAAATCTATTTAGTATCTATACATTAAAACGTGAAGGAAAAATTTTTATTCCCTTTTTAAGCAAAATGCGGGTACGGATGAGTGTAAAATATGGCATAGTTATAGTTCCTATGGAGGATAAGCGAAGAATGATAAAATTTATGTACATATAATATATTTTAAAAATATATTATATTAACTAAAATAAAATATTCATAATAATTCGGTACGCCCTGTTAATACGAATGATTTAAATTGTATACCACACGCATTGTGTTGAATTGTGAATAGCTAAAATTGATTAGCATATCTTTAGGCTCTTTAACTATTCATAAATTGTTTATATATATAGATTAAAAAGACATTGAAAGAAATAATTTTATGAAAAAATAATATTTTCTAGAATTTGCACTCGAATTACGAGTTCTGGGCTATACTAGTACTAATAAAATAATAGTTTTATTTTTTGTTCTTTTTTAAATTCTTAACTTAAAATACATCAAATATTGTTTGTTCAAGTCTGAACAGTGTTTCTTAAATAAATTCTTATGTACTCTTTTTTTTGTTATTTATTCTTATTTTTATATTTATTCTATTAATATCTATGATTTCATATGGACCACTATATGTGCTTAATTTTTCTATCAATTTCCTACTCAAATTAACACAAAATCAAATGAATTTAGATCTGTAGTATTTTCGTACTTGAGCGATCCTTGCACTCTCTTTAGTTTTACCTTCTCAATCATTTTTCTAGCATTCTCTAATGAATACTTTAATCTAGCTTTCAGTTCACTTGCATAATTGTCAAAGTCTTATATTTTCTCATTACATTGTTTCATGCAGTCACCCGGTATGCTTGGTAATTTACCATAAATTAATTCAAAAAGTGAATATGAGGTGTAGTATTGTCAGCGAATGCGTAATATGGAAGCCATGGGTATCAATTGTCATCAGTCACGAATGAAAGAAAGTATTCATTCAGAACTCTGTAATTTATCTCTACAGCTTATAGCGTTTCATGGTGATATAGCATTGAGAACCTTTGTTCAATCTTCATAAGTTCGCAGATTTCCTTCATCATTTGGTTTCTGAATTCGGTTCCTCTATCAGATTTTAGTATTTTGAACTTACCATATTTCACTATCACATTTTCAATCTTTGCTTTTGCTATACTTGTAGCCCATTTTGCCTCCATTAGACAAGCTATTACATACTTTGTCAATTCACACGTTATAGTGAGTATATATCTGCAATGTTGTGATGGTCTTAATAGACCGACTGTGTTTATTGAAATTTTTTACATTTTTTCAATAATTTGTTCAGACAATTTGCTATGTCGACAACACCCTCTATAAAACGTGTATAATAGTTGAACAATGCCACAAATATTCTCACTTTGTCAGCATTTGTGGGTAACGGATATTTTGTTATTGCTTCAAATTTTTCTGGAGTCATATCAGACTTGCATTATGATGGTTGAGGCTACATCCTAAAACTATCATAACGCCTACGTATAGAAAGGCTTTGGATTCTTGGCCTGATAATGTTATAGTCAAAAACGTTGAATACTATTTGAACATATTTTCAAACTAAAAGGTAAACTCGTGTATTGATAGTGACCGTCTGGTGTTGAAAATGCTCCAATTCGATCTGATGAAATGAATTTGTCATTCCTAATGTAGATAAGTAACTAGGTCTACCCAATTTATCTAGAACATCGTTCACACGTGTTAACGGGAACTTATCGTTAACTATTTTCTCATTCAACTTTCCTTTTTTTGGAACCAATAGCAGTGGCGCATTGTATGGACTAATCGATGGTTCTATTATGTTATTCTGCAACAGTACTTGTGAATACATTTCACTTGTCTCTGCTTGGGGTAATCGGTAGTTTTTTTATGTACACGGGATTTTTCCAAAAAGGTTACCAAAAATCCACAAAAATGCACGAAAACGACCCCTGGCAGCTGTTAAAAATGAAAATAAATGCGAAAAATGGATTTCCCGAAAATATTTTCATCAAAATTTTGGCAGGTTCGTAAATGATTTTAGAGTTAAGGTTCCATGGGCAAATATACTTGTTATGGCCCATAGTACCAGAATCGCGATGAACCCATAGAGTAAAAATAATTGACCCACCGTAATATATATCTAATATAGGTATATAAGTTAACACGATCTCGATTGTCCCACCCTAACAATACTGTGAGCAAGTAGTTCTGTACAAATAGGCTATGACACAATTAGCATAAGAATATTTTTTTATGTCTTTTGTGTTATAAAAAAATAAAATAAAAGTTCAGTTCTTTAACAGAGCCCATACATAGAACAATAAATATTTATACTGATCATCAACCGCTTACTTTTTCCGTTTTGGATAGAAACCCAAATGCCAAAATCAAACGTTGGATGGCATTTGTGGACGAACACAATGCAAAAATTTTTCACAAGCCAGGCCGAGAAAATTATGTTGCTGATGCGCTTTCACGCCATAATATCCATATGCTAGAGCAAGAAATCTTCTCAGATATTACTACAGTGCATAGCGAATTATCTTTGACACATACAATTGACACCAATGAAAAACCGGTAAATTGTTTTAGGAACCAAATAATCTTACAAGAAGCGAATGTTCCTGCGCACCGTAAATTTATTGTTTTTTCGGAGAAAATTCGTCATATTATTGACTTTAGTGACAATTATTCTCTGATCGACGAAGTTAATCTAGCGGTAAACCCTAGTGCCGTGAATGCAATTCATTGTAACCTTCCAACTCTAGCACGTGTCCAAGACGAATTAGTCAGGTGTTTTTTCAATCCACTAAATTTTGGTATTGTAAGACCATGGTCCAAGACATTATTAACAAGAGCGAATAAAAAGAGATAGTCGTCACTGAACACAACCGTGCCCATAGAGCGGGTCAGGAGAATGTCAAGCAGATTCGCTGATTACTATTTCCCAAATATGGTCAGGTTGATGAACGAAGTAGTTGCCAATTGTAGGATCTGCACAAGAGCCAAATATGATAGACATCCCAAAAAACAGAAACTTGGAGCAACACCGATTCCATCTTTTGTAGGTGAGATGCTGCATATTGACATATTTTCTACAGACAGAAAATACTTTCTCACATGTGTTGATAAATTTTCTAAATTTGCAGTCGTTCAGCCAATACCATCTCGGACTATTTTAGATTTAAAAGCTCCAATCATACAATCAATGAACCTTTTTCCAGACACGAAAATATCTATTATGACAATAAACCGTCATTGAAATCCGAAACAATTAAATCTCTATTAAGAGACCAATTTGGTGTGAATATCGCGAATGCACCGCCGCTTCACAGCACTTCAAACGGGCAAGTCGATCATTTCCACAGCACTTTCAGAAATTGCAAGATATCTCAAATTAGAAGGAAAAATAAGCGACACTATTGATCTTATTTTGCTAGCAACCGTAGAATATAAAAGGACAGTCCATTCCGTGGCGAAAACAAGACCAATAGATGTTATTCACTCACCTTCACCCGATATTAGGGAACATATAAAATAAATAATAGTAAAAGCACAGCAGACATCGTTAAAAAACAATATTTCTAGGCAGGATAGAACATTTCATGTGGGAGAGTCTGTGCTCGTCAGGAATAATAAAAGACTTGGAAATAAACTTACGCCTTTGTATACAGAAGAAGTCGTAGAGGCAGATTTGGGAACAACGCTTCTTATTAAAGGGAGGGTGGTTCACAAGGACAACTTAAGATGAGGAAATTTACATTTTTTTTAATTTATTTAATTTTGCTTTAAATTTGATAGCTGTTTTATGTTTTCTTTATGGTGTTAAAGATAAATTGGCGGATTTTGTCAATAAAACTGTCAAAAGCTCAAATATCGAACAGATCAGTATTGGTAATTTATGTAAGATACTACCTTTACTAATTAAAAAACTAACAATTTCTGATGCCAACCACACGTGCAAAAATATTGATCATAAAACACAGATTTTTGGAAAGTATCGTTTGTTTATATTTGATTAAATAATAGTTTATTACACCTGTAGAATGTTAGAAAATTACACTTTTTCCTGTCCAACACGACGGAACTATTTTGCACCTCGGCAGGGACAACAACGATTGTTACTTGTGGAAATCGTGTACTCACAATAAGGAAGTCAATAAGTCGTCACTGTCTCGATGACGCCATTGATAGATTCAAGAGGCCTGAGGACGGTCCAAACTTAAGTGAGGGAGAAGTTAACACGATCTCGATTGTCCCACTCTAACAATACTGTGAGCAAGTAGTTCTGTACAAATAGGCTATGACACAATTAGCATAAAAATATTTTTATGTCTTTTGTGTTGTAAAAAAATAAAATAAAAGTTCAGTTCTTTAACAGAGCCCATACATAGAACAATAAATATTTAACTTATATATATGCACACTGGTGTGGAGGGTATAAAAATATGGATGTGGAGACTAGAACACGAAAATGTGTTTAATCGTTTTATTTCATGTATATGTGAAAGTCAGAATGGGGATGTCGAAAAATTTTTGTCCAGTATAGACCTAGTGTGAGCTGTTATATCATTTCTCAAAAAAAATCATGTTACTGTTCATAATTATGTTTATTTGTTATTTCTTTAATTTTAGGTTAAAAATAATATTCAATTGTTGGACATATTCCACGAAAGTCTTGTAGACAATTTCGGAAAAACTGACGAGGTTAAAAACAAATCTGAAACCAAAGAAACGACACAATTGGAGGTCAATACTACAACTGAAATTCAATTGCAAAATTTAAAAATAGAAAGTGAAATCCCATTGAAATTTATACCGGCTGATGATATTTCTTTACAGTTAAAAATGGAAGATACCCAATCAAATGCACCTGTCCTTGTTAACTCAAATGTAGACAAAGAATCAAAGAACGAAATACGTTCTAATTATACTTATGATAAAGGAGTATATGAAATATCAGATGATGACGATGATGAAGATTATGGGGAATTTTTAAATAACGATGTTTGTGATCTTTTCGCTCCTGTTAAGCAACGTAATGCCAAAAATTATCTGGTTCACGATAATATGATTGTATTATCAGATGATGATGAAGATGACGAAGATGAAGTCAATACCCGACCTAATACACCCACAAATAATGAGGAAAAACCCGCGGAGGAAGTCAATAGTGTTTCAATGTATTCCGGCTACCGTTACAACTGTTTACAATGTCAAGAAACATTTTCAAATCGAAATAAATTGATCGAACATATGGAAACTCATGAAATTGAAGGTATATCATTTATTATTGATTAAATAGTACGAAGTAGAGGCCTTCTAAATATCGAACAGTTAATAAAAAAAGTAAATAAATGACATAATATGGTGGATGGTGATCAATGGCTCTCCGTTTAAAATGTTTCTTGATGGAATTTTCTCTGACTGTGCTGATCGATGTTGCCATAAATTAACCTCTCAATTGTTGCAAAAATATTTAATACACAACAAAAATTCCATGATAAATCATACTTTGCAGTAAGCTTTCTAAAATATCAAACATTTTTCTCGTCTTTTTTCAAAATATTTAAAAATTAGATAGATTGGGTAAGACAGTTACAACCAATCAATAATTTTGATCCATCATTTGTAAGTAACTTTCTTCAAAGAAACGAATCGGATTCTGGATATTACGGTGATTTCAGAAAACACTGATAATTTGCAAGATCGAAAAGAAGCATGTCTTATTATCGATTAGAGTGTTATTATAGAACAAATGGAGTATTCTCTTAAATTGACTTTTCAACTAACAAAAATAGTGATTATTAGTGTTGAAAGTACAGCGAATTGGATGGCGGATTTCCTTGAGAGTTAAATAAACCATTTTTCTTTGTAAAAATATATAAAACGAATAAGAACACATTTTCCAACTCTCCATTCATGTTATGTCTTTTTTATGTCGCAGATATATTTAATCGGAGGAGCCAAGTTATTTAAATTGATGTTTCACATCTAAAGTTTTATTTGTATTCCATGTATATATCTCGTTTTCAGAAAGAGCTATGCACAACGCAGTCGAATGTTCCAATACAATGGATCCTGTTAATTGTATACCAACACCTGAAGTATCTCCCAACGTTATTGACATTCATCAAAATATGAATAAACAATTGCATCCGTATCAATGTAACTATTGTCCACAACGATTTTCTTTAGTTTGGCAACTAGATCGACATCAGCGTATTCATCTGTCAAATCGGGAAGCCAAAAAAAAATTCAAATCAAGACCATTCCAATGCAATAATTGTGGAAAACGAACTACCACGGAAAAAGCTATGATTATTCATCAACGTCGGTTCCACAGTACTGAGTCAGATTTCGATACAACACAATGCGAACTCTGCCAAAAACGTGTACTTACAAAAAATTTACAACTGCATATGTTCGTTCACAGCGAGGTCAGGTACAAATGTAATCACTGTGAGCAAACCTACAAACAAAAACAATCCCTACGTAAACACATAAAAAAGTTACATCCTTATGCCACAACATATATAAAACCTTCAGCACAATTGCCCTCTCCGCGGAGTCAACGCGATTTAAATATTTACACGGCCATGGTTGAAACGCGTTTGAATACTCAGTTGAGACAAACAGAACAAACACCACGGCCTTTAGGTTCTCCACAGATTTCACAATCTCGACTAACACCTGAGGAACATAATCTAATGTATTCATTTTTTTTACATTGTCATAGGTGAGATTTCAAAAAGTAAATTAAAAATAATTTTTAAATAACATTCCTATTCAAACTTCTATTTTCAGTTTAAATCAAAACAAAGATCAAACTTCACTTTCAGAAAATGTCATGGATCAAACTACATCTTAGAATAAGCTACCACATACATTTCAGGAAGTTTTACTTCTCGTAATCAAAAAAACATCATTAAATTTATCTTATTTTAAATTGTTATAAAATTTTTATATTAAAAAAACATCAGCAGATCATCCAACATCAATTTTTTCTCATAAACTAAAATTAATTAATTTTTGTTCCCAATAATTTACAATCGATATGGTGCGAAAAGGACTACAAACCCAAAATCAAAAATTTACATAACCCAGAAACTCCTCGTATTAATTCGAAAAATAGCTGTCCTGTGGAAGGGAAATGAAAATTTACAACTCGCCGTTAAAACCACAACAAAATATTTTTTAAAAGTTAAATTTATTTTGATATTCAAAATTATTTTAAACATTTTATAAATATATCACATACATACATATTATGTACATATACATATGTATATGTAAATATTAAGTAAAATTTTTTTGTTTTTCCAACTAAAATCTTGTTTTATTTATGTATACCTTAAATGATGTGAGTTATCATTGATTTTGCAACTTTATGTCACACAACATACAGGTAAGGAAAGGAGAATATTGTACATATAAGTAATTGAAAGAACTTTTATAGAATTATTTAAAACTTTGAGTTAATATTTTTTTTAGATTCTATAGAAATAGTTAAATGAAATGCCCGATATATTTTAAGTATTGATTATTATTCTTCATCTATATATAATAACTCTGAAAATGTTATACACCAAGCATGTTTATTCCAAAAATGACGCTGCGAAATCCAGTATAAACGCAATCTGGAAAAATTTATAGGCAGAAAGGAAGTTTCTTTAAATACGAAATGGAAAAATGTTCCTGCCAGTTTGTAGATCGATACAAGTATGGTGCAACACTTTGTTCGAAGTCTTTACAAAACGAATTTTAAAACTTCCAGACAGTACTCCCAGTACGAATTGGAATAATGTTTGTATAACTTAACTGACTCGATGAAGTTTAAATCATACCAAGAGTATATACCAAATGTACAACTTAGCCGGCAAAGAATTTATAAACATTTAGACCACACAATTTAGACAAGGACAATCATATTACAATGAAAGCTACAACCAAGAACAGATTTCATATATATTAAAAGCTATAGGAGATCTTCTGTGGCTTAACGGAAATCAGTATAAAGAAGTTGGAGCAAGGAACTGCTCTTTGTGTAATCTAAATGAAACACAAACAACAAATCACTTTATTGGTCGATGCCTTGTTCCCAATTTTATAAAATTTAGATATTTCCAAAGCATAACGTTGACAGATTTTAAAATAATTCACATATTAAAAGGTGGTGAAGATGCTAACTGGCAAAGCACTTAGATGCACTAAGATATAGAAGTAAGTTAGTGAATTTAATTTTTGAGTCTAACTTAAAAAAAATATGGTATATTCTTTATATGTATAAGTTATTGAAATAAGTTTTATTTTTAAAGATTATTGAAAAAATTAACAAATAATGAAAATCTATCTTTCTATATCTATCAATATAAAAACGGAGTTTTGTATGTTTGTTTGTACGTTTGTTTGTGGTTTGTAGACTACACCGGAAAGAAAAATAGGCTATATTTTTCCCATGTACATATTGAACTAATTTAAAGAGTTGCGAAAAAATCGGACCAATGTGCGTGGCACCCACCATACAAAGTAAATGTTTAATGCCATATATCTAGAGTACTGTAATAGAGAAAGCCAGGTAACTTTGTATGAGCGGGATTTGTATGAGCGGGACTTTGTGTGTGTTCATAAGCTATCAATGTTAGTACTCGGCAAAATCAAAAATCACCTAAATCGAAAATGCCAAAACTAAATATCGTGAATAACAAAAATCGCAACAAAAAACACGCCAAAATAAAAATCGCCAAAACCGAAAATCGCGATTACCAAAAATCGCCAAAATCAAAAAACACCAAAAATCTAAAATAGCAAAAAACAAAAATCGACTAAATTAAAAATGGCCAAAATTTTCTACAAAATGTGAAATTTATGGTACAAATTAAATAAAAATAGAAGATAATGAGAATTCAAACAAATTAACTGACGCTTTTTATTTGAAATAATATGTATGACCGCCACCGTTAACAATAACTTAATTTAAACGCATTGAGTTGACGAGATTATGAGGTTCACTTTGGTCAAGTTTAGACCATTGTTCTATTATAGCTGCACTTAACTCGTTTAATGAATTATAACAACGTCCATTTTTATAAACTGCTTGGCTAAGCATTTCCCAAAGATTTTCCCCTGGATAAGATCAGGCCTTAAGGTAGCCAATCCAAAACATTGATAGTTTTTTCTTTAAAAACAAGTTTTTTCTGTTCTTGTCGTATTTGTAGGAGCGTTATCCTTCTGGAAAGGAAAATTATTTCCATAACTTGTAACACGCAAATGGCATTCACCTTTGCATCATACATAAACACCGATCACCAGAGATCCAACCACGTAAACAGATATACAATCAACATCACATCAACGCGATTGATCACACCATACAAATTACACAGCCTGAACATCATCTAACCACATTAAACATATGTATATGTACGTACAACCCACACATCATTTTAAGTATAACAAACATCAACAAAAGCCTACTATCTATAAGCATATACATTAGGGCGGGTCAATTTAAAAATCGCCCAAGTGACAAAGAAAATCGTATTCTAGGGATTAAAATAAGAAACTTTGCCCGTGGAACCATACCTCTAAAACTAATTCTGATGTCCCGACTTTTGACCTGTCTGTCTGTCTCACTTGACCCATTTATAGTGCCCCAATCGACTTCAAATGTATGATCGACCCCCACTAACTTTGGAGGGCCGACCCACCTATGCCAGTGGCACATCCCTGGAACCCCCTGGGGGTTCCCCATAAAAACATTTCAAAAAATCACCATTTTTTGTTTAGAATTGGGCTGACTATGTTTGATTTAAAATTAAAATTAAAACTCATACGTATACGTACCTCTTACTCTGCTAATAAATAATAATCATACGCCTTGACTATGTTATGTTATTCAAAATGATCGATCGGATGAGGGTAAATAACTTTTAGATCACTCCGTGACTATGCTTGACTATGCGTGACTGCGTAACTACCCCAAAATTAATCTGACGATGAGCCAAGTTTCAGATCAATTGCATGAGCGAGACAGACAGACAGACAGGTCAAAAGTCGGGACATCAGGACTCATTTTAGAGGAATGGTTTCTTGGGCAAAGTTTCTTATTTTGATCCCTTGAATATGATTTTCCTTGTCACTTGAGCGATTTTTTTGCCTCCCTACAAATCGACCCGCCTTAATATACATTCAACCAAAACATAATATAAACTATGTATATAATCGGAACTATAATAAATATATACAAGTGTTGTGAAACAGAATTTCACATTGATAGAATGTAGTATAAAATAGTATAATATTAGTTTAAATTTAGTATAGAGAATAGATTATAATTGATACAATGTGATATAATAAAATTCGAGTGCAATTTCTAGGCAGCTTTATTTTTCAACTTAGCCGGTTCACAAACCAACACTTTTATGGTTTATTATTATTGCGAATGAAGATAACAAACTCATTAACAAACACATTAACAAATTTAATAAAACTCACATAGCATATTTATAATTTTATGTATGTGTTAATAGCAACTTTAAATGCAATTTACTCAAAATAAAGGAAAAAATTTAAAAATCTGTAAATCTGCAAATGGTTAAATAGAAATACCTTTCAAATAATATGCGTTTGGTCAAAATCGGGATAAAACGGTAGAACACAACATCGGTCACAAGAAATCGATATAATAATAGTATAGATATAATAATAATATGATATACATAATATATAATAAGAATAATATAATATGAAAAGTATAATATAATCTAAGATAATGTAATATATATTAGGATGTAATACGGAGTTAGTTCAAGTGTTTGACAATGTACCATGATTTTATATAAATTAATATTTGCTCTAACTAAATGTCGTGGAGGGTAACGATTTTAGTTTTGTTTTTTGTTAATTTAATTTGTGTATGCTAAGTCGTTTTTTTTTTCTTATATGAACGCTTGTGTAATTACACTGTGGAAGAAATTCAGGTTAGCAAAAGTTAGGTCGATTCTGAGAGTGAGGGGTGAAAATAGAGGCTAAATTAGAAGACCCGTATCGCGGCGTTTGTTTATGTTAGTTCGAATTTTTTTTTTAATCGACCTTCGAACTTTGCAGTCAAATGCCGATTTTCAGCATATTGTTTATATTGTTTTTTGGCTATAACTCGTCGTCTAATTGATATTTTTTCAATCTGTAAAAGCCAAATTATTGCTAGAGACCTGTGCAACAATTAAAATTTTTAAAAAAAATTGATTTAGAAAATTTTTGTGGTGCTTATGAAGCAAAATGTTGGAAAAATTATTTTTTTTTTCATGCTTTTTGAAAATATTATCCACAAAACTTAGGTTTTTTTGCTTTCTGTTTGATCTATAATATGCTTCTCAGTTTCTTCAATAAATTTAATTTGAAAAGAAAACAATCATAATGCAAAACTTGCATTTTCCAGCTTAATATTAATTTACTTCTCATTTTTTATGTACCAATTTTGTTCAGTGTTGGTTTTGAAGAAACATTGAAAAAGAAATTATAAAAATATGGAAAAAATATATTTTTGAAATGTTTGATATAAAAAGTTTTAAGTAAAAAAATTAAATAAATTAAATTAATGATTTGGCCAGTTGCCGTTTAGCAGGCGGCTGTGGATCAACATCACTGCTCTCTCTAATATCTTGGTCATCGTCATCATTATCAGAAAGGTCGATAATTTCGTCCAACAGATATTCTGGAATTTCATCTTTGTCTTCCCCTTCTTCCTCTTTTTCCTCGTCTTCCTCTTCTTCAAAGGTGTTTTTATACCACCAATAAATTTCAGCGAGTATTGCATCTGGAGATTTCTTTCCTTCTTTCCACATTTTTCATCGCTTGCTATGAAACGTTCACAAACATTACAAAAATGGTCCATTTTACATTTTGGTTCCGGCATTTTTAATACAATATATATTATACAATGTTTTTTTTTGTTATTTTTATGAAACCGATGCACTTAACTTAAATCACTCACAAAATGAAATAAGTTCCAAAAAAATTAATAGCGAATTTTATCACGACCGAGCGAAAATTAAAAGATTTCAGCTTCGGCTGAGTTTCGAGTCTTAATTGAATCTTCATTTTTGAAATTAGTTCACTTGTACGAAATAAAAAAAATCACTACCTGTGCGGTGGTTGAAAACAAAAGAGTTGTTTTACTAATTCCTAATTCTAGGAACTTCCCTTTTTAATTACTTCTACCTAAATCGCTATTTATTTAATGGTTTTGGGATTTTTAACGCAAATTATCGACTAAGACCATTTTCTTTTCAAATGAAATTTATTGAAGAAACTGAGAAGCATATTATAGATCAAACAGAAAACAAACAAGTAAGAAAATTATAGTCGGTCTAGACCGACTATATGATACCCTATACCATGCGTTTAGAGACCCTATCTCTCAGACCCAACTAACTGGATATATAAAATAAGCATAAACCAAATTTGAGTGGGATTTTTCTTAATTTTTTTGGCTGCAGATATGAAAAATTTCATATCGGATGCTAAATCTATATGGGGACTAGGCCCAAAAATGGACCGATCCTTACCATGTTTGGTAAGGTCTCTTGTATTTTGCAAAAATATATACAAACAAAATTTGAGAAGAATCAGTGCAATATTTTTGTTTTTTTGAGAGATTTAAGTGAAGATCGGGAAGCGGCTCTATATGGGGCCTATGACTAAGAGTTGTCCAATAGGGATCATTTTTGGACTTCTGATTAATGGATGTAATAAACACATGCAAACCCAATTTGAATAAGATTTGTATGATAATTTGTATCTTATGGCAATTTAAGTCGATTTCATAGGGGTCAATTGTATGGGGGCTAGGTCTGAACATGGACCGATTCTCACCAATTTCAATAGCGTTCATCCTATGGCCGATAAAAGCTCACATACCAAATTTCATCAAAATATATTCATATATGCGACCTGCAGTTTGATTACAAGCTTTACATAGACACACAGACGGACGGACGGACGGACGGACATCGTTAAATCGATTCAGATAGTGATTCTGATTCGATCGGTATAATTAAAGATGGGTATAGGTCAAATATTTTTGGTTGGTACAAACAGCAGCACAAAGTCATTATACCCAAACCACATAGTGGTATAGGGTATAAAAAGACTTAGTTTTGTGGAAAATATTTTCAAAAAGCATGAAAAAATAACTTTTCCAACATTTTGCTTCATAAGCACCACAAAACTAAGTCTTTTTATACCCTATACCACGATGTGGTTTGGGTATAATGACTTTGTGCTGCTGTTTGTAACAACCAAAAATATTTGACCTAGACCCATCTTTAATTATACCGATCGAATCAGAATCACTTTCTGAGTTAATTTAACAATGTCCGTCCGTCCGTCCGTCCGTCCGTCCGTCCGTCCGTCTGTGTGTCCATGTAAAGCTTGTAATCAAACTGCAGGTCGCAAATATGAATATATTTTGATGAAATTTGGTATATAAATTTGGTATATGGGATGAACGCTATTGAAATTGGTGAGAATCGGTCCATGTTCAGACCTAGCCCCCATACAAATTACCCATATGAAATCGACATAAATTGCCATAAGATCCAAATTGTCATATAGATCTTACTCAAATTGGGTTTGTATGCATTCATTACATCCACTAATGAGTAGTCCAAAAATGATCCCTTTGACCCCATATAGAGCTGCTTCCCGATCTTCACTTAAATCTATTAAAAAACAAAAATATTGCACTGATTCTTCTCAGATTTTGTTTGTATATATTTTTGCAAAATACAAGAGACTTTACCAAACATGATCAGGATCGGTCCATTTTTGGACCTAGTCCCCATATAAATATAGCATCCGATATGAACTTTTACATATCTGCAGCCAAAAAAATGAATAAAAATCCCACTCAGATTTGGTTTTTGCTTATTTTCTATGTCCAGTTATTTGGGCCTAAGAGATAGGGTTTCTAAACGCATGGTATAGGGTATCGTATAGTCGGTCTAGACCAACTATAATTTTCTTACTTGTTTTCTTTTAGCAAGTTCCGGGTGTGTTGTCAAGCGCTTGTAAACGAAATGATTTAATGTAGGTAGCGGCCGTGAAAAGCACCTGATATGTTTATGTTTTTTTATTTATTATTTTTTTTGCTGTTATTATTTAAGTTAACCATTTAGGTATGCCATGGCCATAAACTGCATTGTGTTATGGTTAATGTTTTTTTTTAGTAATAGTATTATTTGTATTATTATTATTTGTGTTTTTTTTCACTTGATTGCATTATTGTTATTGTCATTTAATGTAATTTCTGTGCCATTTTTATTTTGTTTTAAGTTATAGTATAAATAAAGAAGAAAGAGCTAGAACAGTGGCAGATGGAGAGTGAAGATCGCACTGTTCTAACTTAAATTGGTAAAAGGTACGCTATCTTGCAATATTTTTGATTTTCTCTTCCAACTACATAAGCGCCATTTGGGCGTTGATCGACAGCGCCTACCAGCGCTAAAACATAACATACAAACCCGCGGTTAGGGCCAGTAAGGACCCCAACATTAATGGCGCAGCCGGTAGGATGCGTCATTTGTTTCATTTTCATTTGTTCCGGTTTTAGGACCCCAACATACGCAACCAAACATCAATAGAACCAAGCAATCAACTGAACATCATTTAAATATATTTATATACACAACTAAATGCAGATCACAAGCAGCCCAACAACTAAATATACCCACAACCAAACATTAACATCGATCTGTCGTTGGACAATGCGTTGTCGCAAAATTTATTAAATGGTTTGAACTCTTGTGGATTAAACATTATTAATTCTTGGTACACACGGTTTGCCCCTAATGTTTAACCAGCGTTATTGGACCTTATGTGTTGTTCTAATGCTTCATCTACTATTCATTTTGATCAGTTTTAACTTGCTGGTATTTCCGATCATGATATGCTATTCTTTGTGTATGATATTGACCTAAACTTTCGTGATTTCAGAAAAATTTATGTTCAACAACTAAGCCTTGATGCTGTGAATATCGCGTGGAATGGCAGCTGGTTATATAGTGATGTAAATGATAAGCTTAATTGTTTCATAAGTAACATTTCGCTGTTGTATGCTAAGCATGTTCCTGTTAAGAAAATAAAAATAAACAATTTCAAGCAGTATTGGTTCAATAATGAAGTTAAATCTGCAATCAGACTACGTAATAAACTTTATTCTAAATGGAAAACCAGGCAGAGTGACTCGAGCTGGGAAAATTATCGTGTGGCAAGAAATAAAGTACATGTTGTTACGAAAAATTTACTATCAGAGTAAACTGAATTCAAATATTTTGTCTAAAGGTTTGTGGAAAAATCTTGGAAAAATTGGAGTGAAAAAAAATTATATTGAATGTGATATTTGCCTGATATCATGAATAACTTCTTTTTGAGATCAAATAATAGAAATGATGCGAACTCTTTTCAGATAAATATAAACATAATGTATGAAGAAGATTTATTTCATTTTGAATCATTTACTGCTGAAGATATCGGGAAATCCATATCATCATTAAAATCTGCTGCTGTTGGATATGACGAAATCAACATTAACATTAAGTTTATTAAACTTATACTGCCATTTATATTACCTCCCTTAACTCACATTTTCAACCACATCGTTACTACATCAAATTTCCCTAATCATTTGAAAATCGCCAATATCATACCAGTTGCTAAAAATAATCCACCTTCAGCTCCCCAAGACTATCGACCTATTAGTAATCTTTCATCGTTGTCTAAATCATTTGAGCTCCTAATTTCCAACTCAATTTTTAAACATTTACTAGAAAAATAAACTGCTTTCTGATAAACAATCGGGTTATAGAGCTGGAAGGAGCTGTAGTACTGCCCTACTGATGGTTATTGAAGATATTCGTCCATCATCCGATAGAGCTAATGTCTCAATTTCAGTTCTAATTGATTTTTGGAAAGCTAAAACTTATGAAATACTTTGGGTTCATTAAGTATGCTTTCCAACTCATAGGGTCATACCTGCCTGATCGCTATCAAAGAGTTAATTCTAAAGCATAATCACAGGATTCAATTATCGGTCCAATGACATCCTTTACTGCTGTGAATGCTCCAACATTCACCTTTGTGCTGTTGATGCGCAAGTATATTTATATATACTAGGAGATTCCAGCACTCGAAATTCGAGTGCAAATTCTAGGAAATTTTATTTTTTCATTTAATAAGGGCCCTAAAGGCATGCTTCACAATTCAACTCATTTTAGATGAAGAAAACAAAGTCAACACATTAACACAAACACATTAACAAATTTAATAAACACACACATAGCATTGTGTAATTTTATGTATGTGTTAGTATCAACTTTAAACGATCGTAACTCCAAAAAAATATTGCAGATGATGGAAATCTGTAAATCTGGGTAACAGCTAAAAAGAAATACCTTTCAAATGATAAATTTTTTGTCAAAATCGGGGTAAAACTGTGAAACTTACATTGGTAACAAGAAATCGCCTTGCCTATTAATATTATAGATGGGCTAACTGAGGATTTAGTTTGCCATTTAATTGATGATTTAAGAAATATTTGTCATGACAATTTATCGAGTATTTTCATGCATAATGAAGTTGTAAATTACGTTAATGTTGTGAAAAATCTTGGATTTGTAATTAATTCTGAGCTTAAGTGTAATGATCATATTTATTACACTATACAGAGAATGTATAATGTCCTTAGGAAACTTTAGCACTCTGCATCAAATGCTACAGGTCATATTAAACTTAAACTTGTGAAAACATTAATTGTGCCCATTTTGACTTATGGTGCTACTGTATTTGGTGACCTGGATGCAACATCGATGCATAAATTATAAATAAATATTAACAACTGTACTAGATATGTTTTTAATAAAAGAAAATATTATAGAATATCTAAATACTGCATACAAATTTTGTGATGCAGTTTAACATCGTATCTTAAGATTCTTAATTTGTTATTTTTACATAAAGTTATTCATACACAAACCCCTGATTATTTGTTCAACAAATTAACTTTCTCCAGATCAAGCCGTACGTGTAATCTAATTATTCCTTATCATAGCTATTTGTCGTCCTCAAGAATGTTCTTTGTTAATGCTGCGAAATTGTGGAATACTTTGCCCATTCAACTTAAAACCGATAACCGTGCATTGGTATTTAAAATGGCTGTTATTGATATGTTAAATTATTAATTACTAGCAAATTCCAGCTCTTGAAATTCGAGTGCAAATTCTGGGAAATTTTATTTTTTCATTAAATAAAGACCCTAAAGGTATGCTTATCAATTATAGCCAATTTGCAAATCAACACAAGAAAACAAACTCATTTTTATTACAACCACATTAACAAATTTAATAAACACACACACAGCAATGTATAATTTTATGTATGTGTTAGTTGCAACTTTAAATGCAATTTTTTCAAAATAAAGCAAAAAATTTAAAATTCAAATAATATACGTTTGGTCAAAATCGGGATAAAACGGTAGAACAAAACCGGTCACAAGAAATCGCCTAGCTTATTAATATTAATTATTTTGATGTTTTCTTTTTGTTCAAGCTAATTAAAGTTTTGTTTTTATTTTAATTTACTTAAGTTAGTAATTTTAATCATGTTAAGTTTATATAGTTGAGGTGCTTCAAGATACTTTAAGTCTTATTTATACCAACAAATAAATAATATAATAAAGCATCTTATTGGGTATAAAGAGAATTTGAAAAATTACAACAATGGTTAAAACAATGGAAGATAAGCATCAATACAGAAAAATCAAGTCGTATCACATTTTCCACCATATATTAAAACGGTTCTGAAATACCAAAACAAAACACTGTAAAATATTTGGAAATGCATCTTGACCGGCGACTTACGTGGAAAGATCACATTAAAGCGAAGAGAGAACATCTTAATATTACAACTAAAAAGATATATTGGTAGTTCAATTGTATAACTGTATTCTGAAGCCCGTGTGGACATATGGGACCCAATTATGGGGAACAACAAGTAATTCAAATATAGAAATATTACATAGATATTAGTCTAAAACTCTAAGGTGTATAGAATGCTCCTGGGTTTGTAACAAATAAGCAAAAAAAACAAGTAAGAAAATTATAGTCGGTCTAGACCGACTATAGATACCCTATACCATGCGTTTAGAGACCCTATCTCATAGGCCCAACTAACTGGACATAGAACATAAGCATAAACCAAATTTGAGTGGGATTTTTATTAACTTTTTTGGCTGCAGATATGAAAAAGTTCATATTGGATGCTATATCTATATGGGGACTAGGCCCAAAAATGGACCGATCCTGGCTATGTTTGGTAAAGTCTCTTGTATTTTGCAAAAATATATACAAATAAAATTTGAGAAGAAGCAGTGCAATATTTTTGTTTTTTGATAGATTTAAGTGAAGATCGGGAAGCAGCTCTATATGGGGCCTATGACTAAGAGTTGTCCCATAGGGATAATTTTTGGACTATTAATTAATGGTTGTAATAAATGCATACAAACCCAATTTGAGTACGATCTATATGCCAATTTGGATCTTATGGCAATTTATGTCGATTTTATAGGGGTCATTTGTATGGGGGCTTGGTCTGAACATGGACCCATTCTTACCAATTTCAATAGCGGTCATCCTATGGCCGATGAAAGCTTATATACCAAACTTCATCAAAATATATTCATATTTGCGACCTGCAGTTTGATTACAAGGTTTACATGGACACACAGACGGACGGACGGACGGACGGACATCGTTAAATCGAATCAGTTAGTGATTATGATTCGATCGGTATAATAAAAGATGGGTCTAAGTCAAATATTTTTGGTAGTTACAAACAGCAGCACAAAGTCATTATACCCAAACCACATAGTGGTATAGGGTATAATCAAGAACTTAAAGTAGCATACATAAAAGATGAAATAAACAGATTTAGCTCTCGATATATAGATCGACTCAGCAACCATTGTAATAGTAATATCTTTATTAGATGAAAGAGGTTAGAAAAATGAAAAAGTTTCATATGTCAGATCTCCCGTACAGAAAATGAACTTTATTACTTTATATATATATAAATAAGTGATATATTTATTGAGACTTTTTTTGCAAATAGTAACAGAAAAAAAAATACATTAAATAAAGACAATTTAAGATTATAATGTAATGTCTTAAAACTATGAAAGTGTAATTTACAGTAACAAACTTGACAATAAGGGTATGATATTGAATGAGAAAAAGAGAAAACGCCCTTGCTCCATAGGCTAGCCATAACGATAGAGTGAATCTCTTAAAATAAAGTTATAAACTTAAAACTAAAAAAAAAAAAAAAACAAAAAAAAACTTACAAGATAGAAAAATAATAATATTAATAATAATAATAAAAACTAAAAATAACTGTTAATTAACCCCTGTGAGTACCAGGGTAAGTTTTTTTAAAAAACATCCTGTGTAAAAGCCGAGAGATCAATAATTTTTTGGTTTAAACCAAGTGGGGACACATATTAAGTATTACGCCAATTGTAATTCCTCTGAGATTGAGCAATTTCCTTTTCAACAGTATTATCATGCGTGTATAGTCTATTGTTATCATTCATTATAGTGTCAAACACATAAGAGCTCACTGGAAGCACTCCAGACCCATTGTAAATAATTAAATTTGAAAACCTTTTTGTTTTTGATAAAAAAAATTTTCCAATACAAAATCTTAAAACCTTTCTCTCCAAAATTTCTAATTTGTTCATCAATGTCGGTGAAATAGAAAACCAAATAGGAAATGCATACAAAAAAGCTGGTCTCATACATATGTACATGTTTTATAAAGTAATATTTTTGTATTAGCTGGTAAAGCTTTATTACATAAAACTCTGCCAAGACATCCCTTCACTGTGTTAACTTTATTTAAAACAAAATTTCCATGTTCATTAAACTTAAAAAGCTTATTAAAAATAATGCCAAGATATTTAAAGCTGCCTTTAAAATGAATTTCCATACCATTTAAAAACAATTTTAATCTTTTTGGTTAAAAACGACGTGAACCTATTTAACTGAAACAAGTCTTTTAATGTTGAGTAGTTGTAAATTACTGATTCTTTATTTCTAAAATTATTCTGAAGTACTACATACAAAAATCTTATAACTAACCTAGAACTAATTTCTTATCTTCTTATGCGACCTTCTCAGTGTGTGGGAATTTCGTATCTTCTTGTGAAACTTCTTTAATGCGTGGGAAATACGCATTTTCTACCCGTTGTCCTTTTATGACGATGTTTTAATGAGTGTCTACATAAACCATACAACCTAAGTACACACATAAGATAAGTGTTTTTCCCTATGTCAATTTATTACATTAGAATGCATACATCAAGCTGTTATTGTCATAATAAATTTTTAAACCTTATACTTAAAATCATGTCTCCATATTTGAACACTTTTGTTTTCTGGAACTACGAAGTAAGCACATTTCCCTGACGTATTTCTGAGACAAATTGCTTCACTTTTTGTGGCATTTATTTTAATACCCCAAAAATCATAATAGTCTTTAACTTTATATAGATGCCTTGATACAATCTGAAAAGCTTGATCAGGAGACTAATGATGGGCGTAGAGAAGAGAATCATATGCATAGAGAATACCAGTAGAGTTTGAAAAAGCAACACCAAAATCAGAAAAATAATTATTTAAATTTATGCAAAACCGTCTATTGCAAAAATAACTCTTAAATTATTTAATAATATGTATATCAAAACCAATTAAACTCATTTTGAAAATTATACCTGCATGAAACGCTCTATCAAAGGCTTTCTCAACATCGAGCGAAACAACAACTGTGCAACGACGCTGTCGTAAATTACAAACAATTTCATCGTTATGAAATTTTGAAAGAGCGTCTAAAGTAGAATGTCCTTTTTTAAATCCAAACTGTAAATTTGGAATATACGAGTTATTTAAACCGATATTCATTTTTTCACGAACTGTTTTTTCAAAAAGTTTACCTAAGTTCGAAAGCAAAGAAATTTGCCTTAAGTTGTTAATATCGGAAAAATTTGTTCTCTTTTTGATAGGAATTATTTTTGAAATTTTTCAATTATTTAGAAAATATGCATTATTTAAACAATTATTAAAAATAACAAATAAAAACTCAAAGGCCTTCATAGGAAATTTTCTAAATAAAAAATTTGAAATTCGATCGATTCCTGCAGACTTTTTTCTTTTTCAAAGAAATTGAATGAACAACGTTATATAATTTTACTAATTTTATACAATTTTGATTATTCAATGCAGAAAAGTCATCAGTAAAAGATTCCACAAAGTTTTCAATATCTGAGATGTCTTTATCGACACAGGTACCACTGTAAATTTTTGAAAAATGTTCTTTTAAAATATTAGTTTAATTGTCTCATTTTCTAAAACTAATCCATTTACAGACAAATCCCCAATTGATGTAGGTTTATTATAACCTAGAATATTAAAAATTTTCTTATGAGCAAGAGGTCCTGGTTTGATGTTATTCAGTTTTTCATTAAAGCTTTGAATTTGTTCCTTACTCAACACTTCTTTTATTAAAATGTTTAAAAGTTGAATTTGTTTAGAAATTAATTTATATTGATCATTATGTCTATTTAAAGTTCTGTTGAAGATTTTTTTTTAAATTTTTTTCCCAACCATACTTAATTTTTAATAAATTCTTCACAAAATCAGAAGCAACAAAACTTTTGGATTTATATTCTATTTTTATACCCTCCACTCCAGTGTGCAGAGGGTATATATAAGTCATTCCGTTTGTAATAATTAGAAAAAAAAATCTGGACCTCATAAAATATATATATTTGTGATCCTTATAACAAGCGGAGTTGATATAGCGATGTCCGTCTGTCCGGCTGTTCGTCTGTGGAAATCACGATGACGGCTTCAATCGTGTAGCTAGGGTGCTCGTTAGTATAAAAAATGATTCACTAATATCCTGAGAAGTTTGCTGTTTAAAATCGTCCAAATCGGTTAGTCCCAAGAATTGAACGAAGAAGTAAAAAAAGTCCTGAGAAAATATGATTTGAATATGTGTTCTTGTCACGATAACGCCCTCAATAGGACAACTGGGGCGCTTGTTTGTAGCAAAAATGATTCACTGACATCATGAGAAGGTTTCTGTTTTTTAAATCATGACAATAGGTTTCATAGGTGCCGAGAAATCACTGAAAAGGTAAAAAAAATATGACGTTTTCCTATATTGTTTTCCTAAATTTTGTATTCTGTCATAGCTGCTGTGCATGTTGTTTTTGTGGTCGTTGTGTTAATAATATAAAAATTCACCAATATCAATATTTTTTGGTGTAATATTTAAGTAAATTAATTAATAAAAGAAACTATATAAAATCAATATCAATATTCTGCGATTTTTATAACATCACAAAATGTTACAAATTGATACATACATACTACTGTTGCAAATATCAAAATACTATAAATAATAATAAAAATTATGCAATAAATCGGTATATTATTTTATTTATACAAAATTCTGAAATTTTTAGTGTTGCAAAAATAGTATGGTTTTAAGGGTTGTATTTTTAGTACATATATAAACTCTGCATACTTGCATTCAAAAGTAAACCATAAAATATTTACCTTTAACAAATTGGTGTTTAAAAAATACTATTTTTTGTCAGATGTTAAAAAAAGATGTTAATTATAATAAATTTTTAAAATTTATTATTTAATGTCGGGACGAAAGCAAACGCCATTCCCAAGAAAACGGCATTACCAAAAATTGTTTGCATGAGTTATCCACGTTAAGAATAACCGCGGAGCTCAGCTCAATCAATTTGCAATGATCAAGCCTTGCCCTGGGAAACATGCATTCATGCTTTTCTTAACACAAACACCATTCCCACTACCAAAAATTTTAGGCGCGAGATATTCAGATTATGAATAGTCGCGGAGCTCAACTCAATCAAAGTGCAATGATCAAGCTTCGCCCTGGGAAACATATATTCATGCTTTTCTTAGCACAAACCGAACTTCTTATGGCACATTAAAAATAAACTAATTGAGAAGTACAATTCATCATTACGCTGTATTATAATACTATTTTCTTATTTTACTGGTAGCTAGTAAACAAAGTGATCGTATCATTGTGAACGAAATAGAATTGAAATTGTGTGCAGATTTGTTTTACTTAAAAAACCTGTTTCTACAGATAGTGAATAAAATCCCAGTAAGCATTTTATGCAATAAATGATCATGTAGAGTCTTTTTTGACTCATATGTGCTATTAAAACAGTCATAAATGCGCTCTTTTGCTGATCACAAAATATACTTTTTTCGGTTTCGACTCATTTTTGAGACGTATTTAATGTAATTTTTCCATAAATCACTTTTTAAGCGTAAGCAAAAATCATTTTCTAGTCTTTTTCTAATAGCGCATTTGGTTAATCAGTTTTTAATCATCAAAAGTGCTCGAAGAAGACACAGTAAGGTGATTTTGTTAAAACAATCTTCGAAATGATGACTGGGATATCGTATATTTTTGTTATCGTATATTTTTGTTAACCGAACTCTAATCGGCTTCTTATATGTATACAGCCGAACAAAAACGAAAATACACACCAAAGAGTAAAGTAAGCAACAATTTCATTCCTCTTATGGAAGCTTTTGAACAAAGCAAGTTTATGACGCGTTGGCTTGTGAAATTTTTACATGCCAGGAGATTTTTTCAGAAGTCTCTACGCTTATGAAAAGAATTCCCTTCTTTCCTACACCCACTTTTTTTCCCCTACACTACTTTTTTCAAAATTTATTTTTAATTTGTACATTTTCAATTTCAATAATGTAAAAATAACATAGAAACGAAGAAAAAAACATATAAAAAATAAGATAAGAATAGCATAAGAATTACATAAGAATAATATAAAAAACTAACAGATATTATAAAAAAAAAATTTTTACAATTCTGTATAATTCATCTTTTTGATATGGCTAGATGTGCATTTAAAATTTACACAATTTATTAAATGGCTTGCAAATGAGATGATATAACTCAAACAGAATATTGGTTCCTGGTTTTAAAAGAATTTTTATAACAGTAGTTATTAGCATGTATGTATACTTAGATCTGATTTATCGCATTTTAATATTTTTTCACAAGCCTTGCATCTGCATTTATAGTCGTCATCTTTGACATGTTCCAGCCATCCATTAGCTTCTCGTCTCTCAACTAACTGAAGCAAAATCTTTGTTTCCTGTATTTCTTTGATGTGTTTTCACCATCATCGAAAAACGCAACGGACATTTTTCTAAAATTAATTATGTTAAAATTTATAAAATTTAAATCTAATGCACAAAAAAGTGTTTTATAATTGTCATTCTTATTTACTTCCTTCATATTATAGAGTTATTACCAAACTTGAAATTGAAAAAATTATGCGATATTTAACAAATACATTCAAAATAGTTTTGACTGAAATTTTTGGCAGTTTTAGTTTTGCCTTGTATCTGTAAAATGTTCAGATATTAACTAAAAAAAAAACAATTTGTTAAATATTTTCATCTTAATTATCTTAATAAATTAAAGACACAAAGATAGAATTAATACAATAAAAACAAGTAAGAGTTGAAAGTTGATCTATACGGACTCACAAATGTGCCCTATACTAATAGTTTTGGAAAATTGAAAAGGATTGTAAAAAATAAAATGCATCTTTATATTAAAAAATTTAAATTAAAAAGAAAATTACAAAATAAACCATTTACCTGGTTAAACTTAATATTGTTTGTAATTATCTGGATCAGGTTAGTATTTAAAATGGGATAAATCGGGTGTCATTGTGCCAATTTATGACCTAAAATATTTAGACACCTCTATGAAATGCTAAAAATTCAGAGCATTTGTTGTGATAATTCAGTAATAGGTTTATCAAATTGTTTACATTTTCAAATATTTTATTTACATTTGTTACAAATAGTGCAAGAAGTCCAGATATTAATGTAAACGTAAAACCTAGGTGGGGGGTATCAAAGATTCGGCATAGCCGAATTTAAACTCTTACTTGTTTTAGAATGAATATCACTACAAATATTTACAGTAGATGTAAATTTTTCAACGTAATAATCTATTTCAACATTAGATAAATTTATATTCGATGGAGGAAAGTATTGTAGAATATCAATTGTAATATCATTTTTAAATAAATCCCTATTGGTATTCTTAAAAGATATAAATGACTTCTTTGATCGAATAATATCAAAATCAAATAATTTAAGATGTAATATTACTGGAAAATGGTCTGAAAAGAATGGCAAACTATTTATAATATAATTTGTACTAAATAAGTCAATTAGATTAGAGCTCAAAAGAAAATGATCTAAAAAGAACAACCATTAAGGTAAGATGGAAAGGAATTGCAAAGTCTTACAAAAACAAGTAAGAGTGTTACATTCGGCTGCGCCGAACCTTTGATACCCTCCACCTCGGTTTGAGTCTTGATAATAAATGTAAATGAAAAAGTAAACAATTTGTTAAACTTAATACCAAATTATTTCAGCAAATTCTTTGGGTTGCTTTTCGTCTTTTCTATTATTTCGGATTTATTTCGGTGTTTGCTTTTTGGTCATCGTGGTTGCTGATCGGTATGCATTTAGGTTATATACCTATATGCATGCGTTTCCGGTTATATGACATACATACATAACTTCTCGTTTAATTTAGTTTTTGCTAATTAAATAGCTCGCCTTAACCTCCATTGCATAGGTAATGGTTTTGTAGGGTGGCTATATGCATTAAATCGTGCTAATTGGAGATGGCTGTATAGTTTCTTTTAACTGGCGAAATATTTTTTCATTGCGGCCATATAGGTGGGATGGAGTAACAAAATAATAACCAAAAAAAAGCTCTCTCAACTTTTTTATTAAAATATTGCCATATTTGGAAAACATAGAGAATAAATTTATAATAATAAATAATCAAATTAGGGATGCCAATCGCAAAAAACCAAATGTCCCAAACATTTTAAATAAAATAATTTGTTATCTTTATTTTCTGAAAAACTTCAAATATTCATCCAAAAAAAAAATTGTGAAAAATAATATATATAAAAAAAAACATTCTCATCAAATTGCGTTTATTTATGTAACAATTTTTATGTTCGCAATTCTTAAATATCATTTGAGGTTTTCTAAAATTCATTGAATTTAAATTAATGTTTTCTGTAGACCGATTCTGTAAATTTCAACGATCCGACAATCGCAAAATATGGCGACAGCTATTGTTGTTTGCACTAAGGATTAAGTGATTCACTAAGTACATACATCTTAACGACAGTCGACAAATCTATTTTTCTATTTATTTAAATTGTAAACGAGTGGCATCTCTGTTAAAATAAGCGAAAAACACAAAGAAAAATAGAAAAAAATAAATTACTTCGTGTTTGACAGGATGATTTTATGTTTATGTTTAATATTTCTATTTTTTTTACTAATATTTATGTTTATTTATTTGAAAATGAAATAATGAATTGAATATGCTATTTAATTTTTTTATTTATATAAAAAAGTTTTTTAATTAAAGCAAAATATTTTCACTATTTTATGATTTTTATTTATGTATGACGACATTTCAACCTAAAAATTTAAATTTTTATCGATTGAATAAACAACACAAAAATGGTTGTCGTTTAGATAACAACAGCTGACTTTAACAATAGCGAATATCGTTTAAAAATTTTACTGATAATTTTGCTTTTCTTTTTTAACGATTCGACAATCGTTAAAAGAAGTTACTGAAAAGCTATTAATTTCTCCTGAATGCCAATATTTTTTTTTTTAATGTAAACATTTTTTAAATGTAAACATATTTGGTGTTTTTTTTTGGAATTTTAATTTGTGTTTAACGAATAAAATTTATATGTATATTAAAGATGCAATTGATGTCTTCTAAATTTAAAATTATTATTTCCGACGTTTTGATATGATTTTCTGAAATTCAGTTAATATTTTCTAATTTATAATCAATTTTTAGAATTGATATTTTTTTAAATTTGAATGGAAAATTTAAAAAGTGCAATTTTGTATTTATGTGAATAATAATGCTTTAATAATTATAAACAATTTTTAGAAATTAGATGTAATCGCAATCAGATATTTGTATGTAGAACTTTTTTGAAAGCAAAAAACTCATTGATAACTCGGTACCTCTATTTTGTAAAGACAACAAAAAGTTAATATGCCAAACTTATGTTCATATTTGTAAAAGAATAATGAAAAAACGTATGAAATAAAAGACCAGCCCGTGTATACTCTTAACATTGTTATGTATAATATCTATTTGAAAATATTGACATTCATGTTAAAATATAAATAACTATTGCAAAGCTAATTAGAACAAAAATTGTGGCGCCATCTACTGTGGCATAGTCAAGCTGAGCAAAATGAAGTGACACTCTGTTAATGCAAAAGAAATGTATTTTCCCCACAACAAAATATTGCAGAATTTTATGTAAATAAAATAATATACCGATTTATTTCTAACATGCAGTTATTATGGATATACATATATAGAATATATGTATATTATTTGTATTATTTAATATGTGTATGTATGTATACGTAAATATTACACACAAAAAATACAACATCAAACGTTATTTTTGTGTTTTTCTCTTTAAATAAATTAATACATAAATTTTTTTTTTGCTAAATTTACATTGTTTTCTTTTTATTAACAACTAGGTATTTTAGCATTATTTGCTTTAGATGCTGGTGAATTTTTACTCCCTTTATATTAACTCGTAGTGTCTGCTTGTCGAAAAAATTTTGGATCGATTTTAACCCCTTTCCCGTGACCCAATCAATCTGAAACTTTGCAGGCAGGCTCGTGGCAATTATATAGTAAATTTTTTTAGTGATGCCAAAACATTGGAAACTTTTAAAATTTTTCTACCAGAGTTGAAAAAAAATGTACAAAGGGTTAGTTTTTATTATATTACCACAACGACCACAAAAACAACAAGTCCAGCTATGACAACAATATAACATTTAGAATAACAACGAGAACACTATAGAAACATCATATTTTTCATTTTTTTTTTACTTTTTCAGAGATTTCCCTGGACCTGTTCCACCGATTTTAATGATTTTTGAAATAGATGATGCCGCCATCGTGATTTCCACAGACGGACAGCCGAACATCGCTATATCAACTCCGGTTGTTATAAGGATCACAAATATATATTTTATGGGGTCCAAAATTTTTTTTCTAATTATTACAAAAGGAATGACAAACTTATATATACCCTCTGCACACTGGAGTGGAGGGTATAACGAATGTGAATTAAGTTGAAGCCAACTATATAATGCATTACCTTCGTGTTATTTAGAGTATCACCCCAAGAAATATTCTTGGCGTTGAAATCTCCACCAACTATAGTTCCGTCAAAGTTTTGCGAAAAAGAGCTATATTTGAAAGGCCATCTAAAATTAAGTTTACACTAAAGTTACATGGGAAGTAAATCGACCCTGCTAAAATTTTTTTTTTATTATATTATGTATTGAAGTGCGAATTTCAATAAATAAATTAGGAAAAGCCACACCAGATATCTCAATTTTGGAAAACTGATAATTTTGTTTAATAACAATACCTAAACCTTGGGAGCTAATATCTCTGATAAAGCTGTTTGTTTTAAATGCATTTCCTGAATAAAGGCTAAATCAATATTATTGTGTTGTAAGAAAACTTAGTAAATCTATTATCCGAAATGTCTCCACAAGAGATCTAACATTATATGAAATCATTTTTAATACATTATGGACCATAAGTAGTTAAAACTTCCTGAAATAGACTTTTGCATTCGGCTTTCGCCTGTGATATGGACATTGACGAAAAAATTTTTATGAAATTTTTGATTCTTACTTCCAACGAATCTGGCTCACATAAAATTTTAGCTATTTTTAAAAAGTGAATTATAAAACTATGTTTATTTGAAGAATTGCAATCTTTATTAAAATGACTTGAAAAAGTTTTACTAGGGTCTATAAAACTAAAATTAATAGCATTAAAAACATTATTTGATGTCTGAATTTTATCTGAAATTTTCCACTTTAGATCTAAAAAGTTTTTAAAAGCAGGACAACCACGCCAACTAGCTGGTAATTGAAACGATATGGAAGACTGTTTTCACTGGGAGTAAAGGAACATTCTCCAGGACTATGATTTAAAGAACATTTAACACACGCGAAAGAACGATTGCAATACTCAGACTTGTGGCCCCATTTCTGATAACAATAACATTGAACTACTTTCTGATTTTGTTTAGGTTTCTCCCATATTATAACCTGATTTAAAATAAAGCGAATATTAGACAACTCGTTCGAACGTGTAACCTCTTTAAGCGTAACTAAAAATAAACCAGTCTCTAAATTATTCTTTTTAGAAAAGGATGTCTGACATTTAGATACAGAATGAACAGAATCAGGGACCAATTTATTTAAATCATCATAATGTCATTAATTTCAGTATCATAGTAAAGTCCACGCAACACTAAAGACTGGCGCCTCATTTCTGAAGGAGTGTGACGACCGTACGAAAATTTTTGTTATTGAGTGTTTATCACACAAAAGAAAAAACTATAACATGTAAACAACACCTTATATGGTAATATCGTTGTGCCAATTTTTGTTTGTTGCAAAAAATTCTATTTTTAAACACTTGAGTTGGTGTTAATATTTCTCCGTCAGCATAATTTCATTCATGTATAAAGCTTTTAAGTTATAGTAACCCCTAATAAAATAATCATATGAACAATATTTTTATCCATAAGTTAACCCCTAATAAAATAATCCTATAAGCAACATTGCTTTTCTTTATAATTTCTTTTAATATCTAAATACTAAACCCGGAATTAAATGTTTACAGAGAAAAAAGAAATTTAAACATTATTTACAATAAAAGCAAACAAAACATACACACTTAAATAAATATACTTACATACAAATTTTCGTTTAATTGTTCCCATTTACAGGAAAATCTTTAACATGCATATTTGTCCACAACACTGTGTACAAACATGCATACATAAAACACTTGAAATATTTTAATCATTCTTGTCCAAGAATGCTTGTTTCCAGTTCCAATACATTGTGGGTGGCCAACAATTGACAATAAACTCTTAAGAACTATTGCCCAACCAATAAAATAAAACGATAAAACTTTTTGGAAACATTTGATTTCCTAATAGTTCATAAGAAATTATCAATAAGCATTTTTCATTGTTTTTTGTATTAAGAACTAAGATTTTGTAAAAATAAAGACAGTCACATTTTTGACACAAGAAGAAAAAAACACACAGCGGTTTTATTTTTGGAAGGTTTTATTCAAAACCCAAAATTCTTTTACTCGCTCTCATTCCCACCCATGTTGTCAGCCATTAACATTGACTTACCTTGTTCCCCCCATCGTTAGATGTAGTATTTTTTTTACATGGGGAATTTAATGAATGTATAAGTGTTGGATACACATATGAATTATTGCGAAGTTTTTGCAAACAACAAACTGGTTATTGTTTGATTTTTTTGTGTGCAAAAAAAATTTGACGGAGAGAATAATTGGGTTATTGAAAGATGACGCAAAATCAAAAAGGCATTCAAGTTTGGATAGTGAGGGAGTTGAATTTGGAAAGTAGAACAGAAAGGTTGAGGAAAAACCTCTGTAGAATTTAAAATGTAGTTTTAATTAAAGTTTAAACATATTATTATTTGTAAGACCAGTAAAAAAAAATTTTTTTTGTCTAAGCCCAATGTAGAAACCGAAACCAATTCTTTTTATTTATGTGGGTTACCTCCAATTTAGATGGAGTAGAGGTAACATGGTAGGGAGGGCAAAAGGGGAATAACACCTCGTCCCAAATCCCCGAGTAAGTATGGCCATCCATCCATTAGCGACCGTAGAATTTTTTTACAGGTTTTTTTTTGTAAATCGCACGTGAAATCTGTAGTGCGGTTTCCCTGGGTCTTAACAAGATCCCACCCCTCCGGCGAGCTAGGCCCCCTGCCAGCACGTGCGACCCGTTAAGGCTCAGGGAAACGGAAGCGGAAAATTCCACCCAAACCGTACCATTACAGGTGTGAATGAATAAGATTCAATTTTCTTCTCTCTGAGTAACTGCATCATCTCTGAATGTGCCGAGACATCTTTTAAGTAAAGTTTGCTTTTAGAATTACTTTTATTCACGATTTTAAAAACAAGACCTTTGGAATCAGAATCAGCAGGACGTAATTTTGTAGAATCAATTTTTAAATCCCTTTTGAGTTTCTTTTAAATCTTTTATTTTTAACTAGTTCAAAATTTACCATATCATCATCTATGTCCAAAGTTTCATCTTGAGAAAAATATTCATTTGCCATATCATCATCATTTGTATTTGAGCGCTGACTGGTGTAATCTGCTTGAAAATTTTGTAAATTGTTTTTGGAAATCATTCCAATACCATTTTCCTTTTCAACTAACAGGAATGAACAACTGGAAGAGGTAGACTTATTCACAGAACTTTGGATTGCAGAGGCAGTTAACGAATTTTTTTTTTTTTTGTCACATTAGAATCAGCCGTAGAGTAGTCGTGGTTCCAAAATTTATCCGGTGGTTCTTTAATTTTGTTACACAAATGAATTGTTGTTTTATCCATTATAAAGAATTAAATAAATCAATAAATCGCTGATGAAGGCTGAAATGCCAGAAACCGGTCCGATTAAGAATACAGTGCAGTTATGAATTTTTGAAATATATGCTTTCTTCTTCTCTACCACGCACCATTTAAACAAAATTAAAAAAATTGCATATTAATTACAGTAGTAATTGCAATATGTCTGAAAAATGACTATAAATCTAACAAAACAAAAAATTTTCTTCGCTTCACAGCGTCATCTCAAATATATGTAAAGTGCATATGTAGGTATGTACAAAAACCGTACATCACATATGACAACTCTTACGAAAACTGAGAATAGTGGAAATTAGAAGTATAAATGCAAAAAAAAAAAAAATATTCAAAATTCAAAAATAACGATTGTTTGTTTGGACAGAGTTGTATCTTCTGAAATTAATACAAAGTAAAGCTGTATGGTACGAAAACTGAAAACTAACCACACTGCTCGTAGGCCTGACTTTAGGTGAGTGTGTTAAAGCGCTGACCAAAAAGTGCAAGTACGAGTGTATGTGAAGTTCACGGTTCAAAACCTCACGGCCGCCCTAAGTAGAAAAAATTTTCATATAGAAACAACCTATTCAATTAAAACATAACAATTATCACAATGTTCAATAAATCGCTGATGAAGGCTGAAATGCCAGAAACCGGTCCGATTAAGAATACAGTGCAGTTATGAATTTTTGAAATATATGCTTTCTTCTTCTCTACCACGCACCATTTAAAGAATTAAATAAATTGAATAAAATTGTATTTATTGAAAATTTTTTTTTATTTTTTTTTTGAAGGAATACAACTGCTTGCTATGAAATTTAAAAAAACTCTCCTATAAATGTAAAAAAAAAATGTAAATATTAAAGTGAAAAAATATTTTGTTTTTCAAGATAGTTTATTAAGCTTGCTGGAGTTTAAAAATGTATGTTAGGAATATTTTTTTATCATTACATTTTTTTATTATTACATTTTGTCAATGTTGTAAAAATAGAATTGTAAAAATAAATTAAATTTTTTTTTGCATTGACGGCAAACATCAGCACGAATTCATACTCTTACCCGATGTAGAGTACAAAAAACGTTTTCTATGAGACTGCTAAATATATAAGTTAACGACACAAAAGTTGTCAACATTTTTTTTATTAATTTGCAACGTCCGGTACGCTGCCTCTGTCACAATAAGTATTGTGTTTCGAATTTAATATTTTATGCTGACGAAATAAAACAAAAGAAATAAATTTGATGACTGTTGCTTGATTTAAAAATAAGAAAACTTGTTTATTAAAAATATAATTTAATTCAATTCTGATTTAAAAGCAGAACAGTCTTAGTTTTATTATTATGAAAAATAAAGTGATTTATAAATAAAAAATACTTTTCATGTTCTATTATTATGTTATAACAAAGTAAAGTATAACTTATATATCTATAGTACTAAAACTATTTATTCTAGAAAAAAAAGTGCGGAAATTTGTATGTTTTTATACACACTTATGTATTTTTACCGTTTTCTTTTCTTAGTATTTTATAAAGTGGGAAATTGTTATACATAGCTACGTTTAACGGCAATATACATTTTGAACTTACTGTTCAATAATATTACCAGCGGAATCCATAACCAAATAAATATTTTTCGCAAAATAACTTACATATGTTGTGAATATGGGCTCAATAGGTCCACCTACAAGACCACATCCAACCATAACAATTCTTTCAACATAACATACTACATACATATATTTTGAGTAACAATAATTAAAACTAACAAAAATGCGTCTGCATAAGTTTAAAATGATTTTCCTTCAAATTACTCTTGGTAGTAAAGTACCCTTGTAACCTTTGTAAATGTTGTAGATATAGTAAAAAGTACTACTATTTACAACACCACAACAACAAAATGTATGAAATTGAAATTTACTACGCTGTGTTTAAAGTACAAGGGTAAAAGCTATAGTATATCTACAATACTAAACATTTACGAGACTGAAACAGCTGATTGTTGAGCTGCCAAAACAATTGTTCATTTTTTTATTTTTCATTTTGTGGTAAATGGATCAAAATAATAAACAAAATGTATCAAAATAATGAAAAGCTCCTTCTCCAGATGACCCGAGTCTGTATAGGACAATTGCTAACTGGTATTCAATTGGACATTGTTCACATTAATGGGGTTAGTTAAATTCTGTATCTCCAGAAATCATAGACAACAGTATATGAAACACAATTCGACTAACCCTCAGCATTTGCAAAAATCTGTTGTAATCTAATTGGGTTAAGACATTTAGTGATTACTTCACTGATTTTGGAACCGTATTCCAAGCTCCGCGGCGGTACACTTTAATTGAAATAATGTCATCAACTAATTTCATCTAAAATGTGGTCAATGGCATCATGTTTACATGTATTTTCAAAAGGAGAGTAGTTATATGTTTGTATTGTTTTTATTATTGCAAGTAATACCGTACCTTCAACGTCCAGAATCTCAGCAAATTCTATTTCGTCATCTCCATTTTGTACAAAAAAAAACTATAGTTTCTTCTTTTTCCGTAATTTTGGGAATTTTTCTTATCTGCAAATTCTTGTTGATATTTTAAGTTTTGAAATTGATAAAAAAAAAAAAAACAAAACAAAAAACGGCTGGGGTCTATTCGTCGCATACGTGATCAAGTGAATTTGATCGAAATTTTTCATTTTGAAATCACGGCATTCGCTATCGTGTAAGTAGTATCGAAATTTGAGATGATGGCATACGATAACGAGCGATCGATCGAGTGTCTTCTTTCTAAATGTCATTCGATACGACAAAGCCAAAGCCAAAAGTGTTAAACTTCTTGACAACAACAAGCGAAAAAATAAAAGCGGGATATATAAAATAATAACTAAAAGGTCTTAAAATTTAAGTAATATTTATCACTTGATAAATTAAAATTTCAAAAATCTAATTAAAAATTTTCAGGGCAAATATATTTAAAATAAATGGCAAACAAAAGGAACTCATGGCTGAATTTATGATTGAGCACCTAAATTTGGCAAAAAATATTTTACCTAATTGTGGCCAGGGAAAAGCTGTTTCAAAGCGATTATGGGATCAGCTTACAATACAACTAAATAAGTTTGGCCCTCCAGTTAAAGATGAAAAATGTAGAGAAAGGTACAATTATTTTGAGGTGTTTTTTAAGTGTTCCAATTATACGTACATAGATACATTTTTCTAGGTTTATGCCGACCAAAAACACAATGTCAAAAAAAGCTGTCATCCAATAAGGCATCCAAAAAGAGAAGAACAAATTTTTCAGGCTGTCGGTATAAGAGTTTCTGGTGATGGTCTTTCATCGAACAAATCTTTTGGTTCTTCTAAAACTACGAAACAAATTTGTGCTGATGATATCGAAAAAGCATTTAATGATATGTTAGATGAGGAAGACGACGAAAATATAAATCAACCTGAGGCAGTAGAGAAGGAACTCAGTATAAAAGCAAAAAAAGTTACTGAACGTGAATTTAAATTAGACCTTCTAAGGTGTCACATCAAAAAATATGAAGATTCCCAACGAAGCATAAACTGTAAGCTTGATCGGTTATTGAATATAAAAGAAAGATCGTTAAAATTAAAGGAAGAAGAACATGTTGCTAATATTTCAATAAAAAAGGTTGATTATGAAATAAAATCAGTTGAACTGGAAATGCTAGTGGATAATGGTTATCTGTCGAAGTAATACAAGCTCAATTTTTTTTTATCAAAATTGATATTTTAACTTATAAATTCATATTCAATATGTGAAGTATATTTTATTTTAAAAACATTTTATTTTATTAATATTATTTAATTTAAAAGCGTATATTTACGTAGTTAAAATTCCTTTAAAACCACTGTCTTTAAAACCACAATTTCTAAAATTTCAATTCACTTTCATTAAACATGTGTTTTTCTTTATTTACATTAAAAATAAATCTTTTACAATTTTTATTAGATTTCGTTTCGATTCTAATCGTATGCCGTGATTAGGCTATTCGATACGTTTCGAAATTTCATTCGATACGAAAGCTTACTCGATCACGAATGCGACGATTAGACCCCTGATTCATTAGTTTACAATACACAACACAAAACACGTTCACGCTTTGTAGTATAAAATCGTTGTAAATATAACAGGGTTGTAAATTTAACACCAAGAGTGAATACCGCTATAATATTTAAAATGTTTAGTAATAATTGTACAATTTATTCGAATGTTTGTCAGACACTCAAATAAACAACTATTTTGATGAATGTTTGTAAGACACAAAATTTATTTACAAAATTAAACCCTAAATACTAAACATGAAAATCTTAAAACTTTCACTGTGTGAGACTTCTACAGAAACGCACACAAATTATAATTGTCTGCTACCCGTTGTTCTCTTATGACATTGGGGTTTTCCTCAATGTGCATCTAATTACACCATAAACTAAGTACACACGAAGATAGTTAGTTTACCCTTTGTAAACAACCTATAAACATATTTTATTGATTGGAAAAACACCCAAATGTGTTGTTTCCATCAATACATGATCATTAATTTTATCACTAAATACTTCTTTACTATCACTAAATATTTACCTTAAATATATCTAAATTCATGTTCATATTTGAACAGCGTCCTTGTACATTGGCCTCAGGCTCAATAAAATTTTCAATTAATAATAACAAAAAGGTCGAAGAAAACACTAATATTTATTATAGATACATGTAGTTTGGTTGTGATTAGTACACACGTAAGCATCATTATGTTATACTTATGGGGCGATTCATGTCAAGTGATCCAACTTTTGAAACCGATGTCTTCCGATCGGGATGAAATTTGCACCAAGGTTAATCCTATTGTATAGTAGTTTAGTTTGGACACAATTTTTTAACAAGATCGGTCCAGAACTCTCTGAGTTAGAGGTGGGTCAAAATATGACATTTTGACCAAACAGGTGTTTTTTCTCAACTATGTAACTTTTTACCTATTGTTCTTAGCAAAATTTGTCCCAAACAGTTTAGATAGCTATTTCTTCAGTCTTTCGGAAAAAAAAAATTTAAAAAATAAAAAATTTTTTGTTTGTTAGATTTATAGTCATTTTTCAAACATATTGCAATTACTACTGCAATTAATATGCAAATTTTAATTTTGTTTAAATGGTGCGTGGTAAAGAAGAAGAAAGCATATATTTCAAAAACTCATAACTGCACTGTATTCTTAATTTTTGAAATATATGCAATATATCTGAAAAATGACTATAAATCTAACAAACAAAAAATTTCTTCGCTTCAAAGCGTCATCTCAAATATATGTAAAGTGTGTAATGGTGCGGCGTTGGTGGAAGATCCGCTTCCGTTTCCCTGAGGCTTTGCTGGTCGCACGTGCTGGCGTAGGGGCCTAGCTCACCGGATGGGTGGGGTCTTGCTCAGGCCCAGGGAAACCGCACTACAGATTTTCACGTGCGATTTAAAAAAAACAACTGTCAAAAAAACGGACGCTAAATGTGACGGATGGCCATACTTACCTTGGGATTGGGGACGAGGTGTTCAGCCCCTTTTGCCCTCCCTACCACGTTACCTCGACTCCATCTTACTTGGAGGTAACCCACAAAATGATAAGAGTTTGGTTTGGTTCGGCTTTCTACATTGGGTTTAAAAAAAAACAGTTTATTTAACCTTCATTTAAGGTTTCAAAATTTAAATTATACATATTTAGCAAAACTTATTTAATTTTTTTTATATTTTAGCAAAATTTTACTTTTTAGAAAAATTTAAAGTTTAGCAAAATTTAATTTTTAGGGAAGTTTTAATTTTAGGAAAATTTTTAAATATAGCTCAATTTTAATTTTAGAAGAATTTTTAAATTTTAGCAAAATTCTGTTTAGGAAAATTTTAAATTTAGGGAAATTTTAAATTTAGGAAAATTTTTAAGTTTAAGGAAAATTTTAATTTTAACAAAATTTTAACTTTATCAATTGGAATTTAGCACTATTTTTGCACAATTTATATTTAGCGCAATTTAATTTAGAAAAATTTTGCTTTTAATAATATTTTAATTTTAGCTCAATTTGAATTTTAGCACTACGGAATAATAATAATATTTTAAATTAAATTTAGTTTTAATTTTAACTTTAACCAAAAAAAATATTTGTTTTTTTTTTTTAATATGGTACCGTTTTGTAAATATTCTTAAATTTAGTATAATTTTAAGTTTAGGTTAATTTTAAATTTTACAGTAATTCTAAATATATAAAAACTATTAGTTTGATGATTTTAATTTAGTTTTGAATTTAAATTTAGAAAAAGTTTCTTTACAGCAAAATTTTAATTTTAGCTAAATTATATTTCTTATTATAATTTTTAATCTTAGCTCAATTTTTTTTTCATTTGGGAAGATTTTTTTAGTTTAATTTTATATATAGCAAAGTTCTTAATTTAGAAAGTTTTTAGTTAAAATTTATATTTAGTAAATTTTATTAACGTAGAAAAATATTTGTTTAAATTGATATTTAGAAAAAATTTTGATTTATAATTAGAAAAATCTTTAAAAAATAATTTTAGTTTATAGTTAGACAAATCTTATTTAATTTAGATTTAAGAAAACATTTTAATTAGTTTGTTTTAATTACCGCCATATGGTTGTAGTTGTTGAGGATGAAGCTGCTGCCGCCAGACGCCGTGGTTGTGTCTCGCAATATTCCATTGAAAAAATCGGCCATAGCTGTATTAATGATGATATTGTAGTGGATTTCAATACAAAATATTTATATGGAGCTATTTATTTGTTGTATAGGCTTGATTGGTTTATGAGGTAAACTTTAATTTAATTCCTTAATTTTGTTTAATCAACTTGTTTTGTTTTATATTTTTATATTATGATTCAATTATTTATTTTTTTTTTAAACCTTCTTTTCTTTTCTTAACAGTCTTTAAGTTCTTAAATATAATTTGATTTTTAGTTTCTTTAAAAAGGTTCTTCCACACTTCTTTAGTTCTTAAACATTAATAATTTTTTCTAAACATTCTGTTCTTGTCTTAACATTATTGTCTTTTTTTTTTTAATTAACTTAAAATTTTTTGCTCAGAACGCTTTCTTTGGCACAAATAGCAATATTCATTAACACAGAATTTTATTTATTCACATGTCCATCAATCTAATAATTTTTTTCTTAAAGTTTATTTAATTTTTATTTGTTTTTATTCCTTAAATTTTTCACTACTTTTAATTTCACTTAACTTTCTTAACTTTACTTTATTTTATTTGTTTTAATTTAACTTTTACACTAATTTTAAATTTCCTAAACTACATTTTTTTTTTTTAGAGGTTTTTCCTCAACCTTTTTCTTCTAAAACAAAACTTTCAACTCCTAAAAACTACATTTTATTAATTTTAAATTTTAAGGTTTTTCCTCAACCTTTCTGTCAACAATTAATCTTCAACTCCTCGATTTAAATTTAACATTATTACATTAAACCTTCTCATCTTCATTCATTCATCTGCAGATAAAAACCTGTTTATTAAAAAAACAAAATCACCAACAATTCATTGAGAACATTCATATGCATTCATAATATTCTCTAGTATTTATAACACTCCCACTCATATATGACTATGAATGAGAGCAAGTGAGATAAATACAAGAAAATACGTGGTTTGACCAGCATGATTGCATATGAATGTGTTCATGATTTCATACAACACAATGAAGAGAAAAAAACACGCCATAAATCAGTTTGCCAAAAAAAATGCCATCAACATATTACCATATAAGGTGTTGTTTATATGTACATATGTACTTGAACTTGAAAATAATTTCAAGATCAAGGTTATTATTTTTTTTCTTCTTTCTTATTCTGCTTGTAACAGACATTCTTTTGCTACAGTGCAGAGCAAAACAGATCACCGTCACAAGTGCATATGTAGGTATGTACAAAACCGTTCATCACATATGACAACTCTTACGAAAACTGAGAATAATGGAAATTAGAAGTATAAATGCAAAAAAAAAATATTCAAAATTCAAAAATAACGATTGTTTGTTTGGACAGAGTTGTATCTTCTGAAATTAATACAAAGTAAAGCTGTATGGTACGAAAACTGAATCTAACTACACTGCTCGTAGGCCTGACTTTAGGTGAGTGTGTTAAAGCGCTGATCAAAAAGTGCAAGTACGAGTGTATGTGAAGGTTCGTGGCTGAAACCTCACGGCCGCCCTAAGTAGAAAAATTTTCATATAGAAACAATCTATTCAATTAAAACATAACAATTATCACAATGTTCAATAAATCGCTGATGAAGGCTGAAATGCCAGAAACCGGTTCGATTAAGAATACAGTGCAGTTGTGAATTTTTGAAATATATGATTTCTTCTTCTTTACCACGCACCATTTAAATAAAAAATTTTTGTTGACTTTTTTTTTGCAAACTCAAAAATTTTTTTGACTTTTTTTAAAAAAGGAAATTTTTTTTTTTGCTCAAAAGACAGCTTAGGTTTTTTCCTTTAAGAGCTTTTTGGTCGCTTAGTGGGATGCGAATGAGATATCTATCAAAAAAAATGTTTAGTAACTCAAGACAACGATTTTTTAACCATATGCGCTAATTTGAATTTTTTCCTATTAGTGTCTAAGTGTTTCTAAAACCATAAAAATAAAGCATACACTGAGAAACTAGACAAATTAACCTTTCCGATGGTAAGTAACATAACTAACTAAAATTTCATACCCTCAATACTGTAATACCCACATTATGTTAACCTCAGGAAAAAAATCACTTTTTATACCCTCCACCCCAGTGTGCAGACGGTGTATATAAGTTTGTCATTCCATTTGTAATAATTAGAAAAAAAAATCTGGACCCCATAAGATGTATATATTTGTGATCTTTATAACAAGCGGAGTTGATATAGCGATGTCCGTCTGTGCAAATCACGATAACAACTTTAATCGGGCAGCTAGGGTGCTCGTTTGCATAAAAAATGTTTCATTGACTCTCTGAGAAATTTGCTATTTAAAATCGTCCAAATCGGTTGAATAGGGCCCGAGATCTGAATGAAGAACTAAAAAAGTCTTGAAAAAATATGATTTTCTATGTTCTTGTCTTCAACATTTCTATAGAAAACAAGTAGGAGTGCTAAATTCGGCTGGGCCGAATCTTTGATACCCTCCACCTGCATCTTAAACTCAATATTACAACCAATATTGGGTACGGAATCAAATATTTTGTGGGTAAAGCAGAATAATATTTGTTTATAACTATGTAAAACTGTTTTGTAAAGGTGCTATTACATGATGTGTTTTTTTACATATGTACTGTCAAATTTTCCCACAACAAAAGTTGTACACATCGTGTGATACATATGAAACATTGTTTATGTACAATACATGAGGAAAGTCACATGTACATTTTTCAATTAGAACAGGTTCTATTTTTTCATGACAAACATATGAAAATACAACACTGCTTGTGGCGAAACAAAAACAGAGTAAATTTTAAAGATTAATATTGAAAGAAAAATAAATTGTTTAGTATTATTTAACAATTAAAAAATATATGTATAAACTTTTTTTAACAATAAATTTTTTTAATTTCACAAATTAAATCAGCTGTTGTTTGCATTTAGAGGTTATGTCATACGGAAATGCATATGCACGTGTGATAGCAAAAATTATGAATCGTATGTAAAAGACAATTTTGACAGACATGAGGAATTTCATGTGGATAAAAAAAGTGACATATGTAAAAAACATTTCGTGTAATAGCACCTTAAACAGTTTATATTGTCTTATAATACATAGTTTTTGATGTCTAATTGAAAATGTTAACATTCATGTTAAATATATATATAATTACTGCAAAGCTTTTTAATCTAGTTATATAAATCATAAATTCTAGTTAGATATTAGTTAACATCTAATTAGAACGAAATTTGTGGCGCCATCACTCTGGTTTTTAATACAAAAAACTATGTATTTTCCCTAAAAGCCTGTACGCAGCTTGCTAAGGAATCAAAAACTTCATATAAAAAAACGCTTCAGAAATGCTTAAGGAATTTTTCTGTCAAAAAATTTCTGTTGATAGTCCGCAGCTTTTTAAAAAAGTAGTATTGTTTTTACTACTTTTTTTTGACGTAAATGAAGTTAGGCAACCCAGGCTTTGAGCAGGAGTATCAAATTTTTCGTTCTTTCTGAAAGGAATTTTGACAGAAGAGGTAAGCATAAACAAAATGTAATATGCTAAAAAAAATAAAAGTTATTTTTCAGTTGCAAACCTGGGAAAAAACGAACAAAATTCGGCGAAAAAAACAAGAAGCGGATGCGTAATTTTGATACTGAGCTTAAAAAGCGTTTAGCAGGCCAAATAAAGCAGAACTGAAGAATTGATTTGTTTTCAATTTCACAATTCTTAATAATTGACGCAAAACAGCTGATTTCTAGCGTTGCACTGAAAGGTTCTTTTGTGCTTTTTTTTTCTTTAAGAAATATATGAAAATTTTCTGTTAAGATTCCTTAACAAGCTGCATACAGCTCTTAAGCAAACAAAAAATTGCTGAATTTTATATAAATAAAATAATATATCGATTTATTTATAATACGCGGTTATTATCGATATATTTTCTGCATTAATAATTATTTTTAAGAGAGCGTGTAAAACTAATTTATTAATAAAATCTGAAAGCGTTTTTTGATTGATTTGCCACAATATCTATTAAGAAGTAGTCGTACTAATCATGAATGATATCAAAATTAATATTATATTTGACAGTTATATCAGAGAACAGTTTGAAATCAAAAATTAATATTGCTGTCAAATATAGATAGCACTTTTTGAATATAAGCCCTCGATATGTACATACTACATATAGGATATATGAATATAATTTACAGCCGTATTCATAAGTAAAATTTAGCTGCAGCTTATATATCGCAACCAACGAGCTGCTAACTAGAATGTATTTTTGGTTTAGAATATAGTTAGCGAAAAGCTTATAGTGCGTTTATATCTAAGCAAAATTTAGTATAAACGAGATTTCCGGCACAATCTAGCTCATTTTTACTAGATTTCCCATATAAAACAAAATCTAGCTCGTTACTAGATTTTTAGCAAAATCTTGTCAAATTTGGGCACTACCAAATGATACTACTGTGTTTTTTATTATTTTTTTTTTATACAAAACAAAATCTAGCTCGTTACTAGATTTTAGCAAAATCTCACAAAATCTTGACAAACTTGGGCACTACCAAATGATACTACTGTGTATATAGTAGAAAATTAAAACGCAGTGACTGAAAAAATTGACATTTAACAAGTAAGAGTGTTAAATTCGGCTGGGCCGAATAATTTATAGCTTCCACCTGCATCTTAAACTCAATATTACAACCAACATTGGGTACGGCTACAACTTTAAAACTGTTGACGGTACTGAAATTTAAATTTCGAATACCAATTAAATTTTAAGTTAATTGCTTTTCTTGCTGGCCAGCTTCTATTATAATTCCATGTTATAAAAAAGAATGATCGTGTCTTCTATAGAGAGAATTCGTTACTATTTGAAAAATTGTATTATTTTTCTTTTACTAAATTAGAAAACCCCTAATGAAATTCGTTATATAACACCCAAAGTTTGATCCCTATAAGAAAGTTTTGAGATAATTCATGATAATTAAAAAAAAAAACAAGTAGGAGTGCCAAATTCGGCTGTGCCGAATCTTTGATACCCCCTACCTCGGCTTGAGTATTGATAATAAATGCAAACAAAATATTTGAAATAGTAAACAATTTGTTAAACTTAATACTAAATTATTTCAGCAAATTCCTTGCTTTAATCTGGATTTTTGTTTATTCCAAGAGTTGGTATATAGAGCTCTCTCACATTAGTAATTCGCGCTCCAGCGAGGAAGATCGTTTTTGTCTTTTCTATTATTTCGGATAAAAGAAAACACGTTTCGGTGTTTGCTTTTTGGTCATCGTGGTTGCTGATCGGCATGCATTTAGGTTATATACCTATATGCATATGTTACCGCTTATATGACAATAATTAGTTAATTAATTTAGTTCAAGTTTTTGCAAATTATATAGCTTGCCCATTTCGAAGGTAATGGTTGTGTTGGGTGGCTATACTCATTAAATCGTGCTATTTGGAGATGGCTGTATAGTTTCATTTAACTGGCCAAATAATTCTTCATTGCGGCCATATAGGTCGCATCGAGTAACAAAATAATAACCAAAAAAAAGCTCTCTCAATTTTTTTTTTTTAAATATTGCCATATTTGGAATATAAAATTTTTTTTTTACATACTAAAAGGAAGTTTTCACTATTTACACAATACAAAATCTAACCCAGTGATGCCAACTTTTGCTTTTGTATTAAATTATGTTAATAAAATATATTTTCAATTATTGGCTCCAAATACTACTACCTGGGAATTATTATCGAACTTCAATGTTTTGGGTTTTACCTTGCCTACCATGAAGTCAAATTTTGAAGTCATCATGAACACTGGTTAAAATTAGGGATGACAAACGCAAAAAACAAATGTCCCAAAAATTTTAAATAAAATAATTTGTGAAAAATAATATATACATAAATAACATTCTCATCAAATTGCGCTTTACTTATGTAACACTTTTTATGTTAGCAATTCAAATCAACGTGTTTATTTTAATAATACTACTTCAAAGAATATTATAGTTAAATCTGGTGTGCCTCAAGAAAGTCATCTTGAAACAATTTTATTTACTCCTTTTATACCCTATACCACTATGTGGTTTGGGTATAATGACTTTGTGCTGCTGTTTGTAACTACCAAAAATACTTGACCTAGACCCATCTTTTATTATACCGATCGACTCAGAATCACTTTCTGAGTCGATTTAGCGATGTCCGTCCGTCCGTATGTCTGTGTGTCCATGTAAACCTTGTAATCGAACTACAGGTCGTAAATATGAACATATTTGGATGACATTTGGTATATATGCTTTTGTCAGTCATAGGATGAACACTATTGAAATTGGTGAAATTCGGTCCATGTTCAGACCTAGTCCCCATACAAATGACCCCTATGAAATCGACATAAATTGCCATAAGATCAAAATTATCATAGATATCTCAGTCAAATTGGGTTCGTATGTGTTTATTATATCCATTAATCAGTAGTCCAAATAAAATCCCGATAGGACAATTCTTAGTTATAGGCCCCATATAGAGCTGCTTCCCGATTTTCACTTAAATCTATCAAAATACAAAAATATTGCACAGATTTTTCTCAAATTTGGTTTGTATATATTTTTTCAAAATATAAGTGAATTCAATGCTTATGCGATCGATCATTTTTATTCCAAACAGTCACGGAAAGTGCACGTGTAATTAAGAAGCTGTTTTAATTCGTAAGTTTTAAGGTAATTAGTAATGAAATCATGAATAAAATTTATATGTTTGTTTCTTACAATGCATATTTTGTTATTCAATAAATAGTTTTTTTAGGTTGTACCATATATGATACATTATGCGTTGAGCGAAAAAAAATGGTTGTATCATATATGATGCAACCACACATGTATATACAAATTAACTGTGAATCTAGTTAGAATATAGTATTTTTAAAATATTTTTTAAACTATAAATCATGTCATCTAAATCTAAGTTTTTAAATGACGAAATGATAACTAGATTAGTTAATCACTTTTTCGAAAGCGAAGATTTGGACGATAATGACTACCAGGAAGAGTTTGCAAAAAACTGTAATCCTACAATGTGCGCATTGATCATGATATAGAAGATTTCGACATAAATGATATACCAAACGTGGTTTTGAACGAAAATGAAACCATTGACCAATTCCTTGTAAACTATAAAAACGAAATTCATGATTTGAAATGTAAATATAACAAAGTTTTGTGGAAAATCAAAATCTTCAGCCCACAACGGAAACTTTACAGTTCAAGGCTAGTGCTTATGTCAAAAATTGTTGAAGAATCGAATTGCTATTCTGCTGAACTCAATATTTATAATCCAAAAACGATAAACGTAAACGATTTGCAAGCATATATTGGAATTTGTATAATGACATCGATGCATCAAGTGACAAATTTACGTAGATACTGGAAGAAGAAATACTGGAAGATACTGGAAGAAGAAACGATGTCTCTATCCGAATTCGAGAAGATTAGGAGAATTCTTCGTTTCAATCGAAATTCTAAAAATATACCACGTGATGACAGAAACCATGATCGATATTATAAAATACGTCCTATTGTTGACGCTCTGCTGAATGGATTAAAACAGTCGCAATGGAAGAAAATCTTTCTGTAGATGAACAATTGTGTTCGTCAAAAGCCAGGAGTTACCTGGAGCAATACATGCCACTGAAAACCCATAAATGGGGATAAAAGCTCTTCGTTTTGAGTGGTGTCTCAGGCTTTACGTACAAATTTGAAATATTTACTGGCCAAGAGAATGAAGTAAGGCTGACTTCAGAAAACAATTTGGGATCTGCTGGAAATGTAGTTATCCGGCTTTTACGCGATGTTCCAAGAAATATGAATTATCGTGTTTACTTTGACAATTATTACACGAGTTTACCATTAATTGTGGAACTGCATAAAATCGGCATACTCATTGGCACGGTACGACGAGATAGACTACCATCGTGTAAGCTTCCAACAGAGCGGTCCATGAAAACTGAACCCAGAGGAAAATGTCATGAGTTTACGTGTACCGTAGATGGCGTTGATGTAAGTTCAGTGGTATGGAAAACACGAAATTGGTTCATTTCTTTCGATCTGGTCTGGAAAGTTGCCAGATCATGCTGCTCGAAGATATGATAGGAAGAATAAACGAATGATTGGAGTGGAAGTGGAGTGCCCAAATATAGTAAAGATGTACAACATACACATGGGTGGTGTTGTTCTACTTGTCAGCCTGATTGGACGAAATAAAATTAAATTCCGGTCCAGAAAATAATACATACGAATATTTTACCACTTACTGGATATTACACAAGTCAACTCGTGGCTACTGCACAATCGAATTTCAAAAGATCGGAATGAGAACAAAACTTTATCTCTAGCGGATTTCCGTATTGAAGTTGGAGTGAGTTTGTGTAGAGCAGGTCAAACATTGAAACCACTTGGATGTCATTCTAGTCGTGTGTCGCAGGAAATATAAGCTAAAAAGAAAAAGGCTAACGCAGCTCTTATACCACCAAAAGCTGTTCGTGAGGATAATGTATCTCATTTTCCAATATGGATGAAAGAGCGGCAGCGATGTAAGTTGGCTGGATGTTCGAGCTATTTTATATTTTTTGTGAAAAATGTAAGGTACATTTATGCCTAATAGGCTTTTCACACTTACTGCGTTTCAGGGAAACCCCAAAAATTCGCTCTCTTGAGATGGTTTCGAAATCATAGTGTTCACATTATGTTTTTGTTATTTACTGCGGTTTCATTTGACATTTCTCATTTCTGCAGCAAGTTTGTTTTGATTGTAAACAACACAAGCGCGTAAATAAACAAATATAATAAAAAATCAGAAAATTAATTTAATTTTAATAATATATGAGTTTTTATCATTGTATTTTTATATTATATTATTTCCTGTTTACGCGGAGCTGCAGAATCTTGTCTTCCCACAGCTCAAGCAGAATTTGCTCTGCCGTGTCCGTCCATTGGCTTCGCTTTTTGAACTTCTTTCTTTGGTTTCTATTTAAATAAAATGAAATTTTTATAATGAAAAGTAAATATAAAATTAAGATACTCACACAATATATCACTTATTGGATCCATTTTTATACCCTGTACCACTATGTGGTTTGGGTATAATGACTTTGTGCTGCTGTTTGTAACTACCAAAAATATTTGACCTAGACCCATCTTTAATTATACCAATCGAATCAGAATCACTATCTGATTCGATTTAACGATGTCCGTCCGTCCGTCCGTCTGTGTGTCCATGTAAAGCTTGTAATCAGGTCGCAAATATGAATGTATTTTGATGAAATTTGGTACATAAGCTTTTATCGGCCATGGGATGAACGCTATTGAAATTGGTGAGAATCGGTCCATGTTCAGACCTAGCCCCCATACAAATGACCCCTATGAAATCAACATATATTGCCATAAGACCCAAATTATCATACAAATCTTAGTCAAATTGGGTTTGTATATATATATATTACATCCATTATCAGTAGTCCAAAAATGATCCCTATTGGACAACTCTTAGTCATAGGCCCCATATAGAGCTGCTTCCCGATCTTCACTTAAATCTATCAAAAAAACAAAAATATTGCACTGATTCTTCTCAAATTTTGTTTGTATATATTTTTGCAAAATACAAGAGACCTTACCAAACATGGTCAGGATCGGTCCATTTTTGGGCCTAGTCCCCATATAGATATAGCATCCGATATGAACTTTTTCATATCTGCAGACAAAAAATTTATAAAAATCCCACTCAAATTTGGTTTATGCTTATTTTGTATGTCCAGTTAGTTGGGCCTATGAGATATGGTCTCTAAACGCATGGTATAGGGTATCATATAGTCGGTCTAGACCGACTATAATTTTCTTACTTGTTCCTTCTCTAATTAGTTAAAATTAAATGTTTTGCATTAATAACAATAAATAAATAATAAATAAGTACTTACCAGCACAAAGCAATCACGAAATATAAACAAACACATTTTTGATGTGTAAACATCTATACGCGCAGGGGGGTAAATTTCTATTTCACAATCCAATCGCAAAAACAGCGTAACACATCGGTGTGAGCTGAAGTGTAAATCGGTGTGACTTTATCTGATTGTATTTGTGAAAAAATTATGATATGTTCTTTTCTAAACATTTTCCGATTGTCTTTCAAAAAACATCAATTGTATTTCAGAAAACATCAATTGTATTTCAGAAACCATCAATATAATTTCAGAAAACATCATTTGAATTTCAGAAAACATAAATAGAATTTCAGAAAACATCAATATAATTTCAGAAAACATCATTCGAGTTTCAGAAAACATCAATTGAATTTCAGAAAGCATCAATAGAATTTCAGAAAACATCAATTGTATTTCAGAAACCATCAATATAATTTCAGAAAACATCATTTGAATTTCAGTAACTAATGATTTTTTAATGATTTTTGAAACAGAAAACTTCCCATGATCTTGGTGATCACCCTAGCTGTCCTATTGAGGCCGTGATCGTGACAAGAAAAACATAGAAAATCATATTTTTTCAAGACTTTTTTTAGTTCTTCATTCAGATCTCAGGCCGTATTCAACCGATTTGGACGATTTCAAATAGAAAACTTCTCAGAAAGTCAATGAATCATATTTTATGCAAACGAGCACCCTAGCTGCCCAATTGAAGTTGTCATCGTGATTTGCACAGACGGACAGACGGGCATCGCTTGTTATAAGGATCACAAACATATATATTTTATGGGGTCCAGAGTTTTTTTTTCCTAATTATTACAAACGGAATGACAAACTTATATATACCCTTTGCACACTGGGATGGAGGATATAAAAAATCAACTGATTCTTAGCTATAAATTTGCAGATATTAATATTATATTAATTAGCTATAATTAGCTATAATTCATAATTTATAATTTATAATTTATAATTTATAATTTATAATTTATAATTTATAATTTATAATTTATAATTTATAATTTATAATTTATAATTTATAATTTATAATTTATAATTTATAATTTATAATTTATAATTTATAATTTATAATTTATAATTTATAATTTATAATTTATAATTTATAATTTATAATTTATAATTTATAATTTATAATTTATAATTTATAATTTATAATTTATAATTTATAATTTATAATTTATAATTTATAATTTATAATTTATAATTTATAATTTATAATTTATAATTTATAATTTATAATTTAGAATTTATAATTTATAATTTATAATTTATAATTTATAATTTATAATTTATAATTTATAATTTATAATTTATAATTTATAATTTATAATTTATTGACAAATTGACAACACTGTTTCGTGTCGGTTATGTTTTTGTCAGAGGTCCTTTTTAATTGTCTAATTTATTGCTTAAATAAGTGTAAAATTATCTGAACTGTCTCAAAAGTTTCATACGATAAAACTTTTGTGATTCGTGTCTCCTTTTATAAAATTGCTCCGTTATATTTTTGTTTATGTGCGTATAAATTTTATTTTGGTCATAAAAACTATAAATTACATATTACATCAGCTGTTTTGATGAACTAAAATACTGGTTTATTTATATTGATGGAATAACAGTTTTAGAGTAACTGTTAACATTAACAGTGTTGAACTATAAACTACAAATAACATCAGCTGTTTTGATCAACTAATATACTGGTGTATTTATATTGAATGTATAACAGTTTAAGGGTCACTGTTAACATTATACAGTGTTGTACTTATCAAGGAAATCTGTTAAATTTAAAATCTGCATCTGAGAAAAATTTGTATTACATTCCGAAAACAATTAAACATTAATAATTCAATCAATAACAATTTTAATAATTCTAAATAAATAATTAGAAAATATATTCACCATTAAATTATGTCATGCTCTAAACCTAACTGCAGAATCACTTCAGACAAGGATTCAATGGTTAATTGTTGGCTTTGTAATATTGTTTATCATGCCAAATGCGTTGAGTTAACTGCTCGTACTGCTGAAAATTTACGGGAAGATAAAGGACCTCGATGGTGTTGCACCAAATGTAAGATATATGATATCCAATTTTATTCCTTCTTCAAAAATACTCGAAGTGAACTTGAAGCCACAAGTCAGGACCTTATGGTTTTAACTGAAAAATTTAAAAAACACAAAGATCTATTTGATAATCCATCCAACTTAAATGCTTGGCTGGGTTCCCCATCTAAATCCCCCAAAAGGCAAAAACGTCACCAAAATCCAAGAAGAAAATTATACCTGATTCAAATGCAATAAATGATACGGCTTCCCTTATTTCGGTTTCAAAAAATGTTCCATCCAGTGTTCCAGCTATAAATGTTTTACCTAATAATACAGTGTCCCCTCAAATTGAACATCCTGAATATACTCCAATTGGTAACGTACCTAACATGCCTTCTGGTTCCAATATATTATACTCTCCTGCAAATAGGCCGATCAATAATGAGTTAGCATCTAATAGTTCAGAATGGAATCAACCAAGTTCTAATGGAAGTATTCAAGTTCAGCCTAAACAATTGAATGTTATAGCACCCAAAAAATCCATTTTTGCCTCACGCTTTGCTTTTGATACTTCTGCTGATGACATCGATTTTTACATTAAATCAAATTTAAATTCCAGACCGAACTTCTTTGTAAAAAAGTTTACATACTCTCAACCTAGAGATATAACATCTTTTAAAATAACAGTTCCGTTTGAATTTTACGATCTTTTTGTAAACCCAAACTTTTGGCCAAATAATACATTAGTTCGTGAGTACATATTCAAAGAAAACCCTCGACAAAATAACATTGCCCGACTTCCATCCAGAGAATCTAATAACTCAAAAAACTAATTATGTCTCCAGATAATCATCTAAATATTGTGTACCAAAATGTTCGCGGTCTTAATTCCAAGCTAAAAAATTTATTTATCCAAAGCTATGAATTAAATTATCGTATCATTATTTTCACCGAAACCTGGCTTAAAAATAATATTTTTAATAATGAACTACTTTGTGATAAATACCAGATTTACAGAAGAGATTGAGCAGGTGGTCGTAATGGAGGTGGCGTACTTATTGCAGTCTCAAGCTGTTTCTCATCAGAATTTCTACCAAACATGTCCGATATTGAATTTTTGAGTGTCAGAAACAAATCTTTTTAACTTGCTCCTATGTATATTACTCCAGGATCTCCATCATATATTTATAACGATCATGTTCAGGCCATACAGAGTGTTGTACAAGCTGCTAATACTGTGGATGCTATTTTTGTTTTCGGTGACTTTAATTTGCCAGCGATCTTATGGAATAGTTCCCCTGATACTCCTTAAATGATTCCAATAAAATCAGATGAGTTTTTGAACAACATATCTGACTTGTGTCTTTTTCAAATTAGTGGAGTGTATAATTATAACCGTAAACTACTAGACTTGGTGTTTGTTAATGAACCAGAGGATTGCACGCTAACACGATGTTGCCCAATTACAGAACCTGAAGATCACCACCATCCTACAATTGAAATTAGCTTTTCTTTTCCGTTATTTCCTGAACCAAAAATACTGCCCGCGACAAGGAAAGTATTCTGTTTTAAACGATACACCAATACAAACTGGCATCAATTACTGAAAATCCAAAATGGTAGCTTAACTGCAGTTGATTCAATGGTTAATACGTTTTATAGTATTCTTAATTCTTTTATGGACATTTGTATTCCTAAAATACCTGTCTTCAAACAACTTCGTCCTCCATGGAAATCCAGACAACTTTCTAACCTTAAAAACAAAAAGAACAAACTATTTAAAAAATACAAAAAACTGGGCTTCTTACTGATTATGGTAGTTATTCTATATGCCGCGCTGAATATAATTCCCTCAACACATCATTATATAACGAGTACATTAACACAATGAAAAATAACTTCAAGAACAATCCAAAATCGTTTTATGACTTCGTAAACTCTAAGAGAAGAACCCGTGAGTTTCCGACTGTTTTGAAGTATCGAGGGTGTGAATCTGATGACGCTAAGGTTATTAGTAATATGTTTGCTGATTTCTTCGCAACAACTTATTCTGATGTCAAATATAACGTAGTGAATATTTATCCATATCATCTCGCTTCAAATCAAATAATATCGTTTCCATTTTTTGAACAATCGGAAGTAGTTCAGGGCTTAAAGACTTCCTACATTTTACAACCCTAATTAATCGTGGATTTGAAACGATAAACAAACTGATACTGTATACACCGATTTCAGCAAAGCTTTCGATAAAGTCAATCATAACCTTCTTTTAAATACATTGAATAAATAGGTTTTACTCCAAAAAGCTTAAGTTGGATTAAATCATATCTTTGGCACAGAAAACAGAAAGTACGCTATAAAAACTCGAACTCAAAAAGCATTGATGTTCTTTCTGGAGTTCCCCAAGGTAGCCATCTTGGTCCAATTTTATTTTCATTGTTCATAAACGATCTCCCAAACGTTATACAATTTTCTAATATATTGATGTATGCTGACGACGTAAAAATATTTTTCAGTTACAGTGAAAAGTCTGATCAATTATATTTACAAAATGATCTTGATAATTTCTTTGTGTGGTGCAGAATTAATTTAATGGATCTCAACCTCGATAAATGCAAAATTATGCGATTTACTCGAAAGAACTTAATAGATGTATATTATTCGTTGGGTGGAAACCTGCTGGAAACAGTAAACGTTTTCCAGGATTTGGGTATTTTACTTGATGCAAAACTGAGTTTTGTTCAACATATAAAAATTAAGGTAAATAAGGCAAGAGGTGTTCTTGCTTTTATTAAACGATGGGCTAAAGAGTTTACTGATCCTTATATAACCAAGCAGTTATATATTTCTCTTGTCAGACTAATTCTTGAATATGTGTCTAGTATTTGGGACCCGCATTGCAATATACACATTGATCGAATAGAATCCGTTCAAAAATAATTCCTTCTTTTTTGCTTACGTGTCATGCATTGGAATCCTGTGAACCTTCTGTCATATCCTATGCGACTAGCATTAATTAAATTGCCCACACTTAAAAGTCGCCGAACTATGTTGAACGTATCTTTTGTTTTAAATGTTATGCATGGAACAGTTTGTTCTGAATTTCTTATAAATAACGCTAACGCTGATCCGTTCAGGAGAATATGCAAGAACTTCAACGACTTATATTAATTTATTGATTATTCTTCGAATATAGATGTTATTAAACGGAATATCATACTATACTTAAATTCTCAGTTTTGAATGATTTATATGTTATCGTTATTAGTATCTATTTTTCAGTACTGTATTTTTATTTTTTTTATACCATTTGTATTTTTAAATAGTCTGAAAAGATTAATTCCATAGACTTTAATAAATAAATAAATAAAAAAAAATAATTTATAACTTATAATTTATAATTTACTAGCAGTAACCCGATGCGCTTCGCTACACCACTCTTAAGGAAATAAAAAGCATTTAGCCCATTAGTCTGATTCCGCCCATTTTTGGGCAACCACTCACATTAATAGCTTATGAACTCAAACAAAGTCGCTAGACTTTCATTATTATAGTTCTCCATGTGACGGTGATCAGATTTGCTCTTCACTGTAGCCAAAGAATTTCTGGTACAAGCAGAAATAAGAAAGAAAAAAAAAATAACCTTGATCTTGAAATTATTTTCAAGTTCATGTAAGTACATGTAAACAACACCTTATATGGTAATATGTTGATTGAAATTTTTTTGGGTTCTATTTTTGCAAACTGATTTATGGCGCGAGTTTTTTTACAGTCTGTTCGATGTTTTGTATTATATCATGATTATTCATGTATGTATTGGTCAACTACAACTTGCAATCCTTCTCGTTCTCCCACTTGGTTTTCAGCTATTGTTATTAGCTTACCCCTTCATTCACTCAGTAATCCCACTTACTCTCTCTCCTTTTAATATGAGTTGGTATTTTTTTTTCGAAAAGAGTGAGATTATGAACGAATGTCTGTATATCTATGTGGATAACGAGATAAAATGTTACATAATGATATACATAGGCTATTCAATGAGTGGTTGAGCGTATTTAATACAAAACAGGTTTTTAGCTTGAGATGAATGAATGAGTGAAGATAGGTGGAATGTTAAGAAAATAATTTGAATAGGGAAGTTGAATTTTGATCATGAAAAGAAAAGGTTGCGGAAAAACCTAAATTAAAATTAAATTAAATATTAAGAGTTGAAATGTAGTCATTGAAAAGATTAAAAGGTTGAGGAAAAACCTCCAAAAAAATTTAAGTTAAAAAAAAAAAATTAAAATTTAAGAAAATTAAATATTTAAGAAAGGGGGGTTGAAATGTGATTGTACAACAGAAAGGTTGAGGAAAAACCTCGGTAGAATTTAAAAATGTAGTTTTAATTCAAGTTTTGGTTTTCTGGAGAAGCAGTTTAGTTTGTGTGTTTAAGATTAAATTTAAATTTAAGAACAGAAAATAAGTTAAAGGTTTAAGTGAAAAATTTAAAGGTTAAATAAAAGTAAAAAAAAAAATATTTAAAATGAAAGTTAAAAAGGTTTAATAGAACATATAAATAAAAGCCAAGAAAATTTAAAACTAAAACAAAAGTGTAATAAAATCCATGTGCCAATTTTGGAAGAGAACTATTTTGTAATTTTAAATTTTGTTATAAAAGAAAACTGTACTGTAGAAGAAAATTTGCTATAAAAGAAAAACTGAGTAAAGAAAAATATTTTTATTGAAAAAAAAAAAAAAAAACAAAATCAAGAAAAGAACTATAAATTATATAACTAGAACTGAACATTGTAAACTGTACTTTAGAGTGAAAGGTGAAGGAGTTTTAATAAAGTCACATGCCAAAATTGAAAAGCATATGGCGAGACACAACCACGGCGCGCCGCAGAGTGGGATTTCTTCATACAAGCTGCTGAAAAAAATCGAAGGAATCGAGGTAGCGCTTTGAAATTTGGCACACATCTCTCATACTGCCAAATTAGATGGAAAATAAATTTTTGTTAAAATCCGCCCACAACCACGCCTACCTCCCATATAACGTCAAACTAAAAATCGTTGTATTTTTCTTATTTTCATATCTATGTTAATAAAAATTACTACCAGTGGTTGCATTTGAGTCCTCAATTATATTACAATTTTAATTGCCACGCCCAACGCCCATATAACAATTTTAATTTTTCAAGATTTTCGAAAACACAGATATAATCCTTTGTAGTTCGTGATCGATGTGAAGCAGCACTTACATCTATATAAATAACTAAAGACCAATATGTTAGCATAACATTTGCAAAAAATTAGGAGGCCATAGCTTATCGTTTCTCTTTAATTGACCAATCATTCAAAATAAAAGCCAAATTTTTACTATAAAATTATCCATTGTTTGGGACACATAGAGCATTTCTCAGTGCATACTTTTAGGGATGTGGAAAAACACAACCAAACCATAATGTAAATAAGCAAACAAGATTCAGTCGGCTTAACACTTGAAAATTCATATTGTGGTGTATTTTTATTTATTGTTTTATTTTTTCTTGTTTTTTTTTAAATTGCTAAAAAATAATCTTTAACCCAAAATAACTCAAAAAAAGTTTTTTATTAAAAAATTTTGTTTTTTAAACAAATTGAAATATTTTTGTAGTTCGGCTTAAAAGGTATAAGTAACAATATTTTTCCATAAACAGGACTATGTTAAACAGTGTAAACGAACGTATGCAAATATAGGCGTAAATAAACGTATATGCAAATATAGACTTTCATTCATCTTCAATCATTTCTTTTACGACATCATCAAGTTCCAAAACATGTTTATGAGGTTGACGTCTTATATTAGTAATGTAAGGAGGACATGCCCAATTTACAAGCTTCATTATCGATAACTTTTCTTGAAACTAATTCTAAATTATTCATTTCGACAGGTTTCGCTTTACAAATATAGCAAACGGCTGCTGAAGATGTGCCTGTAACTGTTTGAGCCGTCTTACCATCCAACATTGTGAAGACTAAATTGTGCTTTACCGTAAATTGTTTACCACACGCTACAACTTCAGTATGTGTGAAAGCAGCAATATCTGAATTAATTTTGCCAACAACGCTTAGCACCTTTTCTTTCGTTTCCTTAGCGAATTCAAATTGAATAGGACGACAGTATCTAGTTGATGACGGGGTTTTATTTCGCCAGTATTCCTCTCCAGCAGTTGACTGTAGACTTAATGGCACCAAAGACGCTAGTAACAAGTTTTTGTCGCTTACATCAGCGGCTAAACTCTGGTTGTATTCTACATGACCAGAGGAACCATCGCAACCCCATTTAGACGTTAAAGTTAACATTGTTTCCTCCATACCATTTATTTCTTGATTTGAAAAAGTTTTAAATAAACGGCTTATCGTATGATCCAATAAACTTTGCAAGCTAACAGACGCATCTTTGTCACTTATTTGAATTTCATTCGGGTAGCAGTTTTCTTTTTCGTCTTTAACTTTCGCATACGATGGTAAAATATCGTATCCTTCTTCTTTCAGAAAATGTTTAATACTTTCGTATTGATATTTTGTTAGGTCTGCATCCATCATCATGGCAAGTGCAGCAGAAGAACGGATGTAAGATTGACTTCCTACGTTACTCTCTCCTACTTTACTAGCCTTCTCCAAATGCTGTTGAGAATATTGTGATGCTAAACCAGCAGCTTTATACCTATTTGCGCGATTTTGGCAATCATCAAAATCTTTAGCTGGCCTTCCCGCTGATTTTGAACAACTCGGTTGATCATCGAGTAGGACTACTTCAAATGTTTCTAATTAAAAATTAATATGTAAAATTATAACATTAAAACTAAGCAAATAAAAATTTCTGAAGTCCGAGAGCAACAAATGACGTTTAAGCATGATGCGTGCATTCATTGCATTTATTTGGATCTTAACTTTCATTCTTAATACGTAATTTTTAGCCAAGATTCATTTTTCTTAAAAAAATAATCACGACTACGCGCACATTCCTGTAGTCTCTTAGAAAAGTGTCCCAAAAACCGCTTTTGAATTGCGGCTTTAATATCTTCAATTTCTTTTCTTGTTAAAGGCGAATTTTTCGATTTAATGTAATCGCTTAGCAAATCAACATTGGTACCCCAACGAATAAGCTCCGTAGCTAGATCAAAATAAGTAACTGCAAAACTATACATTTTATTAATTAAGTTTATAATACAAGAGCTCGATTGAAATTTTTTCCGACACTTTGACACTTTTTTGTTTTGTATTTTTTTTTTTTTTTTTGTTTTGTTTTGTTCATGTTTATTTTTTGTTTTGTTTTTTCCTTATGCACTTCTTTTAAACATCTAAAATAATCATTAACAAATTTTTGCTATTATTGATAGCCCTATGCTCCTTATAGGAGTTTCGGGAACATATATATATATATATATTCAAACACATGCGCCTTAAAGTCTACACCATATTACATCGTGTTTCTTTGAATTACTGGAATGAAATTTGGTGTGACTTATTTTATACAATTTATAATTTTGTTCAACATTTGCAGATATTAGCAGAAAATTAGTTGTTAAATCAAAAGAATACACTCCAACCTTTAATTTTTTTGCAACCAGAACACCGAGGTAGACCGAGGCAACTTTTTTTTTGTCCAAGAAAAACAAGAAACACTAACTTTTTGAGTGCCTTCATAAAAACCTGAATATCTTTTTAACTGTTATTGTTATCCAAGAATTTTTTTGCAAAATTAATGTTGAAATACTATATTTTGCAAATATACATCCATCAAATAGATGCGACAAAAAGAAATTGTGTTTCCAGGCCATTGAAATGCATGAAAATCTGTGGCAGTTACTGCAGAGTTTCCTTTATATGACTTTACCGCGTTATTTTGTACAAAAAACAATATTTTAGAAAAAAATAATTTTCTATTTCTCTTAAGTAGACAATTCTTTACAAAACTGCATCATTACATTTTTGATATTCTACACCCGAAAAACGGTATTTTTGCCGGCAAAATCCGGCGGCAGCAGCTTCATCGGTACCTTATCGGGATGCAACACCAGCGGCTGAAGGCGGTAAATCAAGCAATTTATAATTTGTATTAAATTTCTCTTTAATTCCTTAATGCCCAAGTAATCAAAAAAAAAAAAAAAAAAAAAATTATTAATAAATTTATCAACATTTCCTATATTGAAATTAAAAGATTTTACTAAAAGTTTAAATTAATTTTTTTTTTCTAAATTTAAATACAAAATTTTGAAAATATATAAAAATTTTCTAAGCTTATTTTATAATAAAAAAAAAAAAAAACTAAAAACTTCCACAAATTTATATTAAAATTAAATATTTCTACCAATGAAATTACTAATTAACTTAAAATTACCAATGTATACCAATATAAAGTGACCTCAGCAACGGTTCATGGGATAACTGTACTCCTGTAGAAAGAACTAACCAATTATATAATTCGAGTACAGTCCCGAAAAAAAAGTACAGTTGAGAAAAAAATAAAAAAAAAATTTGAATTTGAATAAACTTTTCTAACTATAAAATTTACATAAAATATTCTATGAAATTTAAACTTAAAATTTTCTAATTCTAAAATTAAACTAAATATGTAAAATGGGTTAGATGTAATATTTTTGCTATAATTAAAATTGTTCCTAAAATTAAAATTGGGCTATAAATAAAAATTTTTCCTAAGATTAAAATATGCCTATTAATAAAATTTAGCTATGAATAAAATTCTGCTGTAAATAAAATTTAGCTATGCATAAAATTTTGCTATGCATAAAATTTTGCTATAAATAAAATTTGCTAAAATTAAACTTTTCCTGAATTTTGCTAAATATAATTTAAATTTTTAAAAGCTCTTAGATGAAGGGTAAATAAATAAATAAATAAATTTTTGTTAAAACCAATGTAGAAAACCAAACCAAACAAATTCTTATCATTTATGTGGGTTACCTCCAATTAAGATGGAATAGCAGGTAACATGGTAGGGAAGCCAAAAAGGGGCATAACAGCTACTCCCCACCGGAAGGTAAGTATGCCATCCTTACATCATTTAGCGTCCGTTTTTGACAGTTTTTTTGTAAATCACACGTGAACATCTGTAGTGCGGTTTCCCTGGGCCTGAGCAAGACCCCACCCATCCGGCGAGCTAGGCCCATTCGCAAGGACGTGCGACCAGCAAAGGCTCAGGGAAACAGGAAGCGGAAGTTCCACTACCGCCGCACCATTACATCCAGTCATGTTATATTAAATTCTTACTGTGTATGAGGGGTACCACGCCCACTGGTTGAATCTCGCCCATTTTTGTATTGGACTACTCACATTAATAACTCATGAACTCAGACAAAGTGCCAAGGCTTTCACTATTACAGTACTTCAGATATATGACATATATTTACTTTGTATGGGAGGTACCACGCCCTCTGATCGGATTCCGCCCATTTTTTTTCGAATACTAACGTTGATAAGTTATGAACTCACACAGTCTCAACACTTTAGCTATTACAGTACTCTAGATATATAACATTTAATATTTACTTTGTATGGTGGGTACCACGCCCATTGGTCCGATCACGCCCATTTTTCCGCAAGTCTTCGAATTATTAAAATATGTATGTGTATAAAGTTTCAGAACTGTAGTAGTACTCAGGATATTATATGTTAAAATTAGATGTTAAAAATTCATTTTGTATGGGATTATAATTTATAATTTATAATTTATAATTTATAATTTATAATTTATAATTTATAATTTATAATTTATAATTTATAATTTATAATTTATAATTTATAATTTATAATTTATAATTTATAATTTTCATTTCTAATTTTTAATATTTAACTTTTAATTTTATTTTTTATTTTTATTAATTTTTTAATTTTTAATATTTAATTTTTAATTTTAACGATAAAAAAAATATGTGGTAATACTTGCTTAGGCCAATGGACACGTGCAGTATTAATATACACACAATTGCAATGACTTCAACAATACGAAGAATTACAACAAACACACTGAACGTTTTTATTTTTTCAAGATTTTTTTCAAAGTTTCAATCATAACTCGTGACCCCTTTGACCGATTTTTAATAGCAACTCCTTTGGGATGTTAATAAATGATATTATACAAAAACGAACGGTCTAGCTTGGATATTGATGCCGTGATCGTAATATCCACAGACAGACGGTCATCGCTAAATCAACTTCCCTTGTTATAATGATCAAGAAAATATATGTTTTTGTGGTCTCCGGAATTTATTTCGATGCGTTACAAACGGAATAACAAACCTATATATACCCTCTGCCACTAAGTGTGGAGGGTATAAAAAGTGATTTTTTTCCTGAGGTTAACATAATGTAGGTATTACAGTATTGAGGGGTATGAAATTTTAGTTGGGTATGTTACATACCGTCGGAAAGGTTAATTTGTCTAGTTTCTCAGTATATGCTTTATTTTTAAGGTTTTAGAAACACATATTAATAGGAAAAAATTCAAATTAGCGCATATGGTAAAAATTGAAAAACCGTTGTCTTGAGTTACAAAACATTTTTTTTTGACAGATATCCCGCTCGCATCCCACTAAGCGACAAAAAAAAATAAAAAAATATTTACTTTTTTGAAAAATAGTCAAAAAAAAATGTTTGATTTTGCAAAAAAAAAAAATATTTTTTTTCCGAAAGACTGTAGAAATAGCTAACTAAACTATTTTTTTCCTAAGAACAATAGGTAAAAAAGTTACATGGATGAGAAAAAACACCTGTTTGATCAAAATGTCCAATTTTGACCCCCTCTAACTAAGAGAGTTCTGGACCGAAATTGTTTCTAAACTACTATCCAATAGGACTAAACTTGGTGCAAATTTCATCCCGATCGGAAGACATCGGTTTCAAAAGTTGAATCACTTGACATGAAACGCCCCTTATATATAAAGCAGATACATACTATGTATGTGTAACAATGTTTCCTAGTGAAAACAGTAAGGAGAAAAAACAATGCAATGATATGATTTTTTTTAATTCACTTTAAAAAGACTTTTATTTAATAATTTATTTCAATAAAACGAAAAGTTTTGTTTCTTATGGTTATATTTGTTTGTATATTCAATTCAAGTTGGTAGTGGTTTAATGGATTTTTTCTTCTACATTTTCCTTTTTACTTTACAAGTTTCAAAAATATTCTAGTTTTTTTTTGTGTTCATATTTATTTTTTGATTTGTTTTTTTTTTCTTAAAAAATTCAATAAAATAATAACAAAATAGTGTCACGTTGAATAATACAGTAGATGGGGAAAGTAGAAGATATATGATCTTAGAATCTAATGACTTTTTGTAAAATGTTTTAATTAAAATTAAAAATGAAATTCAACACCAATGCAAATGAGCATACACTTCATTTTGTTATTTGTTTACGTTAAATTAAAAAGTGATACATAACTAACTACAGGTCGTTCATACAAATTCTATACTATATATAATTCATTATTATTCTTAAATAAGTATGATTTTAATTTAGTCTTATAACACTAATATATACAAGTTAGCTTTTTTTTTAGGGGGGGATGCATGTTATAGAGTTTGTATGATATATTGTTTGTTAAATGAGCGTATATAATTTCGTGAATGTGCTTAGGTTTTGTTTTTTCTTTCAATGACAGAGTGAACTGGGTGAAGGGTAATATTTAAACAATCCGAACAAAAAAAATGTGTAAATGTAATTGAATAATTTCCTTCTTCCTTACTTAAACATAGTTTGCAAACTTCCATATTTTATAATTTTAGGAGTTAACAATTTATTTTTAGGGTAAACAATATTAACCAATACTAAAGGGGTTTCTCTACCAATACCGCAAGGACTACTTTAATAACATAAAAACACAAGTATTTTTTGCAAATCAACAATAAAAAAAGACTAAATTAAAAATAATTGAGATAAATTAAATTACTAGATATTTAATGCGATTTTTTTTATAATCGTATGTATGTATGTGTATGATAAGATAGGAACATGTACCTGAGGCACACATAAACTTTAAGAATTGAAATTTATTGATGAAAGTTGATTAATATTCAAAACATTGTTTATGAATTTAAATTAACAACTTATGATAATTTCAATTGAAAAAAATATATATAAAATGTAATTGAAACTTAATCAATAGTTAATGATTTTGTTTTATATTATTTTCATCAGTCAATACCGAAATTCAGCACGCATTTTTTAATAAATTTATGCTAGAAAACGGTAATTTATTTCTTATGTTTTTGCTTTGAATGATATTCAAAACTTTATTGCCAACGCTGGAATTTATGAAATTTCATTTATGTCAACTGGAGCAACTGGCACAGCTTGATGCCCTTCTGTAAAGAGAAAATAAATTAAAAACATGTATTAGTAAATAATTTAAGTCAATATAACTTTAAATTTGAACGATAAAACGCATGCCATAATTTTTAAAAGGTTAGGAAAAGGTCAAGGAACTAATAAACTTTATAAGATATATTTTAATAATTTCTTTCATAAGGACATGAAAGGATAACAAAAAAAAAAACACAAAGTCATTACTTTTTAAAGTCAATAAATTAATTACTATTTGAATTTTGTTAATGTTTGTATAATTTCAAAATTATTGAACACTTATTTATTGAAAATGAGTAAATGTAGTAAAAGTTTCTTCTTGCCTCAAATTTGAAATAAATAAATTTTATTTTTTATGCATTTGACAATAAGTTTGAATTTACGACAACTATCAAGTGTGTTTGAGTAGAGTCTATTACCATGCACCAGACATGCAATAGTACATCCATGCATTTGCATGGTGATCCGCACTACACAGTCTCTTGTGAGAATTTGCAATGTAAGCAAATTCTTACTCCAATAAAAAAAAGTAGTTATCACGCTAGTGTAAGTTAGATTAAGTATGTGTGCGGTTGTATGTGAATAGTTATATTGGTAGCTTTAAAATTTAAAATATAAATAAAGAGTAGTTGCTCGTGAGAACCACAAAACGCATCATATCATCTAATTCATTTATATCGCGAAAATATTATATGGCGATCCTGCCGTGACCACACCATGTAAATAATATAAAAAAACTTTTTGTGCTATTTAATACAATTATACAATTAAAAACTAATGACAGAGAGAAAAATGGATTAAAAAACTTTTTAACAGCATTTTTTGATATTTGTTTAATTAGTTTCAATTAATATGATCAATTGTAACAAAAATGTGAGATATTGTAAACAACATCCTTAGTCTTCAAAAAAAATACAGTTTCGTGCGTCAATTCAAACAACCGGAATGAATAAAAAAACCGTGTAAAATAAAAAAGGGAAATGTAGTGTGATTGATAAGTCGTAGTTACCAAACCTTCAGTAAGGTAACGTTAATGGTAACTTTGTACCATTCGTGTGTAAAGATATCATGGTAATATGTATATTTTGCATATTCACATATACCAGTATAGCCCGGCACTCGAAATTCGAGTGCAAATTTTAGGAAATATTATTTTTTCATTCAATTTTTGTCTTCCAATGTTTTTTTAATCTATATATATATAAAAAATTATGAATATTTAAATGAGCCTAAAGGTATGTTAATCAATTTTAGCAATTCCCAATTCAAGACAGAGCGTCTGATATATAATTTAAATCAGTCGCATTAACAGGGTGTAACCAATTATTATAAATATTTTATTTTATTTAATTTAATATATTTCTAAGACAGATTAAACATAAATTTTATCATTCTCAGCTTCTTCTTCATATAAACTATAACTATGCCAATTTTCACACTCCTCCGTGCCCGCATATTGCTTAAAAAGAGAACTAAAAATTTACCTTCACGTTTTAGTATATTGATTATTATATTTAGACTCTAAGATTAAAACTGTAAAACTATTTGAATTTATCAAATAAAAATTGTAAAATTCATGTACAATCTATATATAGTAACGATTGAAAGGAAAGGAAAAACACGAAGAGGAAGGAAAACCTATTCAAGGATTTTTTTGATTAGTTTTAGGTCAAACATTTTGTGTATAGGATGCACTTTAAACGGACAAATAAAACTGCACTTGGGCAGACTTAGGAAATAGGCAATAAATTGGAATTTGAAATAATATTAATATAAAATAGGAAACATATAGAGGCATATATATAGAAGGATATCAGTCTTCTAACAGAATGGCTGATATTTAATTTTTTTCGTTTTATTGACAATTTTTTTGGAACCTTCCATGCGATCCACTCCACTACTTTGGAATTTACAAGTCTTGATGGTAAGTTAGTTTAGAAGGTAAATGGGGCGATAAATCCGCCAGAACACTGTAAAATACCACTTTTGAATTTTACATATAATAAAGTTTAAAATTATAAAAGTTGCATGACTTGGTTATTAATGGAATCTTTCACCTGGGTTAACTATTTCCAAAGCTTAAAAATGTAGCTGGTAACCTACGTCTGACAACAATATAAATTGTCACTAGATCACAGTATGATCAGAACCATAGGAAAAGAAAAAGAGAGGAAATACAGAACAGAATCCTGCAGGTCCTTTCAGTGTAAAATTTCTTCTAACAATATAAAGAAAAAAGTAAAAGTAAAAAGTAAAAGTTTAAAATTACTGCCACTGACAGGATAAATAAATAAAGAAATAAATAAATAAATAAATGGATAGGGGGGGAAAAAAGAGAAGGAAAATTTTTTCATAAAGGAAATTTTACATAAAATATAATTTCATAATTAACATATACATAATGTATAAATTTAATATATTACATTTTCCTATTATACTTGGGTTGAAAGTGGTCATAAGCGATAACCGCCTAAGTCGACTTAAGAACGATTTGAGTTATGAATGCTATCATATTCTACTTTATATTTACGTGAAATCTCCATTTCTTTAACACTGTTTTTTTTAAATTAATAATGAAAACATATTGACCTAAGTCGTAATGAAGTCCCATTACATTTATATAAACAGTTATTAAAAGCATGATATTCGACGATTTGAGTTATGAATGCTATCATATTCTACTAAAAAAAACTTTATATTTACGTGAAATCCCCATTTCTCTAACACTGTTTTTTAAAAAGATATAAATATACTGACCTAAGTCGCAATCAAGCCCCCTTACATTTATATAAAAAGTGATTTTTCTCTTATTTGCGATCTTTATCATTTTAATGATTGAGTTTCAAATTATTGACTCTTCCCGAAACAGCTTATAACCTGTTATGCAGAATATATATCAATTTTTGAAACAAATGTGCCAATGCTTTTTGCTTTATTAAAGTAAAAACATTTGATCTCGAGCCTGAATAATTTTAAACTCAATCATTAAAATGATAAAGATCGAAAATAAGATTTTTTATTTTTATAGAATATAATGAATTTTTTTTTTAATTAATAATTTCTATAATTAATTTAATTATAAATCTTTGAAATATACTTTTCTTAATTCAATTTTTTGGGGATTATGAAAAGGAAAAGGAAGATAACATTTTTTTGTACAAAAGAAGAAGAGAATCGTAACAATTTTTTTTATATAAAAAAAAAATTATATATCAAAAAAGATGAAACTGGGGAAGGTAGTGTAAACTATTTTACATCATTAAATATTTTTCAAAAAATTTAATTAATTTTAAATATTGCAATTAAATAAAATAATGATCACTTAAAACTGATCATTCTTTTTCTTTAAAAGGGAAAGTGTAGTATGTTTAAATAGTGCCTATTACCATGCACCAGACATGCAATAGTACAACCATGCATTTGCGTGGTGATCACCACTACACAGTCACTTGTAGTTCTCACGCTAACGTAAGTTACACTAATACCTTGTTTCCATAACACACACAATTCGTCACAGACGAACGAAAATTTGTGTGTATTTTGTTTTTGTTTTTCATACAAATTTTCGTTCGTCTGTGACGAAATGTGTTATGGAAAAAAATGTTTTCCAGCACTAGCTGAACTATCCTAGTTTAAAGATTTTAATAGTTATTTTTCCGAACAAATAAATAATACAGAGGGTTATATTCCATCTTTTACAAACATCAATATTTTAGTATACCATTACCAACTAACATTCAGCTTTAACAAGTAAAAAACAAGGAATAGACTACTAGAGAAATTCAGGCTATCTTTATCAACCACATTATCTGGGAAAGCAATGTAAAATATCTAAAATTCTGCTAGGTTCTAAAATCAAGTTTAACGATGAAAACCATTTCTAGTAGTATTTGTTTTAGGATTTGAATTGATTTGAAGAAGTGAAAATTTAATAAATAAAAAATGTTCTACTAAGCGCCTGCATGGTCCACATCTGCTAGATGTTATGTCAAAAATACTCCAAGGGGCCCAAAATAAACTTCTAAATATTGAATTAAAAAATTACCATGGCACTATTCTACACAAAGCCTCCACACAATTTCCGGTTTCGAACCTGTTCATGCAAAAATTCACAGACTTACAAAAAAAATAGGAGATGCCAAGACCGCAATCAGTTGATCTCATCATAATTTTAATATTTTTTTCAACTTTTAAAAATTTGTTTTTTTAATTTTCCCCCCATCTTTATAATAAAACCAAAATGTAAATATGAAAAGCAGAGACCGAAAATAACATCTATAATATTAATAGGCAAGGCGAATTCTTGTTACCGATGCTATTGTTTCAGTTTTAATCCTATTTTGACTGGACATGATTCATTTGAAAGGTATTTTTTTTAACTGTCCACCAGATTTACAGATTTTTAAATTTTTATTTATTTTTTTTTGAGTAAACTGCATTTAAAGTTGCTAATAACACATACATAACATTATACAATGCTATGTGTGTGTTTATTAAATATATTAATGTGTTTGTAATAAAAATGAGTTTGTTTTTTTGTGTTGATTTATGAATTGGCTATAATTGATTAGCATACCTTTAGGATTTAGAATTTCCACTCAAATTTCTGCTAGTTTATTTTTAAACTTTTAAATAAAAAAAAAAATCATATTCAAGTAAATATCGGAGAATTAATTCAAATAAACAATATTGATCCTTGTGAAATAGTGTTTCAGAAAATGCGTTGCTGTTGAAAAATTTTGATTTATTTTTTTTTAGCAAAAATAAGTTATTCTTCGATTTTTATATTACCAGAACGAATGTTAAAAAAAATTGACCCTATTTATTTTAAAGAAAACTACTCTAATAATCATTTCATGTTTAGACATTATGTGTAAGACACACAAGAGTCCAAGCAGGCATATTAAAGAGTACAATCCGACATGCTTGCCACAGTGCCGCCCAACTGTTCATTTTTTTTTTTTTTTTTTTTGAATTCGTTGGTATACAAGAACAATTGGAGAGCCAAGAATTTGGAAGAACTTACACAAATCAGATCATGGACTTCAATAATTAACTATACCCCGATGCTCTTCGATACATCCATCATAACGAAATAAAAAAGACGTGATGAATGTATTTTATAGAAAAATAAATATATTGATTTAAGTTTCCCGCTCATTTTTGGTTCGACTTCATGGCTAACGCTTACTAGTAATCCAGATATTTTACTTTGTATGGTAGGTATCATGCCCATTTTTGGTACAATTAAACACATTAATAACTAATAACTCAAAAAAGATTCAGCTATAATAAATAGTATTCCAGACATATGATATTAAATATTCACTTTGTTAAGAAGTTCCACACCAGTATCTTTGATTTCACTCATTTTTTGTTAGCTACAACACAATTGCTATCAGTATATCCCAGATAGTTTATTTTGTACGAACATTTTTGTTCGACTTATATTAATAAGTTATGAAGTCAGTTTCAAGACTATCGCTATATTGATATACCAGATATTTTCTTTGTATGTGACTACTAACATTAAGAATTTAATGACTCACACAAAGTTCAAGACTCTCGTTTTACACTATTCAACATATATATTAAAAATGTACTATGTATGGGAGATGCTACGCTCACAGCAGTTAGATTCTGCAAAATTTTCAAGAAGTTTGGTCCGTATTAGTAGTCCAAACCAAACAAACAAACAATTTTTTTTTTTTAATTATAGATAAATATCGTCGCGAGAAAAATAAGCTTATTAAAAAATATCAAAAATCATATAAAAACGTTAATTAGTTTTATCTCAATAACGATGTTATATACTCGTAAATAACAAGTAAAATCGTTTAAGCGATATAAATTCTCATTTTATAGTATTCGCCTGTATCTAAAACTTTACGTTTATCAGATGGTAACAGAACACAAACATTGGTTGTAGTTTTAAAATTTTTTTCATACAATAAGAGGATTTATTAAATCCATGAAAATATGATTTAATAAACTTAATATTAAATATATATATGTATACATATATATATATTATGGTTAATCTATTTTTACATTTTATTTTTTTAATTTTTATTGCGCCATCTAATTAATCAATTAACAAAATTTGGATTTATTATATTTAAGCCATTAGAAAATATAGTGGAAACGAATAATTTAAAAATATGAAAAGATGTTTTTTTTATCTGGCGACAAAAATCCTCGCATTGAAAATTTATAAAATGTGCTGATTTTATAATTTTTTTTTAAGAAATAAATAATTATTGGAATTATTGTTTTATTGTGGTCAAAAATTGAATCATTTAACTAAAAAAAGGAAATAGTAGTTTTTTTCAGTCTTTTTCTCTTAACTAAAAGATACGTTATTGTAGTATTTATAGAATATAAAACTTAAAAATATTGTCCACTACAATCTACAGAGTTGTCATTGTGCTGTTAGAGGTGCTACCGTAGCCCATGTAATAATTATCCGATCATAGAAAGATAATTGATTATTTCATTATAAAAATAAAGAATGCCAAGTTCAAATCAAACAATTCACCAACACACTAAACCGGACATAAATCGAATATGTAGCTTTGGCTGCATCGTGGCACACTATTTTGCAGGCATAGTTTCAAGAACTGCTTCAAAAACTGAGTGTTCATCACCAACATTAATTTTCAAATGAATATTTGTATTAAACATTTATATGTTGTCCAAACTTTTTTATAATTTTTTATGTACTGTACTGTAATGTTTATTATTATGTACTTTAATTTAAAAAAGAACTTCATAATTTCCATTTTTAAAACAAAAACGAAAAGTAAACAAAATTTTAGCTTCAAAAAGTGAGTGCTCACTTATGAAACAGACATTTTTATAAATTAATACTTATGCCGTTTTCTTTTCTGGCAAAAATGTCGCATTTTATTTGCACTTTTTTCGAAAAGTGTATTTTTTTTTTTAATATATTATGAATTAAGAGAAACCTTTTCTTGTATATAATCGAAAGGCCTAAAAGTGCTGTGTTCATTAACTGTAAAAAATTTTTTATTATTTTCCTCTTTGAAGTCATGGGGTGAAAATATTCAAAAAAGGGGAACAATGGGGATATATTCTTACACTATAACCAGAAAGAAGTCCATGGCTACAATTTTTTGCGATTTACGAGGGCTCTACTTTGAGACCTTTCGATTGATGTATAAGATAAGGTTGCTCTTAATTCAAAATATATATAAAAATTCACTTTTCGAAAAAAGTGCAAATAAGATGCGACATTTTTTTCAGAAAAAAAAACAGCATTAGTTTCAGGTCTTTTATTTTAAATTATGGCTTCTAATCGTTTCTGAACAGAATATCTCAAATTTTGGGTCACCTCGCTGTATATGAAATATGTATTAACTATATTTGATGTTTTAGTATAAATATGCAAACTTTAATTTCTTTCGATGTTTTAAAAACTTGGAAAACTTTAATAAAAAATGTTAATTAATAGAAAGAAACAAACAAAATAAACATATTTTAATTGAAAACTAGAATCAGCTAAGGGAACGAACAAGCATTCAAACCAACCTAAAGGGTTTCTAAAATTTTTGGAACAAATTTTATATCTCAGTTCTTTCAGAACATGAAGAATCATCTGATTCAAATTTAATACAATCAGTAATAATTCTAATATTTTTCAGTTCAAAAACTAAAAAAAAAAAACAAACAAAAGAAATCAATATAAAAGAAAGTAAGACAAACTTAAAAATATTTATTTACTCCAATAAATCACTTACCATGCAACGCTTGGCCAGCTTTATTTTTATCCTTGATTATAAAAGCAGCTGTAATTAAAAAGAATATACCGCCTAAAACCTCCACAAAACTTGTTGAGAAAAGAGCATATTGTAAAGCCTCAAATTTGGTAAGATCAGTGTCCTGAAAATAATAACATATTGAAATAAACAGACTAATTATCTACATATTAAATAAACTTACCTCTGCTATGGCTAAACTATTCGATTGTAGTGACATAGTGGTAGAGGGCACTAACATCATAGCTGATGTTTCAGTGGTAGTCGTCGTCAACGTTGAATTAAACTCCTCTCCCAGTGTCAATGATAAACTTTCCAGAATACCACCGTTCACCAACTCTGAAGATCTATGAACTGTTGTGCGTAAATGCTTTTTAATTGCTTCTGAAAGCTAAAAATATAATAGAAAATAAAGTATTAATAAAAAAAAAATATATATATATATATATATAGATCAAGAATTTTAACAATTTTGTTAACAAAACAACTTACCACTCCTACCAAATAGGGACTACCAGCATCTCCTAAAGCGTGAGATATTAAAATTTGGAATGCTTCAGCTGTTGATCGACGTGTGGGTACCACAACATACTAAAAAAAAGTAAATAAAAATAAATTAATTATTATGAGTTTTATAAAGTTATGAAAATTTAACTACTGTGCAAACATAAATAAAAGCTTTAGAACAATTTCTTGTACATGCATCCCATCACACCCAAACACCAATAAATGCAAAATATACATAAATAGTACAAAAAGCATTCAACAGATGGAGCCACTTAAGCCAAACAACGGCAACCAAAGCGATTTTTCTCATACTTAAAATTACAAAATCAATATGAATACAGTAAATAAATAAGAGCAACAACTGACTGATACCACCCCACAGTAACCATAACTTTACGTTAACAAATGAAAGAACGCTGCTGAGGTTTAGTTTATACTGTATTTTAACACTGGATTTGTACTGGGAACTTTGATTTGTGCCTAGCTTATGGCTGAGTAGTATACTTTTAGGATTTTATAAAAATTATGGTCAATTGTGTGAAAAAAAATCAGTGAATTTCAGTTATAACATGCAACGAGTACAGATAATTCTGTTTCGTTACGAGTATAACTCATTTCTGGCAAGTGCATTTATATTTTTAGTTTAAGTGTATGTGTTGTTTAGAATTAATGATATATTTTTACTGTTTAATAACTAACAACATCTAAACATGTGTGTATATTAACTCACAAAAGAAAGCACAAACATTCTCTACTAATAATTATAAAAGTAATGGAAGGTGTTGGTTTATTGTTTAGTGGTCACTTAAGAAATCCAAATTAAGCATAGAAAAGAAGAATAATTATTTTTGAAAAAATGTTAAAAAACGGGAAATATTTTTTTTTTTTTTTTTTAGTTTCAAAACCACAAACCTATTCGTTTTCAAAGATATTATCGATGAATTTCAAAACAAAATATTTAGCATCAAATGAATGAATGAACACACCCCACCAAATCTAACGCATAAACGCAGCACTCATAATAAATTTGTAATATTTTTGTTAATCGAAAAGCTTTTACCGAAATTAACACTACAGTTTCATAAAAAAACACGTTTTTTCGTACTAAATTTCAAAAATGATAAAACACGGTGGTGTATACTGGAGTATGTAGCGGTTAGCATGCACACCTCAACTACATGGTGTAAAAAATTTTAAAAGTAAAAATATTATTTTAGAATATTATGATTAATCTGAATCATTTTAGAAATCTGGAGGCTCTTTTTGTGTGATCAATTGAAATGATGTAACATATAATTTTGAACCTTAGTATCTATTAATGCTTAATGTTTAATCTTTCTGCAAACAGAAAAGGATTTACTCGAATTTATATATATTTATTTATATGCGGAGTAAGGCATAATTACGAGGGTGGTCCCAGAACAACCCAACCTGACTTATAGATGGCGGATGTAGTTCGAAAAAAATTATTTGCTGAATCGTGGCAACCTTTAGTTTCAAGGCGCCACGTATTTTATTTAGTATACATATATTTTTTTGGAGCCATCATGAAAAAAATTAAAGATTTCAATTCAAAGATTTCTGACCCTCTGCGGGAATCTACTCCTTCGTTTACGACTATAAAATATAGGGTGGTTTAAACGAGGCCTTACGAGCTGCCAGGACGAATGGTCGACCAATGGAGGTGGCCACACCAGCAACCGGTTAAGAAAATCTACAAAATTGTATATATTGATTGACGGCTGAAGGAACGTGAGCTAGCTGAAATGAGAGACATTTCAAAAGAAAGTGGAGATAAGAAAGCAGTACCAAGATGTATGCCGCGTTTCGCACCTGAGATAAAGGAACAGTCGAAACAATGGACTAAAAAGGGAGAATCGTGTTCAAATATGAAAACAGTTACATTTGCAGGCAGGGATATGGCGTCTGTTTTTTGTAATGCGCAAAAGAAAGTATTTTTTTATCACGACAATGCACCAGTTCACACATCCACTATTGCGAAAGCCAAATCCATGAATTAAAATTCGAATTACTTCAGCACGAATTATTCCCTCGAATTATTCCCTCGAATTATTCTCTATATCCAAAATGGCTCGATGGTAAACGATTTGCCAACAATGAAGAAGTGGAGTCTGCGGTTGATCGCTATTTTAAGGAACTAGACAGTTCTTACTAAAAATAGGGTATCGAAGCTATTGAATATTGCTGGAAAAAGTGTATCGATCTAAAAGGAGATTATGTTGAGAAATAAGGAAAATGTTTCCCAAATTTGTTGTGATTTCTTTGTCAGGTCGAGTTGTACTACAGAGTACACGATAGCGAGAGTATTTTTTTAGATTTTAATTTTTTATTTTGTTCGACAGTGTGATAAAATCTCTATGAATTAAATCGATTTTTCATATGTACATGATTTGAAATATTTTTTCTGAGGCATTGAAAACGAATTTCACAGTTTAAATTATGAAAATCTTATAAAAATTACGTACTTTTTCGAAAAATTTGGTTTTGAGAAAAAAATGTTTTTTTTATTGTACAGGATAACAAATTGATGCACCATACTTTTTTACTGATAATATGCAATTTGATTTCGTTGCTAATAAAAGCATTTATGAACTTTAGATGTACTAATTGGATTAAACTAATTACATATACTAGCAGATTCCAGCCCTCGAAATTCGAGTGCAAATTCTAGGTATGCTAATCAATTATGTATAGCCAATTCGCAAATCAACACAAAAAACAAACTCATTTTTATTACAAACACATTAACAAATTTAATAAACACATACATAGCATTGTTTAATTTTATATGTGTGTTAGTAGCAACTTTAAATGCAATTTACTCAAAATAAAGGAAAAAAATTAAAAAATCTGTAAATCTGCAAAACGGCTAAAAAGAAATACCTTTCAAATAATATACGTTTGGTCAAAATCGGTAGATTTGAAATTCACTTTGATTTTTTTTGTTGCTTGTTAATATGTATGAATATCACTTCAATTGGTTTTTTTTTGGCAAGAAAATTTGAATGAAATAAAAATATGAATACAAAAACAAAATATGCCATTAAAAATTAAAGTAAAGAAAATCAAGAAAATGCAAAGCCAAGTTCTACGTCATATACATATACGTATAAGTAAAAAAAAATAATTGTTTTTGTTGATTAAAAAGCACAAAAATTTAACATTTTAGTATACGATTTTGTTAACACAATCGCAAACCAATTTTCATACAATTATTTGAAAAGATTACTTTAACAATTCTCTATGGCACATAATGTTTCTATCTGTCGTGTTTATCTGAATAGAAAATAGAAAATTTTGATTCAGAATTGCATCACAACTAATCTATAATATTAATAGGCTAGGCGATATCTTGTGACTGATGTTTTGTTCTACCGTTTTATCCCAATTTTGACCAAACGTATATTATTTGAAAGGTATTTCTTTTTAGCCGATTTGAAGATTTACACATTTTTAAATTTTTTCCTTTATTTTGAGTAAATTACATTTAAACTTGCTACTAACACATACATAAAATTATACAATGCTGTGTGTGTTTATTAAGTTTGTTAATGGGTTTGTAATAAAAATGAGTTTGTTTTTTGTGTTGATTTGTGAATTTTTTTTAAAAGTAGATTTAAATATTTGTATCCATACTCGTATAAAAATATTAGTTACCGATTACTAATATTTGGCGCATTAGTATACACAAACATACCTATCTGTTGTTCTTTATTTGAAAGGATATCTATCTTAAGTACTGGAATAATATCGGACAAAGAACTTGATAGAAAAATGTAAGACATTAATTTTGCAAGTATAATTTAAAAAATATATTTGTTAGGAAATACTACAGGTGATTAATTATCTGTTTGTTTAAACTGCGGGAATAATTCATACTAGTAGAGCCCAAGCCTCGAAATTCGAGTGCAAATTCTAGGAAATTTCGTTTTTTCATTTAATAAATAATTTTATAAGAGCTAAAGGTATGCTAATCAATTTTACCCAATTCAACACTTTTTAAATAAAATTCATTAAATTTCATTATAAATATTTGTTGAACACACAGAAGATATATAAATGGGTTTGTTAATAAAGAATTTTAAAGGAGCCTAAAGGAATGCTAATCAATTTTAGCCAATTAACAATTCAACACAGGGCTTTTGATATTTATAATAAACACGGTAGGCGTTTTATATATGGTTAGTAGCAACTTTAAATGAGCATTACTCCAAAAAAAATATTCCAGACGGACGAATGCAACGATTAAATCCCTGGTGGACAGCTAAAAAGAAATACCTTTGAAATGGGATTTTTTTTTGTCAAAATCGTTATAAACCGATTTTGATTTTTGCGCCAGTTACAAGAAATCGCCTTGGCTATTAATATTATACATAAATTGAATTTGAATTAATTTATGAGAGTAAAATTAATTCATCCACGAATTAACGCACATCTTAAAACAAATTAAAAAAAAAAGTTTTACATAGATATATTGCAATCTTTATCATTAGATAATTCTGATGTATATATATTTAAAGCAAAAAAAACCAATTTGTAAATTTTGATTAAACTTTTGTCATTTGGGGGAGATTTGCATTTTGTCTATTGGGGATTACATTCTTGAAAGGCACTTAATGAGTTGATAATTTATGTGTGTCAAAAATTCATATTATCATACGATTTATCATCATTTTCCTTAATAACATTAGGTTTTTATACAATTGCATACACAAGTGTAAATTTGGGGATGAATAAGTCCTTTGCATGGTATTTATGTAATTCTTACCCCAAAGTAATAATGTCACGTAAGAGCGATACACTACGATTTGTATTATTATATCCTTAGGGAGTAATTGTAAACTATTTGGACAAAAAAAATATGTTAAAATGTTTAAGAAGCAGAAAGAAAAATTACAGTTTTTTTAAATCGCCAAATATAGGAAAAATACCAGTATAAATAGGGTGTGGTGTGGTCGACTCTGAATAAATCAAATTAAAAACCAAACGAAACGAATGTAAACTTACTAAGAGGTGAAGGGAGAAAAAAGTATTACCTTAAGCATCGTATAAAGTTGCAAAATACATTATGCAATATTTTTTTGTTTTTGCAAATACTCAAATACACTAACCAAAAGAGGGTGTGTATTAAAACCAGAACGGTAAGAAATTAAATCTTTTCGTTTTTGTATTCTTTAAAGTTCGTTTTTAATCGATTCAACCAAAAACAAGTTTATTAATTTTAAAAATTAAATCCCTTAATAACTCATCTAGTGTGGAGGACTTCTATTTTATATACAATATTAAAAATAACAAAAACTATCTTGAAAATATATTTAAATCTGCTTTAAAACAAATAATATGAAGTCGTAATAAAATTGCATTAGCCCGTATAAGGTTTGACATAAATCTTTATATTATCGTCAAGAAAATATATTATTTTACATCAATCTCGGCATAATAAACTTAAGAGTTTAGTACTTATATCAACGTTTAAAAACGCTCCTTAAGATAACCAAACCAAATACGATAGACTTTGGATGTACTTGTATGTATATCAAAACTAGGACAAAGTATACGTAGGTATATTTTTCAATTTAAAAAAAATATATATTTTAAAGTTATACACTGGCAATTTTTTGTTTATACCTTTTTACTGGTATAAATGAAGATTAAATCCATTAAGTGGATGCATGATAAATCAGCATTAAAATAAAAAGTACAAAAAATTAAGCGCAAACCAAACAGACACAAAATGCAAAAAAAAAATCGTACTTCATTTACGTTTTCTGCAATAATAAATTTTAATCGAAAATATCTTATGAGTCAGAAGTTTAAATGAATTTATAAACTGAATTAAACCATGATTAGTCAAATGGATCGACAACGCGAACCAACTTCAATAGTCATACATGAGTTTATAATAAGCTACCATAAAAGTAAAAAAAAAAACATTAGAGAGATTGAAAGACTGGTAAACAGACGCCATTCCCAGTTCATAATTCCGTTAAACACAATATAATAGTTATCAAAATGTTTGAAATAGAGAGAAAAAGCAACAACTGAAATATTTACTGATGAGCGGTATTTGGAAAGAAAAATTAAAAAGTACCTCTTTCTAAGTGCCCCAATGTTGGCAGAAATATCTGCGATAGATTTTGGAAAAAGTGTCATATGAAATATGCTACAAAAAGAAAATTTTTAAGGAAGAAGATGCAGAAAAAACCCTTTTATAAGTAAGGCTAATGAGAACATCATAAGCGGACAAAGGAAAGTATCAATGTTAAAATGTCGAAGAAGTACAATTAATATTTTGTGGCATATGTAAACGGGTTGGAATGGATTTTACCAAGTTATGGCATACTTCAGGAAAGATGTTCAATTACATTAAGGTCTGGGCTCCAATCCGGTGTTTCTATAAGTTTAGGGCAACTAAAGCTATGCCACACCCGAAGTGTGTTTGGGATTGTCTTGGTAAAATGCAAAATTGTTCGCAATGCCCAATTTCTCCGCACTTTGCTTTACATTTTCTTTCAAAATGTTGAGGTAGACAAATTTGTGAATTTTACCTTCAATAAAATACAAATTGCCCACCCCAGCACTCGACATGCAACCCCAAACCATAACAGAGCCGCCTCCATGCTTAACAGTGGCTTTTGTATGTTGATGTTTAAATTCTGCATTTGGTTTACGCCACACAAACAGCTTTCCATCTGAACCATGAAATTAAGTTTGCTTTCGTCAGTGAACAGAACCTTGTAATGAATGAGAACTATCAAAGAAAAAGCATATTTGATTTTCCTATTTAAATTTTTTTGGGATTATAAATGGATTTATGCAATGTATTGCGAACGGTATTTAACCGGAACCTCTTGATAATGTCGTGGACAGTGGATTAGCTTTTTCCAACCAATTCGGCGATTTCTCTCACTGTTTTACCTTCTAAATTAAATTTAACTATTAATTGTCTTATTTCCATTTGGGGCCATTTAGAAGACATTTCCATTCAGAACTTGAACTGTCTACCACTAAATGCAAGTTATGTCAAAATGCGACAACAAAAAAATAAGTTTTGAATTACGCATTTATTACATTGGTACTTTCATTTGTCCGATTTTTCGTTGAGCACAAAAAATTGGGTTAATTTTGTTTTTCTTTGTAAATTTACAGTTACCATGAATAATGTTGTTGTTTTCTTTATTATTTTGAAAGATTAGGATATAGAGTGTAAATGAAATCGGAAAAAACATATTTAGTAAATTTTTGTTTAGTTTAGAGCACATACATACATTCATATCAAACAAAATCTTGTCAGATTCGATGGAGCCACTATACTTCAAACAAGGTTTTATAAATTTTGCAAGGTACTCGTATCTTACTTCTAAAAATCTAACTGCTTTTGAGGATCATGTTACAAATATTATTTAAAATTTTAAATCAAGTTTAAATGTTAATTCATTTTAAAAGTTAATTCATTGCACGATCTGAGTTACTAAACAATACGTTTGGATTGTGCAATACGTTCTGAAATATTTTGTGTTAGTGTGTATACTTGTATTGGGGTTGTGCTGTTTTTCATTTCATATTTTGAGCGTGTGTTTATGTGTGCGTATGTTAAGCGTTTAAAGAGTTTAGTTACATTTTTACCAACACCATTTACGAAAAAATGTTAAATTAATTAACAATTTTACTTATAAGGAAGTTTAAGAAAAGATTTCTACAAACACTAAATTATTACAAATTTCATAAAAAAAAAAAAAAATGATCAAGAGCAAAAACATTTATACAGATTTCTCTTTTTTCTTTCTTTCTCTACTAAAAAGAGGATAATAGAGATAAACTCAAGATAAACTAGAAGAAAATTTAGATAGTTGAAAGAATTAGTGGAATTAAAGTTGGCAAACCAAGTTAAAAGGAAGCAATTTATTATTTTTTTAGATTTTATAAATTTAAACAATCTTATTCCACAAAATATATTAAAGTATTTACAAGAAATCATAAGTCTGAAAAGGTAATGTCAAATAGATCGCTTGACTCGGTTTTTGAAGTGTAATAAATGAGTTGAAACAATATATAATTCAATTCATTCGGATGAATAGTCCGTTTCGTACATGGCCAAATATTTTTGATATGATTTAAAATAAAAAAAAAAAAAACAGATTCGAAACTGTATTAATATTTTCGCTCCTCAAAAAGTGTTTACTACGGGATTATTAGAAGAAAAAAATTTTATAAAAAATTATTAAACAGTAAAAATTACAAATTACCATTAATAATTTATAAACAACATATACGTGATTGAGATTGAGAATAAATTGAAATAAACAATATCTTACCAGCAAAATATCAGCAACAATTGCCCAATTCATATTCAATGACAACTGTCCAAAAAATATTAAAACATATGTAGGAATAGTATTTTGAGTAACTATAATCATGGCGCCCGTCAATAAGGGCACACTAAATATTAGTCCAAAGGCACAGATTAAGGGATCGGCAGTGGGAAACCGTTTAACCATTTTTTGTGACAGAAAAGAACCTAAAGGTACACCAATGATACCAGCTACCATAGTTATGGCACCGAATTTGAACGATATGCTGTTGTATAGAATGAACAACATAGTTTGTGATTGAAGGAAAAGAAAACAGAAAATAGTGTTTTTTTAGTAAAAATTTTGAATAATTGAAATTAAACCAGAACTTAAAGATGTTATTTTTAAATTAGCGTTCGTACAAGCAAAGACGTTTTCGCAAGTTTTAACGAAATGAATATTCGCAATCTGTTTTCAAAAAAAAAGTGATGGTAGTGTGGCGCAGTTGCAGTTCTCTCCTTAATATGTAAATAAAAATCTTACCAATAATATATCTGCCACAATAGACCAACATAAATTTAAAGCGACTTGTGCACCAAATATAAATAGGAAACAAAGTGTAGAGCTAGTCTGGGGCAAAACCAAAGCCATGTAAACCATAGGCGCTGAGACCAACAAGCCGGCTGCACATATATAAGGATCAGCATTTTCTGCTCTCATACGTAGACGTTGTGCCAATATCGAGCCCATGGGAACTCCAATAAGACCAGCCAACATGGTAATCATACCAAACTTGTACGATACGCTAATATATTGTTTAAGTTTAAGTTTTCGTGTTTCTTTTTTCTTTTTAAATTTTCTCTCCATATGTTGGAGAAAGAATTTTTCAATTATTTTCACATAAATATATTTATACTTACTCATTTTGTGTAAGATTTTCATTGCCAGATTGCATTTTCAAACCGAGGTATATGAATTTTGGTGCCCACCAAGCCAAAGCTCCAGCTACAAACGCCACACATGTAAAACCAGCCGTTGATAGCATAAATGATTTATTTTTCATTAAATATTTGACATCTTCACCATAAGTGGTTGATGACAAATTATGGGAACCCTCACTTTCACCCCGCTCGGGATCCTTAATGAGACAAATGAATATAACCGCAGCAATGCCCAAAAGTGGTGTAACACGTAACGCCCACCGCCAATTGCCAGCAAAATTTGCTGTTTCAGAACCCACAATATAACTGAAAAAAATAATAAAAAAAAAATAAAAGTAATTATTAGATATAACTACATACATACATACATATATACATATGTATGTACATCGACTTAAGTACCGGCTCAAAACATAATATTTTAGGAATTTGAAGTTAATTGAACAATTCTGAAATACACTTGCTATGAGCTACACACCGTTCACACAAATCTTACCGTTTTAGGGCAAAGAGTTCAAATAAAAATCTTCCTATTTATTTCTTCAATTAAATAACAAATCAACAGCAATTTAGTTCCAACCATAATCACACATAACAAAATCAAATTAAATTAAATTCAAAACAAAAATGAACTAATTGTAGTATGGACATATATATAAATTGAATTGAACTTAACATGGATCAATTGATGATCAATAATGCCAAAGAATTTCTTTGATATATAAATTTTATTACTTTGACATTGTTGTTCAAAAATAATAGTGTTGAAATAATTCAGACCACGCGATTTGTAATTTAAATATTCTCACGTTTAAAAATAAATAGCAGCATGTGCTTTTATTGTAAAATACTTAAAAGTTTAAAAACAATCATGAACAATTTCATTGAATAATAAAGTCTATAAGTGATAAGAATGATGAGAATTGCTTTTTTCTTTTATTTTAACCTTGAACTTGTGTTTAGCTTATAACCCAATGTTAGACATGTAAAAAAAAATCATAATCAACATTTTTTCTTTTTTTTGACTTACCCGAAACCTGAACCAACTGGTATGGCAAAATAAAACACAGCCAACATTTTTGAACGTAAATCGTGAACAAATAAATCTGATATAATTGTGGGCGCTATGGTACTGTAAGAGGCTTCACCAATACCAACCATAGCTCGAAAAGTTATAAACCAACCAAAACTATTCATAAACGATCCGAGTAACGTTGTTGTAGACCAAAGTAAAACGCCTATAGCCATGATCCATCGCCTTGAATAGCGATCGCCTAAGTAACCAAATATTGGAGCACATATCATATACGATAGAACAAAGACTGTCTGTAGAAGACCAGCATCATCGTCAGCAATTTGAAAATCTTTTTGTATATCATCCAAAACACCTGGAATAGAAACAAATTTCTCAATAAATAAATAAAAAATATACATGTTGTTAATATTCAACAACTTCGAATTTATTTCGGAATTTCCTGTTATTATTTTAAATTTTATTAAACAATTATATATCAAAAATTATGATTTTTTTATAACAAATTGAGAATTATAAAAGTCGCCACAATTTTTTGGAGTATATCTGACAATAAATTATAATAAAAATATTTAAATTTATTCACAATTAATTATGACATGGATAATTATTGATATTATTAATTGGCGATGTTACGTTTTCTGTGTGCAATTTTCACAAATTACTTATAAAACATGTGTTTTTTTTTATATTTCGAAGTGATTCACAAAAAACGGAAGAAATTTATTAATTCATTTATAACAAAAGCAATAACAAAATAAATAACAAAGTTGTTTACCTTGATAAAATGTTATTGAAAAATTATAAATTACTCGCATGTATTCATTAAAATTATTTACTTTATACAAAACCGTCATCCTGCAAAGTTGAAGGTAAAAATGCACATGGAAAATTTAATGGAGATTTGAAATTATACTAACATTAAATTATTTTCAGTTTTTAATTATTTATGTTTTATATTTCCAAAAAAGGAAATAATTTTAAATAACTATTATGAAAATTTAAAATATTCTAAATAAATTCTTATTAGATAAATAAAGATGGACAAAAGCGAAATTTTCATAGAATTTTATTGTTAAAAACAGTTTTAAGTTTTTTAAGTTAAAGTCGTTTTTTCACAGTTCGAATTAATACTACAATTAATATGCAAATTATTATTGCGTTCAATTGTGTGACAGAAGAGAAGAAAACATATTAAAAAAAAAAATCATAATTATCAATTTTTATCGATTGGATGCTGGCAAAGTATTGTAAACCATAGATTGTATTACCAATCTTATCATTTTTACTGGGTTTTTTCATCGTATTGTTGAAATATGTAACAAAGTTATCAAGTATGGAGGTTTTATGAAATATTTGCTAATTTATTAATTAATTCATCTGCAACAACTTCAAAAACAAAACTTGTTTGTGTTTTTTTATATTGTATACCTAAATAATCTCAAATTAACATTCAAGTTACATAATTCGTTTCGTCTGATGATGCATAAAAATTGCCTTTTGAAAAAAACTAATCTATACTAATATAATAAAGAAGTAATGTGTGTTTGTTTGTTTGTTTGTTTGTTTGTAGGAGGTAATCTCCGTAACTAGCCATCTGATCTTCCTGAAATTTTCACAGAGTCTTACTGCGGATAATGGAAGTGCTATAGGCTATAATTTTTTTTATATTTTTAGTGGGCGTGGCACCTCCCACACAAAGTAAATTTTTAATATCATATACATATATTGAGTATTATGATAGGGAACTTTGCAAATTTGTGTGAGGTCACCTATTGTTAATATTAGTAGCTACGACAGAAATGGGCGGATCGGATAAGTGGGCGTGGTACCTCCCATACAAGTAATAATTCAATATTATATATCTCGAGTACTGTGATAGAGAGAGCTTTTCAAATTTGTCTGATGCCACCTATTATTAATTTGAGTGGTCGGACAAAAAATGGGCAGTATCGGACCAATAGGCGTGGCACCTGCCATACAAAGTAAATATAAAAGGCCATATATCTGGAGTACTGTGATTGTGAGTCTTGGGACTTTGTGTGAGCCCATAAGTTATTCATGTAATTAGTTAGACAAAAAATGGGTGTGATCGGACCAGTGGGCATGGCACCGCCCGTACAAAGTAAATATATGATATCATATAACTGGTGTACTAAAAAAGGGAAGCTTTGACACCTTGCACGACCCCATCAGATCTTAGCATGAGTAGTCGGACAAAAAATTGGCGGGTTCACACCAATGGGCGTGGCAGTCCCCATGCAAAGTAACTATTTAATGTCGTATATCTGGAGTACTGTAAAAGAGATAACTTTGTGGCTTTGCGTGAGCCCATAGGTTCTTTATATGATTAGTCGAACAAAAATGGGCGTGATCGAAGCAGTGGGCGTAGCACCGCCCATGCAAATGAGATATCTAATATCATATAACTGGATTACTATAAAAGGGAAAGACTCGATATTTTGCACAAGTCTGTCAGATATTAATGTGAGTAGTCCATTAAAAATTGGACGGGATGGGATTAGTGGGCGTGGCACCTCCTATATAAAAAATGTGAAGTACTATGAAAGCGACAGTCTTTTGACAAGTACATTAGTTATCAATGTGATTTGTCGTGGAAAATATATCGCCAAAATCAAAAATCGCCAAACCCAAAAATCGCGAAAAATAAAATAGCCCAAAAAATAAAAATCTTCAAAATCAAAATGGGCAAAATCAAAAATCGCAAAAAAGAAAAATTGCCAAATGATATTTTAAGTTCGAGGCCAATAGTTATGTGTTGCCAGATCTAATTTGGAAAATCCACGTTCTTCTCATGGGTAGCTACATGTACCTTGCTCCAGGGTAGGAACGTCGAAAAATCTGATAATTGTTGTACCGAAGCAAGTATCGAAATAAAAAATCTATACTAATAATCTATAACAGCATAATAAAGAGGTAATGTGTGTTTGTTTGTTTGTAGGAGATAATCTTCGTAACTACTAATCTGGTCTTCCTGAAATTTTCACAAAGTCTTACTGCGGATATGGGAAGTGTTACATGTTGTATTTTTTAAAAATATTTTTAGGGGGCGTGACAAAACCATACAAAGTAAATTTTTAATATCATATATATTAAGTACTATGATCATATTATTAACTTGAGTAGTCAGACAAAAAAATGCGCGGAATTGGACAAATGCGCGTGGCACCCCCATACAAATTTAATATTAAATGTGATATATCTGAATTACTGTAATAGTGAGAGCCTTGGGACATTGCGTGAGCCCTTTCATTGCGATTCGGGGGGGAGGGTGTAGCGAAGCACACCGGTTTACATCTAGTAAATGTATAAATTGGGTATAATAATTTATATACAGCTATGTGCAACTAATTAGGAACAGTAGTAGCCAATAATTAAATCGCCATATTAAAGGTAATATTCATGAAATACAACGCTAAGACTTGACACTGTTTAGCTAATTCAACTCTGTTCACCGATTGTAACATTTATTTTACCGTTATTTTTTCTTTGCGGTGTTTTTAAAAATTTTTAAAATAAATTAATCGCGCTCTAAATTAGGAACAGTGATAAATTTTTCTATATTTGTAAACTCAGGTTAATTGTAGAAGTTATATTTAAGTGATTGCGATCATATGGAGTTTTTTTATTTTAGGATACCATTAACTATGTGTTAGACATGGGTAGAAACAAATCTTGTGATGTGAGTACTTGGAAGATTATTATACAAATGTATCAGTATGGAAGCATTTACCGCGGCAGCAGCAGTCTTAAAAATTTCTAAAACCATAGTTAGTAACACGGTGCAATATTTCAAGAATAATTAGACTAGAGAGAATGTGGCCCATAAATAAAAAAACAAGTTCGAAATTCCACAGCTTCAGAAGATTCAACAATTGTTCTTGAGCCGAAAAAAAAATCACATAAATCCGCAAATGTTATTCGGGTTGCAGTCCTTGGTGAAAATGAAGTAAAACGACGATTGCGAGAAGTTGGACTCTGTTGTCTGAGCTTAATCGAAAGAAGATACTACTGGACTTTGCAAGAATGTACCACCATTAGAACAGAGTATTATTTTTTTTTTAATTTAACGTCATTTTTTCAAACAGATTGCTATTAATACTATAATTAATATGCCAAAAAATCTGTATTCTTAAGCAGACCGGCCGTCATTGAACTTTTATCAGTGATTATATTAAATATTGTAATGATTGTTATGTTATAATTGACTATATTGTTTCTATATGAAATATTTCTATTTAGGGTTTGAACCTGCGTCTATTTCACATACATTAATACTTGCACTTTTTGGTCATGCGATTTAACACACTTACCTAAAGTCAGGCCTACGAGCAGTGTGGTTGAGATACAGTTTTATACCATACTTCGTAACTTCTCTAATGAAGTAGTCAAAGTCTTACACATTCTTTTTAAATATAAAATAACACTTTTAATTTTAATTATATTATCTACCTACATACATTCTAATAACAACAACAATAATTTAAATGCATTTTCTTGAGGAAAAAAACAAAATTAACTCCATATATAATTGTTCGAAACCTAAGCAACTATTTTATTGTTGTATTTTTTTCCAACTAATTAACAATTTTGAAACATTATTTAAGACCCCTTTAGTTTAACAAAGAAAATTAGAATTTTGGTTGTTTCTGTACATTTAGTATCAATTATTTATTTAGAAGTGTAGCTATGAGGCATACCCGTTACGGAACCGCTTTTAAGCTCAAAGTTGTTGAACTATATGGGCCAATCCCAAGTTTCTGTAGCTAACATTTTAACCATTAACAAATCAATAGTTTCGGGACTTATTAAAAAGTATAAAGCTACTGAACAGTAGAAGAAGCCAATATCGGAGGGCGCCCACGAAAAACTTCACATCGAACATACATATAGGAAAATTTCTGATTAATTAAGAAACTATTTACTTCTTTCAAAAATGTTTTCAGTGAGTTTAATCTCAATATTACTGTGAGAAAACGATCATTGAAAAAGAATTTAGAAACTTCATGCCGTCTAAGAAATCCATACTGTAAAAAAAAACATGTAAAAAAGAGGTTTCAATAGTTTTATGAAATTTTTGTTTGGATTTTGCACAACTTATTCTAATTGGACTGTGGAGAAATGGAAAACAGTTTTATTCAGTGACGAGTCTAAATTTAACCTGTTAAGTTCATATGGAGTATGCCACGTTCGAAGACCGAAGGGAAAACGATTACATCCGCGTTCTTGTAAAGGAACAATAAAGCAAGGTGGCGGATATGTAATGATGTGGACCTGCTTTTCAACAAGTGGAGTTAGTCCTTTTGTTGAAATACAAACAAAAATGGATGATGAATTGACAAAACGATGTGCGGGGATCATAAGAAACAAAGGGTATCATGCGAAGTACTAAAAGTTGCTTAGGTTTTGAACAATAATATATGGAGTTGATTTTTTTTTCTTGCAAGGAAATGCAATTAAATTTTTGTTTTTATTATTTTTTTTTCTTTTTTATTTCATATGTATATAAAAATATTTACAAAATTTGAGATCTTACTTATAATAAATAGTAATGCAGCAAATAAAAACATTTTTTTATCTAATTTTACAATTGCTATAGCTCAATATAAGGAGAAAAGTATTTAAAAACAAGTAAGAGTGTTAAATTCGGCTGTGCCGAATCTTTGATACCCTCCACCGGGTTTGAGTATTGATAATAAATGTAAACAATATATTTGAAAAAGTAAACAATTTGTTAAACTTAATACCAGATTATTTCAGCAAATTCTTTGGGTTGATCCGCTTAACAGATGTTTTTTGTTTATTTCAAGAGTTGGTCTAAAAAGCTTTCTCACATTAGTAATTCGCACTCCAACGAGGAAAGATCGTTTTCGTCTTTTCTATTATTTCGGATTAAAGAAAACACGTTTCGGTGTTTGCTTTTTGGACATCGTTGTTGCTGATCGGCATGCATTTAGGTTATATACCTATATTCATGCGTTTCCGGTTATATGATATAACCTCTCGATTAATTTAAAATTTTTGCAAATTAAATATCTCACGCTAACCTTCATTGCGAAAAAGCTCTCTCAATTTTTTTTCTGTTGTTAAAATATTATCATATTTGGAAAATAATTTTTTTTACAATTAAAAGGGAGTTTTCTCTATTAGCTTTTGTGGCAACACAAAATAACACCATACAATACAAAATCTAACTCAGTGATGCCAACTTTTGATTTTGAATTAAATTATGTTAATAAAATATATTTTCATTTATTGACTCCAAATACTACTACCTGGGAATTATCATCGAACTTCAATTTTTGGGGTTTACTTTGCCTACCCTGAAGTCAAATTTTGAAGTCATCCAAGGACTATACATAATGAGGATGTGCAAAACGATAATGGAACGGTTAAACCAAAAGTCTGTATTTACTGCAACATTGTTGATTAATAAAAAGAAACATGTATATATAATTTTTTTTTATTCACCAATAATGTTGAAAATGTAATACGTAAAAAAAAATATTTATAGAATTTTATATGAAATTAAATAAATAAATGATTATTTTTATTAGATCTTATTGATATGTTAAGAATTTATTGTTTTCAATAAGTTTGAAGAAAAAAAAATATGATAAAAAAAATACAATATTTCTTATTTCATTGGAATTCGAAAATAAGCGAAAAAGATCAAGAGCCAGCGCACTACGCACTCGCCCACCAATATGTTATTCGGCAGTTATGCATATAAATGTTTCTTTAGTTAAACAAAATCATAGGCAGAACGTTCAACAGAGAATATTGTGATGGGAACGTTGTGGTGAGAACGTTGGGATAGAACGTTGTGGTGAGAACGTTGAGGAGAGAACGTTGATACGTTTAAAATTTTATCCCAACAAACGATGCCAGTAGTAAAATTCAAATGAAATGGAGAAAAAGTTATTCATACAAACAGTTTTTACATTATTTTGCTTTGTTGGGATGTTTTGCATGTAGTAACAGTAACAAAATCGACCTGATTTTGGCAAGCAGTGAATTTAATTGAGAAATGAAAACTACAATCCATGTACAGTCCTATCCACTTGAATAGCACACCTAAATGTATATATATCAAAAGCTTAAAGCACGCGGTATTTAAGTGGACAGGATTGTATGTTCATTTTAAAATGATATGTTTATTATTTATATCATTTCTACCACCGTGTAACATTTCTACAATTACAATATTAATGTATTTTGAACCAAAAAAAGAAACATTAATGTAATATTTTTTGTTTTTGTACAAAATTTAAATAATTCATTTGATTTTATTATGTAATGATATGCATGAAATTTTCACAATTTTAATAAAAGTATTTTAACTATAATTAACTATACAAATTTATTTTAGAAATTCTTTTTGTTTTTTTTTTCACATGAAAATATTACATTTTATAAATATTTGAAGAGTATATAATATTTTTCAAATTTATAAACGAATATTTGAAAGCAATATGAAATGTTATTATAATATATATATATATATATATATATATATATACATATATTTACGTTTTTTTTTTTTGTAAATAAGTATATAATTTAAGTTTGTAATTAATATATAAGATATGAATATACATATATGTATTTCAACAGTTTTTATGTTCGCAATTCTTAAATAGCATTTGACGTTTTCTAAAATTCATTGAATTTAAATCAATGTTTTCTGTAGTCCGATCCTGAAAATTTCAACGATCCGACAATCGCAAAATATATCGACAGCTATTGTTGTTTGCACTAAGGATTAAGTAATTCACTAAGTACATACATCTTAACGACAGTCGACAAATCTATTTTTCTATTTATTTAAATTGTAGACGAGTGGCATCTCTGTCAAAATAAGCGAAAATCACAAAGAATAGAAAAAAAAACAAATTACTTCGTGTTTGAGAGGATGATTTTATCTTTATGTTTAATATCTTTTTTTTTACTAATATTTGTGTTTATTTATTTGAAAATTAAATAATGAATTGAATATGCTATTTAATTTTTTTATTTATATAAAAAAGTCTTTTAATAAAAGCAAAATATTTTCACTATTTTATGATTTTTATTTATGTATGACGACATTTCAACCTAAAAATTTTAGTTTTTATCGATTGAATAAACAACACAAAAATGGTTGTCGTTTAGATAACAACAACAGCTGAGTTTAATAAAAGCGAATATCGTTTAAAAATGTTACTGATAATTTTGCGATTTTCTTTTTTTTTTTAACGATTCGACTATCGTTAAAAGAAGTTACTGAATCGCGGTAGTGAAAAGCTATTAATTTCTCCTGAATGTCAATATTTTTTTAAATGTAAAAATTTTTTAAATGTAAACGTAGGTATTGGTATTTTTTTTTTTTTTTTTGAATTTCAATTTGTGTTTAACGAATAAAATTTATATATTAAAGATGCAATAGATGTCTTCTAAATTTAAAATTATAATTTCCGACGTTTTGATATGATTTTCTGAAATTCAATTAATTGTAATTTCTTGAATTTGAATGGAAAATTTAAAAAGAGCAATTTTGTATTTATGTGGATAGTAATGCTTTAGTAATTATAAACAATTTTTAAAAATTAGATGTAATCGCAATCAGATATTTTGTAGGTAAAGCAGAATAATAGTTCTATATAACTATGTAAAACTGTTTTGAAAGCAAAAAACTCATTGATGAACTCGGTAACTCTATTTTATAAAGACAACAAAAAGTTAACATGCCAAACTTATGTTCATATTTGTAAAAGAATAATGAAAAAACATATGAAATAAAAGACCAGCCCGTGTATACTCTTAACATTGTTCTGTATGATATCTAGTTGAAAATATTGATATTCATGTTAAAATAGAAGTAACTATTGCAAGGCTAATTAGAACAAAAATTGTGGCGTCATCTATTGCGGCATAGTCAAGCTGAGCAAAATGAAGTGACACTCTGTTAAAGCAAAAGAAATGTATTTTCCCCACAACAAAATATTGCAGAAAATTATGTAAATAAAATAATATACCGATTTATTTCTAACATGCCGTTATTATGGATATACATATATATAATATATGTATATTATTTGTATTATCTAATACGTTTATGTATGTATATGTAAATATTACACACAAAAAAACAACATCAAACGTTATTTTTGTTTTTCTTTTTAAATAAATTTATACATAAAATTTTTTTTGCTAAATTTACATTTTTTTTTATTAACAACTAGGTATTTTAGCATTATTTGCTTTAGATGTTGGTGAATTTTTACTCCCTTTATATTAACTCGTAGTGTCTGCTTGTCGAAAAAATTTTGGATCGATTTTAACCCCTTTCCCGTAACCCATTCGATCTGAAATTTTGCAGGCAGGCTCGTGGTAATAACAGAAATGATTTAACAAATTTTTTTAGTGATGCCAAAACAATGGAAACTTTTAAATTTTTCTACCAGAGTTAAAAAAAAATTTACAAATTGTTAGTTTTTATTATACTATTACCACAACGACCACAAAAACAACAAGTCCAGCTATGGCAACAACACAACATTTAGAATAACAACAAGAAGAATATAGAAACATCATATTTTTCATTTTTTTTTTACTTTTTCAGAGATTTCCCTGGACCTGTTCCACCGATTGTAATGATTTTTGAAATAGAAATCTTCCTATGAATTTGGTGAATCATTCTCATTAAAAATTATCACTGTAGCTGCACTATGGAGGGCGTGATCGTGACAAGAACAACATAGAAAATTATATTTTTTCAAGACTTTTTTTAGTTCTTCATTCAAATCTCGGGCCCTAATCGGCCGATTTGGACGATTTTAAATAGCAAACTTTTCAGGATGTTTATGAATCATTTTTTATATCAACGAGCACCCTAGCTGCCCGATTGATGCCGTCATCGTGATTTCCACAGACGGACAGACGGACAGACGGACATCGCTATATCAACTCCGGTTGTTATAAGGATCACAAATATACATATATATTTTATGGGGTCCAAATTTTTTTTTCTAATTATTACAAACGGAATGACAAACTTATATATTTCAACATACTGATACCTGCCAAGTAAGTATGTAGACAATAACTGAGTAGCGGTCGAAGAAAAATTAAAAAAGGTTTTAAGTTTGTAACAAAGAATGTTATGATCCACGGTATCAAACGCTTTTGAACGATCTAAAAGTATTAAAAATGTAGTCTTGCCATCATCAAGTTTCTCCCTAATCTTAAGAAACTTGGGATTAATCCCGTCCACTCCTATAGAGTTCGATTTTATAGACAATAAACTAGATAAAACGTCACATTGGTCTACTGCAGCAAAAGAAAAAAAAGATTCAGCATCGTTAATCGACATAATAATCTTTATCTGATTGAACCATAGGAACACTTAAAAACTTTGTATTGATTGTATCTGCATCAATCGAACATGGTTCTCGATGCATAGATTTACCGATACCATTATCGCGTATCGTTTGCCATGTTCTTGTGGAGCCAATGGCAGAAGAAAATTTTTCAGCATAAAAATCGGATTTGGCCTTTTAATCATTTTATTTGTGTTTCTCTTAGCAGTCAGATAATCATCATGTAATGTTGTTTTAAATCTTTTGCAACGTGCATAGGCAAAATCTCTTTGATTGATATAATCTTTAATTTCAGATGAAAACCAGGGTTTTTATTTATTACTAATAATCTTCGATTTTATTGGTACAGTTAGATCGAACAGATAATTTATGTTTTGCTCCAGAAAAGAGAGTTGGTCATCTACAGAATTTAAACAATACAAAGTTGAGAAGTGGGAGTAGGTACTAATATATCTTCACAGAAATGGAAGAGAAAAATAAGAAACTACTCGAATAATTCTCTAATTATTTCAAACTCAGACATTCTGCATCGATTTTCGAATGACAGTGCCAAATTTCTCATAACCGTATATAATGTTTGATGTTAAAAATGTTCATGTAAATGAACTGTGGAATGCCTTTTCCGTAAGTTGTGTATGATTTTAAGATTTTGAATTATTTGATGCTTTTTAATGTTTGTTTTGCAAGCTTTTGTGGAGTTTTTATTATTTGAATGTGGGTAGTAATATGAAAAAATTAAAAGTGTTATTTTGTATAAATCAATTTAAAACAAGTAAGAGTGTTAAATTCGGCTGTGCCGAATCTTTGATACCCTCCACCTCGGTTTGAGTCTTGATAATAAATGTAAATGAAAAAGTAAACAATTTGTTAAACTTAATACCAAATTATTTCAGCAAATTCTTTGGGTTGGTTTTCGTCTTTTCTATTATTTCAGATTTATTTCGGTGTTTGCTTTTTGGTCATCGTGGTTGCTGATCGGCATGCATTTAGATTATATACCTATATGCATGCGTTTCCGGTTATATGACATAACTTCTCGTTTAATTTAGTTCTTGCTAATTAAATAGCTCGCCCTAACCTCCATTGCAAAGGTAATGGTTGTGTAGGGTGGCTATATGCATTAAATCGTGCTAATTGGAGATGGCTGTATCGTTTCTTTTAACTGGCCAAATATTTCTTCATTGCGGACATATAGGTCGGATAGAGTAACAAAATAATAACCAAAAAAAGCTCTCTCAACTTTTTTATTTAAATATTGCCATATTTGCAAAACATAGAGAATAAATTTATAATAATAAATAATTAAATTAGGGACGCCAAACGCAAAAACCAAATGTCCCAAACATTTTAAATAAAATAATTTGTTATCTTTATTTTCTGAAAAACTTCAAATTTTCATCCAAAAAAAATTATGAAAATTTATATATAAATAACATTCTCGTCAAATTGCGTTTATTTATGTAACAATTTTTATGTTCGCAATTCTTAAACATCATTTGAGGTTTAATAAAAATATTAAATTTAAATTTATGTTTTATGTAGTCCGATTCTGTAAATTTCAACGATCCGACAATCGCAAAATATATCGACAGCTATTGTTGTTTGCACTAAGGATTAAGTGATTCACTAAGTACATACATCTTAACGACAGTCGACAAATCTATTTTTCTATTTATTTAAATTGTAAACGAGTGGCATCTCTGTCAAAATAAGCGAAAAACACAAAGAATAGAAAAAAACAAATTACTTCGTGTTTGACAGGATGATTTTATGTTTATGTTTTACTAATATTTATGTTTATTTATTTGAAAATGAAATAATGAATTGAATATGCTATTTAATTTTTTTTATTTGTAAAAAAAAGTTTTTTAATAAAAGCAAAATATTTTCACTATTTTATGATTTTTATTTATGTATGACGACATTTCAACCTAAAAATTTAAGTTTTTATCGATTGAATAAACAACACAAAAATGGTTGTCGTTTAGATAACAACAACAGCTGCCTTTAACAATAGCGAATATCGTTTACTGATAATTTTGCTATTTTCTTTTTTTAACGATTCGACTATCGTTAAAAGAAGTTACTGAATCGCGGTACTGAAAAGCTATTAATTTCTCCTGAATGTCAATATTTTTTTTATATGTAAAAATTTTTTAAATGTAAACATAGATATTTGGTGTTTTTTTTTTTTGAATTTCAATTTGTGTTTAACGAATAAAATTTATATATTAAAGATGCAATTGATGTCTTCTAAATTTAAAATTATAATTTCCGACGTTTTGATATGATTTTCTGAAATCCAATTAATATTTTATAATTGCAAATTTTAATTCCAGTTTTTAGAATTGATATTTTCTAAAATTTGAATGGAAAATTTAAAAAGTGCAATTTTGTATTTATGTGAATAATAATGCTTTAGTTATTATAAACAATTTTTAAAAATTAGATGTAATCGCACTCAGATATTTTGTAGGTAAAGCAGAATAATAATTCTATATAACTATGTAGAACTTTTTTGAAAGCAAAAAAACTCATTGATAACTCGGTAACTCTATTTTGTAAAGACCACAAAAAGTTAATATGCCAAACTTATGTTCATATTTGTAAAAGAATAATGAAAAAACATATGAAATAAAAGACCAGCCCGTGTATACTCTTAACATTGTTCTGTATGATATCTAGTTGAAAATATTGACATTCATGTTAAAATAGAAATAACGATTGCAAAGCTAATTAGAACAAAAATTGTGGCGCCATCTACTGTGGCATAGTCACGCTGAGCAAAATGAAGTGACACTCTGTTAATGCAAAAGAAATGTATTTTCCCCACAACAAAATATTGCAGAATTTTATGTAAATAAAATAATATACCGATTTATTTCTAACATGCAGTTATTATGGATATATGTACATATATAGAATATATGTATATTATTTGTAATATTTAATATGTGTATGTATATGTAAATATTACACAAAAAATACAACATCAAACGTTGTTTTTGTGTTTTTCTCTTTAAAGAAATTAATACATAAAATTTTTTTTTGCTAAATTTACATTGTTTTTTTTTAATAACAACTACGTATTTTAGCATTATTTGCTTTAGATGCTGGTGAATTTTTACTCCCTTTATATTAACCCGTAGTGCCTGCTTGTCGAAAAAATTTTGGGTCGATTTAAACCCCTTTCCCGTGACCCAATCGATCTGAAACTTTACAGGCAGGCTCGCGGCGATGACAAAAATGATCTAACAGTTTTTTTTAGTGATGCCAAAACAATGGAAACTTTCAAATTTTTCTACCAGAATTGATAAAAAAAAAATTTACAAAGGGTTAGTTTTAATTATATTATTACCACAACGACCACAAAAACAACAAGTCCAGCTACGACAACAATACAACATTTAGAATAACAACAAGAACAATATAGAAATATAAATCTTCCCACGAGTTTGGTGAATCATTCTCACTAAAAATTATGACCCTAGCTATCCTATTGAGAGCGTGATCGTGACAAGAACAACATAGAAAATTATATTTTTTCAAGACTTTTTTAGTTCTTCAATCAAATCTCGGGCCCTAATCGACCGATTTGGACGATTTTAAATAGAAAACTTTTCAGGATGTTAGTGAATCATTTTTTATATCAACGAGCACCCTAGCTGCCCGATTGATGCCGTCATCGTGATTTCCACAGACGGACAGACGGACATCGCTATATCAACTCCGGTTGTTATAAGGATCACAAATATATATATTTTATGGGGTCCAAAATTTTTTTTCTAATTATTACAAACGGAATGACAAACGTATATATACCCTCTGCACACTGGAGTGGAGGATATAAAAAGATGTATAGGCCTTTGATTACATCATTAGGAGAAGTTGCTTAGGTTTGAAACAATACTGTATAAGACTAAAAATCATACCAATCGTTATTTTTAAAATTTTTAGATTATTTATGCATTTGTACTTCTAATTTCCACTATTCTCAGTTTCGTATGTTTTTGCCATATGTGATTGATTTATGGTTTGCATATTCTACACAGACAGATTGCAGTTCCTACTATACCACTGCACAAATTCACGTTTTATGGACAAGCTTCAATATGGAATAATCCTAAACGATACAATGACGTGTTATGTTAATGAAAATATGCCGGTAAGATGGATATAGTTTCAACAAGATAATGAAAAGATGTATAGGCCTTTGATTACATCATTAGGAGAAGTTGCTTAGGTTTGAAACAATACTGTATAAGACTAAAAATCATACCAATCGTTATTTTTAAAATTTTTAGATTATTTATGCATTTGTACTTCTAATTTCCACTATTCTCAGTTTCGTATGTTTTTGCCATATGTGATTGATTTATGGTTTGCATATTCTACACAGACAGATTGCAGTTCCTACTATACCACTGCACAAATTGACGTTTTATGGACAAGCTTCAATATGGAATAATCCTAAACGATACAATGACGTGTTATGTTAATGAAAATATGCCGGTAAGATGGATATAGTTTCAACAAGATAATGATCCGAAGCACACGGCTCTCCCCGTCAAGCAATGGTTTATTGATAGTCCTGATCTTAACCCGATTGAGAATTTATCGCAATAAATACAAAATAACAACAAAAGTTTGCTTGTTGAAGATACGCAATTTTGATAATCTATACCTGAAACTAAAGGGTTTGGGAAGCCATTCCAAACAGCGTGTGTGAAAATTTGGTGGCCAGTTATCGATAACAAAGTATTCGCAACAAAATATTATTTTTTTTAATAATGTTTTTTTAATAAAAAAATTTTGTGTTCTTAATTATGTCCACGACAGATATAAATCATATTTAAAAATAATGCTCACAACTTTCTCAACATAAATTTATTTGATACAATCAGCATTAATTTTCCAGGATAAGGAGTTAAATGAACTTATCAAGGACAAATTGTACCAAAATCATATTACATTTTGTTTTATTTGCTTATAACTCCCACATTAGCATTTGTGTTCCTAATTAGTTCTACGGAGTGGAAACATTAACAATACATTGGAAACTTTTACAAAAATCTAAATTTGCCAATTTTATTTTTTAATATTTCGAGTTAAGACATCACTCTTTGGTGTGTTTGTTCTCTATCGAAAGATAACAAATTTTATTACAAAAAATACAATTCGAAAAAATTTATAAACGAAAAATAATATATATTTTTAGAGATGACAAAACAATGAAAACTTTTAAGCTTCTGTACCAAAGTTGATTAAAATAATAAAAATAGAATATGGTATGAAAGAAAATGTATAAAATCTTAAACGATATTTAAAAATGAACAAGTCAAGACGAAATTGGAATACTGTCCTCGTTTCAGATCCAAGTTTAATTTATGGTGTGGAGTTGCCTTTCGGGACAAGGAATGGGTCCATTACATGTAGTAAAAGATACTCTAACTGGAACTGGATACAGGCAAATTCTAAATGACGTAATGTCTCCATACGCGGAGGAGATGGGTAATTGTAGATCGAAAAATACAGACACGATATTAAACAAACAAGACAGATCTCATAGAGGAAGTTAATTCATCAACAATTTAATTGACTCCATGACTCGGCGTTGTGAAGCAATACTAAAAAATAATGGATACCCATCAAAATAGTGAAACCAAAAATATAGGGAAAGTATTCAATTCTTGTACAGTAAAGATTTCCATTGTTTTGTCAACAGCATAAAAATTAATACTTTTAAATTTTCTTATTTTTTCTGAATTAAGCTATTTTATATTAATATTTTTGCTTTTCATAAATAAATGAAATATACAAATTTCTAAATTAATAAAAGAGTTTTCAATTTTATGATCCAATTTTTTTGGTATTGACCGTAAAAGTCATCAATAATAAAAGTTTTCATTGTCATTCATTGTAAACATATACATACATACATATGTATATTTTTTCAATGTATAGAATTCTGCATTTAAACACATGCAGATGATTTTAATTTAAAAAATAAACGTCAACAAATATTTAAACGGGTTTAAGAAATATAAATATTTATAACAAATTTTAAATTTACATAAGACACATAACACTTCCTCTTAGCAGCAATTAAAATATTTTGATCAAAAGAAAAACCGAAAATATAAGTTTAAAAAAATAAAGTAGCGTTAAACAGAATAATTGGGTGTACTTCCGAAAAGCGCTTACCTCCGATCGGTCTGAGATTTTGTATACTAATGTATTTTGACCTGCTAATCACAAATATCATAGTGAAAATTGCCGCAAATACCGTTTTCAGTATACAAATAGGCGCTTTTCGCAAGTTTATCCAAAGAATTTATTAATTGTAAGTAAATATCAACTAAACATTTTGACAACAGACGGTTTAACTAAAAACTAACAGCTCCGCCCGCATACTATGTGGGTGATCGTGTTTGAACAGAAAGGCAGACGGATAGAATCCAGTCATTATAACGATGACAGTGTTGCCATTTTAGCATTTTCGTTGCTAGATTTAGCAACTTTTTTTGTCGTTTAGCATCCAAAATTTATGAAAAGATGCTAGATGCTAACTTAGCATCCTTTATTAATAAAAAGTTTAGCATCTTTTTTTTTTTGATTTTTTCATTATTTTTTAATATATACAATTTTAATGTTTTAATTTAGATCATCTGAAACAGAAAAAATCCATTAAAAGAGTTATCAATATTTGTATTGTCTTTATTAGTTTTGTATTTCTCAAAAGCCGAAGTTGAACGTTGTTTAGTTTAAAGGCTTTAGTTAAAAGCAAACTTTGAACAGAATAAACCCGAGTTGTTACGTTCTGTAATACGTATAAAAGACGGTTTGAAATTGAAAAATGGGTGCTGTTACACCTACAATATACCGAGCGATGTCGTTGATAAAAGTAGATCGTCAGAAAAATATCAGAGCCAAGAAGAACTTGAAGATGAAGACATCACAGAAATATTAGATTCCATAAACCAATTATTGTAATATAAATCGTATCTTTCGATAATGTAAATTCTGTTATATTTGAAATTAAAAAAAAAATCCCTCTAAAATTAAAAATATTCAATTTAAAATTAAAAAAACTCAATTTGATGTTAAAAAAAATTACAGATGAAATGCAAAATAATTTTAATTAAAATTTAAAAAATATAAATCGAAACTTATGTTTTATATTAATTTTTCGATTAAAAAACCAAAGAATTTATTAACAAGAATTTAATTTTTCAATATAAAGGTAATGAAATTTGAAAAAATATTTAGCTTCTTTTTTTTGGTTCCAGTACGTTTTAGCATCTTTTTTTTTTGCAATTTAGCATCTTTACAATTTCAAATTATGGCAACACTAAACGATGAATACATACTGGGTTGCCCACACCAATATATCAATTCGTAACAAATGAAACAATAGATGCTTAAGTGAACAACATTTTAAGACGTCAAATATTTATTAACTTAAGAAATTAATCCCATAGACTAACAATTCACTCTTACCGAATTTGAAAGTTTAAACTAATCCCTAATGGGTTAAGCTATTAGTATTGAACTTACTTTATTTTTAGCATTCAAATGCTCAAACACAAAAATACAATCAGCTGTTAGACACTAGGTATTATGAGTAAGAGTAAATTGTTTTCAAATGTACATACATACATACATACGTAGAAACTCAGTTACCATTCTGTATATTTCTTGATGTTCTTTCAATTCGGTTTTATTGTTTTCCATTTTTACATTAAATATTTTAACCGGCTTTTGTAAACAAGTTTTTTTGTTTGTTTATCACTGTCTACCTGTGTTGATTATAATTGTTTTGTCATGTCAATTCTGCAGTTTTCTCTCTCCTTATGACGGCAGTCATATAAATAAAAATAACAAGTAAGAAAATTATAGTCGGTCTAGACCGACTATACGATACCCTATACCATGCGTTTAGAAATCCTATCTCTTAGGCCAAGCTAACTGGACATAGAAAATAAGCAAAAACCAAATTTGAGTGGGATTTTTATTAATTTTTTTGGCTGCAGATATGAAAAAGTTCATATCGGATGCTATATCTATATGGGGACTAGGTCCAAAAATGGACCGATCCTGATCATGTTTGGAAAAGTCTCTTGTATTTTGCAAAAATATATACAAACCAAATCTGAGAAGAATCAGTGCAATATTTTTGTTTTTTAATAGATTTAAGTGAAGATCGGGAAGCAGCCCTATATGGGGCCAAAGGGATCATTTTTGGACTACTCATTAATGGATGTAATGAACGCATATAAACCCAATTTGAGTAAGATCTATATGACAATTTGGATCTTATGGCAATTTATGTCGATTTCATAGGGGTAATTTGTATGGGGGCTAGGTCTGAACATGGACCGATTCTCACCAATTTCAATAGCGTTCATCCCATGGCCGATAAAAGCTTATATACCAAATTTCATCAAAATATATTCATATTTGCGACCTGCAGTTTGATTACAAGCTTTACATGGACACACAGACGGACGGACGGACGGACGGACATTGTTAAATCAACTCAAAAAATGATTCTGATTCGATCGGTATAATTAAAGATGGGTCTAGGTCAAATATTTTTGGTTGTTACAAACAGCAGCACAAAGTCATTATACCCAAACCACATAGTGGTATAGGGTATAAAAATATAAGATTTAAAATACAAATGGGTACAAATCTCAAGAAACAATATTCATTCTTGCATGTTTTCTTAAATTCCACATCCGTTGTGTTTTTCCTCTCTCTCTCTCTCTAGTTTAGCTTAGTCATTCAAGTAAATATACATACATATAGTTTTTATACCCTATACCACTATGTGGTTTGGGTATAATGACTTTGTGCTGCTGTTTGTAACAACCAAAAATATTTGACCTAGACCCATCTTTAATTATACCGATCGAATCAGAATCATTTTTTGAGTTGATTTAACAATGTCCGTCCGTCCGTCCGTCCGTCCGTCCGTCCGTCCGTCCGTCCGTCTGTGTGTCCATGTAAAGCTTGTAATCAAACTGCAGGTCGCAAATATGAATATAATTTGATGAAATTTGGTATGTAAGCTTTTATCGGCCATGGGATGAACGCTATTGAAATTGGTGAGAATCGGTCCATGTTCAGACCTAGCCCCCATACAAATTACCCATATGAAATCGACATAAATTGCCATAAGATCCAAATTGTCATATAGATCTTACTCAAATTGGGTTTGTATGCGTTCATTACATCCACTAATGAGTAGTCCAAAAATGATCCCTTTGACCCCATATAGAGCTGCTTCCCGATATTCACTTAAATCTATTAAAAAACAAAAATATTGCACTGATTCTTCTCAAATTTTGTTTGTACATATTTTTGCAAAATACAAGAGACTTTACCAAACATGATCAGGATCGGTCCATTTTTGGACCTAGTCCCTTTATAGATATAGCATCCGATATGAACTTTTTCATATCTGCAGCCAAAAAAATTAATAAAAATCCCACTCAAATTTGGTTTTTGCTTATTTTCTATGTCCAGTTAGTTGGGCCTAAGAGATAGGGTTTCTAAACGCATGGTATAGGGTACCGTATAGTCGGTCTAGACCGACTATAATTTTCTTACTTGTTATTTATTATTATTTATTAGCTCTCTTCGTAAATATGATCATGCGGAATACTTTTTGCAACGTTGGCAATATCTTTTGAAGAGAAATCCGAAATAGTTTACTTTTCATAAATAGCTGAGCTAGTGAGAGTGCCAAGCCCTCACTCAATGCCATACAAGTTAGTTCGTTTGTTCAATTATTCGTTTTAATTCAAAGTTTATAACAGAAAAGGAAAAACATATTAGGGAAATAACTTTTTAAATTTTTTGCAAATGGAAAAATAGGTATATTTTAATTAACAATACTTAGATTTTTTTTTATAATTTTCTTATATCTATAATATTAATAGGCTAGGCGATGTCTTGTTGCCGATGTTTTGTTCCACCGTTTTATCCCGATTTCGACCAAACTTATATTATTTGAAAGGTATTTCTTTTTAGCTGTTCACCAGATTTACAGATTTTTAAATTTTTTCCTTTATTTTGAGTAAATTGCATTTAAAGTTGCTACCAACACATACATAAAATTATACATATGCTATGTGTGTGTTTATTAAATTTGTTAATGTGTTTGTTATTCGCAATTCACACACGACGATTTTAGTTGCGCAATTCTTGAGTTTATAGATGTTTGCGGCGAGGGGAATAAAAAGGGAAAAATAATTGCCGGTTCTCGGCTATTTCAAGCAATTCTCTCATTAGCTTTTTTTTTTTGGTTGAATATTTGACATTTCTTTTCATTCGGTGTTTCGCTTCTTGGTGTGAATAATTCGTAATTATTGTTTACTTTATTAAAATGGCGTTTAAATGGAATCGGGACTTAATTGAAAAATTAATAACTTTGGTTGAGGAAAACCATTGCATTTATTATGTTAAATGCAAAGAATATTTGGATCGGGACTAGAGCACAAATGTCAAATTATAAGAAAATAAAAGCAAAACAAAACAGTAAAGTTGCCGAAGAAATTGTCGTGTGTGGACATAAAAGCAAGTTCAAAAGAGAATTGCCAAAAAGTTGCGCAATAAAAATTGCCTTGTGTGACCCCCGGCTTAGAGTTTGTTTTCTTCATTCACAATAATAAACCAAAAAAGTGTTGGTTTGTGAATTGGCTAAGTTGAAAGATAAAGTTGCCTAAAAATTGCACTCAAATTTCGAGTGCTGGAATCTGCTAATTATCTTAAATACAAAATCTTTTCAAACAATTTTGAAACGTAAATTTGGCTAATTCCGATAATATTGTACTATTTAAGCCGGTACCCGACGAAACGTCTTTGTTAAAAATACATGTAGAAAGTCATATTTAATGTTTTCAATTAGAAAAAGTTATATTTCGACGTAATAAAGCGCAATTACATGTGTGTATACGTTCGAACATAAAAATTTTGAATCGTCAGTAAAACATCAATTTTAAAAAACCACGCAGGATTACATATTGGTTGCAAAAGTGACACTACATGTGAAAAATACACACATGTCATCTGATACATTACTTTAACCTTTGTTTGTAATATTTTCCTTCAAACGAGCTCTCAATATCATATGGTAGTTGAAGAAAAATAAAGGAAAGTTAAAAGTAGTTTTTTAAATATCCAGTTATAGTCGTATTTTTTCCAAATTGACTTAAATAATCTAACCCATAAAAACAAAGTTTTTATTAAAACTCTTTCTTTCCTTATGCTTGTGAGTTTTGAATCTCTCCGTGACTATGCGTGACTGTGTGTGACTATCTTAAAATTAATCTTTGGCCACAACACGTCTATGGACAAAGTTTCAGATCGATCGGATAAGGGGAAATGGGTTTTAAATCACACCGTGAGTGTGCGTTACTGTGCGTGACTAAGTCAAAGTTAATCTTTTATTCACAGCAAGTGTATGGACAAAGTTTCAGATCGATCGGATAAGGGGAAGTAAGGTTTTAATCTCTCTGTGACTGTGCGTGACTATGTGTGACTGTGTGTGAATAGTTAATCTTTTTTGCAGCAACTCTATCGACCAAGTTTCAGATCGATCGGATAAGGGGAAATGGGTTTTAAATCACTCCGTGACTGTGCGTGACTAACCCAAAATTAATCTTCACAACAAGACTATGGGGCAAGTTTCAGATCAATTGGATAAGGGGGAATGGGGTTGCCCCACGACAGACTTACAGAGATTGAGTTATAAGAAAGAGTTTAAAAATGGTTTCAAATCCAATAACGCTTATAAGGTAGTGCCCTGTTATACCCCTAATGCACATACATACATACATACATACATATGTACTCTTATATATGAAGCAATATTTATAGCATTATTTAAAAAAACTTGGGATATAACACGCTAAAAACAGCCGATAGTACTAGATACATACATATGTATGTAGGTGAGTGTTTGTTTGTATTTTTTTTTTACCATTTCGGCTTTCTACTGACATTTGGTTAAAAGCGACTACACACAAACGTATGTCGAGTTGGCGTTACGTCACTTTATTTTAGCAAACGGCATCGTGCTCTGATTGGTTGAAAAACATCGTACGATAAATTTTTCATTAAAAATTAAAAGAAATACAGTACAACAGACACAAAAATGTTTAGTAAAATAACAAATAAAAAAAAAACAGTTTCATGATTCAACAACCAGCCAAAAAAAAAAAACGATTAAAGACTATTGAACAGCTTTTGGCGTACTTGATCGTATGAAGGCATTAACATATTTTTGACGTGTTTATTCCAATTCGTGCATCATCATAACAATAATAAAAATTTTAACTTGTTGCTATTGTTTTTTTAAACATTGAGAAAATGTGGTTAGTGTTAAAATCACAAACTAACGTTAAAATTATCTTAACGTGAGGTCTTTGAGTGTGCATTCCGTTTGGATTTTTCTATGCTTGTGTAATTTGCCGAAGTTTGGCGATCTTTCTTGGCCTTTTTTAAATAGTTTATGTGTTCTTGTGTCGATAATTATTTTATGTCGTACTGTATTTTCCCTTACAATATATCACATTCCGTTCGATTGAAGGTTATCAATGGATAGTGTATTGTTTTTATTTTTTTCTTTTGGTTAAAAACTGTTGCCTAATTCTGGTCAGCGTATTTGTGACTAAGTGTATGTGTAACCCAGTAATTAAATAAGAAGCATACAGTGATCCAATAAAAAAGTTGTACAGTATACATACTTATGTACATATGTTTATGTGACATTATCTTTGAAACTCTGTACATACACTAGATAAGTATGTATGTATATAAAATAAAATGTTAAAATATGTATTCTGTATTTTATTCACTAAAACTAGTACTTTGTGTGATGACCCTTACCAATTATAACGGCTTTTGTGTGATGTCAGGTGTAATGGACGCCCATATGTTTTGGAGTACAGTTTTAATCTATTTTGTATTTTTAACGGTATTTTATCTTCGTTTTTTTTTCATATGGACCCACAAATGCTCGATTTGATTTACATCGGGACATTCGGGTGGATGGGTAGGACTTTTTACAGTTTTTCATCCTTTAATCACAAAAGAAGAATGCTTTAGATCGTTGTCATGAACGTAGCTAAAATTGTCGGCAATTTCCAATTTTGCTGCTCTTTGTCTTTTTCTTTAAAATGTTTAAATAACGAAATTTATTCATCGTGCCTTCAACAAACGGAAAATTTGTAACACTATTCGCTCTCATTACACCCCCAACCATAACACCGCCGCTGCTAACGTGTACAAACATTTTTTGGATACAATGCTGTACCCTTCTTTTTTCGCACAAAACGTCGTCCATCGTATCCAAATATATTGAATTTTTACTCATCTGTAAATATCACCGAGTACCAAAACTTTAGTGGCTTTGAGACATACTCTTTTGCATACTCCAGTCGCTTCTTTATATTTGTTGCTTATAACAGAGGCTTGTTTTGGGGCTTATACTCTCTAATGCCTTCCGAAAGTTTCTTACAGTTTGTGTGTGTATCTGAATAATTCAATGTTCGCTCAAGTTTTGTGCTATTTCGACTATCGATATTTTGGAATTTTCACTAATGTTTCGAACTATTTGCCTTTGCGTTTGTTGGCTTTCCGATTCCACTTGGTCTAATTAAAAACCCGTTTTTCTGGTAAATATCAATAATGCGTTTGAGAGCAGAGTGCGGCTTTTTACAATTTCATAAATTTTCTCAAAATCTTTGTCTCTTCCCAAAAATTTATAATAAATGTTTACATTTCTAATGAAGTTTGCTTTGAATCCATATCTTTATTTTTTTTTCGGGTAAACTGACATATGCACATTAGAAATATAAAGAGCAATCTGCGAGTGGCAAAGACAACTGAAAACAAAATTGGGTTTGATAACGGTACCTTTCCATACTGCGTAACATGAAGAGTGTACAAGTTTTTTTTATTGGTTTCATGGAATGTACCTTTTTTGTTTTTTGTTAATTTTTGTTAAGAACATGATATTTTCACAAATTTTCTTCAAACTATTTGAAAAGTCAATAAAATTCAGAATATTTTAACATTTTATTTTATATGTGTAGTGTACATTGTTTCGAAGATAATGCAACATAAACATAAGTGTACTGTACAAGTTTTTTATTGGTTTACTGTAGATGTAGTTAATGTGCGTAAATCCGAATTAAAAAAAAAATCATGTGAGTCCGATCACAGGGGAGATGTGTAAATATCCAGTAATCAAAGATTTTTTTCAACTTTTTTAAAATCAAACAGAAAGCGTCATCTATGTATCACTTATAGCAAACAACTGCAGGGGCTCTGCTATTATAAAAATATTTATTATTATTTCAACTGGTTAATTTTTCATTTCTTATTTTTCATTTTTTGTTTTTCATATTTCAAAACGTTTCTATAACGCTATTCGCTCCCTGCTTTTATCTCCAAACACTTTCTAATGAAATCGTGCTTTCATTTGTCTCCAAACACTTTCCAATGAATTGTGCCTTCATTTTATCTCGAAACACTTCCTTTTTACTATCATTCGTTTATTTTTTATTTTTATTTATGTTTGATTAGCATTAATATTAAATGCAGTGATAATTGTGTTATTTATATGGAATAAATTATAACGTTAACAAGTCTAGTTTGGTGGCTATACCCCGATTTTTTATATTTTTTTTTTTGGAGGGGATAGGGGCTTTTGGTGTGATTTAGGAGAAATAATTTTTTTTGCGGTTGATCCTATTTTCGGAGTTATGTACTGATAAAGCTTTGACCTTGACTTGCACATAACTTTGTTACTTATTATCGAATTCCAGCAATATATATATATCATTGGAAAGCGTACTTGAGTGCCTTTCATTTGGTATATCAAATTAGAAATCTATTAACCTATTATGAACTCATTAATTTTTTTGTATTTTTTTACAATTTTTTTTTTGGAAAACGTCCCATTATCTCATAAAATGATCTATATAATGTTGGTATATACAACAAGCTGGTTCATTTCGATGTATGTTTTGACCTCTTAGCCCTTTCAGGGCCATATATGTATGTAAGTAATTATATTCAAAAAACCACATAGAAATATTTACAAAATAACATTTAGTTGCAAATTGTAAGATACAAATGCGGCCATTGGCATAGAGAATAAATGCTAAATAAAGAAAGGGAAGTAGAACAGTATAGCATTATATCAATTTAAAAAAATCAATGAACATCAATTCCAAACCTGTAATAAATTATAATTAATTGTAAATTCTAAATTTTATTAAGCAGAGAAGTGATACATAAATAAGTTGTTTGGAATTAGTTTATATTTTTAAAATAATTGCAGCTTTCAGTATTGGGTATCAGAAAATTTTGATGAATTCGAAAAAAGCATTACACATCAACCTAAACACCTTAAGGTGTGTTTACACTATGTGTATCTTCCATATGTAAATTCAGTTTTACGATCCATACGTAATTCCGTTTGTGTGTCAAAATTAGCGTTTTACATACGATTCATAATTTTTGCGTTCAAACGTACATATGTATTTCCGTATGACATAACCTCTAAATGTAAACAACAGCTGATTAAATTTGTGAATTTACAAAAATTTATTGCTAAAAATAAAGTTATATATTTTATATATTTTTTAATTGTTAATTAATATTAAAAAATTTATTTTTCTTTCAATATTAATCTTTATAAGTTACTCTGTTTTTCTTTCACCATAAGCAGTGTTGTATTTTCATATGTTTGTCTTGCCAAAATAGAACCTGCTCTAATTGAAAAATTTACATATGTGTTGCAAAATGTGTTGTACATAAACAATGTTTGAAATGGTTCACACTATGTGTACAAATTACACGTGCTAAAAAACTAAGAAAAACACAAGCAAAACACGTAGTGTGAACGCAGCTTTACAACCATGCAAGAAGCATTAGTAAATTAAAAAAAAACAAACTGTTTCTTTATTCCATTTATTTAATACATGTACCAGAAGTACTTTGAATGTTTGTACCCGTATGCATGTATTTCTATGAAAAACACATACATTTATTTAATGTTGTCTAACACACTTTACACTGATGATTCCAACTCGTAAAAAGAAAGTACGTTTGTTTGTAATTTGGAGAGTTATTTTGTTTGTCTTCCAATACATGGTAAAAATAAAAGGTTAAACAAAAATTATTTCCAACAAACAGCTGGGTATTAAAATTATACAAAATATGTTTATTGTAGTTTACTATTATTACAACTGTTTTGAAGTCAGTGAATGGAGGAAAGGAATGTATATAAAATTCGTAATAAGAGATTGTCAAATTTAAAAGAAAGATAAAAAATAAAGTATTAAATTAAATAATGTTTAACGAGTAAAACCGATCATATTATATTTGATGTTGATCCTCCTTATATATTTTAAGATCCAGGTCAAATTATATTTATTTTGAATAATAACAATTAAGAGTTACATCTACGCGCAACTAATTAGGAACATTACCATGCAATTATGAAATAATCATATTCAAGGTAGTTTTCATGAAATAAAATTCTTAAACTTGACACTGCTTAGATAATCTAACTCTATTCATATAAAATTTTCCTTTTAGCGTTATTTTGTTTTGTGGTGCTTTTAAAAATTTGTTATAATCGTGCACTAAATTAGGAACAGTGATAAATTTGAATTATATTATATTCAAATATATTCAAATTCAGGTAAATTTATTATTGATTGTTATTACATGAAGTGTTTTTCAGTGTTTGGAAAGTATTAACTTCATGTTTGACATGGGGAAAAATAAATCTTGTGATATCAGTACTCGGAAGATTAATGTACAAATGCAACAGGATGGAAACAAGTCTTACCGGAACATCACAGCAGCCTTAAACTTATGGTTAGCAACGCTAAGTAATATTTCAAGAAGCACTTGACTACAGAGAAGGTGACCCTTAAATAAAGAAGCCGAATTACAACAGATCGATAAAATGCACAAATTGTCCGCGAGTCGAAAAAATTCCACATACATAAATCCGCAAATCACATGCGGGTTGCAGTCTTTGGTAAAAATGAAGCAAAACCATCTCTAGATACAGTAAAACGACGATTGCGAGAAGTTGGATCCTTTGGAAGAGATGTCCGTAAGAAGACACAGAGTTTATCCGAAAAAAGAGACTAAGTTACCACCATTGTAGCGCAGTTTAATGAAACAGAGTATTATTTTCGGACTAAACATAAATTAATAGGGTCTTCCGTGATGGGAAAAATATGTCCGCAGTACAAAGTCCAAGGAATTTGATTCAAAGTACACCCGGGCCACATTAAAGCATGGAATAGTTTCCATTATGCTTTGGGGTGCTATGTCGTTACATGCAGTTGGACCGCTAAACGATACAATTATGCCTTATGCGACGAAAAAATGCGATAAACTTAATATTTCAACAAGATAATGATCCGAAGCATACGGCTCTACATGTCAAGCAATGGTTTTTAAGCAATTCGGTTACTTTCCTTGATTGGCCTTTACGTATTCCTGACCACAACCCGTTTGAGAACTTATGGCAAGTTATAAAAACAAATTTTAGCTTAAAAAAAAAAACAATTTTGATAATCCCTGCATCGAAGCAGAAAAGATTTGGGAAGTCATTCCAAACAGCGTATGTTAAAATATGGTGACTTCAATACCATTTGTTTCTATAAATATTATTTTTTATACCCTATACCACTATGTGGTTTGGGTATAATGACTTTGTGCTGCTGTTTGTAACTACCAAAAATATTTGATAGTTATACAGATCGACTCAGAATCACTTTCTGAGTGGATTTAGCGATGTCCGTCCGTCCATCTAGACCGACTATAATTTTCTCACTTGTTTTTTATAAAAGTTATGTTCTTAATTAAGTGCATGACTGATATCAATCATATTTTAAAATATGGGACGCAACTTCCTCAATATTAATTTATTTGATGTATTTAGCATCTGTTTTTCAGGATAAGGAGTTAAATTAACTAAACTAATGCCGTTTTCTTTTCTGACAAAAAAATCGCATTTTATTTGCACTTTTTTCGAAAAGCGTATTTTTTATATATTCTGAATTAAGAGCAATCTTATCTTATATATCAATCGAAAGGTCTTAAAAGTGCTGTGTTCATAAAATGCAAAAATTTTGATTTTTATCCTTTTTTAAGTCATAGGGTGAAAATATTCAAAAAAGGAGATCAATGGGAGTATATTCTCACACTATGACCTGAAAAAAGACAATGGTTGCAATTTTTTGCGATATACGAGGGCTCGACTTTGAGACCTTTCGATTGATGTATAAAATAAGGGCGCTCTTAATTCAGAATATATAAAAAAATACACTTTTCGAAAAAAGTGCAAATATAATGCGACATTTTTTGTCAGAAAAGAAAAAGGCATAAGTCAAATTGCACCAAAATCATAGTATATTTTTTTTATTTACGTGAAGTTCTCTTATTAGCATTGTGTTTCTGTTACGCGGAGCTGTATATTCCCCTAAACTGATATTATGAACTCTTCACATAACACGATTCTAATTGTAAATCGAAACGTAAGTCCTATTTGAAGATTGATAACATCTCAATATTCTTAATTTCCCGGTATCCGAAGTATTTGTAACTACCAAAAATATTTGACCTAGACCTTTGATTACACCGGTCGACTCAGAATCACTTTCCGAGTTGATTTAGCGATGTCCGCCCGTCCATATGTGTGTCCATGTAAACTTTGTAATAAAACTACCGGCCTCACTAACCGCATTAACCGCCTAAGTCGAAAATCATGCTTTCGAGAAAAATAACTTTTTATAAAAATGTTAGAGAAATGGGGATTTCACGTAAATATAAAGTTTTGTTAGTAGAATATGATAGCATACATAACTCAAATCGTTCTTAAGTCAACTTAGGCGCTTATCGATTGTTATCACAAAATTATACCAAATGATGATTTTAAAAGCCCTAAAGCTAACCTTGAAATTTTGTCAGTTCATTGTGCGTATTTTTTTCAAACTTTATTTGATTTCAACAAAAAACAAATAATTTTTCAAATTGAATTGCAAACATTTTTTTTAATTCTCCTAATTTTTCTTTTACAGGAAATTCATAAATACATTTATCTGAAATATAAATTTTAAATTTATTTTTTTCTATCAATTAAGATTAAAATTCAATTAGACATTCATTAATTGTAATCCATCAATACAATCATATGAAAAGTATTTATAAACCAAAAACAACATTCCGACAAATTATTTAAAACAAAACTTTTTGTTTATTTGTGACTATTCTCATATCACGCCATCATGCACTGTTACGTCAGCTGGCAACTACAACAAACAGCAACTAGCTCGTATGAGTATATGGTGGTGGGCAGGAATGACTACGCAACGTATTTAGTCTCGTGACATAAATTTCATACCTATTCTAAATAATTCACACATTTCTATTTTATTTTTAATCAAAAGGTTTGGTTAGATAAAAATTTATGTATTTATTTATATTCATACATACAGTGTTGGAAAAAATAATAGAAACGATATATCAACATGTTTCTTAAGAGTAACAGTAAACATTTATATACAACAATATGGGTAAGTGTAAACAAAATATAAAGAATGATAACGGGACTTTGTTTTTGTTTAACATTTGCACTTATTTATCCAAAAATATCACTTTTATCGTTTCTTGATCGCGAAAGGACGGTATTGTGGTTGGAAAAAAAAATAGAAACGCAATACATATTGTTCGAAATTTTTTAATTTTATATTATTTTAATAGTTAATTCAGGTAAGTTTTAACAAATGAAACATATTCAATACGAAATTATAGCAATATGTGCATTTGCATAATATTTTTATGTGATTTTGAACAGAATGGGTCGTGGTGTACATTGTACTGTTGCAGAGAGGACTGCGATGGAAAAGTTGAGGGCAGAAGAAAAGGCCATGTCCGCAATTGCAGAAATAATGGAGTGCTCCAAAAAAAAAGTGTTCTCTGCATTGAACTTTGTTCCAAAAAAGGAAACCAGAGGCAGAAAGCGTGCAACAAGTGATAGATGGGACAAAAATCTTATACGACTCTCAAAAAAAAAAACCGTTTTTCTCATCGACGAACCTAAAAAATGAGTTGGAAGCACCAGTGAGTAGCAGAACAGTGCGAAATAGGCTTTTGGAGCAAGGGTTGATAGCACGCAGTGCCAGAAAAGTACCCTTACTGAACAAAAAAAATATTAAAAAACGGCTGGACTTTGCACATAAGCATTTATTACGAGAAAACTGGGCAAACGTACTGTGGTCAGATGAAACTAAAATAAATTTGTTTGGATCTGATGGGAAACACTTTGTAAGGCGTCCAGATAATACGGCATATGATCCTAAATACACCAAGAAGACGGTGAAACACGGTGGTGGATCCATCATGATATGGGGTTGTTTCTCTTCCTCTGGTGTTGGTCCAATATATTGGATCAAGAACAAAATGTGCGCCCCGGACTATGTCAACATATTGCAAAGCATAATGCTTCCATTTGCTGAGGAAGAGATGCCCTTGAGATGGGAGTTTCAGCAGGACAATGATCCGAAGCACTCTTCCAAATTGGCAAAGGACTTCTTTGCAGTCAAAAAGGTACCTCTTATGGAATGGCCTTCGCAGTCACCGGACCTTAACCCTATAGAACACCTCTGGGGAGTGCTCAAGAGGAAAATAGGGGGCTTCAGCCCGAAAAATAAGGACGAATTGTGGGTAAAAATCCAGGAAGAGTGGTTTTCCATTGGCAAGGATATCTGTAAAAAATTGGTAGATTCCATGAACCGCAGATGCAATGAAGTTGTGAAAAACAAAGGTGGAGCAACAAAATATTAAAATAAATTAGTTTATTAACATAAATAAAAAAGTTGTACCTCCTCCTTTAACGCGTTTCTATTATTTTTTCCAGTAAAATAATGACTTTGTACATTGTTAGTAATATAATTCTTTATAATATAAATGAAGAGGGTGATGACTAATTTTTTTTTGTTGTTGTATGGCTTAAAAACAAAACTGCATATAAAAATTTTTTTTTTAAGTACGACTTGGCTAATAAACTTAAATTTTTGAAAAAAAAACTCTCGTTTCTATTATTTTTTCCAACACTGTACATACATGTACATATATGTATGTATATCCATACATATGTATGTTAAGCGTACGTTAAAATGAATACGTTTTTTTAATCGCATTTAGTCTAGAAACTAAAAAGACAACTTAACTACGTCATATTCAAATATATATGTACATATTAATGCGACATTTGGCTGGAACTGACTAAAATATTTTTTTTAATCAGCAAAAATATTTTTTTTTTAGAATTAGTTCATAAAAAGTTAAGTACTAATTAATTGTCTGTTATACAATAATCTATTTTCAATAATTATATTTGTTTTGTATTTTTATTTGCAAGTTTTTAAAGATAAAATGTGAGTCATGTTGTTCTTAATGAATGATGTATTTTGTTTATATATTTTTTTTTATAGTTTTCATTCAAAAAATATTGATAAAAGTGGCGTGGTTTTTGTTTATATTATGATGTAAAAATAAAAAAAAATCCCGTGAATTTAACATTGAACACTGCTTCTACAGTATGTGTAATCCAAACTGTGACAACACATACATAAGTATGTTTTCAACTAGGAAAATAAGGTATACTAAAATAAAAAACCACCAACGTTTTCATTGGGGATGGTAGATTACTTTAACTTTACTTTAAAATAAAATAACATTAAACCCATTCTGTAAAAATATTAGAAAAATAATAATTATGAATAATACAATAAGAAATACTAGCAGATTCCAGCGCTAGAAATTCGAGTGCAATTTCTAGGCAACTTTATTTCTCAACTTAGCCAATTCACAAACCAGCACTTTTTTGGTTTATTATTATTGTGAATGAAGATAACAAACATATTTATAATTTTATTATGTGTTAGTAGCAACTTTAAATGCAATTTACTCAAAATAAAGGAAAAAATTTTAAAATCTGTAAATCTGGTGAACAGATTAAAAGAAATACCTTTTAAATAATATACGTTTGGTCAAAGTCGGGATAAAACGGTAGAACAAAACATCGATAACAAGAAATCGCCTAGCCTATTAATATTATAGATGAGCAACTAAACTGGGACATCATATTTTAAGATTTAGAGTAACACTTCCAGCTAAATTTTAGTACTTTGTATGTTTTCCTTTATTTAAGGTCACCATCTTCAGACGTATTTGCATTGATTGTTCTATACAATGTTCAGGACTGGTATTCTGTCATACTGCAAGTGAGGCCTTTTTAAATGTTTTTTTTTTTTTTTAAATGGTGCGATTTTGTGTCATTGCCCCAAATTTCACATAAATTCTCAACTGAGTTAATACCACGGCTTTGAGGAAGCGTTTCTCTGGACAGTAATACAAAAGCCAGAACCTTACTTAGTTAGCTTTGTGCTGGTTTTAGATTTTTAGGCAACAGCGCTACATTGGATTTTCATCATATGTCGAGCCTTCCATCCGACCCAAAGAGGTTAAACTTGTTCTCGTAAATAAATAAAACTTTTTCACAGAACGGAAAATCGTGTAGGCTGTGTGTTCTTTAGGATACTGTCTCAGATATTTCTACCAACATTGGAGCACTTAGAACCGGTTAATTTTTGATTTTTCTTACCGAATACCGCTCATCAGCTTCAGAAAATATTTCAGTTGTTGCTTTTTTGTCTCTTTCAAATATCTTGAAATTTTTATATTCGATTTTCCACTTTTATGGTGGCTTATTATAAGTTCATGAATGTCTATTGAAGTTTGTTCTTGTTGCCGATCCATTTTAAAATTTTAATTCACTTTTTAATTCAGTTTATGAAAGAAAACTCAAATTATGTACGATTTTTTGCATTTTCAGTAAGTGTTCCAGTTTGGTTTGCGATTATTTTTTTTTTCACTTTCATGTCGATCTTTCATGTAGCTACTTAATGGATTTAATCTTTAGTTATACCAGTAAAAAGATATATAAAAGATTTATAATAGTGTTAACAAACCAAAACAAGTTGGAGACATACTTATACATATGTATACATATGTATATATTTAATTATTAATAACGTAACGAAGCATGTTGCCAAATGGATTGGAACCTCATTTACTTTACGTTGTCGGTAGACTATCAGCTACTCTTCTTGGAAAATCATATCTCATCTTTATATAATGCAATAGTCCCAATAAAAGTCAGAACAATATGTCAGCGATAAACACCCTGGTTCACAACAGATTATCACATAGATTACACAAGGGAACAATGGTTCTGTTGATTAAGAACTGAATATTGTTTTTAAGGTTATTTGGGACGCTGAATCCAAATCTGCCCTTGGTTTTTTTCTATCAGCTCGACTTTTCGAGATATACCGTTATGTTCAAAATTAAGGCACTTCCGCTACATATATTGGAATAACTTGAAAACGGTTCACCATATTAAATTAAAAAAAAAATCCGAAACTCGCAAACAATATTCTCTTAAAGCCGTGCTTACTTTGTTTTTAAATTTTCCAAGTAGTTTTAGAGATATCGTTCAAGTTTTGAAAAAAAAATTAAAATTTTTTAAAAAAAAACATTTTTTTTGTTCTTTAAAAATTCCTAAAAAATAAAAATGGGACAAAAATCACAGTTTTGGTCTACAAACAGTTAGTTAAATATATTTCGAATAAAATGAGCTTTATTTCATTGCAATCGGTGCACAACTTTTGATTTTGTTCACGATTTGCACAACTTTTGATTTTGTTCACGATTTGTATGTAATAAGTTAGTTTTTTATGATTCTAAGAATTAAAAAAATTAAGTAATAAAAAAACATTATTTCATTTTTATGGTTGCGGTAGCAAACTCATAACGCCTATAAATTTTATTGTCCCTTTATGACACCTAGTCAGTTCACAGTCAATTAAAGAGAAAAAAGAAAAGTCCACTTGTTTTTATTGATGTGTGGTTTACCGTTGGTAACGGATGATTTTTTAAAGGAATTCCCCTGAACACATGTGTTCATTCATAAGTGACTGTCAATAAAATTGTGGATATAATTTTTTTTGGTACTTCAGTAAAAAACTACTAAGTATTTATATGGGTTCATTCAACCAATTTTTCTCATTCAACAAGTGTTTACGAAAGCGAAAAGTATAACGACAAAAAATATAAATCATTTTACATTGAACATTTAATCAGTCAACACAAAAAAGTTCAATTTTGTTCCCGTGTGTTATTTATTGAAAATTGTGTTACTTTGATATATACTTCAAAATTGTGCAATGGCTACGTCAAGAAACACCTACCTACGTCAAGAAACACCTGTAAACACCTGTATTTTATAAAAAATAGAAAAAGTGTGTCAGATTTTATTAAAAAAATTTATTTTGACTACTTCGGATTTACCATGGAAACCCGTGACAAGTACTGGATTCCTAATACTGTATGTAAAAACTGTGTAGAGTATTTAAGGTTATGGGCAAACAAGCAACGGACCCACTTCAAGTATAAAACACCAATGATCTGGCGGGAACCTTCGAATCATTATGATGATTGTTATTTTTGCGCTGTCAACATAACAGGCATTAATAAAACAAACCGGTCTAAATGGATTTATCCTAACGTGTTGTCTATTACCCAACCAGTCCTGTACTCTAGTGAGGATTCAGAACCACAACCATCTACATCTACACACAATTTCCACGACTTACGACAAAATGTTCCTTCACCAATTTCTGAATTTGGATCAGATGACTTGCATTTAGATATTTCTTCTGAACGCGAGCAATTTAATCAGGAGGAGCTTAGTGATTTAGTGAGAGACCTTGGACTTTCTAAAAAAGCATCTGAAATTCTTGCTTCTCGATTAAAGCAAAAAAATCTGTTAACCCAAGGAACAACAATTTCATACTACCGTAACAGAGAAAAAAACTTACTTCCATTCTTTTCCGAAGACGATGAATTTGTTTATTGTTCAGATGTTCCTGGTTTAGTAACAGCGATGGGATTAGAGGAGTATGATCCAAATGACTGGCGACTATTTATAGATTCTTCTAAACGCAGCCTAAATTTGTACTTCTGCATAACGGTAATAAATTGGGTTCGTTGCCCATTGCACATTCAACTAAAGCTAAAGAAGAATATTCTACAATTGCCTCAGTTATAAATAAAATAAAGTACAACGAACACCGCTGGCTAATTTGTGTGGATCTAAAAATGGTGAATTTTCTTCTAGGCCAACAAGGTGGCTACACAAAATATCCGTGTTTCATTTGTTTATGGGATAGCAGAGCCAGATCTGAACACTGGAGTAAGAAAGACTGGCCTTCGAGGGAAGCTATAGTTCCAGGAAACCACAATATAGTTAATCAACCACTTGTGCCCAGGGATCGCATAATACTGCCACCTCTCCATATCAAGCTAGGACTTATGAAACAATTTGTCAAAGCTCTCAACAAGGACGGTGATTGTTTTAGATATATCAGTAAAAAGTTCAACAATTTGAGTTCGGAGAAACTGAAAGCTCGCATTTTTGATGGCCCTCAAATCAAAAAATTAATCAATGATGAAAATTTTAGTAATTCCATGACAGATATTGAAAGAAATGCTTGGAATGAATTTGTTTGGATAGTGCGCAATTTCCTGGGAAACAAAAAGGGTGAGCACTATTCGGACCACGTGGATAACATGTTTTCACATTTCAAGCAGCTTGGTTGTAATATGAGCATTAAGGTGCACTACCTACACAGTCATTTGGATTGTTTCCCTGAAAATCTTGGAGACTTCAGTGAAGAACAAGGTGAACGTTTCCATCAAGATATCCGCACTATAGAGGAGCGGTACCAGGGTCACTGGGATAAGCATATGATGGCGGACTATTGCTGGAGCATTAAAACAAATCCCTCTAAACAAGGTTATTTAAGAAAATCTTATAAAAGAAAATTTTTCGATGAGTTGTAATTACATTGTTATATTTGTGTATTAAAATTTTTTATTTTTCTTTAAAATTCTCTTTTTGTGTTAAATTAAAAAGTATAGCTGACCATAAAAATGAAATAATCTTTTTTTATTACTTAATTTTTTTAATTCTTAGAATCATAAAAAACTAACTTATTACATACAAACACTTACACATTAGAAAATGTTATTTTTGTATGGAAATCGCGATTTATATCAATTCAGTAAATCGTGAACAAAATCAAAAGTTGTGCACCGATTGCAATGAAATAAAGCTCATTTTATTCGAAATATATTTAACTAACTGTTTGTAGACCAAAACTGTGATTTTTGTCCCACTTTTATTTTTTAGGAATTTTTAAAGAACAAAAAAAATGTTTTTTTTAAAAAAATTTTAATTTTTTTTTCAAAACTTGAACGATATCTCTAAAACTACTTGGAAAATTTAAAAACAAAGTAAGCACGGCTTTAAGAGAATATTGTTTGCGAGTTTCGGATTTTTTTTTTAATTTAAGTTATTCCAATATATGTAGCGGAAGTGCCTTAATTTTGAACATAACGGTATATCTCGAAAAGTCGAGCTGATAGAAAAAAACCAAGTGCAGATTTGAAATCAGCGACCTCAAATTAGTAAAAATTTGCTATAAATTTCAAATCAACACAAAAAAGTTCAATTTTGTTCCCTTGTTTTATCGCGATGAAGTTTTTTTTTTCCAATGGAAGCGTTTTAAATCAGATGAACTACACGAATTATATCGCACAGCAAGGAAAACAGATAATAAATGCATTAGGTAGGCTAAGGCCACATACTATGCTAAAAAGTTTTCCGCATCAATTGACACAAAAAAAAAAAAATGGAAAACCATTAGAAAAAATGGAGTTGGCAAGACTAAAAGATCTGCGGATATTTCAGCACCAAATCCTAATAAAATTAACGAGAATTTTATTAAAATCCCTATGCCTCAAGCTGATCACATATACCAAAACAACTATACCGATATGGATGTACTTAAGAGCTGTCAATCGATAAAGTCAAATACAATTGGTATTGATGGTATCCACCCTACTTTTTTAAAAATGCTTCTTCCCTTAATTTTGCCTAAAATGTGTGTATTTTAAACAAAATAAATATAATGAGCGCTTTTCTCCAACGATGGAAACAGGCTAAAATTCTTTCTATACAAAAGTCAGCCACTGAATATCGTCGTATCATGGTTTTCGTGCTAAACACAGCTGTGTCACTGCTCGAGCCGATGTATCTGAAGATATCAGAAATGAAATTGATGATGGATATGTGGTAATATTACTGCTGTTAGATCACTCGTAAGATTTTGTCACAGTTGATCATACAGTCCTCCTGCAAAAGCTTAAGAAAATGATCCACTTTTTCCCAACGCGTCTTCCTGTTTCAAGAGGCGTTCCACAGGGTTGCATTCTTGGTCCGCTCCTTTTTTCAAATTATGCTACTGACCTCCCTAAACAGTTAATCCACTGCAACGTAAGAATGTATGCCGATGAAGTACAACTCTAAATTGGCAGCAAAAAAGGGAAAATTGAAGATTGCAGTAGAAAACTGAATGATGACTTAAAACGAGTGTCAAATTGGGCGATTACAAACGGTCTTAGCCTTAACCCCCTAAAAACCAAGTGCGTTCTGGTGCATAATAGATTAACTAGAATACCAGTAAATCCAAATATTAGATTCCAGCCCTCGAAATTCGAGTGCAAATTCTAGGAAATTTTATTTTTTCATTAAATAAAGACCCTAAAGGTATGCTAATCAATTATAGCCAACTCACAAATCAACACCAAAAACAAACTCATTTTTATTACAAACACATTAACAAATTTAATAAACACACACATAGCATTGTATAATTTTCTATATGTGTTAGTAGCAACTTTAAATGCAATTTACTCAAAATAAAGGCAAAAATTTAAAAATCTATAAATCTGCAAAACGGCTAAAAAGAAATACCTTTCAAATAATATACGTTTGGTCAAAATCGGGATAAAACGGTAGAACAAAACATCGGTCACAAGAAATCGCCTAGCCTATTAATATTATAGATAGATGATCAACAAATTGATGTTGTTGAACGAGCCAAAAATATGGGTTTTATCATGTTGTCAGATTATATTGCAGCGGCGTGTAGTAAACATATTAGATGTCGCAAACTCTCTGGCCTACTCAATAGTGCACCCCAGTTAATATTCGTTTACTACTAGCTAAGACCTTTGCAAGTTGCGATACTAAGAGTAGTAAAACCAGGTTAAACATAATTCAATTTAAGTAAAAAAAAAACGAATTTTTTGACTTAAATGGAATGAAATCGATATAGGTCGTATATGGGTACCCCACATAATTTTTAGCGCTGAACATTTTGGGCTGTTTTAAATATGGGAGACAAAAATTCGTCGATTTGTGCAATAATTTCGTAAATTTTTCCCAAATGGTGAAAAAAATGCACGAAAACGCCCCCTGGCAGCTGTTAAAAATCAAAAATTGACTTCTCGACCCAAAAAAACCCCGTTATACACATTTTCAAAAATTTTTTTACATTTGAATGAGTATTATGGAAAATATCATGAAAATATCTTCATCGAAACTTTGGCAGGCTCATGCATCGCGATGAACCCATGGAGATTTGTTCGGCCCCCTTCAATTTGACCCACCCTAATATTTATACATCAAAATTTCGTTATACCCTATACCACTATGTGGTAAGTGTATAATGACTTTGTGCTGATGTTTGTAACTACCAAAAATATTTCACCTAGACCCACATTTTATTATGCCGATCGACTCAGAATCACTTTCTAAGTCGATTTAGCGATTTCCGTCCGTCCGTCTGTCCGTCTGTGTGTCCATGTAAACCTTGTAATCAAACTACAGATCGCAAATATGAACATATTTTGATGAAATTTGGTATGTAAGCTTCTGTCATAGCATAGCCATAGCATGAACGCTATTGAAATTGGCGAAAATCGGTGCATGTTCAGACATAGTCCCCATACAAATGACACCTATGAAATCAACTTAAACTGCCATATGATCCAAATTATCATATAGCTCTCGGTCAAATTAGGTTTGTGTGTGTTTGTTATACCCATTAATCCGTAGTCCAAAAATAAACCCTATAGGACAATTCTTAGTCATAGCCCCCAATAAAGCTGCTTCCCCATCTTCACTTAAATCAAACAAAAAAAAAATTGATTTTTCTCAAATTTGGTTTGTATATGTTTTTGCAAAAAATAAGTGACCTTACCAAATATGGTCAGGATCGTTCCATTTTTCGACCTAGTCCCCATATAAATATAGCATTCGATATAAACTTTTTCATATTCAAAGGAAAAATATTAATAACAATGCCACTCAAATTTGGTTTATGCTCATTTTCTATATCCGAATGGTTGGGCCTAAGAGATAGGGTCTCTAAACGCATGGTATAGGGTATCGTATAGTTGATCGTGACCGGCTATAATTTTCTTAACTGTTTTTATTTTATTTTTTATTTTTATTTTATTAAATTTTTATTTCAAACAATTGTTTTTATTTAATTATTTTTATTTTTTTATTTCGTTTTTCCTACTTTTATGTATGTATATATGTTTAATACTTAATATTTATGTTTAATGTTTAATGCTATTAGTCTATTAGCAACTCAGCTATTTTGCTTTAAGTTCCATTGTTCATCATATGTCATAATTCAATTTAACATATGTGACCTTCTCCGAAAAAAGGGACCTAGTGTGTCAAAAAACGGGTTGTCTGGTACCTAAAAGGGTGTAGAAACTTTAAATGCGTTTTTTTTCTCAAAACTTAATTTTCACACACTAGGTCCTTTTCTCGGAGAAGGTCACATATATTAAAACCTGCTCTGTTTGAAGATTACACGCCTTATTGAGTGGGATATCAAATTTAATAAATAATTTAAATAAACTTGTGAATTGACCAATCTATATATGGGGGATTTCATGTCAAGTGCACCAAGGTTAGTCCTATTGGATAGTAGTTCAGACACAATTTTTCAATAAGATCGGTCAAGATCTCTCTGAGTTAGAGGGGATCAAAATTTGACATTTTGGCCAAACAGGTGTTTTTTCTCATCCATGTAACTTATTACCTATTGTTCTTAGAAAATTTTCTCCCAAAGAGTTTAGATAGCTATTTCTTCAATATTTCGGAAAAAAATACTAAAAAAAAAAAATTTGTAGACTTTTTTTTTTTTGCTAAATTAAAGCATTTTTTGCCTTTATTTTCAAAAAGGGCATTTTTTTTTTTTTTTTTTTTTCATATGAAAGCTTAGGATTTTTCCTTTAAGAGCTTTTTGGTCGCTTAGTGGGATGGGAGTGGGATATCTATCAAAATAAATGTTTTGTAACTCAAGACAACGGTTTTTCAATTTTTCACAAATGCACTATTTTGAATTTTTTCCTATTTGTGTGTAAAACCTTACAAATAAAACTTATACTGAGAAACTAGACAAATTAACCTTTCCGAAGGTATATAACATACCTTCATAACATAAGAAAAGAGAATGGTTATCTGTAACCTGAAAGAGTTATTTGCAACATTTCAATCTGAACACGAGGATGTTAGAATTGGCTTCACGAAATTAACCCAAATGAGGCCAAAACATTGCGTTTTGGCAGAAAGCAGCGGAACTCACACAGTATGCGTTTGCATTTGCATGAAAATGTTAAACTGATGTTGAAGGAAATCAACTTAAAGTATTTAACAGATGATTCGGCAGAAGATTTACACGATTACCGCGATTGCCTTAAATTGACTATGTGTCCTAATGCAACAACTTCTTGCCACTTAGGTGAATGTACCAATTGCCCGAAAACCACATTTATCAAAGAAAATTTAATCAACTCTTTAGATCGAGAATATAGGAGGAGGAGGTCAAATATGATTCTTGGATTCAGACTGACAGATGCACACTGAAAACAATCATTTTAAATGTGGATGATTTTGTGGAAGAAATGTGTACAGGATTGCTAAACTTGAGAAACCATGACTTTTTAGTCAAAGAGCAATGGTCATTCTTCAAGGATTTGAAGACACATTTGAAGTCTGGTGAATTCGTTATTTCATATGATTTCGCAGAAAACTATAAATATGTTCTTCAGGATGCCATACAAGCATTCCACTTCAATAACGACCAAGCAACTATAATCACAGTAGTTATTTACTACATGAAAGATGAAAAACTGGAACACAAAAGTATGGCAATCATATCCGACGATTTAAAACATGATACCGTTGCAGTTTATGAGTACCAGAAGAGAATACTAAAATTTCTAAAATCTAAATTTACAGTAATGAAGGTATACTACGTTTCGGACGGAGCTCGTCAACATTTTAAAAACAAAAGTAGCTTGGCAAATCTTATGGCCCATGAAAAAGATTTTGGAATGCCAGCTGAGTGGCATTTTCATCCTACTGCTCATGGTAAAGGAGCATGTGATGGTATTGGAGCGAACCTTAAAAGAAATGCAGCGAAGTATAGCCTCCAGTGCTCTCATCAAGATCGCATCTTAGATGCGACTGCTTTATTCCATTGGGCAAAGAGTTATTGTAAAGAAACTAAAATAGTTTTTAGTAGCAAAGAGGATCATCAGGAAACATTGAAAACACTGAAGAGCAGATTCGATGCTGCGGTAACAATCGATGGCACCGCTCAATACCATGCTTTTATACCGCTTGTCGATGGAAGACCCAAGTTGAAAAAGTTTTCTGCCTCTATTCAATGCGATTTCTTTCCAAAGACAACAAATAAACCAGCAGCGAAATCAACAGCTGAACCTAGTAACGCCAAGAAAGGATTGACAAAAAAACACAGTAAATAAAGGCGACAAAAAAGCTGGATGAAAGACTGGGTATTTAAAAATTTACAAGTCTTAAATACTTCATCAGCTACAATAAATTAAGTATAAAAATAGTTATGATATAAATGGATCTAATGCAATTAAGATTAAATTTTAATAAATTATTTATCTTTTTATTTTTAATATTATTATTATTATACATTAATTTAATTATTATTAAAAATAAATAAAAAATAATAATTTTTCAACATTTCTATAGAAAAAAAGCGATTTTTTTCCTGAGGTTAACATATTCTGGGTATTACAGTATCGAGGGTATAAAATTTTAGTTAGGTATGTTATATACCTTCGGAAAGTTTAGTTTGTCTAGTTTCTCAGTATAAGTTTTATTTGTAAGGTTTTAGACAGAAATAGGAAAAAATTCAAAATAGTGCATTTGTGAAAAATTGAAAAACCGTTGTCTTGAGTTACTAAACATTTATTTTGATAGATATCCCACTCCCATCCCACTAAGCGACCAAAAAGCTCTTAAAGGAAAAATCCTAAGCTTTCTTATGAAAAAAAAAAAAAAAATGCCCTTTTTGAAAAAAAAGACAAAAAATGCTTTAATTTAGCAAAAAAAAGTCTACAAATTTTTTTTTTAAGTATTTTTTTCCGAAATATTGAAGAAATAGCTATCTAAACACTTTGGGAGAAAATTTTCTAAGAACAATAGGTAATAAGTTACATGGATGCGAAAAAGCACCTGTTTGGCCAAAATGTCAAATTTTGATCCCCTCTAACTCAGAGAGATCTGGACCGATCTTATTGAAGAATTGTGTCTGAACTACTATCCAATAGGACTAACCTTGGGACAAATTTCATCCCGATCGGAAGACATCGGTTTCAAAAGTTGGTGCACTTGACATGAAACCCCCCATATATAAAATTCATTTTCTGTTTGTTTGTTTGTTTGATCGCCATAGAAATTTGTATTTTTCAATGGATTTCTCTGAAATTTAGTATACACGATATCTGTACCCCAGGAAAGGTCGCCATATGCTTCATACCGGCCACGCCTATTTTTACGCAAACTTTTTTTTATAAAATTCCTTTTCTGTTTTTTCGTAAATTTGTACAGTATACAAATTTTTAGTTGTTAACGGATTTCTCTAAAATTTGATACACACGATCTCTGTACTCCAGGTAAGGTCACCATATGCTTCTTACCGGCCATGCCTACTTTTACGCCCACTTTTTATATACAATTCATTTTATGTTTTTGGTATATTTGGTCGCTATACAAATTTTAACTTTTCAACGAATTTCTGTGAAATTTGGTATACACGATCTCTATACCACAGTGAAGGTTGTCATATGTTTCTTACCAGTCACACCTACTTTTAAGTCCATTTTTTCTTTAATTTTTTACGGGTTTCGCTCGAATTTACTGCACATTATTCTATTATTCTCATATCCCAGGTAAGGTCGTCATATATTTTTATCGGCCACGCCCACTTTTATAATTTTCTATATACGCTTTTGGTGTTTAATAACATATTTTAATTTTTCAATGGACTTCCCTAAAACGTTGTGCATAAATCTCTTTACTTGCTACTCTTGAGTTTACACCATTATGAATAAATATTGGAAATCAACATATTACAAATATTCCCGTCTTGCCTTTTTTATTATATGTTTTGTAACATCCCAAAATTAGAGCAGATTTATTTCATGGTTGAACAGATACAGACTACCACTGTAGGATTACTCCGATGAGGTTAATTCATACAAATATTTCTATCTTGCCTTTTTAACTACATTGGAAAGCAACTTATTACAAATATTTCCATTTCATCGTTTTCACTGCATAAATTAGTTATAAAGGTGTAAAAATAACTATTTGCAATTGTGATTTGCACATGAAAGCATAGCATATACATAGGCCGTACTAGACTAAACAGAACTCTAGAGAACCCGATCAGACCCAAATTCGTATCGAGTGTCAACGAGTTAGACAATCTGAGTCGAGAAATGCTGAAACACCTGAGCAAACCCAATAAAGTGTTGAAGCCTAAATATCAAGACAAGCTGACTCCAGGCAATGTGAACCTTCTGAAACGACTTTAATATCTCTACCAGAAAACTTTTGTAAGTTGGTTCCTTCATTGCAAGAGATGGTATAAAAGTTTTTTCTAACATAACGTACATAAGAGGACAATCTGTTACGGTAGCAGGTATCAACTTAGAATCTCCATGTTTTTCTCATAGACAATTATATGTCGCCTGCTCCAGAGTTGGTAGCCAGCACAATGTTTTCGTATATGCACCACGAGAAAAAAAAAAGAAATGTTGTATATCCCAAAGCTCTAAAATAAATACTCATGCAAAATACTCCATGCATAAACATAGTTAGTTGTAATGGTAAGCAGGCGCTGAGTACTTAGAACAAATTCCCCAAAAAAATTAACTTATTCCCCGAAGAATTGGGGGAGAACTAAACGATGAACAAATTCCCCAAATTTTTAAACAAAGGTCCCCAAAAGAAATGAACTAATTCCCCATACGCAGCTTAGCTGAAATATCGGAATCATCTGAAAAATATAATTTAGAATTAAAATAAGTTGACAACTGCGCGGCAGCACTGGTGTGGCTGCCAAACGCGCGGACGCGGACGCGACTCGCTCGCGGAACACAGCTCAGTGAGAAGTCTTATGATAAATTTTATCTACGTATGTATGTGCAATAAATACTATACATATATTATAAGCAGTTGCTTAAAGCAACTTTGCGGCACAATTTTAAACGTGGCATTCATTTTCCCTTTTTGAAACTTCTATGAATTTGACGTCTCTGCCCAATGATGATCACTTATTGAATGAAGTAATTCAATTTTTAAAAGTTCTGATTCCTTTAATTTGCAAACGATTCGGTTATATTTGAGGTTTACAAAGTAAATAAACTTCAAAAAAAAAAAACTAAAGCGGTTTCGCAGCTTATATTTGAGCGTTTTTGCTGTAGCGTCTTATAAAATAACTTTTAAATTAAAAAATCAAAAAACTTTAAATTGAAATAAAAAATGAATATATGAATGGCAAGCATAGTGAACCATTCTTCAAGTCAAAGGCCTTTGGATCCCGGGGAAGACCGGGTAAAAACAGCTAGTTAGTAAATAAGAAAAATTATATGCAAGTTTTTACTGCGAGTATTTGCCATTCAATTACACAGTGCACCACTATATTTGGAGGTATACAATTAATTTGCCAGAATATTATATTAAGTACACTGTAAACAATATGATCTAAAATTTGTGTTTGGATGTCCTCTATGACATTTCCATACGGCGTTTTAGTCCTTAAAAAATAAACAGAAATGTATAAAGAAAATCCACATATACTGTTAGTTGCATATTATTTGAACCAGTCTTGGTTTAAAAAAAAAAGAAATTTAAGAAATAGCCCTGCGCAAGAACTTTCCACCGCCAAGACCAAACTTTTACGAAATAAATTATGTGTCTTCAAATAATGAAAAGTATAATTAGAAAATATGTAGTAGTCCAAAAATTTATAACAGAACATTTTTTGTAATAAAATCTCAATTTATTTAGCACAGACATCATAAAGAAGGTTTTAATATTTTAACTTACAAAATAGGAAATTTTCCTATAATATAATGTAAAAAACAGTGATAATTAGAAATTGTGATTATGTTATTAATTAATAAAGGGTGTTCTAGAGAAATCATAAGATAGACAGACTACTTTATACGAATATTACCAAAATACACTTTTCCCATGAGTAGTTTTAATTAATAATGCAGTTTATTATACATTAACAAATTTTCTTTTTTAATTATATTAATATTGATTAAACCTTTTGTTAATTAAATTTGTGGTTCTTATAATTAATGATATGTATAGGCATTTATAAATATGAACAATTTTCCATCAATTAACAACTGAAAACCGAAGTGTTTGTGCGTGTCACAGCTTGAATTTGAAAACGTCTATTAATAAAATATTTATGTTTAGTATGTGTGGTTATATGAACCCGCATTTAGTTATTACATATTCTTTCTAATCTAATTAATGAACAGCATCACTTAAGTTATATCAAAAATTTATTTAATAATATATTTTCAGTTTGTTTAATAATTTGGATGATAAGACAAATTGTTTTGGCTTTTGGTTAGTGTACCAAGTACATTTAGTTATTAGTTTATATGACGTTTGTCTAATTGTTTTGTAAATAAAACAAATTCCGTTTTCATTGTTTTTTTACTTTGAAAAGGGGAAAATCTGTATAATTTTGTTAAATACTTTATTAGTGTCATGAATAAAGATAAAAAATAATTAGTTAAGAAATTAGTACAAAATATATATTGTAAGTTAGTTCAACTTCTGCAAATAAAATGGAGGTGTACTCTTAATAACCAATTATACGGACATATTTTTCGACTCTTCTAAAGTCTACGAAATGTATATATATCAATATAATATAATATAATAATATATAGAATATACTATAATATATAAACAGTGTTGGAAAAAATAATAAGAACGATTGCTTAATATGTTAATAACCTAGTATAAACAATTTCAAGAAGGAATTATTTCGGAGGTTGATACTGCCATATTATTGGAAATGTAACGGTAATTCTTAGCACATTTGTTTTTTACGATTCTCTTTTATGATCAGATAGTAATTGCTAAAGTTTGACAAAAAAAAACGTGGTTTTGTTTGAAAAAAATAATAAGAACGAAATTCGAAAAATTAGTTTAAAATTAAAGTGTTAAAAATGGGTCTTGGTAAACATTGCACTTTAATTGAAAAATAAATTATTTTAAAATTCAGAAATCAAGGAAAATTGTTCTTAAACAAAGATTTTTCATGCAATTCACTCAAATGTTAAGTCTGAGACAAGAGGAGGAAAGCGAAAAACAATAGCTCGATTTGATCAACGTTTAATCCGCAAAAGCTGAAAAATGATCTATGTGCACCAGCTACGAGTAGCACAATAAGAAATAGACTTCAAGAAGCTGGATTAAAAGCCCGAAGTCCAAGAAAAGTACCTTTGTTGAGCAAACAAAATATAAAAAAGGTTATTTTTTGCCAAGCAACATCTTCAGCGGTAAAAAAAAGTTCCCAGGCTATTTTTTAAAATTTCAATTTTTCGTTCTATTCTATTCTATTCTATTCTATTATAAACAAAACTGAAGTACTTTAAGTTTTTGTGTATACTTTTTATTATTTATTGAAATATAAATAAATTTTAAAGAAAATCGAAATAAATTGTTGTTCTTATTATTTTTTCCAATACTGTATATATATATACATATATATATAAATATATAATAGAATATATAAAAAATTAAGAATATTTTGCAAAATTGGTTACAAAATTGGCTTTTATGCAAACAAATCGTACGTTTTTAATTTTAAACAAAAGCTGATATTGTTATTTAAAAACCCGCACAAGGTAATAATTTATCTTATTTTTTATTCAAAAATATTTTGTGTTATTGCCAAAAAAAAGAAAAAAACAAACAAACAATTTAATTATTGTCAACACCTAGCTCAAAGTTCAGTATTTTTTTTAAATAGAACAACTACAAATGTATATGTGGGCGTGTACATCCATCTATCAGGTATATGTTTTTTTTTCAATTCGTCTTTATTTGCAATCTATTTTACAAAAATTAAAATAATAAGCAAATCTTATAATAATTAAAATTAACTAAGATACTGAATTCCAATGAACTCAGTAAACAAAAGATTAAAAGAAAAACTTTTATTATTTACATATTTACATTTTATTTTCTAAAGGGTAGGTCAAGTATATGGAACCTTTGCAACCTTTTTATTTCATCACTATCATCTAAGAGATTTATAGCTAATATGTTTGGGTGATTGCTAAGTCTATTAAGGTATCTTTCGCTAAAACTTCTAATTTCATCTTTTACTTTTGGAATTTTAAGATCATTGTGTATATTATTATTAGTTATAAACCAGGGTGCATTTGTTAATAGTCGTAATGTTTTTGATTGATATCTCTGAAAAATTTCAATGTTCGAATTGCTGGTAGTTCCTCAAAGTTGGAAGTATATGTAATTTTAAATTATTGTTATTTTTGAAAATATTTATATTTTTTGATGTTTTATTTTAATTTTTCATTCATTTGATTTGATTATAATCTATAGTACAAAAATAACTGAGATTTTAATTAATTAACCACCTACTTTTAAATCATTAATGCTGGATATTTTATTTTAGTGATTCATAGTCTCTTCCAATAACGTTATTTGTAAATTAATACTTAAAGAGAATGAGTAAATATTTATATAGCAGTATCTAATTTTCATTAAAAGAAGGTATCTTTAATAATTTTAATGATAAAAAATGTTGTTACCGTTTGCATTTAGAAACTGAACGCACTAATCATACGATTTGATATAATTTGTTTATGTAATATAGTTGATTATAATTTGAGTAACCTTGTTTGTAAAAATGCAATTACTTGTTTTAAAAGGTATTTTTAATATGCAATCAAAGTACACTTTACTATAAGGAAATTTTGCGCATTTTGCTAATTGTGTTAAACTGTGTGTTATATAAATACATGAACGATATAAAACAAAAGAACTTGGTTGATTAGCAAACAACGCACTAACTAAATTCTAATCGATTTAATTTATATGCTGCTTATTTTTAGTTGCTTCCAGCAATTTATTCCAACTTATTTTCCTGAAAAAATCATATTAATATAATTTTCTTCAAAAATATCATTACTACGAGGAAGTTACAATCAACTTCTTTTTTATTTTCTAAACAATGGATCTTCCATAATAAATTCCATTTGATCCTTATAAATATGAATTCCATAAAAAAAGTAAGAAAATTATAGTTGGTGTAGACCGACTATGCAATACCCTATTACATGCGTTCAGAAACTTGGTCTTAGGTCCAACTAATTGGGTATTGAAATTAAGCATAAACAAAACCTGAACAGATCTGAAAGAGTTCATATCGGATGCTATATTTATATGGGGACTAGATCAACCAATCCTGTCAATTATTTTTTGCAAACAAACAAAATTTTAGAAAAATCTGTGAATTATTTTTGTTTTTGATGTGTATAAGTGAAGATCGGGAAGCAGCTTTATATGGGGGGCTATGACTAAGAATTTTTTCTGCAGGGTTTAGTTTGGGACCAATGATTAATGGATGTAATAAGCACACAGAACTCAATTTGACCCAGATATATATGATAATTTGGATCTTATGGCAATTTAAGCCAATCTCATGGGGGTGATTTGTATGGATACTAGGTCTGAACATTTACCAATTTTCACCAGTTTCAATAGCGTTCGACATAAAGCCGATGGAAGCTTATATACCAAATTTCACAAAAATATTTGCGACCTGTAGTTAGATACAAGGTTTACATGGACACACAGACGGACTAACGGACATCGCTAAATCAACTCAGAAAGTGATTCCGAGTCGATCGGTATGATAAAATATGGATTAAGGTCAAATATTTTTGGTTGTTACAAACATCAGCACAGTCATTATACCCTTACAACTTAGTGGTATAGGATATAAAAAGTTAAAATTTATAGCAAAACTACAATTAGGTCATGACAACATTCTATTTGAAATACTTTACAAAATATTGTTACCTTGAACTTTAACGTTTAAAAATTTAGGTCACCATTAAACCATATTAAAAATACCAACAAATACGAATGAATGTTAGTATATGTTTATATAAATTTATGAATGAAAATGTAAGATTTACTTCATACAAATTTGAAAAGAAAAAAAAGAGAATAGTGACTACTAAGGCCAGGTGTATTTTAAAAATGTTAATTAAGATTACATATGATATTTCTTTGAAATAGAAACTGATAAAACCGTAATAAAAATGTCCCAACGTTTCATGAAATTGTAATACGAGTAATTTAATTTTAATTATTTTTAAATTCATAATATTTGAATAAAATAATATGGTGATCGTTGTTTGTATTTTAAAATAAACACAAATAATTTTATGAAAACAACCCGATATTAGTTGTCTTTAACATATATATTTTATTTTTAAATTTTAAATGTTATTGTTAAGCAGACAAAAAAAAATTTATATCGATTTAAACCACATACCGCAAAAATTTAGTATTCTTGTTATTTCATACTTAAAAATTGGGCAAAGAGAAAAAGTGTAAAAAAATACTGATTATTTTCTATACCGATGGACTATCTGAAAAAGGCACTTTTTCAAATACTCCATCTTCATATCCGAGGTTAATTGATTACTTCGGAAATTTTACTATTTTTTTAGCTTTATTTATTGTTCTAGAAGTACACTGCTGATCTCATAAGATGAAACCAATATAATTAATATTTATTTTAAGTATAATTAGAACAAGTCTTGAATAGTTATAGTTATTAAATGAAAATATTACACAACAAAAATGCTTATTTAAAACTTATATCTAAAGTTCTATAGATTTTTTCCCGTATTTTGTAACTTAAATGTAAAGTTCGATTAGAAAATTTATATTATTTTTAACACTCAATTTTCATTTTTTCCCACACAAATTTTTAAGCCCAACGTAATATTTAAATTATAGAATACGGACACATATTAATTTTTAATTGAAAATATGTATTTAATTGAAAAAATATCTTTTTGACGAAAAATAAAATATAAAATATTATTGCAATACTATTTGGTGTTGAATCAATAAAAATTATGCAATATTTATATTTTATGAACAAAAAACAAAACTTTAAAAATAATCCTTAATAAATTGTAACAGTTACAGCCCCGGTTTTTAACACTAAAACCAAATCAAATTTATTTCAGTGTAGAAAAATTAAAACAAAATTTAAAAAATATTTCACTTTTTTTATAAATAAAAAAAAAATAATGGAGGATTTTGAAAATAAATTAATTAAAATAAACCAATTAGGTACCTACATACGTATAAATAAAACAAAATTTGAAGAGTTGCTTCCAGGTAATACGCAAGAAAATAAGACCAAATCATGTAGAAAGTTATTAAACAATGTGTTGTCATGCTCTTTATGCAAATACTGAAAGTTTCAGAGCTCTAGCTAGTGTTGAAGTTAGGAAGTTTTTGCAAATTTAGTCACAAAAATTCAGTTCCAACATTTTAAACGTGCCAAAAGCATGTAAATTCTACTCATATTACATATTTTGATACATGTAAGTGAAATATTTTTTAAATTTAAGCTTTTTTTTTTGCGATTTAATATAAGAAATAGTAGAATAAAATTTAATATAAAATCAGTTATCATAGAATTCATTGTAAGATAAATCATATAACTCACCGGCTATTGTAAATCGATCCATATAATTGATTAAATTAACAAAACATAATACAGCCACTGTGAACCATTGACTTCGGGTAATACAACGCGCAGATCTGGGTGCACAATTTGTTGTTGGAGTTATCGCACCTCCCGCCTCTCTGTCACCATCTTCGACACCACTATCACTGTCAGACGGCATCAATTGCTGTGATGAATATGTGGAAGGCAAAGCACCAGCACCTGTACGATCTACACTATTAGTGCTCCGTGTCATGGCTGGATTGTCCATGATTGTGTCAGCAGCAGTTTGTGGTATCAGCTGATACGCTGAAAACTGAGAACTAGAAGATTTTTGTCTGGGATTATTTGTGGAAGACATTCACGTTGTGAATATAACGAGCGAATCCGTTATAGAGATCTAAAAGTTTTTTTTTCGTTCTTTTGTAAATGCCCTAAGAGTTTATAATCACACGAAAGTATTGGTGTTGTTATGTCGGTGTACGTAGACAACGCAAAACAATTTTTTTTTTTGCAATTATTCAACCATGCACAAGAATTTTAATCACAAAACATAGACTGGAACTAGTGACGGTTAAAACACTTTTTCTTTGCTTTTAATAAATCTTTTATAATTTTTATTGTTTTTTTTCTGTTAACGATTTTTAATTATCTTTTTCCTTTTTAAATTTATAATTTTTACATATTTTGTATTGAAAATTAAAAAAAAAATTGCCGCTTTATAAATTTATCAGAAAAAAATTTTAACTATTTGTATTTACTATAATTTAATTTGTCACTTGTGCTATTTATTGCAATATGTTTAAAACTATATAAGCAGAGAACCAAAAATGTTTTTATTTAATCAATTTTGTAATATCTCAAAACGCGATTTCCGTCCAACCATTTACGACAAGTGACAAAATTCAACTGACGTACACTTTTTAAATGAAATTTACTATTCGTATCTGACATTTATAGAGTTGCATCTGATAGTACTATATTTTTTTTTAGAAAGTTTGTTAACTTGGCATTACTTTCTTACATATCAAACATATTTGGTTTTAATTAACATAGCCAAAAGAACATAAAAACATATCAAAATATTTTTCTTTTCACTTTAATTTCTAACAGAATGTTAAACATTCAAAACATTTTTTTAAACGTTATGTTTATAAAAAAAGAGAGTCATCTTGTGGCAATTTTAGATAATATGCCGAAATAAAGACCCCGTACTAGTTTGCTTTAAATGTTCCATAGATGGCACTTGCTGATGAATTTTACAAATAACACAAATGTCACAAATAACATAAATTGTAATTATTGAAATTTAAATTTTGAGAGCTGGTTGTTTGTTTCTATAAAATAAACTAGAAGTGAAAAAGCTTCTAAATATTAAATAACATTTGCAAAGAGACAAGCGAATTTTCTCCAAACTTTAAACAGAAGTCATCCACATTATTAGCTCATTTCGGAACAAATTGATTTTTAATTAGTTATAATCCGTGAACAAATAGAATTTGAGCAAGCTAGAATTTTCAACAATAAACTTAAGATGATAAAACCAGGACCAACGGCTTATAAGCAAATTTTCAATGTTATCGGAAATAAAAACCGATCAAGGCCCAAGTATATCGAGTAACGGTGTCCATATTAAGGATTTGAATCAGAAGTAAATTTCCAATTAAAGTTTTTAAATGTTTAACAGTAATTATTAATAGTTGTATAAATATTTGCAATTTTCCTAAGGCTTGGAAAATTGCAAAAATTGTACCAATTCCAAAACAAACAGATAATAGGGTCAATCCATGTGAAATCAACCAATAAAAAAACAAGTAAGAGTGTTAAATTCGGCTATGCCGAATCTTTGATACCCTCCACCTGGGTTTTACGTTCACATTAATATCTGGGCTTCTTGCACTATTTGTAACAAATGTAAATAAAATATTTGAAAATGTAAACAATTTGATAAACCTATTACTGAATTATTACAACAAATGCTCTGAATTTTCAGCATTTTATAGAGGTGTCTACATATTTTAGGTCATAAATTGGCACAATGACTCCCGATTTATCCCATTTTAAATACTAACCTTATCCAGATAATTACAAACAATATTAAGTTTAACCAGGTAAATGGTTTATTTTGTAATTTTCTTTTTAATTTAAATTTGTTAATATAAAGCTGCATTTTATTTTTTACAATCCTTTTCAATTTTCCAGACCTATTAGTACAGGGCACATTTGTGAGTCCGCATAGATCAACTTTCAACTCTTACTTGTTTTTATTGTATTAAATCTATCTTTGTGTCTTTAAATTAATTAATAAATTAAGATGAAAATATTCAACAAATTGTTTTTTTTTTAGCTAATATCTGAACATTTTACTGATACAAGGCAAAACTAAAACTGCCAAAAATTTCAGTCAAAACTATTTTGAATGTATTTGTTAAATATCGCATAATTTTTTTCAATTTTAATCTTTAAACTCTTTCTAAGTCTGGTAATAACTCTATATTAAGAAGGAAGTAAATATGTGGATTCTTTAATAACAATGACAAGTATAAAACAATTTTTTGTTTGAACAATTTGAACATAATTAATTTTAGAAACATAATTAATTTTAGAAAAATGTCCGATTCGTTTTTCGATGATGCTGAAAACACATCAAAGAAATACAGAACATAAAGATTTTGCTTCAGTTAGTTGAGAGACGAGAAGCTAATGGATGGCTGGAGCATGTCAAAGGTGACGACTATAAATGCAAATGCAAGGCTTTTGAAAATGTATTAAAATGCGATAAATCAGATCTAAGTATACATGCTTATAACCACTGTTATAAAAAATATTTTAAAACCAACAGTATTGCCATAATTTGAAATTGTAAAGATGCTAAATTGCAAAAAAAGATGCTTAAACGTACTGGAGTCTAAAAAAAATATGCAAAATTTTTTTTTTCAAATTTCATTACCTTTGTATTGAAAAATTATATACTTATTAATAAATTCTTTGGTTTTTAAATCGAAAAATTAATATAAAACATATGTTTCGATTTATATTTTTTAAATTTTAATTAAAATTATTTTGGATTTCATCTGAAATTTTTATTAACATCAAATTGAGTTTATTTTAAACTTAAATTAAATATTTTTAATTTTAGAGGGATTTTTTTTTTTATTTAAAATATAACAGAAATTACATTATCAAAAGATACGATTATATTAGAATAATTGGTTTATGGAATCTAACATTTCTGTAATGTCTTCATCTTCAAGTTCTTCTTGGCTCTGATATTTTTCTGACGATCGACTCTTATCAACGACATCGCTCGGTATATTGTAAGTGTGACAGCACCGTTTTTTCAATTTCAATCCTTCTTTTATACGTATTACAGAACATAACAACTCGGACTTTATTCTGTTCGAAGTTTGATTTTAACTAAAGCCATTAAACTAAACAAACGTTCAACTTCGGATTTTGAGAAAGACAAAACTTATATAGACAATACAAATATTGATAACTCCTAAAATGGATTTTCGCCAATAGAATTTTTCAATCCATAAAGAGGTTGTATTCAGTGTTGTATCCCAGTTTTGTTCTCTGATATAACTCCATTGGATTTGAATTTTTTCTGTCTCAGATGATATAAATTTAAACTGTTCTAATATATTGGTTATCTGTTCTTTTACCCGATTTAATGTGTTTTGATTTAATGTGTTTTGCATTTTTTAATACAATAATATTTTTTGGCAATCGACTTTCTAATTCATTAATTCATTAGAAATTTCTAAAAATCATAACATTAAAATCTGTTGTTGGTGTTTACATTCTTCTATTTCAAAATGTTTTGTTAAGGTGCTATTACATGATGTGTTTTTTACATATGAGCTGTCAAATTTTCCCACAACAAAAGTTGTACACATCGTGTGATACATATGAAACATTGTTTATGTACAATATATGAGGAAAGTCACATGTACATTTTTCAATTAGAACAGGTTCTATTTTTGCATGACAAATAAATGAAAATACAACACTGCTTGTGGCGAAAGAAAAACAGAGTACATTTTAAAGATTAATATTGAAAGAAAAATAAATTATTTAGTATTAATTAACAATTAAAAAATACATAACCTTTTTTTAACAACAAATTTTTGTAAATTCACAAATTAAATCAGCTGTTGTTTACATTTAGAGGTTATGTCATACGGAAATACATATGCACGTGTGATAGCAAAAATTATGAATCGTATGTAAAAGACAATTTTGACAGACATGAAGAATTTCATATGGATAAAAAAAGTGACAGTACATATGTAAAAAACACTTCGTGTAATAGCACCTTTATATTTGTTGAAAGAAACGAGCAGAGTGGTAAAAGGAGTAGTACACAAAATTACTGTACTACACTTTGAGAAATTAAAACATATCAATACCATTAAAATTATATATTCAAAAATAATGAAAAAAAAAATATGAAAAAAAAAGATGCTAAAAGCAACTTTTTATTAATAAAAGATTCAAAGTTAGCATCTAGCATCTTTTGATAAATTTTGGATGCTAAAGGACAAAAAAAGTTGCTAAATCTAGCAACTAAAAAGCTAAAACGGAAACACTGAAAACCAAGAACAAATATTCTGTTTGAGGTGTAACATCTCATTTGCAAGCCATTTTAATTAAGCTGCGTTCACACTACGTGTTTTGCTTGTGTTTTTCTTATTGTTTTAGCACGTGCAATTCGTACACATAGTGTGAACCCTTTCAAAAATTTTTTATGTACAACACATTGGCAAGACATATGTAAATTTTTCAATTAGAGCAGGTTCTATTTTAGCATGACAACCATATAAAAATACAACACTGCTTGTGGCGAAAGAAAAACAGACTAAATTATAAAGATAAATATTGAAAGAAAAATAAATTGTTTAATATTAATTAACAATTAAAAAATATATAAAATATATTACTTTATTTTTAACAATAACCTTTTGTAAATTCACAAATTAAATCAGCTGTTGTTTACATTTAGAGGTTATGTCATACGGAAATACATATGTACGTTTGATCGCAAAAATGATGAATTGTATGTAAAACGCCAATTTTGACACACACGCCGAATTACGTATGGATCGTAAAACTGAATTTACATATGGAAAATACACATAGTGTAAACACACCTTTAATTGTGTAAATTTGAAATGCACATCTAACCATACCAAAAAGATGAATTATATAGAATTGTAAAAATATTTTTTTTTATAATATCTGTATGTTTTTTATATTATTCTTATGTAATTCTCATGATATTTTTATCTTATTTTTTATATTTTTTTTCTTTGTTTTTATGTTATTTTTACATTATTGAAATTGAAAATGTACAAATTAAAAATAAATTTTAAAAAAAGTAGTGTAGGGAAAAAAGGGAATTTTTTTCATAAGCGTAGAGATTTCTGAAAAAATCTCCTGGCATCACTAATACCTATTAAAAAATAATGTAAAAATTCACAAGACAACGCGACGTAGACCTGCTTTGTTCAAAAGCTTCCATAAATGCCTAGTTAGCCACACGTAACCTTAACCAAACGTGTCAGCTGTTTTTTTCTGTTACATGAAAAAGCATTTAGAGCAATTACCGAACTCAACTGTCATGTAACCGGAACGTCCCAATCTGTTGAAAATAGATTTTTGCTACGTTTGTACGTGACATTTGTGAACAGCTGATAAAGTTTGGTTAATTTTATACAGCAACATGCTGGTTCGTTTTTTACGTTCTATAATTGCACTAAATGCCAACGTTACATTTACGGTACAGATACATCTTAACAACGTGTGGCTAACTAGGCCTTAAGACTAAATGAAATTGTTGCTTACTTTACTCTTTGGTGAGTATTTTAATTTTTGTTCGGCTGTATACATATAAGAAGCCAATTAGAGTTCGGTTTACTCGTGCTGCTATGCATATGTTTGTGTGTTAACAAAAATATACGATATCCCAGTCATCATTTCGAAGATTGTTTTAACAAAAATTACCTTACTGTGTCTTCTGCGAGCACTTTTGATGATTAGAAACTGATTAATCACATGCGCTATTAGAAAAAGACTAGATAATGCTTTTTGCTTGCTCTTAAAAAGTGATTTATAGAAAAACAAGTAAGAAAATTATAGTCGGTCTAGACCGACTATACGATACCCTATACCATGCGTTTAGAAACCCTATCTCTTAGGCCCAACTAACTGGACATTGAAAATAAGCAAAAACCAAATTTGAGCAAAAACCAAATCTATGTGGGGTCAAAGGGATCTTTTTTGGACTACTCACTAGTGGATGTAATGAACGCATACAAACCCAATTTGAGTAAGATCTATATGACAATTTGGATCTTATGGCAATTTATGTCGATTTCATATGGGTAATTTGTAAGGGGGCTAGGTCTGAACATGGACCGATTCTCACCAATTTCAATAGCGTTCATCCCATGGCCGATAAAAGCTTATATACCAAATTTCATCAAAATATATTCATATTTGCGACCTGCAGTTTGATTACAAACTTTACATGGACACACAGACGGACGGACGGACGGACGGACGGACGGACGGACGGACATTGTTAAATCAACTCAGAAAGTGATTCTGATTCGATCGGTATAATTAAAGATGGGTCTAGGTCAAATATTCTTGGTTGTTACAAACAGCAGCACAAAGTCATTATACCCAAACCACATAGTGGTATAGGGTATAATTATATTATATAAGACTCAAAAATGAGTCGAAACTGATCAGAAAAGCGGATAAAAAGGACTCTCAAGAAGATGCGCGGGTAAGGTAATATTTAATCCCAACAAAAGAATATTTTGTGATCAGCAAAAGGTCGCATTTATGACTGCTTTAATAGCACATATGAGTCAAAAAGACTCTACATGATCATTTATTCCATAAAATGCTTACTGGGATTTTATTCACTATCTGTAGAAACAGGTTTTTTAAGTAAAACACATCTGCACACAATTTCAATTCTATTTCGTTCACAATGATACGATCACTTTGTTTACTAGCTACCAGTAAAATAAGAAAATAGTATTATAATACAGCGTAATGATGAATTGTACTTCTCAATTAGTTTATTTTTAATGTGCCATAAGAAGTTCGTTTTGTGCTAAGAAAAACATGAATATATGTTTCCCAGGGCGAAGCTTCATCATTGCACTATGATTGAGTTGAGCTCCGCGACTATTCATAATGTGAATAGCTCGTTTCAAAAATTTTTGGTAGTTGGGTGGCGTTTGTGTTAAGAAAAGCATAAATGCATGTTTCCCAGGGCAAGGCTCGATCATTGCACATTGATTGAGCTGAGCTCCGCGGTTATTCTTAATGTGGATAACTGTTGAAACAAAATTTTGGGAATGGCGTTTGCGTCCGTCCCGACATTAAATAACAAATTTTAAAAATTTATTGTAATTAACATTTGACAAAAAATAGTATTTCTCTAAACACCAATTTTTTTACAAGGTAAATAAATATTTTTGGTTTACCTACCTACTACTTTTGAATGCAAGTATGCAGGGTTTATACATGTACTAAAAATACAACTCTTAAAACCATACTATTTTTTCAACTCTAAAAATTTCAGAATTTTGTAAAAATAAAATAAAATACCGATTTATTTTAATATGCGCTTATTATGGATATACATATACAGAATATATGAATATTATTTATAGTATTTTGATATTGGCAACAGTAGTATGTATCAATTTGTAACATTTTGTGACGTTCTAAAAATCGCAGAATATTGATATTGATTTTATATAGTTTATTTTATTAATTAATTAATTAACTTAAAAAATATTGATATTGATGAATTTTTATATTATTAATACAACGCCCACAAAAACAACATGCACAGCTATGACAAAATACAAAATTTAGGAAAACAATATAGGAAAACGTCATATTTTTTTTTACCTTTTCAGTGATTTCTCGGCACCTCTGAAACCTATTGTCATGATTTAAAAACAGGAACCTTCTCATGATGTTAGTGAATCATTCTCACTAAAAACAAGCGCCCTAGCTGCCCTATTGAGGGCGCTATCACAAGAACACTTATTCAAATCATATTTTCTCATGACTTTTTTTAATTCTTCGCTCAATTCTCGGGACCAGATTAACCGATTTGGACGATTTTAAATAGCAAACTTCTCAGGATGTTAGTGAATCATTTTTTATACCAACGAGCACCCTAGCTATCCGATTGAAGCCGCCATCGTGATTTCCACAGACGGACAGACGGACAGCCGGACAGACGGACATCGCTATATCAACTTCGCTTGTTATAAGGATCACAAATATATATATTTTAGGGGGTCCAGATTTTTTTTTCTAATTATTACAAACGGAATGACAAACTTATATATACCCTCTGCACACTGGAGTGGAGGGTATAAATAATTTTGGAAGTTGATATTTCGAATTTAGTTGATTTTTTGTATGTTGGTAGTACTATTGGTTTATGTTAAAAATCCAAAATTTTGAGTTTTTTTCAACAAGCGGTTTATGAGATATTGACTTTGGAAATTTTTTAAATTGCACAATTTTTGCATTGTTTTGAAATCTTCAAATGGCTCTATTTTAAAAACTATTTAACATAGAATTAGTGTTGTTCTCTTGAGATTTATATAAGCTTTAATATGTTCTATAACTTGGCTGTATTATAAAACTTGAAAAAAATGAAAAATCTTTTTTTTTTTCAAAAAATTTCAAAATTTCTAAATCGAAATCTTTAATTTTTTTGAAAAAAATATATTGTATTCATGCAGTTGTTGAGAACATATGTACCAAATTTGAAGATGGGATGACAATGGGTTCATATTGAAATAAATATTTGCTTGTAGCAGTACATCATAAATTCATGGGTAATGAGATATATCTTGCCAAATTTGATTTTTAATAAAAGTGCTATACATCTAAAAATATTACCATAAGCTTTAAGTTTTCAAAATAATTGTACAGTTTTAAGTTTTATTATTAAATTATTAAAATTAAGTTAATTTTGTTTAAAACAATTTGTATTGAAATTAAAAATATATCTAAAGTGAGTCAACTCAAAATTTTTAAATTTTCACTTTTTGCAAGAAAACGATACACAGTGGTCATATCTATCCACTTTAAAAATCTTACGTCGATTTTTCTAGTCGTTCGCAGAAAAAATACAGTTGTAACCCTCTTTGTGTTAAAAGAGTATTTTCTTTAGAATCCACTAAATAGACATATTTTGAGTTCCACCCAAAAAACTTGTTAATTATGATGATCACTGAAAAAACCGCAAAAACAACTACTGTTGTATACTTATTATTCGCAATTCTTTACAATGAAACAACTGTTTTTAAATTTTATAGTAAATATTAAAAAAAAAAACGTTTTTTGCCTCTACTGAAAATTTGTAAATTTTGAGTTGACTCACTTTAGCGGTACAGGTGCGATATATCTATAAAGATTTTTTTGTTTTTGATGTGTAAACATCTATACGCGCAGGGGGGTAAATTTCTATTTCACAATACAATCACAAAAACAGCGTAACTCATATCGGTGTGAGCTGAAGCAGATAACGCTGTGTGACTTATGATTGTATTGATGAAAAAATTATGATATAACATTGTTTTTTTATGCCACTTTTTTATTTTTAACGTTTTACAGCAAAGGGTTGTTGAATTAGCTGAAACAGTTTTTGCTATAAGTGATAAATAGATGACGCTTTCTGTTTGATTTTAAAAAATGACATAAAAAAATTTTTAATTACTAGATGTTTACACATCTTCCCTGTGATCGGACTCACATGATTTTTTTTTTAACAAAATCTGAGATACAACCATCATTTCTTCAGCTGTAAATTTATAAGTTCTTCCAGTTTCTGTTCATGGATTGACATTGCAAATTATGAAGTTCTATGGTACAGTCAAAATGTCTGCTTTTCTTGGGTGAGTAAAGGAAGAGCATGGTCCGCAAGGATGGAGAAATGATACATTTAGTTCTTGTTCATTATCATTTTTTGAAAGTACCACCACCAACAACCACCAATTGTTGTCCTAAGCACAAATTACAAATCCTGAAATTTGATCAAATGGCACATTTTCGGCATCGGATCATACTTGAATTTTGTGTTAATCATAATATTCACTGTAAGAAATTATTTTGGTTTTCATCTTAAGTTTTGATTGAGGTATGTATGCTTGGTATTTTTGTGTACCTGTAACTGCAATGGCGTCATTAAATCTCTTTTCCAAAAGTTTTTCATGTTCTAAATAGTCTTAATTTGGGATATAAAAAATTTCACTGTCGAGATATGGTCTTTACTCCACTCAAATAATTGAATAAGTGTCAAGATCTGATTTTCCACTGGATTTTGTAAGCTAGCTTTGGTTGCGAGCCTTTTAACCGTACCGCCAACCACATCACATACTCCTTACCATGCGATGTTGCATAAAAATGCCACTCTGCTTCCACTCCTTTGAAAATCTTCTTGGTACAACATAAGTTTGAAAAAATTTTAGGGTTCTTGTAATGAGAAGCAGCACCATCATTGAAGTAATAAACTTTTTTAAAATTTGATGAAATTTCGTCTTTAATGAAATGAGAAAATCTTTATAAATACATAGATATATATCTTTCATTTCAATACAAATTGTTTTAAACAAAATTAACTTCAATCTAATAAAACTTAAAATTGCACAATTATTTTGAAAACTTCAAGCTTTTGGTAATATTTTTATTAAAAATCAAATTTGGCAAGATATATCTCATTACCCATGAATTTATGATGCACTGCTGTAAACACATATTTATTTTAATATGAACCCATTGTCATCCCATTTTCAAATTTGGTACACATGTTTTCAACAACTGCATGTTTTCAACAACTGCATGAATACAATATAATTTTTTCAAAAAAATTAAAGATTTCGATTTTGAGATTTTGAAATTTTTTTGAAAAAAAGATTTTTAATTTTTTTCAAGTTTTATATTACAGCCAAGTTATAGAACATATTAAAGCTTATATAAATCTGTAGAGAACAACACTAATTTTAGCTCTCTATGTTAAATAGTTTTCAAAATAGAGCCACTTGAAGATTTCAAAACAATGCAAAAATTATGCAATTTAAAAAGTTTCCAAAGTCAATATCTCATAAACCGCTTGTTGAAAAAACTCAAAATTTTGGATTTTTAACATAAACCAATAGTACTACCATAATACAAAAATTGAATTTATTCTGAGCTATGAAGGTCAACACCATTGGTTGATTTCACATGGAATGAACCAATAGTGATGTTAATTGTTTAAGACCGATTTCTTTATTAAGTTTTTAAGTAAATAATTCGAGAAAAAAAGGGATATTGGTTGAATGAGTCATATATTCCTCAATATCAATTTGGGCTTACAAAGGGTAACTCTACGGTACATCATGATGGCATTTTATACAAAATGAATTGGCTTTCGACCTTCAATTATCAAACTCTTCACACGTTTGAAAACACATTATCCCCTCCCCGGTGAAGGTAATTGTGGTGTCCCTCAAGGCTCCTTATTGGCTCCTCATTTATACAACATTTTAATTTATGATTTTCCCCACGAATTTAATGATTCAAAAGGTACCCACAGAAAACAGATTCGTTGTGGCTACCAAATATGTTGTCAACCGAATTGCGATGAAGTTAATAACCGAATTTTGAGTTGCTTGCAATTGCAATTCTATAATCTCAACAGTAAATAATTTATCACAATACAAAATAGTTAGGTACTACAAAATTTCTGTAGATACAAAAGAAAATTCAGTTGCTAAGTTTTAGAAAAATTCGGTTGGTGAATTATTTTTCTCTGTGTATACTTTATGCCGATGATTCTCTTTTATATGCACATGATGGATCCCCATTAGTTGCTCTTCAGCAAGTATCATTGCATTTAGAACATGTAAATGACTTTTATTCTAATAGGGAATTTATATATAGTTTTAAGTCTCTTGGCGTATATTTTAACAAACTTTTAAAATTCAATAAACATGCCAATTATAACATCTACAAGGCAAATAGAGTAAAAGGAGCATTTTCAATGTTGTTTAATATTAAGTATATATCTGAAAAGACTAAGTTACTTCTCGATGAAGTAAATATTCGTTCAATATACATACATATGTATATTTCTAATATGGTTTAGTATTTCTCCAGCCGTAATGAAAAAATGGAAATACACGAGCGTCATATTGTACGGAAATGTATGGAAAGGAACTTTAAATATAGCAATAAAAAATTTTCCAATGACTTTATCTACGAAAGGGCTTCTTTATCTCCATTGTCAGCATATGCATTCAATCTAATGAGAAAATTTTTTGAAAGACTAATTTATTTTGAAGGAAATGTTATTCAGGATATTCTGTCCAGCGAAGTTTAGTAAAGTTGGTCAAATACAAACAATCTCTCTGCATTCGGCATTCTGGGAGATCAGCTTGACAATGTTACTGGTCATAATTTCTACTCAAGTCGCAACCTTGGCATAATATTTTTCTTTTTTTCTCACTTTCTCACTTTCCTTCTTTTTAATTTTAATTTTTGTTTAACTTTAGCTATAAGTTTAGTTTTATGTTAATAAAAAGTAGATGTTACTCTACAATATAATGTAAGTGTAAGGAGCAAACACTGTTTATCTCTTTAAATGAATTTTTAACAATTTAGTTTCTTTTTTTTTCTTGTGTAAGCAAGTAGCGTCAACTTAATTGCCATATTATTTAAATAATACAATTTACATAGTTTTAAGTTTCCTATATTATTATAATTTTTTAATTCTACTCTAAAAGAAATTTGTATAAAGTAAAAATAAAACCAAATCAAATTAAATAAACTAAAAATAAAAATATTAAATAAATAAATATTCCAGAAAATGCAACTCATTTTACCCCCCAACTAAAGTCGTATTCTTGAACTATAACCGTTATGCATCTTGCAATATCTTTGCCGCAATGTTCGTAACATTGTAGTTAACGGCAGATTGACAGTAGTAGCCTTTGCGGTTATTTTTTGTTATTTAAAAAAAAAATGTTGATATGTTATTGTCAGAGACAGGAACTTCATGCACCTAAAAATTAAAAAAATATGCACTTAAAATTTTTTTAAACTTTTATTTAAATCAAATTTAAATTCAGACTCTTTGTTCACTTAAAGATGAATATGTACACTGGCGGTCATGGAAACCTCACCACTTCTCTTATGGTACGTAATAAAACGCAAAGCTACCGATCAAAAACCCGAAATCAAAAAAATTAATTTCAGCCTTACAATGCGTAAGGTACAGCGTTATTAATGAAGAAACCATGAAGGTCCTTGTTGACTCCTTGCCATCAAAGATAATGGCTGTTAGAGGAGTAAAATCGTACTAATGTACTTTTTTCTTAATTTAATGTCACTTTTAGTAAAAAAAATGGATTATTAAGAGATATTAAGCAGTTCTATACGAAAAATAAATTTGTTTCTAAATTTATAAAAATTTTGATTTTTCCGCAGGTGAATTTTTTGGAAAAAATAACGTATATGGTCAAAAACGCGAAAATGTCAACCGTGGCAAGAAATTTATTTTCCTAAATGTTAGAATTTTTTTAATATTTCTTAAAATAATGGACTTTTCAAAGTCTGGTAACAATAAAAAATTTTAAAAAATTGTAAAAAATTTTGACATTTGAGCATGTTTTCCAAGAAAAGGTAAATAAAATTATAATGTGAGTGTTATTTTTGTTTCTATTGCACTTTTCCTGAAAAAAATTCCTTACTTAAACTAACCCAAGGAATAAATTCCAAGGCAGTATTTTGAGTAAGCTAAAAAAGGCTTTTGAATAGTGCCGCAGATTTCATGTAACGTGGCAGTCCGAAAAATATAATGTTTCTTTTTTTTCGACATACGTCGTTAAAAAAAAGTTATAAAATCTATTTCTTAAAAGCATTTCTGGTATTTATTTCGATTTTTATTCATATTTTGCAAAAATGGTTACAGTTGCTAATTTTTTAGCAATTTAATGTGTGTAACGTGGCAGTCTTTGTCCCGAATATGAGCAATTTGCTTTGAATACAGTTTTTTAAAATATTAACAGGTTCGATTAATAAAACCAGAAAAAATACAAATTATATCAAAATACTGAAATATAACGGAAAGTTTGATGAATATAAAAAGAAAAGAGCAGCAGATTCGCGGGCTTACTGTTTAAAGAAAAAGAATGAGGAATGTAAATTAAGTCAAGCAAAATTATATACAGTGGTTGACGAACGTCGCGCAATAATAAGAGAGCGTGTTCGGAAACACAGAAAAGGTATAAAGGCAAAGAAGGAGAATGAACCTGTGGTATCCCTTGACACGATGGAAGGCTATAGGGCAGGGCAAACATTGGGAAAAGCTGATAAAAAAGTTAAAAAAGCTCTGCCTTCCTGTCCAAGGAAAAAAATAAGTTCTGGCTGCAATAGTTTCCAGTATAGACAAAAGCGGTGAACTTAATTTAGCTAATGCTCTAACTGAAAAGCCGACTAAGAAACCAACAAATGTTGATCCATTAAATTTGGTCATAAAAAGCTTCTTCGAGAGAGATGACATTTCTCAGGTTTCACCTAAAGCCCGAGACGTGAAATCTTTCTTTGCGGATGGGCAAGAAGTTCGATTAGCTTTAAGATATATGGTTTTAAGTTTGAGGAAAGCTGACGCATTGTTTGTAGAAGAAAGAAATGGTGCCGAAAAAGGTAAGTATGTGGGAGAAATTGACCGATATATATGCATGGTTCTTCGTTTAGAATATAAAAAAGTGTCACTTTTATCGTCATATTTTGTTTTTACTTTTGCTTTTGTGGTTTAACTAAATTTAGTAGTCAAAGTCCGCAACGGGTGAAATTAATAAACGACTTACCACACAAGCTTTGCTTATGTTTCTACCATTCGAATTACATCGAAGGCGTTGCATTCAGTTGTTCCCTCAATTCCAAGCTACGAACAAGGATTTGCCAAAAAATTCTTATATAAGGACTCAACTATCGATTGCTGGTTTGGAAGATGTCAAAGTTGTGTTGGGGTCAATGAAGAAAGACGGAAGACCTTAGTGGAAGGAGTAATCCTAAAGAAGCACGTAACATGGAAAGTTTGGAAAAAAAAAACCTTGTATCTGAAAGAACGAAAAAAAAGCAAACTGATCGATTGAAGATTTTATCGGACATAGTGCAAGCCTTTCGCCACAATTTCTGAAGCTCTGCTTTGTTAAGCGGGAACAATCATGGATGTTCAATCTTGGAGACCGACCTCGAGCCCTTAGTTTGCAATATAAGTAAGAAGCGTTGCTCCAAATTGATTTTATCGAAAATTTTGTTTGCGAAAGCCAGGATGAAGTTCAGACCGCGCTTTGGAATCAATCACATCGGCTTTTATATACAACGGTATTCTTTGTTCCAAAGTTTTCGTCACAGACAATTTGCAACACACTAAGGATACGATCATTCTTTTCGTTTACAAGCTGGCATCGGAAATGCCAACATCAGTGAAAATTTTAAAAATTTGTAGTGACGAACATCATCCCAATTTAAAAATAAATATATTGCGGCTATAATACCACACCTAGAAAAAGAATATGGAGTGAAGGTATTTTGGAACTTCTTCACAACTTCGCACGGTAAGGGTTCTGTTGACGGTATCGGTGCCATTGTTAAGACTGTTGTGCGAAAGCACATTAAAGCACTGCATGTAATTGTTAACAGCGCACTAGAGTTTGTAAGCACATTTAAGCGCACGCAATCCAAAATTGAACTAGAAGAATTAACGAGCAAAGACTTCGATAAAATAAATGAGCACTTAGGCACTCCTCAAATATTTGCTAATGCTCAACAAGTTCCCAGTATATATCATCGGCTCATCAAATTCAAGAAATTTGTGGCAAGGCCGTTGCATACACAATCTCGATGCAAGGGTACCAAAATGCCTAAGTTTTCATGTTTGTATTCAAAATGTTTTAAAAGTCCATTATAAGACTGTTTTTTTTTTGTTATTGTTTATTGTTAAATAAAAAATATAAACCAAAGTTAACAAGTAAGAAAATTATAGTCGGTCTAGACCGACTATACGATACCCTATACCATGCGTTTAGAAACCCTATCTCTAAGGCCCAACAAACTGGACATAGAAAATAAGCAAAAACCAAATTTGAGTGGTATTTTTATTAATTTATTTGCCTGCAGATATGAAAAAGTTCATATCGGATGCTATATCTATATGGGGACTAGGTCTAAAAATGGACCGATCCTGATCATGTTTGGTAAAGTCTCTTGTATTTTGCAAAAATATATACAAACAAAATTTGAGAAGAATCAGTGCAATATTTTTGTACTTTAATAGATTTAAGTGAAGATCGGGAAGCAGCTCTATATGGGGCCAAAGGGATCATTTTTGGACCACTCAATAGCGGATGTAATGAACGCATAGAAACCCAATTTGAGTAATATCTATATGACAATTTGGATCTTATGGCAATTTATGTCGATTTCATAGGGGTAATTTGTATGGGGGCTAGGTCTGAACATGGACCGATTCTCACAAATTTCAATAGCGTTCATCCCATGGCCGATAGAAGCTTATATACCAAATTTCGTCAAAATATATTTATATTTGCGACCTGCAGTTTGATTACAAGGTTTACATGGACACACAGACCGACGGACGGACGGACGGACGGACGGACGGACATTGTTAAATCAACTCAAAAAGTGATTCTGATTCGATCGGTATAATTAAAGATGGGTCTAGGTCAAATATTTTTGGTTGTTACAAACAGCAGCACAAAGTCATTATACCCAAACCACATAGTGGTATAGGGTATAAAAAATAGCAAACTTAAAAAGATAAGAAATTTCAAAGGTTAATAAGTGGTATGTTACCAAAAACTAAAAAAACTTACCAGCCTGCAGTAACTGGATATTTTTTAAAATTAAAAAAAAAAAAACAAGTAAGAGTGTTAAATTCGGCTGTGCCGAATCTTTGATACCCTCCACCTCGGTTTGAGTCTTGATAATAAATGTAAACAAAATATTGGAAAAATAGGCATGCGTTTCCTATATGCATGCGTTTCCGGTTATATGACATAACTTCTCGTTTAATTTAGTTTTTGCTAATTAAATAGCTCGCCCTAATCTCCATTGCAAAGGTAATGGTTGTGTATAGGGTGGCTATATGCATTAAATCGTACTAATTGGAGATGGCTGTATAGTTTCTTTTAACTGGCCAAATATTTCTTCATTGCGGCGATATAGGTCGAATGGAGTAACAAAATAATAACCAAAAAAAAAGCTCTCTAAACTTTTTTATTAAAATATTGCCATATTTGGAAAACATAGAGAATAAATTTATAATAATAAATATTCAAATTAGGGATGCCAAACGCAAAAAACCAAATGTCCAAACATTTTAAATAAAATAATTTGTTCTCTTTATTCTCTGATAAACTTCAAATTTTCATCCAAAAAAAATTGTGAAAATTTATATATAAAAAATAACATTTTCATCAAATTGCGTTTATTTATGTAACAGTTTTTATGTTCGCAATTCTTAAATATCATTTGAGGTTTTCTAAAATTCATTGAATTTAAATTAATGTTTTCTGTAGTCCGATTCTGTAAATTTCAACGATCCGACAATCGCAAAATATATCGACAGCTATTGTTGTTTGCACTAAGGATTAAGTGATTCACTAAGTACATACATCTTAACGACAGTCGACAAATCTATTTTTCTATTTAATTAAATTGTAAACGAGTGGCATCTCTGTCAAAATAAGCGAAAAACACAAAGAAGAATAGAAAAAAACAAATTACTTCGTGTTTGACAGGATGATTTTATGTTTATGTTTAATATCTTTATTTTTTTACTAATATTTCTGTTTATTTATTTGAAAATGAAATAATGAATTGAATATTCTATTTAATTTTTTTATTTATATAAAAAAGTTTTTTAATAGAAGCAAAATATTTTCACTATTTTATGATTTTTATTTATGTATGACGACATTTCAACCTAAAAATTTAAGTTTTTATCGATTGAATAAACAACACAAAAATGGTGTCGTTTAGATAACAACAGCTGAGTTTAACAACAGCGAATATCGTTTAAAAATTTTACTGATAATTTTGCTATTTTGCTATTTTGCTGAATCGCGGTACTGAAAAATTATTAATTTCTCCTGAATGTCAATATTTTTTTTAAATGTAAAAATTTTTTAAATGTAAACATAGGTATTTGGTGTTTTTTTTTTAGAATTTCAATTTGTGTTTAACGAATAACATTTATATATTAAAGATGCAATTGATGTCTTCTAATTTTAAAATTATAATTTCCGACGTTTTGATATGATTTTCTGAAATTCAATTAATTGTAATTTATAATTGGAAATTTTTAATTCCAGTTTTTAGAATTGATATATTCTTAAATTTGAATGGGAAATTTAAAAAGTGCAATTTTGTATTTAATTGAATAATAATGCTTTAGTAATTATAAACAATTTTTAAAAATTAGATGTAATCCCAATCAGATATTTTGTAGGTAAAGCAGAATAATAATTCTATATAACTATGTAAAGCAAAAAACTCATTGATGAACTCGGTAACTCTATTTTATAAAGACAACAAAAAGTTAACATGCCAAACTTATGTTCATATTTGTAAAAGAATAATGAAAAAACGTATGAAATAAAAGACCAGCCCGTGTATACTCTTAACATTGTTATGTATAATATCTATTTCAAAATATTGACATTCATGTTAAAATATAAATAACTATTGCAAAGCTAATTAGAACAAAAATTGTGGCGCCATCTACTGTGGCATAGTCACGCTGAGCAAAATGAAGTGACACTCTGTTAATGCAAAAGAAATGTATTTTGCCAACAGCAAAATATTGCAGAATTTTATGGAAATAAAATAATATACCGACTTATTTCTAACATGCAGTTGTTATGGATATACATATAAATATAATATATGTATGTATATTATTTGTATTATTTAATATGTTTATATAAATTTATAAATAAATTTATACATAAAATTTTTTTTTGCTATATTTACATTGTTTTTTTTTATTAACAAGTAGGTATTTTAGCATTGTTTGCTTTAGATGTTGGTGAATTTTTACTCCCTTTATATTAACTCGTAGTGTCTGCTCGTCGAAAAAATTTTGGATCGATTTTAACCAATTTCCCGTGAGCCATTCGATCTGAAATTTTGCAGGCAGGCTCGTGGTAATAACAGAAATGATCTAACAAATTTTTTGAGTGATGCCAAAACAATGGAAACTTTTAAATTTTTCTACCAGAGTTAATAAAAAAAATGTACAAAGGGTTAGTTTTTATTATATTATTACCACAACGACCACAAAAACAACAAGTCCAGCTATGACAACAACACAACATTTAGAATAACAACAAGAACAATATAGAAACATATTTTTCATTTTTTTTTTTTTTATTTTTTCAGAGATTTCCCTGGACCTGTTCCACCGATTTTAATGATTTTTGAAATAGAAATCTTCCCATGAATTTGGTGAATTATTCTCACTAAAAATGATCACTGTAGCTGCACTATTCAAGGCGTGATCGTGACAATAACAACATAGAAAATTATATTTTTTCAAGACTTTTTTAGTTCTTCATTCAAATCTCGGGCCCTAATCGACCGATTTGGACGATTTTAAATAGCAAACTTTTCAGGATGTAAATGAATCATTTTTTATATCAAAGAGCACCCTAGCTGCCCGATTGATGCCGTCATCGTGATTTCCACAGACGGACAGACGGCTAGACGGACGTCGCTATATCAACTCTGGTTGTTATAAGGATCACAAATATATATATTTTATGGGGTCCAAATTTTTTTTCTTATTATTACAAACGGAATGACAAACTTATATATACCCTCTGCACACTGGAGTGGAGGGTATAAAAATGCACAAAGACAGCTATAATGTTGTCAAATGGAGGCGACGTATGTAATTTATAGAAAATGTTCAATTTATAGCAGATACAACTGCTTTGCGTAATTTAGTTTATCAAGTCTTCGAAATTTTCTCAAGATTTTTGGTTTCTTTTAAACAAATATTGGAGAGTATTTTTGTTTTCGTTCGGCTGTATACATATAAGAAGCCGAGCACCAGCGTGCTTGGTACGGCCTTCACTGATTTAGAACATGAAAAACTTTTGGAAAAGAGATTTAATGACGCCATTGCAGTTACAGGTACACAAAAATACCAATCATACATACCTCAATCAAAACTTAAGATAAAAACCAAAATAATTTCTTACAGTGAATATTATGATTAACACAAAATTCAAGTATGATCCGATGCCGAAAATGTGCCATTTGATCAAATTTCAGGATTTGTAACTTGTGATTAGGACAACAATTGCAAAAATGGTAATGAACAAGAACTAAATGTATCATTTCTCCATCCTTGCCCATCCTCCTACCCAAGAAAAGCAGACATTTTGACTGTACCATAGAACTTCATAATTTGCAATGTCAATCCATGAACAGAAACTTGGAGAACTTATAAATTTTAAGCTGAAGAAATGATGGTTGCATCTCAGATTTTGTTAAAAAAAAAAACAAGAAAATCTCTATAGATATATCGCACTTGTACCGCTAAAGTGAGTCAACTCAAAATTTACAAATTTTCAGTAGAGGCAAAAAACGTTTTTTTAATATTTACTATAAAATTTAAAAGCAGTTGTTTCATTGTAAAGAATTGCGAATAATAAGTATACAACAGTAGTTGTTTTTGCAATTTTTTCAGTGATCATAATTAACAAGTTTTTTGGGTGGAACTCAAAATATGTCTATTTAGTGGATTCTAAAGAAGATACTCTTTTAACACAAAGAGGGTTACAACTGTATTTTTTCTGCGAAAGACTAGAAAAATCGACGTAAGATTTTTACAGTGGATAGATATGACCACTGTGTATCGTTTTCTTGCAAAAAGTGAAAATTTAAAAATTTTGAGTTGACTCACTTTACGATATATTTTTAATTTCAATACAAATTGTTTTAAACAAAATTAACTAATTTTAATAATTTAATAATAAAACTTAAAACTGTACAATTATTTTGCAAACTTAAAGCTTATGGTAATATTTTTAGATGTATAGCACTTTTATTAAAAATCAAATTTGGCAGGATATATCTCATTACCCATGAATTTATGATCTACTGCTATAAACAAATATTTATTTCAATATGAACCGATTGTCATCCCATCCTCAAATTTGGGACATATGTTTTCAACAACTGCATGAATACAATATATTTTTTTCAAAAAAATTAAAGTTTTCGATTTAGAGATTATGAAATTTTTTGAAAAAAAAAAGATTTTTAATTTTTTTCAAGTTTTATAATATAGAACATATTAAAGCTTATATAAATCTCAAGAACACAACACTAATTCTATGTTAAATAGTTTTTAAAATAGAGCCATTTGAAGATTTCAAAACAATGCAAAAATTATGCAATTTAAAAAATTTCCAAAGTCAATATCTCATAAACCGCTTGTTGAAAAAACTCAAAATTTTGGATTTTTAACATGAACCAATAGTACTACCAACATACAAAAAATCAACTAAATTCGAAATATCAACTTCCAAAATAATTTTTTTATTGGTTGATTTCACATGGATTGTCCCTATTACCTTTTTGTTTTGGAATTGGTACAATTTTTGCAATTTTCCAAGCCTTAGGAAAATAGCAAATATTTATACAACTATTAATAATTACTGTTAAACATTTAAAAACTTTAATTGGAAATTTACTTCTGATTCAAATCCTTAATATGGACACCGTTACTCGATATACTTGGGCCTTGATCGGTTTTTATTTCCGATAACATTGAAAATTTGCTTATAAGCCGTTGGTCCTGGTTTTATCATCTTAAGTTTATTGTTGAAAATTCTAGCTTGCTCAAATTCTATTTGTTCACGGATTATAACTAATTAAAAATCAATTTGTTCCGAAATGTGCAAATAATGTGGATGACTTCTGTTTAAAGTTTGGAGAAAATTCGCTTGTCTCTTTGCAAATTTTATTTAATATTTAGAAGCTTTTTCACTTCTAGTTATACCCTCCACGCCAGTGTGCAGAGGGTATATATAAGTTTGTCATTCCGTTTGTAATAATTAGAAAAAAAATTTTTGGACCCCATAAAATATATATATTTGTGATCCTTATAACAACCGGAGTTGATATAGCGATGTCCGTCTGTCCGTCTGTGGAAATCACGATGACGGCATCAATCGGGCAGCTAGGGTGCTCGTTGGCATAAAAAATGATTCACTAACATCCTGAAAAGTTTGCTATTTAAAACCGTCCAAATCGGTCGATTAGGGCCCTAGATTTGAATGAAGAACTAAAAAAAGTCTTGAAAAAAAATAATTTTCTATGTTGTTCTTGTCACGATCACGCCCTCAATAGTGCAGCTACAGTTATCATTTTTAGTGAGAATGATTCACCAAATTCATGGGAAGATTTCTGCTTCAAAAATCATTAAAATGGATGGAACAGGTCCAGGGAAATCTCTGAAAAAGTAAAAAAAAAATTAAAAACATGATATTTCTAGATTGTTCTTGTTGTTATTCTAAATGTTGCAAACCCTTTGTACATTTTTTTTATCAACTCTGGTAGAAAAATTTAAAAGTTTCCATTGTTTTGGCATCACTAAAAAAAATATGTTAGATCATTTCTGTCATTGCCACGAGCCTGCCTGCAAAATTTCAGATCGATTGGGTCACGGGAAAGTGGTTAAATCGATCCAAAATTTTTTCGACAAGCAGACACGAGTTAATATAAAGGGAGTAAAAATTCACCAACATCTAAAGCAAATAATGCTAAAATATCTAGTTGTTAATAAAAAAAAACAATTGGGCAATTCACAATGGGTAATGTATCGTTGTATCTGTTGTATCGTGTATCGCTTTACAATAGTGTAAAATTGTTGTTGGTAATTTTCACTGAAAAATCTGATACACGATCCAACTTCATTTGCTATGTTTAGTAAATGTTGTATATTGTATCATAACATATCAGTTCCAAGTGAATGCCAGTTTTTATGAAAAAGAAAAAACAAATACATAGAATTTTATCAGCATAAATAATTATAAAATAAAATATGGCAAATAATGCAAATAACGCAAATACATCGATAAGTTTATTTATATAAAAATTAATGTTTATATTTTTAGTATGTATTTTCTCTTTCAGTACCAACCAAAACATTAAACATTTTTTTTTTTCATTATAAATTAAAATGCAAGAGGTACGTAACTAAAACTCCAGGGTATATCTCACGACCAAAAAGCAAACACTAACAAGTGTTTTCTCTTATACAAAATAGCAGAAGCGACGAAGCGATCTTTCCTCGTTGGATCGAAAATTACTAAAGAAATATGAAAATACAACTGAGTGTTCACAACAAATGATTGTATTGTGTATTTCAATACAACATACAATATACAATACCTGTTGTGAATTGCCCAAATGTAAATTTAGCAAAAAAATTTATGTATTAATTTATTTAAAGAGAAAAACACAAAAATAACGTTTGATGTTGTATTTTTTGTGTGTAATATTTAAATATACATACATACACATATTAAATAATACAAATAATATACATATATTATATATATGTATGTATGTATATTCATAGTAACTGCATGTTAGAAATAAATCGGTTATTTTATTTACATAAAATTCTGCAGTATTTTGTTGTGGGGAAAATACATTTCTTTTGCATTAACAGAGTGTCACTTCATTTTGTTCAGCGTGACTATGCCACAGTAGATGGCGCCATAATTTTTGTTTGTTGTTATTAGCTTTGCAATAGTTATTTCTATTTTAACATGAATGTTAATATTTTCAACTAGATATCATACAGAACAATGTTAAGAGTATACACGGGCTGGTCTTTTATTTCATACGTTTTTTCATTATTCTTTTACAAATATGAACATAAGTTTGGCATTTAACTTTTTGTTGTCTTTACAAAATAGAGTTACCGAGTTCGTCAATGAGTTTTTTGCTTACAAAACAGTTCTACATAGTTATACAGAATTATTATTCTGCTTTACCTATAAAATATCTGATTGCGATTACATCTAATTTTTAAAAATTGTTTATAATTAATAAAGCATTATTATTCACATAAATGCAAAATTTCACTTTTTAAATTTTCCATTCAAATTTAAGAAAATATCAATTATAATAAAAACTGAAAATAAAATTTCCAATTATAAATTAGAAAATATTAATTGAATTTCAGAAAATCATATCAAAACGTCGGAAATAATAATTTTAAATTTAGAAATATGTTTACATTTAAAAATGTTTACATTTAAAAAAAATATTGCCATTCAGCAGATATTAATAACTTTTCAATACTTCTTTTAACGATAGTCGAATCGTAAAAAAAAAAGAAAATTGCAAAATTATCAGTAAAATTTTGAAACGATATTCGCTATTGTTAAAGTCAGCTGTTGTTGTTATCTAAACGACAACCATTTTTAGGTTGTTTATTCAATCGATAAAAACTTAAATTTTTAGGTTGAAATGTCGTCATACATAAATAAAAATCATGAAATAGTGAAAATATTTTGCTTCTATTAAAAAACTTTTTTATATAAATAAAAAAGTTAAATAGAATATTCAATTCATTATTTCATTTTCAAATAAATAAACAGAAATATTAGTAAAAAAATAAAGATATTAAACATAAACATAAAATCATCCTGTCAAACACGAAGTAATTTGTTTTTTTCTATTCTTTGTGTTTTTCGCTTATTTTGACAGAGATGCCACTCCTTTACCATTTAAATAAATAGAAAAACAGATTTGTCGATATTAATTCAAATTCAATGAATTTAAGAAAACCTCAAATGATATTTAAGAATTGCTAACATAAAAATTGTTACATAAGTAAACGTAATTTGATGAGAATGTTATTTTTTATATATAAATTTTCACAATTTTTTTTGGATGAAAATTTGAAGTTTTTCAGAAAATAAAGATAACATTAAATTATTTTATTTAAAATGTTTGGGACTTTTCGTTTTTTGCGTTTTTCATCCCTAATTTGATTATTTATTATTATAAATTTATTCTCTATGTTTTCAAAATATGGCAATATTTTAAAAAAAGTTGAGAAGCTTTTTTTTTTGGTTATTATTTTGTTACTCCATCCGACCTATATGGCCACAATGAAGAAATATTTGGCCAGTTAAAAGAAACTATACAGCCATCTCCAATTAGCACGATTTAATGCATATAGCCACTCTACACAACCATTACCTTTGCAATGGAGGTTAGGGCGAGCTATTTAATTAGCAAAAACTAAATTAAACGAGAAGTTATGTCATATAACCGGAAACGCATGCATATTTTTCCAATATTTTGTTTACATTTATTATCAATACTCAAACCGAGGTGGAGGGTATCAAAGATTCGGCACAGCCGAATTTAACACTCTTACTTGGTTTTTTCTATTCTTCTTTGTGTTTTTCGCTTATTTTGACAGAGATGCCACTCGTTTGCAATTTAAATAAATAGAAAAATAGATTTGTCGACTGTCGTTAAGATGTATGTACTTAGTGAATCACTTAATCCTTAGTGCAAACAACAATAGCTGTCGATATATTTTGCGATTGTCGGATCGTTGAAATTTACAGAATCGGACTACAGAATACATTAATTTAAATTCAATGAATTTTATATAACCTCAAATGATATTTAAGAATTGCGAACATAAAAATTGTTACATAAATAAATGCAATTTGATGAGAATGTTATTTATATATAAATTTTCACAATTTTTTTTTGATGAATATTTGAAGTTTTTCAGAAAATAAAGATAACAAATTATTTTATTTAAAATTTTTGCGATATTTGTTATATATTTTTTCCAAATATGGCAATATTTTTTTGAAAAAAAGTTCAGAGAGCTTTTTTCGGTAATTATTTTGTTACTACATCCGACCTATATGGCCGCAATGAAGAAATATTTGGCCAGTTAAAAGCCAAAAAAGCACGATTTAATGCATATAGCCACCCTACATAACCATTACCTCTGCAATGGAGGTTAGGGCGAGCTATTTAATTAGCAAAAACTAAATTAAACGAGAAGTTATGTCATATAACCGGAAACGCATGCATATAGGAAATGCATTCATATTTTTCCAGTATTTTGTTTACATTTATCATCAATACTCAAACCGGGGTGGAGGGTATCAAAGATTCGGCACAGCCGAATTTAACACTCTTACTTGTTTATTTTATAGAAACAAACAACCAGCTCTCAAAATTTAAATTTCAATAATTACAATTTATGTTATTTGTGACATTTGTGTTATTTGTAAAATTCATCAGCAAGTGCCATCTATGGAACATTTAAAGCAAACTAGTACCATTCGGCAAAGACATATAAAGAGAATCGAAAAGCAAATAGAGTATATAGTTAAACACGCCTGGATTATAATACACATACTTTATATTCGGATTTGTTCATAGAAAGTGGATGTGGCCATTTGACATAAATACTCAATTTTTAACTTTGGTTTGTATTTTTTATTTAACAATAAACAATAACAAAAAAAAAACAGTCTTATAATGGACTTTTAAAACATTTTGAATACAAACATGAAAACTTAGGCATTTTGGTACCCTTGCATCGAGATTGTGTATGCAACGGCCTTGCCACAAATTTCTTGAATTTGATGAGCCGATGATATATACTGGGAACTTGTTGAGCATTAGCAAATATTTGAGGAGTGCCTAAGTGCTCATTTATTTTATCGAAGTCTTTGCTCGTTAATTCTTCTAGTTCAATTTTGGATTGCGTGCGCTTAAATGTGCTTACAAACTCTAGTGCGCTGTTAACAATTACATGCAGTGCTTTAATGTGCTTTCGCACAACAGTCTTAACAATGGCACCGATACCGTCAACAGAACCCTTACCGTGCGAAGTTGTGAAGAAGTTCCAAAATACCTTCACTCCATATTCTTTTTCTAGGTGTGGTATTATAGCCGCAATATATTTATTTTTAAATTGGGATGATGGTTCGTCACTACAAATTTTTAAAATTTTTACTGATGTTGGCATTTCCGATGCCAGCTTGTAAACGAAAAGAATGATCGTATCCTTAGTGTGTTGCAAATTGTCTGTGACGAAAACTTTGGAACAAAGAATACCGTTGTATATAAAAGCCGATGTGATTGATTCCAAAGCGCGCTCTGAACTTCATCCTGGCCTTCGCAAACAAAATTTTCGATAAAATCAATTTGGAGCAACGCTTCTTACTTATATTGCAAACTAAGGGCTCGAGGTCGGTCTCCAAGATTGAACATCCATGATTGTTCCCGCTTAACAAAGCAGAGCTTCAGAAATTGTGGCGAAAGGCTTGCACTATGTCCGATAAAATCTTCAATCGATCCGTTTGCTTTTTTTTCGTTCTTTCAGATACAAGGTTTTTTTTCCAAACTTTCCATGTTACGTGCTTGTTTAGGATTACTCCTTCCACTAAGGTCTTCCGTCTTTCTTCATTGACGCCAACACAACTGTGACATCTTCCAAACCAGCAATCGATAGTTGAGTCCTTACATAAGAATTTTTTGGCAAATCCTTGTTCGTAGCTTGGAATTGAGGGAACAACTGAATGCAAAGCGGCAACGCCTTCGATGTAATTCGAATGGTAGAAACATAAGCAAAGGTTGTGTGGTAGGTTAGGTTAGGTTAGGTTGAAAGTGGCTGCTAAACCAAAGGCAAAGCACACTTAGACTCTGGGGTCCATTGTGATACCACGGGACGAATAGGTGTTCCCCTCAGTCCCCACCGTAGAACCAGTTTGAGCTCCTGATGAAGCCCCTGATATGTGAAATGTCCACATTTGAGAGATCAGAGAGATCGTGAAGAAACGGCGATCCCAATGTTCGAAGTCTCGTTCTGGAGAGCGCCGGGCAATAGCAAAGGAAGTGCTCTATGCTCTCCACCTCCTCCACATCCATGCAGCTACGACAGAAGTCATTTGACGAGACCCTGAGGCGTTCAGCGTGTCTCCCTATGAGGCAGTGCCCAGTGATAACAGCAACTACTGTTGAAATCTCCCTACGGGGGAGTGATAGTAGCGCGCTAGTGCGCTTATGATTTAGAGCCGGCCAGATCTGTCTCGTGATCCTGCACGTTGATCCATTAGCCCATCTGTTGTCGGTTATGCCGGCGGTGTGAAGCCGAAGTTCCAGCCTACAAGATTCCAGGGGTATACCAACACATTCCAAGTCCGCTGGAACCCGTAAGGTAGTGCCCTGTCTTGCCAACTCGTCAGCTTTACAGTTTCCCGGTATATTCCTGTGCCCTGGGACCCAAATGAGTCTGATGTCGAACTGCTTGGCCATCTCATTTAAAGACGTGCGGCAGTTAAGGGTGGTTCTTGTTTTCAGGAACATTGATTCCAAGGATTTTACCGCGGCCTGACTATCAGAGTAGATGTTGACTGCGGTTGTAGACAGAATATTCCGACCCAACCAGTCAGCAACTTCCTTTATTGCCAGTACCTCTGCCTGATAAACACTGCAGTGGTCTGGCAACCTGCGAGCCAGATTTAGTCCAAGCTCCTTTGAATAGACTCCGAAACCAACTTGACCACGCAGTTTCGATCCGTCAGTATAGAAATTTATCGAACGCCTGCTACCTGGAACCCCCCTGACCAGGATTCCCTGGTCGGTATCAGAGTTTGGTAGTGTCGTTCGAATACACTCCTCGGAGTGGTGTAATCCACGTTCAATGGTAAGTTCCTGTTATTCAGGATCACTCCATGGCCACAGTTATGACCACGCCATTGTATTATGCTTCTTAGTCGAATGGCCGATGAGGCCGCCGACTGCTTTCCTAATATGTCCAACGGTATTAGGTGTAAGAGGATGTTCAAGGCATCCGTAGGTGTGGTACGAAGGGCACCAGTAATACACATGGAAGCCATTCTCTGTACCCTTGCAAGAAGGTTGTTATTAGAGGCCTTCTCTAGTGCAGGCCACCAGACGATGACCCCGTAAAGCAGTATTGGGCGAACCACCGCTGTGTAGATCCAGTAAGAAATTTTCGGGCTGAAGCCCCACCGCTTACCAATGGCCTTTTTGCAGGAGTATAAAGCTATAGCCGCCTTCTTCGCCCTTTCCAAGTTCCGTCTGAAGTTCAGCTTCCTGTCCAGGAATACTCCAAGGTACATGGCTCCATCAGAGAAGGCGATATCAGCACCGTAAAGAGAAATAGGGTCGAAGGTAGGTATCTTATACTTCCTCGTGAGAAGAACAAGTTCCGTTTTGGTCGGATTTACCCCCAGACCGCAACTACTTGCCCAGCTAGATAGCATAGTGAGAGCCCTCTGTAGAATGTCTCTAAGTGTGGATAGAAACTTCCCATTTACGGCTATGGCCACGTCATCAGCATAGGCGACTACGTTGCAGCCTTGTCTCTCCAATGAAAGTAGCATTGAGTTCAGCGCTAAGTTCCATAGAAGTGGTGACAGAACGCCTCCTTGTGGCGTTCCCCTGTTCACGAATCGGGATATTAGAGTCGTTCCCAATTTAGCTGTTATCCGCCTGTTGGCAAGCAGATTTCCAATCAGTGAGATGATCACGGAATTCACTCCTAGACCAGATAGTGCCGCTAATATCGAGTCCGGTGTGACATTGTTGACCTTCCCTTGCTGTAAGCGTGTTGTCGCGTCGACAGCAGTTTAGGATCAATAACTCTTCGTAAGTAACAATCTATCAAGCGCTCCATTGTCTTCAATAAGAACGATGATAGACTTATTGGTCTGAAGTCTTTTGGGACGCTGTGTGAACTTTTTCCAGCTTTTGGAATGAACACCACTATCGTCTCCCTCCACTTCAGGGGTATATAAGCTAAGTTGATACAGCGAGTGAAAAGCCTACATAGCCAAGGGGAAATGTAGTCCGACACGTGCTGCAATTCAGCTGGAATGATACCGTCAGGTCCTGGAGATTTGTAAGGTTTGAAGCTTCCAATCGCCCAGTTCAGTGTTGGTATGTTGACTATCTCCGAAGCAATATCCGTCGTACTAGCGTCTGAGTATCCTGACGCCTGAAGCGACGTAGGGGAGTTGCCCGGAAAATGGGTATCCAGTAACAGGCTAAGTGATTCCCCACTAGAGGTAGTCCACACCCCCAATGGATCTTTCAGATAACCTAATGTGTGAGGGGTAGAAGCCAGAACCTTTCGCAACCTGGATGCTTCGGAAACGTCTTCTATATTATCACAGAATTTTTTCCAAGAATCACATTTTGCCGTTCTAATCTTCTTCTTGTAGGTCTTAAGCTGCAGCTTGTAGGCCAACCAATCCTCGTCCGCTCTTGAAGACTTTGCCTTGTTAAAGAGTTTCCTGCAGGAGTCTCTGCCCTGTTGCAGCTCGCTAGACCACCATGGTGGTTTCTTCTTGCCCTTTGGCCTTGCCGCGGGGCAAGAAACATCCAAAGATTTGTTAAAAACCGTCGTAATGTGATCCACTAGACCATCTATGTCCTCGGAATTACGCGGTTCAGATAAGGGTATTGTCGCCAATAACCCGGCAAAGGTTTTCCTATACTTAACCCAATTTGTCCTCTTCAGATTTCTGGGGACACTTTCCACCGGGTCGTTTTCTCTAAGCAGAAATTCAATGTATCGATGGTCAGAAAAGGAGTGGTCGTCCAAGGTTGTGTGGTAAGTCGTTTATTAATTTCACCCGTTGCGGACTTTGACTACTAAATTTAGTTAAACCACAAAAGCAAAAGTAAAAACAAAATATGACGATAAACGTGACACTTTTTTATATTCTAAACGAAGAACCATGCATATATATCGGTCAATTTCTCCCACATACTTACCTTTTTCGGCACCATTTCTTTCTTCTACAAACAATGCGTCAGCTTTCCTCAAACTTAAAACCATATATCTTAAAGCTAATCGAACTTCTTGCCCATCCGCAATGAAAGATTTCACGTCTCGGGCTTTAGGTGAAACCTGAGAAATGTCATCTCTCTCGAAGAAGCTTTTTATGACCAAATTTAATGGATCAACATTTGTTGGTTTCTTAGTCGGCTTTTCAGTTAGAGCATTAGCTAAATTAAGTTCACCGCTTTTGTCTATACTGGAAACTATTGCAGCCAGAACTTATTTTTTTTCCTTGGACAGGAAGGCAGAGCTTTTTTAACTTTTTTATCAGCTTTTCCCAATGTTTGCCCTGCCCTATAGCCTTCCATCGTGTCAAGGGATACCACAGGTTCATTCTCCTTCTTTGCCTTTATACCTTTTCTGTGTTTCCGAACACGCTCTCTTATTATTGCGCGACGTTCGTCAACCACTGTATATAATTTTGCTTGACTTAATTTACATTCCTCATTCTTTTTCTTTAAACAGTAAGCCCGCGAATCTGCTGCTCTTTTCTTTTTATATTCATCAAACTTTCCGTTATATTTCAGTTTTTTGATATAATTTGTATTTTTTCTGGTTTTATTAATCGAACCTGTTAATATTTTAAAAAACTGTATTCAAAGCAAATTGCTCATATTCGGGACAAAGACTGCCACGTTACACACATTAAATTGCTAAAAAATTAGCAACTGTAACCATTTTTGCAAAATATGAATAAAAATCGAAATAAATACCAGAAATGCTTTTAAGAAATAGATTTTATAACTTTTTTTTAACGACGTATGTCGAAAAAAAAGAAACATTATATTTTTCGGACTGCCACGTTACATGAAATCTGCGGCACTATTCAAAAGCCTTTTTTAGCTTACTCAAAATACTGCCTTGGAATTTATTCCTTGGGTTAGTTTAAGTAAGGAATTTTTTTCAGGAAAAGTGCAATAGAAACAAAAATAACACTCACATTATAATTTTATTTACCTTTTCTTGGAAAACATGCTCAAATGTCAAAATTTTTTACAATTTTTTAAAATTTTTTATTGTTACCAGACTTTGAAAAGTCCATTATTTTAAGAAATATTAAAAAAATTCTAACATTTAGGAAAATAAATTTCTTGCCACGGTTGACATTTTCGCGTTTTTGACCATATACGTTATTTTTTCCAAAAAATTCACCTGCGGAAAAATCAAAATTTTTATAAATTTAGAAACAAATTTATTTTTCGTATAGAACTGCTTAATATCGCTTAATAATCCATTTTTTTTACTAAAAGTGACATTAAATTAAGAAAAAAGTACATTAGTACGATTTTACTCCTCTAACAGCCATTATCTTTGATGGCAAGGAGTCAACAAGGACCTTCATGGTTTCTTCATTAATAACGCTGTACCTTACGCATTGTAAGGCTGAAATTAATTTTTTTGATTTCGGGTTTTTGATCGGTAGCTTTGCGTTTTATTACGTACCATAAGAGAAGTGGTGAGGTTTCCATGACCGCCAGTGTACATATTCATCTTTAAGTGAACAAAGAGTCTGAATTTAAATTTGATTTAAATAAAAGTTTAAAAAAATTTTAAGTGCATATTTTTTTAATTTTTAGGTGCATGAAGTTCCTGTCTCTGACAATAACATATCAACATTTTTTTTTTAAATAACAAAAAATAACCGCAAAGGCTACTACTGTCAATCTGCCGTTAGCTACAATGTTACGAACATTGCGGCAAAGATATTGCAAGATGCATAACGGTTATAGTTCAAGAATACGACTTTAGTTGGGGGGTAAAATGAGTTGCATTTTCTGGAATATTTATTTATTTAATATTTTTATTTTTAGTTTATTTAATTTGATTTGGTTTTATTTTTACTTTATACAAATTTCTTTTAGAGTAGAATTAAAAAATTATAATAATATAGGAAACTTAAAACTATGTAAATTGTATTATTTAAATAATATGGCAATTAAGTTGACGCTACTTGCTTACACAAGAAAAAAAAAGAAACTAAATTGTTAAAAATTCATTTAAAGAGATAAACAGTGTTTGCTCCTTACACTTACATTATATTGTAGAGTAACATCTACTTTTTATTAACATAAAACTAAACTTATAGCTAAAGTTAAACAAAAATTAAAATTAAAAAGAAGGAAAGTGAGAAAGTGAGAAAAAAAGAAAAATATTATGCCAAGGTTGCGACTTGAGTAGAAATTATGACCAGTAACATTGTCAAGCTGATCTCCCAGAATGCCGAATGCAGAGAGATTGTTTGTATTTGACCAACTTTACTAAACTTCGCTGGACAGAATATCCTGAATAACATTTCCTTCAAAATAAATTAGTCTTTCAAAAAATTTTCTCATTAGATTGAATGCATATGCTGACAATGGAGATAAAGAAGCCCTTTCGTAGATAAAGTCATTGGAAAATTTTTTATTGCTATATTTAAAGTTCCTTTCCATACATTTCCGTACAATATGACGCTCGAGTATTTCCATTTTTTCATTACGGCTGAAGAAATACTAAACCATATTAGAAATATACATATGTATGTATATTGAACGAATATTTACTTCATCGAGAAGTAACTTAGTCTTTTCAGATATATACTTAATATTAAACAACATTGAAAATGCTCCTTTTACTCTATTTGCCTTGTAGATGTTATAATTGGCATGTTTATTGAATTTTAAAAGTTTGTTAAAATATACGCCAAGAGACTTAAAACTATATATAAATTCCCTATTAGAATAAAAGTCATTTACATGTTCTAAATGCAATGATACTTGCTGAAGAGCAACTAATTTGGCTTTAAAAAGGGTAACTCTACGGTACATCATGATGGCATTTTATACAAAATGATATAAATACCTTCAATTATCAAACTCTTCAAAAGCTTGAAAACACATTATGCCCTCTCGGTGAAGGTAATTGTGGTGTCCCTCAAGGCTCCTTATTGGCTTCTCATTTATACAACATTTTAATTTATGATTTTGCCCACGAATTTAATGATTCAAAGGGTATACTTTATGCCGATGATTCTTTTTATATGCCCATTAGTTGCTCTTCAGCAAGTATCATTGCATTTAGAACATGCAAATGAGTTTTATTCCAATAGGGCCATTAAGATTAATGTTTCTAAGAGCAATTCCCGGATATCAAGGAATTGAAGTTAGTCTTAGATAATAATGAATTGAATTTATATATAGTTTTAAGTCTCTTGGCGTAATTTTTAACAAACTTTTAAAATTCAATAAACATGCCAATTATAACATCTACAAGGCAAATAGAGTAAAAGGAGCATTTTCAATGTTGTTTAATATTAAGTATATATCTGAAAAGACTAAGTTACTTCTCGATGAAGTATTCGTTCAATATACATATGTATATTTCTAATATGGTTTAGTATTTCTCCAGCCGTAATGAAAAAATGGAAATACTCGAGCGTCATATTGTACGGAAATGTATGGAAAGGAACTTTAAATATCGTAATAAAAAATTTTCCAATGACTTTATCTACGAAAGGGCTTCTTTATCTCCATTGTCAGCATATGTATTCAATCTAATGAGAAAATTTTTTGAAAGACTAATTTATTTTGAAGGAAATGTTATTCAGGATATTCTGTCCAGCGAAGTTGAGTAAAGTTGGTCAAATACAAACAATCTCTCTGCATTCGGCATTCTGGGAGATCAGCTTGACAATGTTACTGGTCATAATTTCTACTCAATTCGCAACCTTGGCATAATATTTTTCTTTTTTTCTCACTTTCTCACTTTCCTTCTTTTTAATTTTAATTTTTGTTTAACTTTAGCTATAAGTTTAGTTTTAAGTTAATAAAAAATAGATGTTACTCTACAATATAATGTAAGTGTAGAGAGCAAACACTGTTTATCTCTTTAAATGAATTTTTAACAATTTAGTTTCTTTTTTTTTCTTGTGTAAGCAAGTAGCGTCAACTTAATTGCCATATTATTTAAATAATACAATTTACATAGTTTTAAGTTTCCTATATTATTATAATTTTTTAATTCTACTCTAAAAGAAATTTGTATAAAGTAAAAATAAAACCAAATCAAATTAAATAAACTAAAAATAAAAATATTAAATAAATAAATATTCCAGAAAATGCAACTCATTTTACCCCTCAACTAAAGTCGTATTCTTGAACTATAACCGTTATGCATCTTGCAATATCTTTGCCGCAATGTTCGTAACATTGTAGTTAACGGCAGATTGACAGTAGCCTTTGCGGTTATTTTTTGTTATTAAAAAAAAATTGTTGATATGTTATTGTCAGAGACAGGAACTTCATGCACCTAAAAATTAAAAAAATATGCACTTAAAATTTTTTTAAACTTTTATTTAAATCAAATTTAAATTCAGACTCTTTGTTCACTTAAAGATGAATATGTACACTGGCGGTCATGGAAACCTCACCACTTCTCTTATGGTACGTAATAAAACGCAAAGCTACCGATCAAAAACCCGAAATCAAAAAAATTAATTTCAGCCTTACAATGCGTAAGGTACAGCGTTATTAATGAAGAAACCATGAAGGTCCTTGTTGACTCCTTGCCATCAAAGATAATGGCTGTTAGAGGAGTAAAATCGTACTAATGTACTTTTTTTCTTAATTTAATGTTACTTTTAGTAAAAAAAATGGATTATTAAGAGATATTAAGCAGTTCTATACTAAAAATAAATTTAGAAACAAATTTATAAAAATGTTGATTTTTCCGCAGGTGAATTTTTTGGAAAAAGTAACGTATATGGTCAAAAACGCGAAAATGTCAACCGTGGCAAGAAATTTGTTTTCCTAAATGTTGGAATTTTTTTAATATTTCTTAAAATAATGGACTTTTCACAGTCTGGTAACAATAAAAAATTTTAAAAAATTATATCCACAATTTTATTGACAGTCACTTATGAATGAACACATGTGTTCAGGGGAATTCCTTTAAAAAATCATCCGTTACCAACGGTAAACCACACATCAATAAAAACAAGTGGACTTTTCTTTTTTCTCTTTAATTGACTGTGAACAGACTAGGTGTCATAAAGGGACAATAAAATTTATAGGCGTTATGAGTTTGCTACCGCAACCATAAAAATGAAATAATCTTTTTTTATTACTTAATTTTTTTAATTCTTAGAATCATAAAAAACTAACTTATTACATACAAACACTTACACATTAGAAAATGTTATTTTTGTATGGAAATCGCGATTTATATCAATTCAGTAAATCGTGAACAAAATCAAAAGTTGTGCACCGATTGCAATGAAATAAAGCTCATTTTATTCGAAATATATTTAACTAACTGCTTGTAGACCAAAACTGTGATTTTTGTCCCATTTTTATTTTTTAGGAATTTTTAAAGAACAAAAAAAATGTTTTTTTTTTTTTAAATTTTAATTTTTTTTTTCAAAACTTGAACGATATCTCTAAAACTACTTGGAAAATTTAAAAACAAAGTAAGCACGGCTTTAAGAGAATATTGGTTGCGAGTTTCGGATTTTTTTTTTAATTTAATATGGTGAACCGTTTTCAAGTTATTCCAATATATGTAGCGGAAGTGCCTTAATTTTGAACATAACGGTATATCTCGAAAAGTCGAGCTGATAGAAAAAAACCAAGTGCAGATTTGAAATCAGCGACCTCAAATTAGTAAAAATTTGCTATAAATTTCAAATCAACACAAAAAAAGTTCAATTTTGTTCCCTTGTGTAATCGAAGCGTTAGGAAAAGAAAACAACAAAATTGTCGATTTTTTAAACGATATTCGCTATTGTTAAAGTCAGCTGTTGTTGTTATCTTAACGACAACCATTTTTGTGTTGTTTTTCAATCGATAAAAAGTTAAAAGGGTTGGAATGTAGTCATACATAAATCTGTTTTCTGGAATAACCGCGTATGTCCATTTTTGTCAGTTTTGAGTTAACGATGCCAAATATATTAATTTTTAACGCTCTTTTCATGGGTTAAATTTTTGAAAAAAAATATTGACCATTTCTGAGTTTTTTCTTTAAATAACGACGTAACTTAACAGTTTATTAAATTAATTTGCAGCACTATCGACGTATGTCAACCTACGTTTGATCGCTGACAAATTACTTTCTCAGAAAACGACACATCGTGACATTCATTCGTTGTTATTAATGAAAAAAAAATGCAAAATAATTTTGGATTATTTTTCAGTTTATAACCACTTATAAAAACTTGTGTGTTTATTTCTGTTATTTTTTGTCACTATTATTCTTGATACGTTGTTATATTCTCATCCTAAGTCCCGTTAACTTTTTGTTGACGAACAAAAAAATCCATTTTTCAAGCAACAACAACTTATTTCTACATGGGTGGATGCATTGGTACATACGTGTTATTCAGACTTAAAATATAACTGAACTCGAACCTGTTTATTGTACATGTTCTGTTTTTTCTTAATACACGAGCCACAACACGACTTAAAATATAACTGAACTCGAACCTGTTTATTGTACATGTTATGTTTTTTTTGAGTACACGTACCAGAACATGAACTTCAAATAAAGCAACACTCAAAAATGTGTGGTTTATGTGTGATTGAAACAAAAAGTACGTGATACAAAAATGTTCGTGTAAATAACGAAATATTGAAACGAACACAGTCATGATTGTGTTGGGCACCGAAGAAAATTTAAAAACAAACATAATTGATATGAAAATAAAAATATGTGTGTGTTGGTCTAAGTTATGTTTGTTTACACATATATACGAGTTTTTTATTCAGTGTGTGTTTTTTTCTGAACTCTGATTTTTTATCACTATTTCAAAATCTCCAATTTTTCTTTTTCAAAAATTTTGTTCAAGAAATTTACCGAAATCAACGATTGGACTTTAAGGTGTTATTAACAAAATATAATTGATTAAAAATGCCAAATATTGTAGGTAGGTTTTTATTTCAGCGGATTTGAAGAAAAATTTGATTTTCATACTTTTTCAACTTTTAGGCTACATCTTTTTGGTGTTTTCATATTTCTAATATATTTTGTCAAAATATTATACTACTTGGTATAAGCTCTCAATTTTGTAAATTAAGGTTAAATTGAAAAACTATAAACTGTCCCCCTTTAAGGTCAAAAGTCAAATTTAAGGAGATTTACATTTTTTTTTAAATAAAATATCGAAATAATATATATTTGTGAAAGGATTTCGATAAAACTTGTTGATAATATTTTAGTAATTCTAAAAAATAATATTCTGGACTTATTTTCTGAAATTAACCCGTGGGGTACTCTTGATGTCAAATTGACTCTTTATGAAAATCTATATATATATTCTTCATGTTTTTTTTAAATTAAAACAAATTTAATGTATTCATAAAATTCCTGAAATTTATTCGTTATTATATGAAAATCTGTAGATCAATTAGTTTTCATATTTAATTCAGTATAAATAAATTTGTATATCGAGGGCTTATATTCAAAAAGTGCTATCTGCATCAATAATTATTTTAAAGAGAGCGGGTAAAACCAATTTATTAATAAGATCTGAAAGTATTTGTCGATCGGTTTGCTACAATATCTATTAAGAATTAGTAGTAGTTGTATGATATCAAAATTAATATTAAGGTTTTTCGCTCTTGGTAGTAAAGTACCCTTGTAACCCTTGTAAATATTGTAGATATAGTAAAAGCACTATTATTTACAATACCGCAACAACAAAATGTATGAAATGAAAATTTACTGCACTTTGGTAAAAGTACAAGGTTAAAAGATATAGTACATTAACAAGATTAAACATTTACAAGAATAAAACAGCTGTGCGTTGAGCTGCCAAAACAATTGTTTAATTTTATTTTTCATTTTGTGATCACTATTAAAGTAAATAATAAAAACATGCATCAAAATAATAAATAATAAAGATGGACCAATAGCATTTTCGGTATTTTTCCATTTTACACCAAAATACCACCAACAAGTTTTCAGAATTTTTCAAGTTCCTATATTTCTCGTACCCTCTATATTCACCAAAATTTCTAATGAAAAAAATATGAATTAAAGTAATAGATATTCAGCAAATACCAGTGCCCTAAATAAAAAATTTGTTTATTTTATATTATTTTATTTCATTTCAATACCAAGTGCGTTTACATCTAACGAAAATCTAGTAGATTTTAGTTGAAATCTATTTCAAAATCTATACCATTTACATCTAACTTTTCTGACATTTTGTGAGACTTGGTTTCCATACCAAACAGCTGATTAAAATAAAACATTTAATAGTGCGTTTACATCTAAGCAAAATCTAGTATATACGAGATTTCGAGCGAAACCTAGCTTATTTTTTACTAGATTTCCCATACAAAACAAAATCTAGCTCGTTATTAGATTTGTGCAAAATCTCACACAATCTTGTCAAACTTGGGCACTGCCAAATGGTACTACTGTGTTTTTTTAAAATTGTAGTAGAAAATTACAACACAGTGACTGAAAAATTGACATTTAAAAACAAAAGCAAACAAGTTGAATAAAAAGGAAATAAAATGTAAATTATTAAAAAAAAAAAATAAAAATACACGAATCTGTAATAAAAAGTTATAACTTTTATACTGACATGTACCCATTCCAATTTGCTAAATAATAATTGTGGAAAATGAATTTGTTTTTGCTGTTCAAACAATACATTTAACAAATGCTGATTTTTTTTTTTTCGCAAAATATCAATTTCAGTTTGTGCTTTTTTCATTCTTATTGCATAATATAATTATAAAATCTGTTCCTTTTTAGAATTTGATATATTTCCATTTTTCTATTGTTTTGTTTATTTTTGGTATTTCTAGTTTATATGTTTTATTTTAATCAGCTGTTTATTTTTGTGGAAACAAAATCTCACAAAATGTCAAAAAAGTTGGATGTAAACGGTATAGATTTTGAAATAGATTTAAACCAAAATCTAATAGATATTCCTTAGATGTAAACGCACTATAAACTGGAAATACTAAAAATAAACAAAACAGTAGGGAATTGGAAATATGGAAAATTCTAAAAAGGAACAGAATTTATTATTATATTATGAATCAAGAATGAAAAAAGTACAAGCTGAAATAGAAATTTTGCGAAAAAAAGCATTGTTTGAACAACAAAAACAAGTGCATTTTCCACAATTATTAAAAAGCAGATAGGAATGGGCACATATAATTATAAAAAATGTTAACTCTTCAATTACTAAATATATTTGATGTGTAAACATCTATGCGCTCAGGGGGGGGGGGTAAAAATCTACTTCGCAATACAAAAATTAAAAATTAAAAATTAAAAATTAAAAATTAAAAATTAAAAATTAAAAATTAAAAATTAAAAATTAAAAATTAAAAATTAAAAATTAAAAATTAAAAAATAAAAATTAAAAATAAAAAATAAAAAATTAAAAATTAAAAATTAAAAATTAAAAATTAAAAATTAATAATTAAAAATTAAAAATTAAAAATTAAAAATTAAAAATTAAAAATTAAAAATTAAAAACTAAAAATTAAAAATTAAAAATTAAAAATTAAAAATTAAAAATTAAAAATTAAAAATTAAAAATTAAAGATTAAAAATTAAAAATTAAAAATTAAAAATTAAAAATCAAAAATTAAAAATTAAAAATTAAAAATAAAAATTAAAAATTAAAAATTAAAAATTAAAAATTAAAAATTAAAAATTAAAAATTAAAAATTAAAAATTAAAAATTAAAAATTAAAAATTAAAAATTAAAAATTAAAAATTAAAAATTAAAAATTAAAAATTAAAAATTAAAAATTAAAAATTAAAAATTAAAAATTAAAAATTAAAAATTAAAAATTAAAAATTAAAAATTAAAAATTAAAAATTAAAAATTAAAAATTAAAAATTAAAAATTAAAAATTAAAAATTAAAAATTAAAAATTAAAAATTAAAAATTAAAAATTAAAAATTAAAAATTAAAAATTAAAAATTAAAAATTAAAAATTAAAAATTAAAAATTAAAAATTAAAAATTAAAAATTAAAAATTAAAAATTAAAAATTAAAAATTAAAAATTAAAAATTAAAAATTAAAAATTAAAAATTAAAAATTAAAAATTAAAAATTAAAAATTAAAAATTAAAAATTAAAAATTAAAAATTAAAAATTAAAAATTAAAAATTAAAAATTAAAAATTAAAAATTAAAAATTAAAAATTAAAAATTAAAAATTAAAAATTAAAAATTAAAAATTAAAAATTAAAAATTAAAAATTAAAAATTAAAAATTAAAAATTAAAAATTAAAAATTAAAAATTAAAAATTAAAAATTAAAAATTAAAAATTAAAAATTAAAAATTAAAAATTAAAAATTAAAAATTAAAAATTAAAAATTAAAAATTAAAAATTAAAAATTAAAAATTAAAAATTAAAAATTCAAAATTCAAAATTAAAAATTAAAAATTAAAAATTAAAAAGTAAAAATTAAAAATTAAAAATTAAAAATTAAAAATTAAAAATTAAAAATTAAAAATTAAAAATTAAAAATTAAAAATTAAAAATTAAAAATTAAAAATTAAAAATTAAAAATTAAAAATTAAAAATTAAAAATTAAAAATTAAAAATTAAAAATTAAAAATTAAAAATTAAAAATTAAAAATTAAAAATTAAAAATTAATAATTAAAAATTAAAAAAAAAATTAATACACTAAAAACTAAAAATTAAAAATTGCTAGCTAATTCAGATAAAAATATTTTTAATATTAATATCTAAAAATTTTTAGCTAAGAATCAGTTGATTTTTTTTTTAAATATCATGAATTATCTCAAAACTTTCTTATAGGGATCAAACTTTGGGTATTATAACGCTGGCTACTCTAGTAAAAGAAAAATAATACCATTTTCCAAATAGTAATGAATTCTCTCTATAGAAGACACGATCATTGTTTTTTATAACAAGGAATTATAATAGAAACTGGCCAGCAAGAAAAGCAATGAACGTTAAATTTAATTGGTATTCGAAATTTAAATTTCAGTACTGACAACAGTTTTAAAGTTGTAGCCGTACCCAATATTGGTTGTAATATTAAGTTTAAGATGCAGGTGGAAGCTATCAATGATTCGGCCCAGATGAATTTAACACTCTTACTTGTTAAATGTCAATTTTTTCAGTCACTGCGTTTTAATTTTCTACTATATACACAGTAGTATCATTTGGTAGTGCCCAAGTTTGTCAAGATTTTATGAGTTTTTGCTAAAATCCTAGTAACGAACTAGATTTTGTTTTGTATTAAAAAAAATATTAAAAAACACATTGGTAGTGCCCAAATTTGACAAGATTTTGCTAAAATCTAGTAACGAGCTAGATTTTGTTTTATATGGGAAATCTAGTAAAAATGAGCTAGATTGTGCCGGAAATCTCGTTTATACTACATGTTGCTTAGATGTAAACGCACTATAAGCTTTTCGCTAACTACATTCTAAACCAAAAATACATTCTAGTTAGCAGCTCGTTGGTTGCGATATATAAGCTGCAGCTAAATTTTACTTATGAATACGGCTGTAAATTATATTCATATATCCTATATGTAGTATGTACATTAGGGTGGCCCTTCGTTATATGGAGGGAAAAAAAGTGTTCAAACTGTCGGTCTCACCACCTAGAAATATGCGAATAGCAAAATAACTGAGAAATACAAAGTTTTGGGCCAATCAAAAAACGGTTAGTCGTGGGAAAATATGACTTTTTTTCAGATTTTACGAAAATTTCGTTCTTTAGTTTAATTTTACCGACAAGCTGTTATATAATTCGGGATCAGTATTAAATTATCCTTTCAAAAGGCTATAAAACTCCAAAATCGAATAAAACCACGCCAAGAAATAGCAAATGCCCCAGACCACTTTTGTGCCAAAAAAAACTAGGTCATGAAATTTGATGGCATTTTTTTCAACTTTGAGAAATTGATTAAAGCCATCATTCTTTTTTGGTCTCTATACTTATAAGTACTCAGATATGAAGTATTGTTTTATTACCACGTTGTTTACCTATTGCGCATTGAGACCGAAAATTGGAAATGTTTTTGATAAAATTTTTAAAACTCCTTTTTCAAGTTTGAAAAAATTTTCTTAAACAAAATTTAAAAAAATTAATATATTACTTTAAGGTTTTATTAGATACATATTGCACATTAACTGTGTGAATTTTTAAGTAAGTCCCTCTACCAGAATTTTTTTGACAAGGATTTTATTTTTGCGGATTTCGAGAAAAATTGGATTTTTGAGAAATATTCTGTAAATGTACTCTTTCTAAATACTTTATATCAAAAATTCATCACTTTTCTACTTTTAAATGTTATATTTTATTTTAATAGCCTAGGGTTTCGGAAAAAATAATATGACTCCATTAACCCTTTTGGAATTGGGGTCACATATGACCCCAAACTAATAAAAGACAATTTATGAAAAAAATTAAAATATTTGGTAAGTGCTGTCCAATTTTAAGATGCGACGCTTAAAATATAACAACCAAATGTGTAGAAGTTTCGGTCCAAAAATTTGGGATAAATCCGAGAACGTTAACCCATTATTTGCCAAGGCCAGCTTTGGATTTTAAGATATTTTTACATAAAAATTACCGAAAACGAGTTTTTCTATTACACTCGATGAAACCACTATGTAGAATTTAAGAAAAATATTTCGGTTAATTTTTTTTTATTTACCCCTTCAGTGCTCCTGGGATCAAAATAATCCATTGTGATATATATTAACCAATTTTGTTATAAAATTACTTTATGTAATAAAGTAATAGTTGCATTTCTTGCTGTCTCACCCACCAATTTGGTGGATATTGATAAAAACGCCAAAAAAAATTTTCAGGTCAATCGGTGAAGATGCCATTACTTATAATGGTTGACATTTTCTGATTTTTTATAATCGGTCGCTTTATATTATCTTCAATGTCACCTACATGTTTTGAAATTATCATTTTATTTCCCAGTTTTAAATAGTTTATTAAATAAAAGTAAATTTCAAATATAATAATATATATAAAAGGTAATATTAAATTAATACTACTCTTAATTGAATAAATTACAAAATTAAATCAAAGTGAATTTCAAAAAACGTCCTATTTTTTAGACATATGACCTAAGTTGTTTTAATTTATATTCGCGAGCAATAAGCAGATAATTGCACCAGAGATATATCACAATGGATAATTTTGATCTCAGGAGCACTGAAGGGTTAAATAAATAAAAATTAACCGAATTATTTTTCTTAAATTCTAAATAGTGGTATCAACGAGTTAAATAGAAAAACTCGTTTTAGGTCATTTTTATTTTAAAATATCTTAAAATCCAAAGCTGGCTTTGGCAAATTATGGGTTAGAGTTCTCGGATTTATCCCAAATTTTTTGAACAATACTTCTACACATTTGGTTATTATATTTTAAGTGACGAATCTAAAAATTGAACAGCACTTACAAAATATTTGAATTTTTTGAATAAATTGCCTTTTATTAGCTTGGGGTCATATGTGACCCCAATTCCAAAAGGGTTAATGGAGTCATATTATTTTTTTACGAAACCCTAGGCTATTAAGATAAAATATAACATTTAAAAGTAGAAAAGTGATGAATTTTTGATACAAAGTATTTAGAAAGAGTACATTTACAGAATATTTCACAAAAATCCAATTTTTCTCGTAATCCGCAAAAATAAAATCCTTGTCAAAAAAATTGTGACAGAGGGATTTACTTAAAAATTCACACAGTTAATCTGCAACATGTATTTAATAAAACTCTAAAGTGCCAGATCAATTTTTTAAAATTTTGTTTAAGAAAATTTTTTCAAACTTGAAAAAGGAGTTTTAAAAATTTTATTAAAAAATTTCCAATTTTCGGTCTCAATGCGCAATAGGTTAACAACGTGGTAATAAAACAATACTTCATATCTGACTACTTATAAGTATAGAGACCAAAAAAAATTATGGCTTTACTCAATTCCAAAGTTGAAAAAAATGCCATCAAATTTCATGACCTAGTTTTTTCTTTGGCACAAAAAAGGTCTGGGGCATTTTCTATTTCTTGGCGAGGTTTTATTCGATTTTGAAGTTTTATAGCCTTTTGAAGGGATAATTTAATACTGATCCTGAATTATATAACAGCTTGTCGGAAAAATTAAACTATAGAACGAAATTTTCGTAAAATTTGAAAAAAAGTCAAATTTTCCCCATATAAACACACTTGAAATTTTCAATCGCTTTGCGCCACGACTAAACGTTTTTTGATTGGCCCAAAACTTTGTATTTCTCAGTTTTTTTGCTATTCGCATATTTCTAGGTGGTGAGACCGACAGTTTGAACACTTTTTTTCCCTCCATATAACGAAGGGCCACCTTAGTGTGTCAGGTAAACCATGTAATCAAACTACAGGTCGCAACTATGAATATATTTTGATGAAATTTAGGGTATAATCTTCTATCGGTCTTAGGATGAACGCTACTGAAATTGGTGAAAATCGGTTCATGTTCAGACCTAGTCCGCATACATATGACACCTATGAGATCGACTTAAATACAACAATTATAATTAGTTTTTCTTGGTGGTTAATCCAGTCAATTAAAATTGCTTCCTCTCAAAATCATATACAATATATTGTGTAGCTTTGTTTAAACAAATTTACATTAATAAAAACAAATTATGAGACTTTTCGAACACAGTTTGAAAGAGGTTAATGAAATCTTATAAACCTTGTAAGGAGTTCTCTGATCCATATGGTACTAATCAAATTTATATGTCCTGTAAGACCTATGTTGGTATATGCGTCAATAACATGGAGTCCATATTATCAGGTTCACACCTGTAAATTTTTGCTATGCTGTCTATGTGGTTTAGGTTGGAGTTACGATGATCTACCATAATATACTAATAGGCTAAGGCTTATTAGACTCCCAAATCTTGACAGTAGGAGGACCGTGGAGGGTGTTACTTTTGTACTCAACATTGCTAATGGTGATGTTGACTCAGCGTTTCTTCAAGCCTCTTTATTTGGACTATTTTAGAACTAATTATGCGAATTCATATCCGCAGAAATTGTCATATTATAATGTGTTACACAATTTCGTTGATTTTAATTGTAATGTATTGAAAGTAAAGCGCGATATAATTGAATAACTTAATTGACTTTTTTCTGTTGTTTGTATTGAAATTTTACCTTTCACTTATTACCAGCTGATAATATAGTTCTCTAGCTGATTTACGGCCACACTATTTACTTGCCTGCTCTTGCTTAGAATCCGCCAGGGTCCGTTAAGGTGATGTACCCATAGTCTCAACGTTAAGGTGATGTACCCTCTCGATTGGGCTGGGGTGGGTAAATGACTGGCCGTGACGTTCGTTTAAAAAAAGTTAAATAATTCCACTCCGCCTCCCATTAAGTTAATTTTATATTGATTTCCGGCTCTACTATCCCTGGTACAATCGGCTCAAATTTTATAACAGTTATATTTGGATATAAATACTTATAATAATAAATAAGACCCATCAGAACTCCAAAAATACATTTAAGTTGTAAGAACACCTTTTAAAACACAGACAAATAAACAAATAAAATATGAACGATTTACAAACGTATTTGATTATATGGGTCTTCGGGTAATTTGTTTCGAACTGTAAGGTAACATTTTAATGGCAGTTTTGTTAAAGCATCAAAAATAATTCCTGCAAGATAACTGACTTTATGTTTCTTTTAGGAAATATAATTCTTATGTAATTTTAATTGCTTAATATTAATAATACATAAACTGAATCGACTGCAAAACTGTCAGTAATAAATACAAAAATATCTCTCAGTGCACAAGCTAAAGAGAATTTTAAAAACTCTTAAATTTAAAACATAACTTTATAAGATAAGAGAAACAACACAACACCTGTATGATAAACAACATAAATATTTAAAAATCCGTTCAGAGCAAGTACAACAAAATAAGAAACTAACTTAATCAAAGCTTAAAATCTCTTACTTATGACCAGTTTTTACGGCTTTGTTGTTGCTTTATAAGACAAGTCGTTGTTGAATGAAGTAAAGCTTGACTGTTGGTTTGTTTTTGTTTTCAGTGAAGCCAAAGTCTAAAACCATAGAGCCAACACAAATTCAGTCGGTTTTGAGATGTTCGATTGTAAAGTTGTGTTTTGTGAAAAGTAAACGGTATTAAAAAAAAAAAAAGATTTTGGTGACGTCGCTTTTAAAAATATTCAAGAGGAATTTAACTTCAACCAGTGAAAACTGGTGGCCAAGTGTGTATCAGTGCTGCAAGCGACAGGTCTATGTTAGCCAAACCAAACTATCACCAGAGTAAAAAAATAATTATTTTAGTATTTGATACTTGAAGAATTGCGATTACGAGTGTGTTTCTTAACATTGTATGTATTCAGGTGGATATTAACTTGAAAATAAGACAACGCGCAACGCAAATGTTTCGGTGTGCGAAGAAAATTCCAATAATGATAAAATATTATTGACAAATAGCTGTATGACTAATAATTTGAATAAAGTGTAGAGATTAAAAAACTTACAAACAACGTAATCGAAAACATATTTTAATCAAAACAAGGGTGATGGTGCTTTGAAATTGTAAAAGTTAAAAACAACTGTAATAAACAAGTGATTCTAATAAAAAAAAAAAATATTTAAACAAATATATAGATTACTGGAAGTAAAATCCATAGAAAACTTATTACAGAAACCATAAAAGCTTATTGATCAACCGTAACTAATAAAATCTTGATCATCATCCATATTGATATTCATTTGTCAAGTGTGAATATTTAAAGTTGCCCATAAGGAAAATCACCAACACATTACCAAAACAATACCAAACAAAAGTGAATTGTATGTAACGTAAGTAAGCTGCAGTTTTATATTGAATATTATTTTGTAATCCTCACCCACACACAATTTCACTACTCTTTATAGAATTTAGAATCGCCAAGTAGAAATAAATGCGCTAAAACAAACGAAAAACAAAATTAGAAAAACGACAACAATATTAAAAAACACCTTGATATGCATCCGTTTTGCGTGTTTAAAATTTCAAACATGAAGATGTTTTTTAATGTTATTACGATTAATACGTTAAAACACGCACACATACACACACATACACATACAAACACACATAAAAAGTCTTAAGAGTCGTAACCCACCAATGTTTTACCTCAGAAAATACGTTTAGACATTTGTTTAGATGTTTGTTTGGTTAGTGCCTGTTTTATCAAATGTTGTGTCATTCATCCATCCATCCATCCATCCGTTTAGTCATCCATAGTTCTATGTTTCGATCTGTTTGTCAGTCTGCCTGCATAATATTTTCTTTTTTGAAACTCAGCACACTATTTATGTTTTGGATATTGAACGTCTTTTAAAGTTTTTGTAACCGATGTTTTAAATGAATACACCATGAGTTCGAAAAAATTTACCAGGTATAAAAATGGCCAGATCCTTACAGTTCTAGCTGGCCATAACAATAAATATAAAATAACAAAATATGAGTGAGTTTGTCATCCATATATTGGTAGAAGATATGTCAAAGTTCATATCGGATTTGATAGTTTATTTTATAATTTTGCTTTAGAAAGATTTAAATGAATATCCGTAGAATTTTTATTATGTCTAAATATGTCCAAATATATATGTATATGGGGGATTTCATGTCAAGTGCACCAACTTTTGAAACCGATGTCTTCCGATCGGGGTGAAATTTGCACCAAGATTATCGGATAGTAGTTTAGACGCAATTTTTCAATAAGATTGGTCCATATCTCTCTGAGTTAGAGGGGATCAAAATTTGACATTTTGGCCAAACAGGTGTTTTTTCTCATCCATGTAACTTATTACCTATTGTTCTTAGAAAATTTTCTCCCAAAGAGTTTAGATAGCTATTTCTTCAATATTTCGGAAAAAAATACTTAAAAAAAAAAATTTGTAGACTTTTTTTTTTTTTACTAAATTAAAGAATTTTTTGCCTTTTTTTCAAAAAGGGATTTTTTTTTTTTCATAAGAAAGCTTAGTATTTTTCCTTTAAGAGCTTTTTGGTCGCTTATTGGGATGGGAGTGGGTTATCTATCAAAATAAATGTTTTTCAATTGCAAATGCACTATTTTGAATTTTTTCCTATTTGTGTCTAAAACCTTACAAATAAAACTTATACTGAGAAACTAGACAAACTAAACTTTCCGAAGGTATATAACATACCTAACTAAAATTTTATACCCTCGATACTGTAATACCCAGAATATGTTAACCACAGGAAAAAGATCGGTTTTTTTCTATAGAAATGTTGAAAAATTATTATTTTTTATTTATTTTTAATAATAATTAAATTAATGTATAATAATAATATTAAAAATAAAATAATTTATTAAAATTTAATCTTAATTGCATTAGATCCATTTATATCATAACTATTTTTATACTTAATTTATTGTAGCTGATGAAGTACTTAAGTCTTGTAAATTTTTAAATAATATTTACTGCGTTTTTTTTTTTGTCAATCCTTTCTTGGCGTTACTAGGTTCAGCTGTTGATTTCGCTGCTGGTTTATTTGTTGTCTTTGGAAAGAAATCGCATTGAAAAGAGGCAGAAAAGTTTTTCAACTTGAGTCTTCCATCGACAAGCGGTATGAAAGCATGGTATTGGGCGGTGCCATCGATTGTTACCGCAGCATCGAATCTGCTCTTCAGTGTTTTCAATGTTTCCTGATGACCCTCTTTGCTACTAAAAACTATTTTAGTTCCTTTACAATAATTCTTTGCCCAATGGAATAAAGCAGTCGCATGTAAGATGCGATCTTGATGAGAGCACTGGAGGCTATACTTCGCTGCATTTCTTTTAAGGTTTGCTCCAATACCATCACATGCTCCTTTACCATGAGCAGTAGGATGAAAATGCCACTCAGCTGGCATTCCAAAATCTTTTTCATGAGTCATAAGATTTGCGAAGTTACTTTTGTTTTTAAAATGATGACAAGCTCCGTCCGAAACGTAGTATACTTTCTTTACTGTAAATTTAGATTTTAGATATTTTAGTATTATCTTCTGGTACTCATAAACTGCAACGGTATCATCTTTTAAATCGTCGGATATGATTGCCATACTTTTGTGTTCCAGTTTTTCATCTTTCATGTAGTAAATAACTACTGTGAATATAGTTGCTTGGTCGTTATTGAAGTGGAATGCTTGTATGGCATCCTAAAGAACATATTTATAGTTTTCTGCGAAATCATATGAAATAACGAATTCACCAGACTTCAAATGTGTCTTCAAATCCTTGTAGAATGACCATTGCTCTTTGACGAAAAAGTCATGGGTTCTCAAGTTTAGCAATCCTGTACACATTTCTTCCACAAAATCATCCACATTTAAAATGATTGTTTTCAATGTGCATCTGTCAGTCTGAATCCAAGAATCAAATTTGACCTCCTCTATATATTCTCGATCTAAAGAGTTGATTAAATTTCCTTCGATGAATGTGGTTTTCGGGTAATTGGTACATTCACCTAAGTGGCAAGAAGTTGTTGCATTAGGACACATAGTCAATTTAAGCCAATCGCGGTAATCGTGTAAATCTTCTGCCGAATCATCTGTTAAATACTTTAAGTTGATTTCCTTCCACATCAGTTTAACATTTTCATGGTAAATGCAAACGCATACAGTGTGAGTTCCGCTGCTTCCTGCCAAAACGCAATGTTTTGGCCTCATTTGGGTTAATTTCGTGAAGCCAATTTTAACATCCTCGTGTTCAGATTGAAATGTTGCAAATAACTCTTTCAGGTTACAGATAACCATTCTCTTTTCATATGTTATGAAGGTATGTTATATACCTTCGGAAAGGTTAATTTGTCTAGTTTCTCAGCATAGTTTTATTTGTAAGGTTTTACACACAAATAGGAAAAAATTCAAAATAGTGCATTTGTGAAAAATTGAAAAACCGTTGTCTTGAGTTACAAAACATTTATTTTGATAGATATCCCACTCCCATCCCACTAAGCGACCAAAAAGCTCTTAAAGGAAAAATCCTAAGCTTTCTTATTGAAAAAAAAAAAAAAAAAATGCCCTTTTTGAAAAAAGGCAAAAAATGCTTTAATTTAGCAAAAGCAAAAGTCTAAAATTTTTTTTTTTTTAAGTATTTTTTTTCCAAATACTAAAGAAATAGCTATCTAAACTATTCGGGAGAAAATTTTCTAAGAACAATAGGTAATAAGTTACAAGGATGAGAAGAAACACCTGTTTGGCCAAAATGTCAAATTTTGATCCCCTCTAACTCAGAGAGATCTTGACCGATCTTATTGAAAAATTGTGTCTAAACTACTATCCAATAGGACTAACCTTGGGGCAAATTTCATCCCCATCGGAAGACATCGGTTTCAAAAGTTGGTGCACTAGCTGAGTCCGGTCCGCGTTGCTGGCCCGAAGAAAACATCTGGATTTTATATTGCATCTAAATTTTAATACCGAGTGTCGGGCAAAAGTAAAGCACGATTTAATAATATGAATATGACTGAAAAAAAATATACGTTTTCTTGAATATTTTAACACCGGCGCCACCTACAGGTGAAAAACTTTGTCAGCAACTTTAGTTTTATGTACATAATATATGTTGCGAATTTGAGCTAAATTGGACCGTAAATAAATTTTTTGGGAAAATCTCGACCCCAGCGCCACCTATCGGGTACAAAAAAAAGTTATGCAAATCGGAGAACCAAAGGAACATATGGTATGAATGCGAAGTCGCTAGCATTAGTGGTTCAACAGTTATTAGAGTACCAACATACGCACCAACGTTTTTATATATTAAGATATATTGAATATAAATACAAATATCATATAATCGGATCATATAACTATACGGGTTCTAGATACAAAACTGATTCGATCAAGTCCTTATGTAGTAAAGTCAGCTATAAAAATCAAAAACATGTAAAAACCAATACCAATACTTTTTTAGATAGATTTAAGTAAATATCGGGAAAATGTTTTATATGGGGTTTATGACTAAAATTGTTCATATGCTCCCTGTTTTTGGAATGATGATTTATAGCTATTATAAACAAATATAAAACAAATTTTATCACAATCGATAGCATAGGGGTGAACATGTAGCGATTCTCACCAATTTCAATAGCAATTATCTATGAGTGATTAAAGTTTATATAGCAGATTTCATCAAATTTTGTTTTAAAAAATTGTTTTGAATATTTTTATATTTTGAATTTTAATATTTTTATATAATGGCTTGAAATGTGTCCACAGATTTCCTTCTGTAATATCTTGTTTTACTTGATATGTGGTCAAGGTATATTAAGTTTCTGTTGATGTTTGACTTCTGTATTATACCGATCGACTTAGATCCGATCGATGTCTGTCCATCTGTCTGTGTGTAAATATTAGCCTTATAATCAAACTACTGGTTGAAAATATGAATATATTTTGATGAAATTTTGGACATATTGTCGGGCATAGAACGAACGTTATTGAAATTGGGGAAAATCTTCAATTGCCTAACGATCAAATTTGGCTGGTGGATGTTCATTGCACCCATTAATGATTAGTCCAAAAATTAAGCCCTGTAGGACAATTCTTAGTTAAATCTCCCCATATAAAAAGCTGCTTCCCGATATTAACTTAAATCTATGAAGGAACAAAAATTTTGCACAAATTTGGTCTGTATATGTTTTTGCAAAATATAAATGAGTTTACCATTTTTCGATCTAGTGCCCATAGAAATGTAGCATCCGATATGAAATTTTTTTATATCTGCAGGCAAAAAAATTAATAAAATTGTCACTCAAATTTTATTTATGATTATTTTCTATATTCAGTTATATTGGCCCTGATACCCTTTTTCTAAACGCATGGTATAGGGCTTCCTATAGTCGTTCTAAACCGACTATAATTTTCTAAGTTTATTTAATTTGAAACAAAATTTCTACTATTTCTCGGTAATTTTATTATTATACCCTATACCACTATGTGGTTTAGGTATAATGACTTTGTGCTGCTGTTTGTAACAACCAAATATATTTGACCTACACCCATCTTTAATTATACCGATCGAATCAGAATCACTATCTGATTCGATTTAACGATGTCCGTCCGTCCATCCGTCCGTCCGTCCGTCTGTGTGTCCATGTAAAGCTTGTAATCAAACTGCAGGTCGCAAATATGAAATTTGGTATTTGATCTTTTATCGGCCATGGGATGAACGCTATTGAAATTGGTGAGAATCCGTCCATGTTCAGACCTAGCCCCCATACAAATGAACCCTATGAAATCAACATATATTGCCATAAGATCCAAATTATCATACAAATCTTAGTCAAATTGGGTTTTGTATGTATATATTGCATCCACTAATAAGTAGTCCAAAAATGATCCCTATTGGATAACTCTTAGTCATAGGCCCCATATAGAGCTGCTTCCCGATCTTTACTTAAATCTATCAAAAAACAAAAATATTGCACTGATTCTTCTCAAATTATGTTTGTATATATTTTTGCAAAATACAAGAGACTTTACCAAATATGGTCAGGATCGGTCCATTTTTGGGCCTAGTCCCCATATAGATATATCATCCGATATGAACTTTTTCATATCTGCAGCCGAAAAAATTAATAAAAATCCCACTCAAATTTGGTTTATGCTTATTTTCTATATCCAGTTAGTTGGTCCTGAGAGATAGGGTCTCTAAACGCATGGTATAGGGTATCGTATAGTCGGTCTAATTTTCTTACTTGTTATTATTTTTTATATTTTGTTGCCCAGTGATACTAAAATAGAATTTGGAGCAGTTCAATCACTTATGAATAATGTTTAAGCGATTCTAATTGTTTTGTAAAATTTTAAAAATTTTCTATAAAGAGTTCGCTAAAATAGATATTTCAGTTTTAAGCTAGGAAATTAGTTTTAATTATTCTGGCTCGATATCAAAGGTTGTTGCTTTTATATTGACAAAAACATTAGCACATTTGTTTCAAAAAGTTGTAAACAATTGAATTGTATTTGCAAGTACGTCGAGTTCAGTTGTCAATGGTCAAAATGTCAAACAAAGGGACTGATTTTTGGCTAGAATATATTTTGTTTAAGCAATGTTGAATGTTAATATATCGGTTTATTCAACGTTTTTTGTTGAATTTGCTTTAATAGTGATATCAATAATGAAAATTTTCTGATTTAAATGCGTGGAACTCAGAGTAGAAAAGCCCTAGGTGAAGCACCTAGTAGAATATTTTATTCTAAATTTTCGAGTACCTCTCTATCTTCTTTTAAAAATGCAGGTGTTTCTTTAAAAAAAAATTAGTTGAATGCAGCTAATATGTATAGCGTATTATAAAGTCATTGTTGACAGTCTATGAATTTCTTACTTATTTTTGCTTTTTTTTTCTTGTTGTTGTGTTTTTTTCGAAGCCATACCCTTCTTCTTTATTTGGCATCATAATAAAATTTTCATATCATACTTTATGTACAACACTCGTGCGAGTAAGTTTTTAAATATTTTATTGTGTTGGTTTCAGAGAAAAAATAAAAAAAATGCATAAATATACATACATAACTATATATAAATATGTTTTTATTCGACTCCTACGACTAACTAATTTCGTGTCTAAAAGTCAATTTGCTGACTGACAACCCGTTTATAACCATTACATTAAATAATTCCTTTAACCAAATGTTGTGGTTGAATTGTAAGCGCAAAACAATTTCATGTGTGTTTGGAATATTTAATTTAATTTAGCTTGGCAGCGAATAAAGAATTTATTTTATTTTTTATTTGTTAATAATTATTATTTTTTTTTATTATGGCCTCAATTGAAAAGTGAAAATGGCCATTGAAGCCTCGAATGTGATGTCAACCAATCTGCAGAATGCGTAATAGAAATATATAGTAAACAAGTTGCTTTATGACCACATAAATAATAATATTTTTTTCCATAAAGAAAATTGGAAAAAAAATTCATCTTGTTTATAATAACTCTCGAATAAGAAAATAATTTCCATATTCTTTTCTTTTTTTGAGTGAAATAGTTAATTAAGCATAAGTTAAAGTATTAGGCGGAAGGATGATGGCGGCGAGGAAGTCGAATTGTTCAAAAGTTGTGCTGTCTTTATTTTTTTTCATATTTCTCTTATCTTAAAAAATTATCTCTTCATTTACACTGGGCAACAAAAAATTAAGATATGTATGCACTATTTATGCGTTGCAACTTGATAATCTCGAAAATTGCAATAAAAACTATTTATGGACATGTATTTTATGATTTTTGTTTTTGCTTTTGCGGAAGTAGTTTGACTGTTAATAAATAAAAATAGTAAATAAAAAATAAATAAAATATAATATACTCGTACATATATGTAAGTGCATGTCAGATATGGCGACCGGGAACAATGGACAAATTTGAGTAAAAAACATTGGATAGATTTAAGTGAATATTGGGTGGCTGCATTTTATGGGGACTGTGACTAGAATTAGTCTTTATTTTTGGATCAAAGATTTGTGGATAAAATAATCAAAAACAGATGAAATTTGGTCGCGGTATACCTATATGTTGATCTGGATTTTAGGGCATTTGGACGTAGGTCTGATAATGTACTGATTTTCACCGAAAATTATTTTCCGTTTACACAATTGGTAATAACTTCAAACGTATTCATAGATTTCTTCAGTGATATCTTCTTTTCTTCGCAAAGATGCAGTCTATGTGCAAAAAATGGAGAAATACCTGTCTTTCCTTGATTTTGATTTTCCGCATTTTTTAAGTTTCGAATTTGGTTGAAATAAGGATTATTTATATATTTGTACCCATTGCACTGAAAGTGCTAATTTTATTTAAAAATAATGATTCAATTTCTTGTGACCTTTCACACTAATACATAATAAACATATTTTTTGTTCGTAACTTAACTTTTGTTTCCGAAAAAAAAAAAACAAAAGCAAAAATCATAAATATAACTTGTTCAAAAAATAGTTTTTTCTGCCACAATGCGAGTTTATGAAAAAAAAAAATAGTCGTACTCAAAGTGCAGTTTGGTTGCTGGCTAGTGTTATTAGAAATTATATACATGATCTCGTACCGAACATATTTGTACAATCAAAAAGATCACCAATTAATATATTAAAAAATGTTTGTTTATAATAGTGTGGCTTCCAAGTGAGGACTTTATTAACTAGTTGAGCTTATATAATGCGATTTTTACACATTACTAGTTATTTTTAAAATAGACAAAACAAAAAAGGATATATATATATATTTATTCCTTTTACTCCTATGAGGAGCATATGGCCACAATAAAATTTTTGAATCGTGTTCTGTTTGATGCTAAACTTTTAATTTCGCTCCAGCTCTTTCCGCTTTTCTCAATGTCCTTTTCGAGCTGTCTTCTCCAAGTGTGGGCCGGATGACCTCTTCTACGGCTGCCCTGCGGATTCCACTCAAAGGCTTGCCTAGTGATGTCGTGTTTCCTCAAAGTATGGGCTATCCAGTTACACTTGCTTTCCATAATGTTTAAGTGGATCGGTGTTTGGTTTGACAGTGAACATAAGCTAGCATTCGAGATTGTGTTTGGTCAGTATATCCTTAGCAAGTTCTAAGGCAGTGGTTGATGATGGTTTGTACACGTTGAAGGAGTTTCGGGGCCGCGTTCCATGTTTCACAACCATACAGTAGTACTGAAGTGAAGTTGGATTTAAAAATTCGTAGTTTTGTTCTGCGCGCGATTGAAAAGGAGTTCCATATATGCTTAAGTTGGCCGAAAGCTTGATGTGCTTTTTTGATTCGGTTTTCTATATTCTCTACGCTCCCACCGGTACTTCAGATTAAGCAGCCTAAGTAAGGGAAGGCTTGTACATCTTCCAGAGGAGTGTTTATTCGCATAGTTTTTGTTTTGTCACCGTTTATGTAGAGCCCTACTCTAGCCGCGACCGTTAAACCGAGTTGAGTTTTAGGCCCATATCGTCGTAATTATGCGCAAGCAGGCATGGTCTACGTATGCTTTATTCTGTCGGGGAAGCCTACTTGTTCTTCGCGTAGTAAAGAGGGGTAAGTGTTGTTAATTCTTTCAGCTCGCTAGGGAGATATCTACTTTCCCAAAAACTTATGATAATGGGATGAAGAAGCTTAGCGCTGGTTATGGGGTCTGCTTTCAGCAGTTCTGGGGCGATGTTGTCGGTGCCAGGCGCTTATTAGACTTTATGCGTAAGCTATTTCTTGTATTGGAGAACACTGCTCTTGCAGATTTATATTAGCAACATGGGCGCCGCAGTTACACTGAAATCCATTGTGTGTATCTTTGTTGGAGAGGAGGTTTGTGTAGAACCTTTTCCATATGCTTATCTTTTGCCGTACCATTCTCATCTTCAAGTGGCTTACCGGATACAAAAGGTCGGTTAGTCAGAAGCTAAACTGCTTTTTATAAGTCTCTACTGCGGTTCGTTTCACTAGCTTGTTTTGCTTCTGATGCTATCTCTTCCACACGCTTCCGCTTATCTCTGCGCGCACTCTTTTTTTACCATACGGTATAGCCTAGTGTGGATACTATTTGTTTCGAGTCTGGCGTTGCTTGTCTTTGCAGCATTAGGTGCCTCTTTGGCAGCCTTTCTCTGCTGGATAAGATTCCATGTTTCGTCGGAAATCCGTGGCTTTCGATTGGTGGTGGCGAATCCGATGTTATTGTTAGCAGAGGATAGAAATATATCTTTGATGGCGCTCCATGAACTGCGTGCTTTTACAGGGATACTGTTTACAGCTGATTTTAAAGAGTTTTTGTAAGATGTGACGACATCATCACTTTGTAGATGGGGAATATTAAATTTCCTTGAACGTTTGTTGTCTTTCCTTATCGCTGCGATCTTGAGACGTATCATTGCGATGAGAAGGTGGTGATCTCTTGCGACATCTGCACCTCTTGTATTTCGTATATCCAGTAATGAACCCCTCCATTTTCTTCTTATCAGAATATGATAGATTTGGTTTTCAGTGCGCTGATCTGGGGACACCCAGGTTATTTTATGAATTCTTTTATTCGGGAAGAGTGTGCCACCAATCAGGAGGTTATGAGTTGCGCTCGTTTCTGTAGGAAACTTCCCGTTTTCAGTCATTCGGCCTATGCCGTGTGTACCCATCACATTTTGGAGAGTTGTATTACCACAGCCGACTTGCGCGTTAAAGTCGCCTAGAAGGATGGCAATATCTCCTTGGTGCACATTTGACAACACAGTGTTCAGGCTGTTATAGAAATCTTCTTTTACTGAAAGCTCTGAGCATAGCACTGTATAAAAGTGAGATTTCTGACTCTTGTACGAAAACGCGCCTCAATTATGCGATCTCAGTGAGGTTTCCACTCCAGCAGAGCCTTCTGTCCATGCTTGGTAGTAAAATGCCAACACCTCTTGATCTTAGTTCATTATTCGGTCTCCCGGAATATAAAAGAGTGAAATTGTCAGATGTTATGAATTCCCCATAATCTGCCCATCGTATTTCAGCGAGCCCTCTTTGCACACTTGATTCAGTTTTGACGTTTCCAAAAGCGTTCTAACGTTCCATGTTCCAACTCGTGTCCTTATTTTCATTCCATTTTCATTTCTTTCTCTGGCTGTGGTTTCAGTAATCGTTGGAATTAAGATGGGCAGCTGATTGGGCTACCGCATCCGATTCTGCTGCTGTGGCTGCCAGCTATAGCATGCAGACATGCCTCCAGAGTTCCGGGTAGGTTTTAATCTGCCGGTGATGGTAGGGTTATACCGCCCTTTGTCGGTTTGCTGCAGTAACTTTCTAAGGAAAGCTCGAAGTGCACCGCCAACAACTTCGCACGTAGCACTTTCAGTAGCCTCTATTCCACGAAATATGATGTGGCGAGCCTGATGAAGTGGTTTGATACGAAGTGTTCTCTCCGGGCTGTTTGGTCCGCGGGAGGTATTTGATTTCCCTCCTACCATCCATATCTAGGAGGCGTTCACTATCCGCTACATGCGACGCGTCCTCTAGGGGTTACAGTCTCGCCCGAGATAAAAAAAGGATATACATATATTATAAAATACAGAAAAATTTAACATTAATCAATAATTCTTTTAACAACTCGTGTATAATTTCCAAAAATCAATATAAAAAATATCTTAATTACTTAGATGTTTTAGCACCAAGTTTCTTTTCTTAATATATACATTTAAACATATATCAATTATTAGCAAAATATTAAAATTATGGTCACGGTGTGCTGGGTATAGAAATGGCCCTAACTTAGCCGTATTGGCATATATGTTTTGACAAAATAGTCTGATAGAATACACACAAATTAAATGTTGCCAATATATGTATTTATTAAACGAATAGAAGACATTTTTATGGAGGTTAGATCTGAACATGACGAGATTTTCGACAACTTCAATATCGATCATCGTTTAGTACAAGTGTCATATTTTACATATTTATTGCAATGCTAGCATGGGCACATCAACTAATTTCTTTGGCAAATTATTTCCAAGCTCAACGTTCTTAGTTCTTAGTTATTTGTTATTTATATAAGATTTGATAACAATATTATATAATAAAATGTTTATAATATTGGTAAGAATGCAAAATGGAGTCTGGGCTAGAAATGATATAGAAAAAGTTAATCTATTTGTAGAACATTTGAAAAAACTTTTTACTCTGAATATAACTACTAGTTCAATAAATGAGTTACCACCAGTAATAAACCAGTACAGTGCAGTGTCACTTCGATTTGAGATTAGAGAAGTTGAAAAGGCAATTTCTGATCTTAACCCTAAAAAAGCATTGGGGATCGACGTGAGCAGTAATAAAATGCTTTTAGAGTTACCCAGAATAGCATTGAAAATAATTATTTTTATATTTAACGCTATATTACGCCTTGAATATTAGCCCTCAGAATGGAAAGTTTCGCTCGTTGCCATGGTACCCAAGCCAGATAAATATCACACAAAGGTCGTTTCGTAGAGGCCAATCAGTTTATTGTCAAATCTATCAAAATTGATAGAGAAAATATTAGTAAATAAGTTTACTGTAGCTGTAGATCAAAATAATGTCATCCCCGCACATCTATTCCGATTTAGGCGAAGACACAGCACCACTGAGCAAGTCCATAGGTTAGTAAGCGCTATGAGAAAAGCCTTTGAAGAAAAAAAGTACTGCTCTGCACTCTTTATTGACGTTCCGCAAGCTTTCGATAAGGTTTGGCAGTAGAGAAACATGCGCTCAAATCCGAATAAACAATCAACAAATATCGCAACATTCTGATGTAAAATATTTGGGACTTAATCTTGACCGCCGCCTTACTTGGAACAAACACATAGAATCAAAATTAACAGAAATAAAATTAAAATTAGTTGAACTTACGTGGCTAATTTGCAGAAATTCAAAGCTCAGTCTTGATTGCAAGTTATTGATATATAATTCAATCATGAAACCCATTTGTTGCTACGGTATACAGTTGTGGGGAATCGCTTCAGCTTCTAATATAGAGAATATACAAAGATACCAAAATAAAATCCTAAAGTTGATTACCAGCGCCCCATGGTATGTGAGAAACTCACAATTGCATAGAGAATTAAATGTACGCCTAGTTAAATTTGAAATTATGAAAAACTGTTCAAGCCACTTGAAAAAACTAGAAACTCACCCGAATCTCTTAGCACATGACCTTCTCAACAATCACATCCATCAACACCTAAGAAGGAGAGAAACTACAGATCTTGTAATAAATGCTTGAGATTATCTAAGCCAATGAATAGTTCTTTTTATTTCGAATTTATATAGAAACATTAAATTTTTTCTGGCGGTGGTGGGATTTAAGTATTAGTTCAATGATTTGAATAATTATTGTTAGTTCACTATGTGAAGATCAAACAAATAAATGCATGAGGGGGAAAAAATAAAATAGTGACATTAGGAAGGTAATATATGATATGATATAATTTAAAAACTTTATTAACTTCTGGTTGCTGTTGCTATTTTGTATGATTTTTTTTTTTTATCAGCTAAAGCTTTTGTTTTGAATATACTAGGGTTTGGATCTTGATGTCTATGCTGTCTCCACTTTAATAATAATGATCTCTTTCGATCAGTAAGTTTGTGACCATAAACATAGCAAATTTTCAAAACGTATTAAGTTTTTGAAGATTATTATACTATTAAACTTTTTCTAAAATTCAATATATATTTATATAAAATTCCATTGATTTGTGATTCTTGTGCTAATTTACAAATACGTAAATAACCCAAAACAAACCACAGCTCAGAGATCTTAAGATTCTTTTCTAATACGTATATATACATAAACAAAACAAATTCTAATTAACGATTATTCTTTGTAGCTGTTTCTACAAAGCTTTTTTTGGAAAAAAAAAACATTATGACTCAGATACAAGAGGACTGCAAAAAATGTTTTTTTAACCTACAACCAAGCTTAACTACCTGTCTGAAACTACTTAAAAAACAGTTTTTTTTTTATTAAATACCAGTGATGTAGCTGTATGAGTTTATTTATATTTATTTATTTTTTTACCGATACAAAGAAGTAAACACACCAAAGTTTTATTAATGATAAAAAAAATTTATTTACAGCAGTTAAGAATCTGAATTTACATTCTCTAGAAAATAAATTTTGCACTGAAAGAAACTTACCTTTTTCTTATGAAATATAGAAATATAAAATTTGCTGATATTTCAAATTATGTACTCATATTAATTGCTGTGCGAGCTTCAAAAATTTCCAAATAAATTAAATTCGAAATTAGAAAGAAAAAAAATTTAGCGAAGCCAACCTGTTTTATGGGAGTTATAAATTCCAGAAATCAAAAATGTATTTAAATGCTGGAATATTTTAAAAGTTGTTAGTTTTTTGTTACGTGTAATTAATTTGATTCTTTATTGTTTATAAATTATTTAGATAAAATTATTGAGAAAAAAGAAAATGACATCATTTAATTATAAGCATCTGAATATTTTATGTCAATAGAAACATCTTATTTTTACAAATGATTAATTATTAAAATAATAAATCTACTGGTTAATTCTTGCCTTTAAATAAATTATAAATATTTTTATGCTGAATTTAAATTCAGATGTGTATATGTACGTAAGACTTGTAAAGGAATTTCTATAATATTTGTTTATAACGTCAATTGTCATGGTTTTTGATATTATGTAACAATATTGTTATTTCGGATGGTGTTTGGCATATAAATTTGAAAATTAGCCTAGACAATTGTTGATTAGTTATGTATTTGACATTGGTTTGCTGCGATTGCTTGAATGAAATTGACAAATGAAATTCAAACAATTTTCAGCAACAATCATGTTTTGAATTTATTTATGGAAAATGGTGAAAACAAAAGACTTAAGGCACATGCACACAATAAATAATAATGCCCGGTTTTCACTATGTCATTTTTAATTTCAATTGCTGTTAATTATTATCACTTATAATATGGTGTTGTTTGCAACACATGGCAGGCAGAAAATGACGTGATGTCAGTTGAGGCATTTCTGTTTTGTCAGTATATATGACTTAGTTAAAAGCAGACATATTGTTTATCATTACTATTTAACTGCAATATAAAATGTGTACTTATATATTTGTAAAACGATTAACAAATTTCTTAACTTAAGACTCTCTTAAATGTTAATTGTTGAGAGCTTCGTAGTTAAATTTAATGCACATTTTTCAATGACTCAAAATGGATTCAGCACGGCTTTAGAAAAGTGGAAAGTTCGTGTAAAGCTCAGAAATAAAGCAATTGTCATTAACCTACATATGAATTCAGATGTTTGGAAGACTCTTAAATGAAATGTCCAGTAGAAATTTTGTAATGTTTTGACCTAAAAAAACAGCACAATTTTTTTCTTAAATTTATATTATAAGCCACCCAACAAAAAAACACGAATAGTTATCCGGATATGGTGAAAAGTTATGTTATCAAAAATTTATTTATTGGAGCCTTCAGAAATGCTTTTTTTTCAACTATTTGTTGAGATTGGCTATGGAGTGGTGCCAATTACTTGCGACGTCGTCCCAAGGATCATTAGCCATTCGGGAATTTACAGGAGCCCTAACGAGACCCCTCGAGACTCTCGCCTTGAAACCGCTAAATTGTCCGCGACTGCTTATTTCATTCGCACCATCCCAGAATATCTGCTGGTGTTTCCACTATCCGCAACCCATGGACGCATCTGATAGCCTTCAGATATGTTTCCTGAGGCAGTAAGTACCATGTAGTATGTTATTTAACATATTACATTCTACTTAACCACCACTTGGTAGATAACAATTCTTGTGATATATAATCCATGATAAAATAAGTGAAGATGTTGATGTTGAACGCTTAATAGTTAAAATTCAGAATAGCTTTTTTTACAAATTTAAAGTTATGAGACCATGTTATAAAAGGAATGTTTAATTTGTCAATTTAAATTCTCAAATATGAATTTTCGATGTAAGTTTTTATTTTCCAAGTATTTGGACTCCTTAGTTTCTATGTGATTTAGTATAGATCTTAACCCGGGAGAGCTAACCTTTTATACCCTAAATTTTGTATTCACAAAAAATACATGGAAACCGTAAAATTTGTTTTATGCTTAGTTTTTACATTTGTAGCTTTTTCGAAATAAATGCGTAGTCGGTCTAGAGCAACTATAAATTTTATTCTTGTCTTTATTTCACTTAGGACTAACCTGCAAGGTTATCTTTTTTATATAAAACTAAGCAATAATTTCACCAAAAATCTTAAATCTAAAAAGTAATTTTTTGTTTACTAAAATTCAATTACTTTTACTTAAAAACAATAGTTTTTTAACTTTTAAATTGTACGGTGTCTTATGCCTCCAGACCATCATTGATGGCCAGAAATTATAATGCTATTAATTATCATAATATTATTTATTATTATAACATTTATTATTATTATAAGAAAACGCAATCTATTATATTTGTTTATTGTTATTATTTCACTCAGAATTTAGTATAAAATACATTTATACATGGAATATTACAATTCTACATCATCGAAAGTTAACAAATTCGATATGTTTTATATTCTTTAGTTTGCATATTTGAAAATTTTTCAGATTACCATTTTGTATTTTAAACCATCTTGCATAACATTATTACCTTTTTAGAATGCTTATTGTAGAATTATCACACGAAATAGTATTTAAAATAAAGTTGATAGTCTGAAAGAAATACTTGTTAATCCCCTAAAAACTTGTGATTTGAAATCACCAAAACATTATCAATAGTACTAAGAAGAATGTAGGACCCACATATACATGACTCTAAGCATCTGCTTCTATAAACTAACTAATTAACCTTAGATATGAGAGTGAACACTGGTGATTTGATATTGCCTGGGTAATTTGCTGTCAGATTACATAATTATGTTTATGTACTCACTTATACGAAGAACTAAGTAGCATGTATGGACATTAATAAACTTAATATTTAATTGCTATTTACATTTAATAAATAAGTAGTAAACATTTTTCAAAAACTTTAATTAAAAAACGAACAGAATATTTGAATACTTAAACCACATATCTCTAACGATTAGCTAAGTATTTATGGTTTCTAATACGAGTCACCTGCATTGTTTATAACCTTGAGTCCATGGTGTGTCATGATGAAACGGTATGGTTTTGGTTTTGGTTTTGCTTTGCTATGGTGAAACTTTACTGGTACTGGTTAACACTTACGAGTATTAGTCATAAACAAATATTTCAAAAATGCAGCTGTCTTTAACTAAAGCTAATAAACTTGATTTAATTGTTTCTATGCATTATCTTGTGTTTAAGATCTGTATAAATACAATAAATACATTCACATACAGAATTTAAAAAGACGCAAAAACAAAACGGCAAAGAATATCATAAAATATCATTCAAACAAAAAAAAAATATTATTAAAATGTATTTTTAAATTTAAATATACGAAAATACTCGTATGTGAGTGAATTGATATCATTCACAAGTTTGATTGTTAAATATTTATTTATACATAATAAAAACCAGTATTTAAAACAAGTTGTGTTTGAAGAGAAAAAAAAATATAAAATGCAAAATATTTTTAAATTCTTAAAATATCTGTACATGAGCTTTTCGAGTCATGAATGTAATGTAGTATATGTTTCCTTTTCACTTTTGGCCTAAGTACATTCAAATCTAATACGCTCTGTATACGAAGTACTGCAAATAATAAAATAAAATGTTATAAGCTTGTTGGTAATAATAAATATAACCCTCAAGAACCAACAAGTGTTTTTATGGACTCTATGTACTCAAAAAATATACAAAATATTTAAACTCAACTTGAGGCGCGCCATAATTTTTTTTTAACAATTGAAACTGTGTTTGCATTTCGTTTTAATTCCAAAAGTCTTTAAACTTTTGAAGCATATTGTAGAAAATAAAAAAATAAAAATAAGAAGAAACCTTGAGGCACATCTTGACTCCGTTTTTTATAAAATTTTTATTAAAAAGTCATTTGTTGTGGTTATTTAGCAATTCATATATTTCTTATTGGTGTATATATTATCTGTATATATGTATATGCAGTTGTGCATGTTATCTGTATTTGTATTACGGTGGACAATTATTATTGCAATAATGTATAAACAAAATGTTTATTTGTTAATTCAAATATGTTCAATAGTAATTAATAACAATCTGACAGTAACGATTTGTTGTTTTTATCATTTTAATGACTTATCTTGCAATCTGTCTGTTCTTATGTCATGCAAAAATTTCTATCTTTTTACTGAGGAGAGCAATATTTTAGTTTCGAAAGAATTTGTTTCGCTTTCAAATTTATCACGGTAAACCAATAGCAAAAAAAGTAAGAAAATTATACGGTACCCTACACCATGTATTCCAAGAGAGTATCTTGAATACAATTTTATGAGTATGAATATATGAATATATATATATATATATATATATTCTTTTAAATGACCGAACCCCGCCTCACACTTACCCACCCCACCCGACCATGGTCCGAACCCTGGCGGATTCCAAGAGCTGGCAAGTAGATTGAGTGGTCGTAAATCAGCTACAGACTATGTCATTGGCTGATATTAGGAATAGACAAAAAAGTTAATTGAGGTATTCATTACAATTAAAATCAACTTGTGTAACACTTTATAATCATGACGAATTCTACGGAAAGTATAAGGATTTGCATAATTAGTCCTAAAATAGTCTAAATGAAGGTATGTTAAAATTTAAATTTGATAAAACACTCTCCGAGTCAAAGTCACCATTCGCAAGGTTGAAAACAAAGGTGACACCTAAGATGGTCCTCCTACTCTCAAGAGTTAGAAGTCTGATAAGCTTTAGTCTATTAGTACATGATGGTAAGTCATCATAACTCCAACCTTAACCACGTAGATAGAATAGTAAAAACTTTTTCTGCACAGACTCCATTCCATTTTATTGATGCATATTCCAAAATTGGTCTTACAAGTGCTGTATAAAGCTGTTTAGTAACATATGGATCTGAAAACTCCTTAGCCAATCTTTTAACGCAATCAAGAGTAGATCTTACCTAATTAATAATCATACAAATATGACCAATGTAGTCAAGTTTCCTATTCATAAGTACACCAAGATCTCGAAAAGTTCGCACGGTATCCGATGATATTCCATTAATGCAATACTCGTTAGAAATTATCCCCTTTCTGTGAAATACCATATGTTTACATTTCTCAAGCTTCACTTCCATCAAGTTCACATTAGACCATTCAACTAATAAATACAAGCTCACGCTGAAGAGTAATATGACCATTTATGTCATTGAAACTGTGAAATAACTTAACATCATCTGCATACATAAGGACATTGCAAATCGAAATTACAGTCGGAGGATCATTTACAAATAGTAAAAACAATAACGGAATGCCAGAAGTAACTCTTATAATTTTGGATTCATTATTGCGAAACATGACCCTTTGAGATCTAAACGTGAAATACGATTCAATCCACAAAACAATAGATTCAGTATGTCAATGAGTCTTAGTTTGAGAAGTAAAATATTATGATCCACCCTATCAAAAGCTTTACTAAAATCAGTGTATATCACAACTGTCTGCTCACCACGAACAACATGAGTCGAAAATTCTAGAAGACTAGAAATTGTTGATCTTGATAAAAAGCCATGTAGAAATGGAGACATAATCCACTTTAGTTGATAAGAGAGATAATCAGTAACAAGTTTCTCCATTAACTTAGGATTAACATTTAGCTTAGCTATTCCCCTATAGTTAAGTACATACGCCTTACCACCTGACTTATACAAAGGTATAATAACTGATTCCTTCCAAGAAGTAGGAAAATAAGCAATTTGCAAAAGACTGTTGAAAATAAACATTATGGGCACACTTAGAATTTGAGCGCAAGCGAGAGCGGTAGAATATTTAGCATAATCTAAAGTTGAACAGGATTTTACGTAGCTTTTAAAAAGGCGAGATTTTCTGTTTTTTAGCCTCGACAATTCCTTTGAATTCCACGGAGGTCCAGATTGCTCAAAGTTCTGGTGGGAAAATGGAATGCATTTAGAAAACCAATAATTAAAAATATCATAAAATTTTACCAAAAGAAAGTCCATGGTGCAAGTTAAGAAGCCAATTATCAACCAAAATTGACCAGTCAATATGATAAATAAATTTTAAACAATTTTAAAAAGTGGATGACGATTTCGAAAAGTTAGACCCCGAATTTTGTGAGGTTCAAAGAAAAAAATTGATGAGTAAAAAAATGGGGGGAGGGTTGGGGAAGTTTTTTTGGGATTAGGCCAAGTAACTCGTTATCGAGCTCAGGAAAAAAAAGGAAAAAATGTACAAAACTGTCACAGGGTCACTCCTAGAGGTGTAAAATCTAGGTCCGAACCCCTTTAATTTTTCCTCACCTACATTTTTTCGAACGTAAAAAATTAGTCCTCACCGCTCCTAAGATGTCCCTGGACATAAATATCCTCTCTCTACTATCATTAATGGGGTTTCGCATATAAAATTTACATTACAGACTAGAAATATATTGAAGATAACTCAAAATATACCTGCTATTTATCTCCACCCCTTAAGGGGGCCCCCATAAAAATATGGTGGTATTATTCAATTGTTAAATTTGGCACCTGCAGCGTCTAGGATGCCCCTAAATGGGTCAAATATCTAACCGATCCAACTTTATTTTTTTTCCTCAACGTTTTGTTTTAAACATATCTACCCACTATATCCATTACAAAATGTGCTTTTAAATTATTATGTAATTATAACTTTTATTATGCAAAAACATTTTTACCACCTCGTTACGGCACAACACGTTGCTATAGTCCTCTATTAGTTTTACGCCCCTTTTGTAATTTTTTCCTACGTTCTCGCTAGCATCATCTTCTTCATCAATATCATTCAAGTCGCAAGAATCAACACGTGTTGCATTATACCTTTTTTGTCAGAACTTGGGTGCACATTTTTGGTACTTTATAAACTCCCGAAAATAATATTTCACACGTGCCGCAGTAAAAATTGGAAAATACGTATATTTTGTATGGGAGCCCCCTTATGGGTGAAAATAAGTGGCAGATATGTTTTGAGAAAATGTTGGGGGGAAAAGCACTAATGGAGGTCGGTCATACTCCTAGCCAGTTATAGGACTTTTTCTTCTATATGTTTCTAGTCTGTAATGTAAATTTTGTATTAGGACTCCATTAGTGTTACGAGAGGGAGGGTATGTATGTTATAAAAAAGTTTGGGGTTGAAAAAGTAATTGGAGTCAGGACTACGGGCATGTTAGGAGCATTGGGGGTTACGGGGTAGGTCTCTGCGGAAAATGTCGAAGAAGAAAAATTAAGGTCCTACAACGTAACACTTCATTAGTGACTTTGTGGCAGTTATGGAGCTTTTTGTAGTAATTTTTTCTTTTTGTCCTAAGTTTGAGCTGAATGAGGAGTTATTTGCTCCAGTCCTACGGACATCACTAAATCGACGCAGAAAGTAATTCTGAGTCATTCAGTATAATAAAATGTGGGTCTATGTAAAATATTTTTGGTAGTTACAAACATCAGCTCAAATTCATTATACCCTGATCACATAGTGGGATAGGGTTTCAAAATGCTGGTAGCGTGTTTCATTTCATTATACCCTATACCACTATGTGGCTTGGGTATAATGACTTTGTGCTGCTGTTTGTAACTTCCAAAAATATTTGACCTAGACCCATCTTTTATTACACCGATCGAATCAGAATCACTATCTGATTCGATTTAACGATGTCCGTCCGTCCGTCCGTCTGTGTGTCCATGTAAACCTTTTAATCAAACTGCAGGTCGCAAATAAGAATATATTTTGATGAAATTTGGTATGTAAGCTTCTATTAGCCATAGGATGAACGCTGTTGAAATTGGTGAGAATAGGTCCATGTTCGGACCTAGCCCCCACACAAATGACCCCTATCAAATCGACATAAATATCCATAAGATCCAAATTGTCATATAGATCTCAGTCAAATTGGGTTTATATGCGTTTATTACATCCATTAATGAGTTATCCAAAAATAATCCCTATGGGAAACTCTTAGTCATAGGCCCCATATAGAGCTGCTTCCCGATCTTCACTTAAATCTATCAAAAAACATAAATATTTTGTTTGTATGTATTTTTGCAAAATACAAGAGACTTTACCAAACATAGCCAGGATCGGTCCATTTTTGGGCCTAGTCCACACATAGATATAGCATCCTATATGAAGTTTTTCATATCTGCATCCAAAAAAATTAATAAAAATCCCACTCAAATTTGGTTTATGCTTATTTTCTATATCCAGTTAGTTGGGTCTAAGAGATAGGGTCTCTAAACGCATGGTGGTCGGTTTAGATCGACTATAATTTTCTCACTTGTTTTTTATATGTAAACAGTTAAAAAACATTTCACAATATAAGAAACAAAATGATGTTGCCCATATCTGTCTAAAGAGATAGAAATTTCAAAAATAAAATCAGCGCATTTAAAATATTTCGAATGCAATGTTTTTTTTTTGTTGCTGGGTTTAGGTTAATTAATATCACACCCAGAACTAAAATGATCAAATAGAACTGCAAACTTGTAAACACCAACTTATGCAGGAATAACAGTTCGATATCAATCCAGCGATATCATTCATACTCACATTACTCAGTACTCAAGAGAGTATGCTGCTGGTCTTAAGTATTTGTTCATAAACTGGGCATGATTTAAACCACTGCTTACTCACTCGTCTGTCCTCGAATAGTTTAAGTTATATATACTCTGGGTGTTTTGATTTGTACCTAAAGAGATATTATAGATATTAATTATAACCCAAATATCTTAAAATTTTCCAATATTAACATGGACACAGACACGCATACACACACATAGATGGACAGACGGTAATTATACTTTTACCACAAAGAGGTGAAGGGTATAAATTAATTTATAATTTACGATCTATCGTGTAAGAATCGAATATTAATAATTTATTAAATTCATATTTCTAATTAGAGGTAATTATTAGTTTCTCGATTTACAGACGGTTAGCGCTGAAATTCAATTAGCAGTTAAGTATATAAAAATAACGCATGAATAAGCAAATAAGTTGTAAATACGAAATATACGAAGCAACATCAGCAAGTTACAATATACTTTTTAACACATTTCTTGCTATAAAAATAAAAATATTATTTCTAACATTAAGAAATTATACAGAAAGATGTAATCTTTGTAATTTATAATAAAAACAAAATTAATTAATTTAAAATCACAATTATTTCTCTACATACATACATATATAGAAAAACAGACATTAACTTATATTAACAATCAAATATTTTGTCAATAAATACAAATATTGATTTTATAACAAAATAATTAAGTTGTTAATTTTTTTTTTAATCATATTTAAGGTCATTCTATTTAAAGGTAAAATAAATTTAAAACTGCTTGACAGCATCTACATTACAAGTTGATAAAATTTTTCAAGTTTATTTATTTACATACATACTCGAATGTATGTATGTATGTATGTATGTATGTATGTATGTATATGTATATATTAAACTCGTATGTCCAATTCTACTTGATTTTAGTTTTTATATTTTACAAATCTAAGATGTTATATTTGTATTTTCATTTGTTTTTTTAAACTTGATCATAGACAGTTGAGATAGTGGTTTTAAAAACCATTGTCATATTCAAAAGCCATAACAGACTTTACAGAGTTAGTCAGACAGAGAGGCAGTCAGAAAGGCAATCGTATGCAACTCTGAATGATGTTAAGGTATTTTGAAATTTAATATTTAAAGTTTAATTTATATGTGATTGCTTAGTCGTACATACATACATACATACATATGTATGTACATATTTGTTTGTAAATAAGTGTGCAAAGTTTTAAACTTAATAAATTAATCATAATACGTATTAAACAAAAGACAGTTGTGCAAGAGTTAATATTGCTTGCTTTCTAAAAATAATATAAAATAAGTAAGAAATTTATAATCGGTTTCGACCGAATATACGATACCCTTTACCACAAGTATTAGACCAAATTTTACTTAGATCATAATTAGATATAGAAAATAAGAATAAACCAAGATTGAGTGACATTTTCATTAATTTGTGCCCTTCAGATATGATAAAGTTCATATTGGATTCTATTTTTCTATGGGGACCAGGTCAAAACATGCACCGATCATTATTATATTTAGTAAAGTCACTTCACATTTACTCAAAAACATATACTACCATGTTAAAAAAATCATTCTGAGTCCGATCACAGGGGAGATGTGTAAACATCTACACCTTTTCCAATTGTATTTCAGAAAGTATCAAATGTATTTTAGAAAACATCAAATGTATTTCAGAAAGTATCAAATATATTTCAGAAAACATCAAATGTGTTGCAGAAATTATCAAATATATTTCAGAAAATATCAATTGAATTTCGGAAAATATCTAATGAAATTCTGAATTAAAAAGTCGTTTACCCTACAATACCGAAAAGTTATTATTGTTTCTATTAGTGATTTGGAGTCGCAGAAAATGTTAAGCAATATTTGGACTTATCTGTTATGCACTTTATATCGTCACCTAAAATGCAAAAGGCCGTAACTAACAAAAAGTTAAAAATTGACTTTTTGTATTGTAGTTACGGCCTTTTACTTAAAAACTACTATTTTACCAAAAATTTGTAAAATTTTTTTAAATAAAAATTCATCTTTATTTTTCAGTTTGATTCTAAAATTTGGATATTAAGTTTAAAGTAGTTTTTGTTTAATGATGAATTTTGCTTCTCCTGCAAAATAAAACAAGAATATTAGTAACGGCCTTTTGCATTTTAGGTGACGATATGTAGTTTTCAAGAAATATTACAAACCCAGTGTAATACTTAAAAAAATATATTTTTATATGGCGTTCTAACTATTTTTCTGATACTCAATTGATATTTTCTGTAATTCAATTCATATTTTCTGAAATACATTTGATGTTTTGTGAAATACGTTAGATAATTGCTGAAATACATTTGCTGTTTTCTGAAATACATTTAAAATTTTCTGAAATACATTTGATGGTTTCTGAAATACATTTGATAATTTCTGAAATGCATTTGATGTTTTCTGAAATTCAATTGATATCTTATAAAATACAAATGATACTTTCTGAAAATCAACTGATGCTTTCTGAAATACAATTGATTATTACTGAAAATCAATTGATGTTTTCTGAAATACAATTGATACTTTCTGAAACACAATTGATATTTTCCGAAAATCAATTGATGTTTTCTGAAACACAATTGATACTTTCTGAAATTCAATTGATGTTTTCTGAAATACAATTGATACTTTCTGATATACAACTGATATTTTCTGAAAATCAATTGATGTTTTCTGAAACACAATTGATACTTTCTGAAATTCAATTGAAGTTTTCTAAAATTCAATTGATACTTTCTGAAAATCAACTGATGTTTTCTGAAATACAATTGATACTTTCTGAAATACAATTGATACTTTCTGAAATACAATTGATATTTTCTGATATACAACTGATATTTTCTGAAAATCAATTGATGTTTTCTGAAACACAATTGATACTTTCTGAAATTCAATTGATACTTTCTGAAATACAATTGATACTTTCTGAAATACAATTGATATTTTCTGAAAATCAACTAATGTTTTCTGAAGCACAACTTATACTTTCTGAAATTCAATTGATGTTTTCTGAAATACAATAGGAAAAGGTGTAGTAATTAAAAAAACACCTAAGTTTATTTTCGACTTCTTCAAAGTTTTCCTAGTATTTAGCTTTTTAAACTCACAGCACACCTAGCGGTTCTGCTTACTAAAAAGTTCTGTCAACAGCAAATATATACTTGAATATTAAAAAAAAAACAACTCTGTAAGTCTGTGAACATGCCAGGCACACAACACACCTAGCGGTCAATAGCTTGAATATTTAAAATTAACGAAAAAGATTTGTGAATTTGCTAAACAGAGAGCGAACCCGGCGGTTCTCTTACTAAATACACCAATACACTTACATATACCACACACCGTTTTTCCCTTACGCTGTTTTTGTGACTGTATTGTGAAAGTGGATTTTACCCCCCTGAGCGCATAGATGTTTACGCATCAAAAATCTTTGGCCGATAAAGGCTTATATAGCAAAATTTCATCATAATATATTTATATTTGCGGACAGATGGACGGATGGACGGACATCGCTAGATCCGTTCAGAAAGTGATTCTCGTATCCATCGGTATAATAAAAGGTGGGTCCAGGCTAAATATATTTGGTAGTTACAAACATTAGCACAAAATCATTATACCCTCAGCACATAGTGGTATAGGGTATAACAAGCAACAAAATAATGATCTGTCTAGACCGACTATTAATTTCTGAAGCTATTAAGACAAAATTTTAGCTCGGTTAAAGTCTTTTACCGAGCTAAAAATTCAATTATAATAATTGATAACTGTATATATATATATCAAATTCAATAAAGTTGTTACGCAATTTTTTACCTTACACCCGATAATCATCGAATCTTATATGTGAAAACTGACGACTGAAGAACCTCTTCAGTTTTCAAAATCTCGCCTTTGGCAAAGTTAATGAATGCCATGAGCTGAGCTGCAGGCTTCTGGTAATGCTTTCGCCTAATAAATATTTGATAAAACTCAAAATCTATTACTTTAATATATTTTTTAAAATTATTTATGCAACTATTTCTAAATTTGTTTCCTTTATTGTGGAAATTTAAAATTTGAAACTCTTTAGTGCCTGTATTGCTAAAAAAAAAACATGTGGATTGTTATGATGCTTTTGTCATCTCAAAATAAAACATAATATGAGGTATGGTTCTCAAGATAAAATTTTTAATAATGATCGGAACAATTTAATGTATGTAAAAAGTACAATATGTGGAATGTATGTACAAGCCATACGTCACATATACAACTCTTACCAAATTGAGATTAGTGGAAATTAGAATGCATAAATATTCAAAAAATTTAAAAATTAACGATTGTTTGTTTAAACAGAATTGTTTCTTCTGAGATTAATACGAACTAAAAGCTGTACGGTATGAAAACTGATTCTTAACCATACTGCTCGTAGGCCTGACTTTAAGTGAGTGTATTAAAGAGCATGACCAAAAAGTGCAAGTACGAGTGTATGTGAAATAGACGCAGGTTTAAGCCTCCCGGCCGCCCAAAGTAGAAAAATTTCATATAAAAACAATCTATTCAATTATAACATAACAATTATCACAATGCTCAATAAATCGCTGATGAAGGCTGAAATGCCAGAAACCGGTCCGATTAAGAATACAGTTTCGTTATGAATTTTTGGAAATATGTATATGTTTTCTTCTGCTCTACCATGCACAATTGAATATTAAAAATTTGTCATTTGAATTCTCAAAGTCTTAACCCTTTCGCTACGTAGTTGCCATATGGCAACAGTCATCTTTGAGGTCGTTAAGAAATCGTTCATTATGTCCGATGTCCTTAATTCTTTCACATTTGTTCTTTAATATTTTAAGAACATATTTGTATAAAAATATTTTAAATATATTTATTAGATTTGATATAAAAAGAAAAACAACTCACCAACCTTTTATGATTTTTTTTCTTGTCAAAAAACACAATTTTTGTTTTGCGTATTACTACTGTAAGAAATTCAAATATTTGAAATATGTAAACAACGAAGCAATTAAAAGAACTCTCAATTTGAATTGTGTAAAAAAAAATTAAAATTTTTATTTTAGGAAAGCCGCTACGATTTTTTGAATCAGTGTTGTTGCCATATGGCAACAAAACTACTTTGTGGTTTATGAAAAAGTAAACATTACATGCACAAAATCAATATCAGTTTGATCGTTGATGCGCGAACACGTGAAAATGCGAAGAAAAATTAATGACTCGGATATTGAGAAAATTTTAATAAATTTTGATATGTCCGATATGTCTGAAGATGATGAAGATGATACGCCTGAAAATCATGGAAATGATAGTTTGATGGGAGTTTTTCAAAATAATGAAACTTTTGTAAGGCCTGAAAACTATGAAATTAACATAGAAAATTTAGATATCGATTGCGATAATGAACCAAATTTGGAAATCGTTGGTTCCAATTCTTTTATTTTGAAGAAACCCAATGAATTTCGTTGGAAAAAAGACCCATGGGTTGCTCCTCATGATAATTTTAAAGAAAAATATCCAAAAAACGCTGTAAAGCTTCCTGTTGACTATTTTCTGAGCTACTTTTCAGATACATTTTTAGATGAAGTAGCATATGCCACTAACTCGTCATCGCTCAGTACTACTGGGAAGTCAATAAGCCTCAATAAAGAAGAACACTTAAAATTTATATCATTAGAAATATTGATGGGCACATTTGGCTATCCCAGACTGAGCATGTATTGGACTAAAGGCACCAATATGGAACGAAGGATTGCTTTAAGGAATAGCACATGCTGAAATAGTTTTCAAAACAATTTCTAATCTGATTTTCAACTGAATTATTTGAAATTTAATTTTATTTTTAGCATTCAAAACTTTTATTAACCTTTTATAAACATTATTTTAAAAAATTATAATAGAAAAACATAAAAAATATTTATAAAATAAGAAAAAAAAATATTTGTATATTGAATTCGTGTATATTATTTTATTATCTATAATCTTGCTTTATTTGAAAATATTGGCTTTATAATGGCTACTCAAAATTCAGTTATGCTGGCTTTTATTCATGTAATTATATATTTAAGTATAATTTATTAATATTTTATACGTTTTTTAGTACACCTGCGTACTTTTGAAACAGCTTAGCTTGCATTTCACTCAACTTTTTATATACCCTTACCGTGGTTTGTTGCCATATGGCAACATTCAGAAAAAAAAATTAAATTTTTTTTTTAGAATTCATATATAATCTAAAATGAGCAAATTTTGAAAAAATCAGATTTTTCTTATGGCTCAATAAAAAGTTGCACTGAAAAGGTTAAAGACTAAATTTGATGTGTTTAGACATCAATTAGATGAATCTGGTATTGATATAGTGTGTATTTTTTGTTTTATTCCTGGTTTGTTTCCTATGTTCCTGTCAGTTGCTATAATTTACATGGTTATCTACTCTTTTGTGCCGATAGAGCTAAAAATGCCGGTACAGTGTGCATTTACATAAAATCATGAACATAACGTAAAATAAAATGCTTGCCATACGTTGAGACAATTGGTAAGATTGAACTTTTTCTTTTAGAGATTTCTAGCAAAAAACAAAAGCTTTTATTAGGCATAATTTTTAGACCAAATAATAAAATCAGAATAGATGATTGGTTATCTGAATTAACACCTATAACCAATAATAACTCATTTTACAAAAAACGATAACTCATTCTTCGATCTATGTTTTACTAATAATATGTCCCGTTTAATATTATACTCTCAGCTTTCTGCTTCCTTATGTAGTAAGGAAAAACACAACCGTTCGTTTACACGTCTACTTTATTAATGCTCACTCTTAAAGCTATGTAACATTTAGACAATAACTTAAAATACGGTAGTATCAGAAAAGGACAGATATAATTATGTAAACTTAAGGCTACTTAATAACGGGCAGAAATAAGACAACAACTTGCACAAACATAGAATGACAATATTTAATGATATATGTACATCTATAATAATAACGGTATATAAAATAGTATATATGACAACGAAATAACATTGTACACTGATAAAACTATGCCTACACTGAAGAAATACATTGGCACATATACTAACCATAATATATTGCTACACTTACTTCCTTATTGTTTTAAAATATGACTTCCACTCTGAAATCCACAATCAACAAAAAAAAATATCCTTCAGAGACTTCAAGAGTATACCGTGGAGTCATATTTTCTATATGCCTGCAGTAGAAGAGCAAATAACTTGCTTCTACAATAATACGGAAAAACAAAACTGATACGTTGGGAGCAATTTTGTTTCTAAAATGGAACAAAAACTCTTATTGAATCTGGAATTGCGCTTAAACTATATGGAAAAGTTTTAGAACTTCAAAGCTTCATGCAATTATCAAAACATTAAGAAGGAAGGTTTAATTCAGAAGTTAGCATCAAAAGTCAAAATGTTACGAAGAAATTTTCGAATCAGCTGTTAGCTTCAAAAATAAGTATAAGCAAATACGGAACATGCGATTCATGAACAACACCAATAATATTGAAGACGCTATTGATGTTAATCAACTTAACAATACCTTCACAAAAACATACCGAGGCCAAAATCAGATGTCGAATGCCACAACAATATGTACAATAATATCAACAATAATAATACACCAGTTACGAAATTGAGAATAGTAGAAATTAAAAATGCATAATCTGAAAAAAATTAAAAAATAACGATTGTCATGTTTGTTAATGTTGTAGCTTCTGAGATTAATAAAAAATATATTTTGTATGGTTGAAAACTGATTCTTAGCTACACTGCTCGAAGGCGTGTGTAGAAAAATCTCTGAGTAGAAAAATTTCATATGAAAAAAATCTAATAAATTATAATATAACAATTAATATCTAATATAATCACCGATGAAGTCTTAATGCCAAAAATCCATTCTTCTGCTCTACTAGGAAGACATACTAAAAGTTTTTTATATATTAAATCTCATTCTGTGGGATATGATGGGATTAATCCAAAATTTTTAAAACTTATTCGTTAGTAGTTTTGTCACACATGTGGAATGAGTAAAACTGTTTACACAAAATATTTATTCAAACTGAAAACTATTTTAAATTATTTCTCATTATTGATTTTTAAACAAAAGCAACTTTGAAAAATATTAAAATAAAATAATACAGTAAAAAATGAAAAAGTAAAATAAGTACAAATAACTTAAGTAAAATAATAAAAGTACATCTCACATACATCACCCATTTACTTAATACAATAATGACAACTTTTACTTAATCTAATATTCGAAAATATGCTAAAATCATTCCGATGCATAAATCTGGTAAGGACTATAGCCCAATATCTATTTTACCATATTTGTCAAAACTTTTTGAACGATTGGTTCTCACGTAGATGAGCAAGTATTTTAACGAAAACTCTGTACTAATCGGGAAACATACCAAAACATAGTTGCCTAACTGCATTGATGATGCATCGGAGCAATTAAGATTAAAAATTGATGAAAAAAATATCTTTTCCGGTTTTACTAGTTGCTAGTTTTTAGGTATTTCATACCGCAGATTACTCCGTTTTGTGCCTTAAATTTTAACATACATATTCTTAGCTATTCATCACCTGTTAAATGAATGTTCTTATACAATGCGTCAAAAAAATTTGAAGACTGGGTCTGTAAAAAGAGATGAAAACAAAAAATTAATACCCGTATTGGCCTTTAATTCACAATATGGCCTTCCGGCATCAATCCACTGCTTTATTGATGAATGGCTGTTAAATCGCTGTTGTAAATCATTGTGTGAAATGGCCTGCAATGCATGCATCAAAGCTTCTTGTATGGTTGAAATATCCTCAAAATAACACCCTTTTAACTTTATTTTAAGTTTTGGGAATAAAGAATAACATTATTTTTTTGCCAAAAATCGGTGAAAAATTAGGGAGGTATGACTGAGAAAATTGTCGTGTAACAAACAAATTTATCACACACTTTTGTTTTGTTGGATGATTCGAATTATTTTTTGCATCATTATCAGTTATACACAGCGATCATTTGTTGCGAACTTTCTTTCTTTCTCAGTAACTTCAGGTGTCCTAGATGAAATTGGTCTTCCACTAAGCTGATCATCTTCCACCGTATGTTTTCTATCCAATAAACGTCTGTGCTACACAAAACCATTTGATCTTCTTAAACAACAGTCACCTTAAACTTATTTCATGAGTTGGTATGCTTACGAAGTATTTTTCCTAGTTTACAGATCTTTGATCCATCTTAAAAAACCGACATGAAAATCATTCGCTACTGCAATAAACGCTCGCTGCAGATGATGGACGTTATTACGCATGCGCATTTACATTCACAGCGCCATTTCAACCTGCGCTCTCTACGATAAGTCTTAAAACTTATTTGACGCACTGTGTATATCTTAATCAGTATGCCAGAGGAGTATTGGAGTATTCGATAATTGGTCATCTATTGTACGCCATATACTGAAATGATTTACCTTCTCAACTCAGCTATATGTAGCTCTATATCAGTTGTAAGCCAGATGGATTGTGTACATAAATTAAACCAGGATCTTGATGCATTCTCAAATTGTGCTTCTAAAAATAGTTAATCTTTGAAAGCTGAGAAATCTAATCCATCAATCCAGACTAATAATACTTCCATTGAAATAATTGGAACAGTCAAAACTTTAGGAGTGATTTTTATGATGAAACTTGATTAGTCAACTTATTGAAAAAATTTTGGAATGTTGAGAAATTCGCATTATATAACCCATAAGAGAAGGCATTCGACATTAGCAAAAATATACTTCTTGCCAACACTTATGTGCGGAAAGAAGAACTAAACGTTACATTTAATAATATTGCTAGATATATTTGTGGTTTCAGGATTTTATATTTCTACGGAAAGTAATTATTACCAAACAACCTAAATGTTCATACAAACGTATCAAATTGTCTAGAACCGGCAGGGGAAGAAAACCAACAATCTTCAATAGCACAGCCAAATATCAGAAATATATTTATTTCTGAACACTATTCATCTTAGGAACCAACTACCTCATATTGAATACTAAAAGTAGATCTGTAGAGATACTCAGAACACATTCGAGTAAACGCAAAGGTGCTTAGTTCTCGATTATCAGGCTTTGATTTTGGCAGCAACTCGTGATGAAGGAACACAAATTCAACGCATTGGATGGCTCTGCTCAAATATATGAAAATTATTCTAAGCCTATATTATCGGTACAAATGTTTGTGAGCTTGTACCCAACTTGGAATCTGGTTGTGGTCAGCACACCTAGTTGTTAGCAGAGATGTTTAGCCGCAATGTTGTTCGGATATATTTACCAGTTCCAAGATATATTTACCAGATCCAAGATCTATTTCAGCAGCTTATCATTGCTTCTTTTTCAGGTCAGAATACAACGAAGGGAGTCGTTGTGACCAATTCAATCAATTGACCGAGGAGATTGGGTAAGCAATGAGTACTACGAAATATACTTGACATCAATACACCTACAAAAATATGTTATATAGTACATATGAACAGCTACTTCAATTTGTAAAGAGAAGAGCATATAAAGGCCTAGACCAAATATAACTATTAGAATATATAATTGATGTTATTTAAAACCAATTTTTTATATAATCCACATATTACATTTACATCCAATATGATTGTAGATATTTCTCCAGATGACAATATCCATTAAAAAACTGCCTTAAGACATACTTTTTTTGTGAATGTACAACATGTCGAGAGTGTTGTTTCAAAATTTCAAGTAAATCAACAACCAGCATCATACGGTATATCTTATATAGGTATAAATCAGTTTTGAAAAAACTTTAAATTGATTTTTTCGCAAATAACATGTTTGAAGTCGTTGAACATCGTAACTCAAAATCTACTTGACCAATTCTTTTGAAATTTTACACACTGTATTTGTATTTGTACTTGTATTTATTTATTAAATGCGATTTTCCATTACAACAAGACACAGTATCTTATAAATTACAGTAATGGAATCAGATAAGTTATTCACTATATATTTAATATCAGTAACTCTTAATCTAAATTTAAAATATCATAAATTACAATTAAAAAACATTAAAAAAAAATCAAATAAAATCAATTAAAGTATTGGTATAGTAATTTTCTAAACCCTATTGCGTTGCTTGTATTTTGCATGACATTAGGAAGCTGATTGCCAGAGACGAATAGTTAGAATAAAAAATTGACATTCAGAGGCATGGTCCCGGTATTTAAATTGAATTATTCGATTCCCTCTGGAAGATCTTGCGAACTTTAATCGTTCAAAAATATATTTTGGAGCCTTTGTTATAATAATTTTATGTAGAAATATAATGTTCTTGAATTTAATATAGTTGTCAAATGACATGTGTAAGACATGACACGAGTATTGGAATACATGATCAAATTTTCTTAATCCAAAGATATAGCGAATAATGTTGTTGAAAGTTACAGTAAGTTTTCTGTTATCCCTAGAGTTGCAACCTGTGAAAACCTCAGATGCATATAGTAATGTTGGTAAAAGATATGTTTTAGCAAGTAGCAATCTTATTTTCGGTGGAGTAAAGTGCTGTGTTAACCATAAGCTTCTTCTCATACTATAAATTCTGCCACAGGATTGATTAATATGATCTGACCAAGTCAGAGTTCCATTAAACACAACTCCGAGATTTCGTACAGAGTCCACGATGTCAATTTTAGAGCCCCCAAGGAAGACATTAATCTCATTATCCAAATGCATCCCATTCTTCTTTATTGTAATACACTTAGATTTATTTGGATTAAGTCGTAGACCATTTGCCGTTGCCCAATTTAGAATACGTTTGAGATCATAATTTAGTTCTTGAGTTTTGGAAACAATTGAATCCTTGGTACTACTTAAATATAGCTGAATGCCATCAGCGTACATCTGAATCTTAGAGAATTTAATTTGTTGTGGAAGATCATTGGCATATATCGAATAAAGTAGTGGTCCAAGGATTGAACCCTGTGGTACCCCTCTTATAACTTGCAGTGAGTTTGAGATGGAGCTACCATTAGCAACAGATTGGGATCTATTTGTGAGATATGAAAACATGAGTCTAACTGCTAATGTAGAAAAGTTAAAAAACCTCTTCAGTTTGAGGCATAAAATTGAGTGGTGCACCGTGTCAAATGCCTTTGAGTGGTCCAATAAAACCAAAAAAGATATTTTTCCATCATCCATGTTACTTCTTAACTCCTCAACTACATCAGATAAAGCTGTTATACAGCTATGTTGTGGCCTGAAACCAGATTGACGCTCTGTAAGTAAGTTGTTGTCGTTTAAATATTTAAAGATTTGTTTGTGTAAAAAGTGCTCGAAAACTTTTGAGAGATATGGAAGAATTGCAATCGGGCGGTATTCGTTACCCGTTTTTGGTATTGGTATAATTTTGGCATGTTTCCACTCCATTGGAAAGATGCTACTAGTGATTATGGAGTTAAAAAAGTACATTATGAAACGGACAATCCATGGTAAAATCATTTTTATAAATCTGGGGGTGTATATTATCAAGGCCCACTGCATTCGATTTAATAGCATTGAAACTTTCAACTACCTCTGTTAGTGTTACACACTGAATGTTAAATTTGGGAATGTTTAAATTATTGCAGGGAAAATCATCATAAAATTCGTTATTTACGGCTGGTAGAGGAATATTTACAAAAGCTTCATTTAGCGCATTAATGTCAACATCCATTTATTGATTAATTGTCTTATTTATTCCAATTTCGCGTATTTGTTTCCAGGTTTTTTTTACTTCCAATAGCTGTACTAAATTTATTAAAATAATAGGACGACTTATCATGCCTTATTTTGGAAACAACCGCTTTCCTAGCCATGTTATATTCGTCGTGATATTCTGATATCCTGTAACGTTTCCACTTCTGATACAGATTATCACGGTGTTCTATTAGCATCTTGGTTTCCATTGTGAACCAAGGTCTATTTCTATTTTTAATAGTTTTCGTTTTGTCGAGGACATGTTTTTTGTAAATTCCTAAAATTATATCTATACATAAATCAACAGGTAACCACGGAGAGCTTTTTTATTTTCCATTTTCTTTCCCATTTTTTAACAACAAATTCACCGAAATTTTATACCAAAAGTCGTGTTTTTCACTTCAAAATGCTAAAAAAAATTTTGTATTTCACATGATCTGGTAACGAGTTATGATGTTCACCTCAAAACAACTTTTTGTCGAGGCGACTTCGGAGATTCGCTTTCACGAACTTATTTATTCAAATTTTTAATTGAACATTTTTTTAAAGTTTCCTCAAATGTTATACTATAACGTGTATGTAAAATAAATAATCCAACATTATTCATATTTATCTTTAAAAAAAAATTTTGAAAATACGCATTTTTTCGCTTTTAATAATTATTTCTGATTTTTATATTCCATATGTATTAGTAACAAGTAAGAGTATTAAATTTGGCTGTGCCGAATCTTTGATACCCTCCACCCGTGTTCTAAGTACAATATTATAACCAAGGTTAGATTCTTTACAATGATGTTTAAAATTAATACGATATTTTTAAATTATAGATATTTTCGTCCTTTTTTAATTGAAAGCAATTATTAAATGCAATCAGCATAAATGTTAAAACATACAATTAAATTTTTGTTTGTTTGTTTGTTAGTGATGCAAACACATTTTTTTGTTTGTTGTTGTTGAGCGTGCACATGTACAAAAGAACAAACCAAAAACAACAAGCAAACAAAAATGTGGACATATGCATGGCTGAGATATATTTAGATGCCCATGTTCTGCATAAACATTTCGCACTATTTCTGTGGTCTCAAGCGATAACCACACCTAAGTCTACCTAAGAAAAATTTGAGTTATGTATGCTATCATATTCTACTAACAACGCTTAATATTTACGTGAAATCCCCATTTCTCTATCACTGTTCTTTAAAAAGTTATTAATGAAAACATACTGACCTAAGTCTTAATGAAGCCCCATAACATTTATGTAAAAAGTTATTTTTCTCGAAAGCATGATTTTCGACTCAGGCGGTTATCGCTTGTGACTATAGATTTTAAGGTTTTTATATGAAATTTTATCGGACTATCTTCACATTTTCCCATTACCCCAGCCCTTACCTATTTGATCTGAAGGCTCCAAAGTTACTACCAAATTGCTTCAGATTACGACGAACATGTTAAGCCCAAGTAGTTCGACCCACTCGACCTATTGCGGATAGGAGAATGTTTTCAACAGACAGACTGACGGACATCGCCAGATTAATTGAATTGACAAACTGATATATACCTTCTACACTATGGTGTGGAGGGTATAAAAATCCCGATTAATGGTTATAACAATCAATAATTAAAATTAATAATTCCATTGTATCAAATGAAACTGACAATTAATACAAACGAATTTATATAACACATCAATTGCCTTCACCATTGTATTATATAATTCGGTAATCACAGAATAATGTAATAGTACAAAGGACTAGCAAAATTCGGTTGGCAATAAATTCTGTTGCCAGAACGAATAGTTTTTCTGTGTGTATTTATTTCACAAATTGTCCGTAACTTCATTTTCCTAGTGCTATAACTAGATTTGTTCTACTTGCACTGGTATGCTAAATAAATAAATCAATAAATAATTAAATAAAATGAAATAAATATATCTTAAAATTTTTGAAAACCTAAAGCTATAGTAAATTTTATTTTCAGGTGTTCAGTTATCTCTGGTTTATCGGCGCACTCTGGCTGAAATTTTGATATCATTGGCCAAAAGTCTAATTTTTTTGTCACCGATTTTTAAACTTTTCACGCCAATTTATAGATAATATGTGCAGATTAAGGTGGCCAAAAAATAAGGTTAAACTATTGCAAATTATTAAAACTATTTTCTAATCTCAGAAAAATAGTTTTTTTCCTACTCACAAGGTTGGTAGGATTCTAGTCTTTAGTTGTTGTAAGTGGTCACAGCTCTACCGTTTTCTATTAGGGGCGTTATGAAATATTTATTAAACTACTACATTTTTGTCAAATTTCAACTTTAGTGGATATAACTTCTAGGGAACAAGAGATGTGTACCACCCGGTACATATAGAACACTTTTTTCATTTTAATAAAATTACTCAATAAAATTTCAAATTACGGTAATTTAAACGGCCCTATAAGTATACAATTGTGTGTTAAATTTATGCTTTAGGTATTTATACCCTCCACTCCAGTGTGCAGAGGGTATATATAAGTTTGTCATTCCGTTTGTAATAATTAGAAAAAAAATTCTGGACCCCATAAAATATATATATTTGTGATCCTTATAACAAGCGAAGTTGATATAGCGATGTCCGTCTATCCGTCTGTCCGTCTGTCCGGCTGTCCGTCTGTCCGTCTGTCCGTCTGTGGAAATCACGATGACGGCTTCAATCGGATAGCTAGGGTGCTCGTTGGCATAAAAAATGATTCACTAACATCCTGAGAAGTTTGCTATTTAAAATCGTCCAAATCGGTTAATCTGGTCCCGAGAATTGAGCGAAGAATTAAAAAAGTCATGAGAAAATATGATTTGAATATGTGTTCTTGTGATAACGCCCTCAATAGGGTAGATAGGGCACTTGTTTTTAGTGAGAATGATTCACTAACATCATGAGAAGGTTCCTGTTTTTAAATCATGACAATAGGTTTCATAGGTGCCGAGAAATCACTGAAAAGGTAAAAAAAAAATATGACGTTTTCCTATATTGTTTTCCTAAATTTTGTATTTTGTCATAGCTGTGCATGTTGTTTTTGTGGTCGTTATGTTAATAATATAAAAATTCATCAATATCAATATTTCTTGGTGTAATATTTAAGTTAATTAATTAATAAAGGAAACTATATAAAATCAATATCAATATTCTGCGATTTTTATAACATCACAAAATGTTACAAATTGATACATACTACTGTTGCCAATATCAAAATACTATAAATAATATTCATATATTCTGTATGTATATGTATATCCATCATAAGCGCATATTAAAATAAATCGGTATTTTATTTTATTTTTACAAAATTCTGAAATTTTTAGAGTTGAAAAAAGGGTATGGTTTTAAGAGTTGTATTTTTAGAATTTTTACAAAATTCTGAAATTTTTAGAGTTGAAAAAGGATATGGTTTTAAGAGTTGTATTTTTAGTACATGTATAAACCCTGCATACTTGCATTCAAAAGTAGTAGGTAGGTAAACCCTGTAAAAAAATTGGTATTTAGAAAAATACTATTTTTTGTCAGATGTTAATTACAATAAATTTTAAAAATTTGTTATTTAATGTCGGGACGGAGGCAAACGCCATTCCCAAAATTTTGTTTCAACAGTTATCCACATTAAGAATAACCGCGGAGCTCAGCTCAATCAATGTGCAATGATCGAGCGTTACCCTGGGAAACATGCATTTATGCTTTTCATAACACAAACGCCATTCCCAACTACCAAAAATTTTTGACACGAGCTATTCACATTATGAATAGTCGCGGAGCTCAACTCAATCATAGTGCAATGATGAAGCTTCGCCCTGGGAAACACATATTCATGCTTTTCTTAGCACAAACCGAACTTCTTATGGCACATTAAAAATAAACTAATTGAGAAGTACAATTCATCATTACGCTGTATTATAATACTATTTTCTTATTTTACTACTAGCTAGAAAACAAAGAGATCGTATGATACGATTCCTATCATTGTAAACGAAAAAGAATTGAAATTGTGTGCAGATTTGTTTTACTCAAAAAACTGTTTCTACAGATAGTGAAAAAAAGTAAACATTTTATGCAATAAGTGATCATGTGGAGTCTTTTTTGACTCCTCTGTGCTATTAAAACAGTCATAAATGCGCTCTTTTGCTGATCACAAAATATTCTTTTGTTGGGAGGAAATATTACCTTACCCGCGAATCTTCTTCAGAGTCCTTTTTATCCGCTTATCTGATCAATTTCGACTCATTTTTGAGTCATATTTAATGTAATTTTTCTATAAATCACTTTTTAAGAGTAAGCAAAAATCATTTTCTAGTCTTTTTCTAATAGCGCATGTGATTAATCAGTTTTTAATCATCAAAAGTGCTCGAAGAAGACACAGTAAGGTAATTTTTGTTAAAACAATCTTCGAAATGATGACTGGGATATCGTATATTTTTGTTGACACACAAACATATGCATAGCAGCACGAGTAAACCGAACTCTAATTGGCTTCTTATATGTATACAGCCGAACAAAAATGAAAATACTCACCAAAGAGTAAAGTAAGCAACAATTTCGTTCAGTCTTATGGAAGCTTTTGAACAAAGTAAGTCTACGTCGCGTTGTCTTGGGAATTTTTACATTGTTTTTTTTTTTAATAGGTACTAGTGATGCCATGAGATTTTTTCAGAAATCTCTACGCTTATGAAAAAATTCCCTTTTTTCCCTACACTACTTTTTTTAAAATTTATTTTTAATTTGTACATTTTCAATTTCAATTATGTAAAAATAACATAAAAACAAAGAAAAAAAATATAAAAAATAAGATAAAAATATCATGAGAATTACATAAGAATAATATAAAAAACATACAGATATTATAAAAAAAATATTTTTGCAATTCTGTATAATTCATCTTTTTGATATGGTTAGATGTGCATTTAAAATTTACACAATTAAAGGTGAGTTTACACTATGTGTATTTTCCATATGTAAATTCAGTTTTACGATCCATACGTAATTCGGCGTGTGTGTCAAAATTGGCGTTTTACATACAATTCATCATATTTGCAATCAAACGTACATATGTATTTCCGTATGACATAACCTCTAAATGTAAACAACAGCTGATTTAATTTGTGAATTTACAAAAAGTTATTGTTAAAAATAAAGTAATATATTTTATATATTTTTTAATTGTTAATTAATATCAAACAATTTATTTTTCTTTCAATATTTATCTTTATAATTTACTCTGTTTTTCTTTCGCCACAAGCAATATTGTATTTTCATATGATTGTCATGCCAAAATAGAACCTGCTCTAATTGAAAAATTTACATATGTCTTGCCAAATGTGTTGTACATAAACAATTTTTGAAAGGGTTCACACTATGTGTACAAATTGCACGTGCTAAAACAATAAGAAAAACACAAGCAAAACGCATAGTGTGAACGCAGCTTAATTAAAATGGCTTGCAAATGAGATGTTACAACTCAAACAGAATATTTGTTCTTGGTTTTCAGTGTTGCCGTTTTAGCTTTTTAGTTGCTAGATTTAGCAACTTTTTTTGTCGTTTAGCATCCACAATTTATCAAAAGATGCTAGATGCTAACTTAGAATCTTTTATTAATAAAAAGTTGCTTTTAGCATCTTTTTTTTTAAATTTTTTTTTCATTATTTTTGAATATATAATATTAATGGTATTGATATGTTTTAATTTCTCAAAGTGTAGTACAGTAATTTTGTGTACTACTCCTTTTACCACACTGCTCGTTTCTTTCAACAAATATAACAAAACATTTTGAAATAGAACATTGTAAACACCAACAACAGTTTTTCATGAATTAGAAAGTCGATTGCCAAAAAATATTATTGTATTAAAAAAATGCCAAAATTTTCAATACAAAACACATTAAAATCGGGTAAAAGAATAGATAACCAATATATTAGAAGAGTTTAAATTTATATCATCTGAAACAGAAACAAGTAAGAAAATTATAGTCGGTCTAGACCGACTATACGATACCCTATACCATGCGTTTAGAAACCCTATCTCTTAGGCCCAACTAACTGGACATTGAAAATAAGCCAAAACCAAATTTGAGTGGGATTTTTATTAATTTTTTTGGCTGCAGATATGAAAAAGTTCATATCGGATGCTATATCTATAAAGGGACTAGGTCCAAAAATGGACCGATCCTGATCATGTTTGGTAAAGTCTCTTGTATTTTGCAAAAATATGTACAAACAAAATTTGAGAAGAATCAGTGCAATATTTTTGTTTTTTAATAGATTTAAGTGAAGATCGGGAAGCAGCTCTATATGGGGTCAAAGGGATCATTTTTGGACTACTCATTAGTGGATGTAATGAACGCATACAAATCCAATTTGAGTAAGATCTATATGACAATTTGGATCTTATGGCAATTTATGTCGATTTCATATGGGTAATTTGTATGGGGGCTAGGTCTGAACATGGACCGATTCTCACCAATTTCAATAGCGTTCATCCCATGGCCGATAAAAGCTTACATACCAAATTTCGTCAATATATATTCATATTTGCGACCTGCAGTTTGATTACAAGCTTTACATGGACACACAGACGGACGGACGGACGGACGGACGGACGGACATTGTTAAATCAACTCAGAAAGTGATTCTGATTCGATCGGTATAATTAAAGATGGGTCTAGGTCAAATATTTTTGGTTGTTACAAACAGCAGCACAAAGTCATTATACCCAAACCACATAGTGGTATAGGGTATAAAAATTCAAATCCAATGGAGTTATATCACAGAACAAAACTGGGATACAACACTGAATACAACCTCCTTATGGATTGAAAAATTCTATTGGCGAAAATCCATTTAGGGAGTTATCAATATTTGTATTGTCTATATTAGTTTTGTCTTTCTCAAAAGCAAACTTCGAACAGAATAAAATTCGAGTTGTTATGTTCTGTAATACGTATGTATAAAAGAAGGATTGAAATTGAAAAATCGGTGCTGTCACACTTACAATATACCGAGCAATGTCGTTGATAAAAGTCGATCGTCAGAAAAATATCAGAGCCAAGAAGAACTTGAAGATGAAGACATCACAGTAGTGTTAGATTCCATAAACCAATTATTCTAATATAATCGTATCTTTGGATAATGTAATTTCTGTTATATTTTAAATAAAAAAAAATCCCTCTAAAATTAAATATATTTAATTTAAGTTTAAAATAAACTCAATTTGATGTTAATAAAAATTTCAGATGAAATCCAAAATAATTTTAATTAAAATTTAAAAAATATAAATCGAAACATATGTTTTATATTAATTTTTCGATTTAAAAACCAAAGAATTTATTAATAAGTATATAATTTTTCAGTATAAAGGTAATGAAATTTGAAAAAAAAATTTAGCATCCAGTACGTTTAAGCATCTTTTTTTGCAATTTAGCATCTTTACAATTTCAAATTATGGCAATACTGTTGGTTTTAAAAGATTTTTTATAACAGTGGTTATAAGCATGAATACTTAGATCTGATTTATCGCATTTTAATATATTTTCAAAAGCCTTGCATTTGCATTTATAGTCGTCACCTTTGACCTGCTCCAGCCATCCATCAGCTTCTCGTCTCTCAACTAACTGAAGCAAAATCTTTATGTTCTGTATTTCTTTGATGTGTTTTCAGCATCATCGAAAAACGAATCGGACATTTTTCTAAAATTAATTATTTTCTAAAATTAATTATGTTCAAATTTATAATATTTTAATGTTATGCACAAAAAAGTGTTTTGTCATTGTTATTAAAGAATCCACATATTTACTTCCTTCATATTATAGAGTTATTACCAGACTTAAAAAGACTTTAAAGTTTAAAATTGAAAAAAATTATGCGATATTTAACAAATACATTCAAAATAGTTTTGACTGAAATTTTTGGCAGTTTTAGTTTTGCCTTGTATCAGTAAAATGTTCAGATATTAACTAAAAAAAACAATTTGTTAAATATTTTCATCTTAATTATCTTAATTAATTTAAAGACACAAAGATAGATTTAATACAATAAAAAGAAGTAAGAGTTGAAAGTTGATCTATGCGGACTCACAAATGTGCCCTATACTAATAGGTCTGGAAAATTTAAAAGGATTGTAAAAAATAAAATGCACCTTTATATTAAAAAATTTTAATTAAAAAGAAAATTACAAAATAAACCATTTACCTGGTTAAACTTAATATTGTTTATAATTATCTGGATTAGGTTAGTATTTAAAATGGGATAAATCGGGAGTCATTGTGCCAATTTATGACCTAAAATATGTAGACACCTCTATAAAATGCTGAAAATTCAGAGCATTTGTTGTAATAATTCAGTAATAGGTTTATCAAAGTGTTTACATATTCAAATATTTTATATACATTTGTTACAAATAGTGCAAGAAGTCCAGATATTAATGTAAACGTAAAACCCAGGTGGAGGGTATCAAAGATTCGGCATAGCCGAATTTAACACTCTTACTTGTTATAGCTTATAATAGTCATTATTTGTTCTATTACCAGTAATGATATCTGCTTACAAAATACACCACACTTTTGATATATCTGTTAGTAAGAATGTCAATACACAGTTGTAACCTGGGTTTTTTGATGTGTAAACATCTATGCGCTCAGGGGCGTAAAAATCTATTTCACAATAGAATCACAAAATTAGCGTAAGGGAAAATCGGTGTGAGGTATATGTAAGTGTATTTGTGAAAAGATTATGATTTCTATTTATTTAGGTTATTCAACAACCAGCAGAAAGCGCCAACTGCAATCATCAAGTATAATAACCATAGCAATTGCTTGCTATACATAGATGGCGCTTACTGTTTGATTTTAATTGATGTATAAATAGATGTTTACACATCTCCCCTGTGATCGCACTCACACAGTTTTTTTTATTATCATACCTTTTTGATGTGTAAACATCTATACATGCAGGGGGTAAATTTCTATTTCACAATACAATCACAAAAACAGCGTAACATGTGAGCTCACATTTTACGCTGTGAGCCATAAGACAAATCGGTGTGACTTATGATTGTATTGGTGAAACAATTATGATATAAAATTGTTTCAGCTAATTCAACAACACTTTGCTGTAAAACGACAAAAAATTTCACAATATAAACGTATAACATATATATAATTCAACAACCCCACAAGTATAACCGGAGTCCCTGCAGTTGTTTGCTGTAAGTGATACATAGATGACGCTTTCTGCTTGATTTTAAAAAACGACATAAAAAAATCTTTAATTTTTAAAAATATTTACACATCTCCCCTGTGATCGGACACACATGATTTTTTTATACCTTTTTATTTTACCTAACAATGCACTAATGCAAGCAATAAAGCACAGGTAATTCTTTTGTATAGTGGGTTTTTTATATATACAGTAAATAAATCTGCTGAACATTAGCACAATGATTCTGATTTTGATATGAAAATAAGGGTTTTTGAATCTTTTTTAGTTGTTAAAATATTTCATCTTGCTTTGCTGTTTCTACAGCGACAGTAAGTTGGCCTTCTAACCAATTTGCACTTTTTATATAAAAAATTGTTTACAGTAGCTAACTTCTTTGTAGCATTTTTAAGTGCTTTGACGAAATTAGATAATTACTCTTGTTTTTCGGTGCTACACGAATTTAAGTTTACTTTTATTTTAACCTAACGAAGAACATCTTCCACGTTTTTGTTTCTAAAATATTCTTCGGCCAGTTCTTTATAACTGAAGCTCTCCATATTTTTCTGAATATTTTTATTTGCTATATATTATAGCAATTGAGTTTGCATTCCAATGTCACTTTCTTATACGCCTTTTCATAAGCCATTATACTATGTTTCTAATTCAAATAAAAAGGTAAGAAAATGGCATTAGTGCATTACTACCTAAAATAATATATAAAAAACCCACTTTCAAAAGAATTACCTGTCCGTGCTATCTTTACTGCTTGCATTAGTGTATTGTTAGGTAAAATAAAATGGTATAAAAAAGGTATGATAATAAAGAAACCTAGGTTACAACTGAATTACATCCTTTGTGTATTGACATTCTTACTTAGAAATATATCAAAGGGGTGGTGTACTTTGTAGGCAGATATCATTACTGGTAATAGAACAAGTAAGTTTAACCTAATTTTTTGTCTGCCTCAATTTGTATATATTAGCTAAAAAATGGCGTTAAAATTTAAAAAATCGGTGAAAAAAAAATTAGACTTTTGGCCAATGATATCAAAATTTCAGCCAGAGTACGCCGAACAAATTTTTGTATGGAAAATCAAAATCAAAATCTATTTGTGTTTCAGTCCATTGGCCGATGGTCGTTTGGCTTTAATTCTTGCACAAGTTTTAGTATTAAGCCAAGATCATTCCGTGAAATCTTCCATAAAGTGGATGACTATATCCCTATTTGTTGAAAATGGCCCCGAATTGACCAATGTGGGTGTTCTTCGGTGCACACTGTTTGGCATCTTATGGGATGCACGTTATCATTATGAATAAACTTAGTGGGAGTATAATCCATAGTTATTCGAATTAGACACTCTGATAAACGAAGAGCGCGTTAAATTAGAACAACAGAACCATTATTTTGATAGAAAATTTCAACAAATTGCAAGCGTTGCTTTCGTGTAAATATATTCATGATGAAAAGGCAAACCAAAATTAGTTGTCAAATAAAGCAGTGCTACCAACTCAAAGTTGTGAACCTCTTAAAAAGCAACCTTTACTTATTAATAATTTATTTCGTATTTTGTTTTATTGTATGATTTGGAGAAAGGTAAACAAAAACAAACAATAAACGTTGGCCGATAGATGTGTTTAGCCCTAAAAGCCATATTTAAGCACCAAAAGCACAATATATTTTTCAAATTGATGTAGTTATATTGTGCAATACATATTAAACTATTCACACTTTATTACATAAAATAAGTTAACATTTTAAAATTAAAAAAAAATAAAATCAAACCTGCAGTCTATACTTTATCAATTGGAATTGTAGTTACTTTGTTTATCAGTTTGGACCTGTGTGGCTCAGAGGAAAATATATATGTTTCATTGTAATTTTTGTGGTTAAAGAAAACAGAAAGAAATATAAATACAAATAACACAATATATTGACACGCATAACCTGAAGTGTAAAGTCAGATTTGATATTGTTTTTATCTGAAATAAATTTGTGTTCATTTCATCTTTTCACAGTTACCACCATTCACTATTATTACCAATTTATTAAATAAATATTTGTATCGATCACATTCTTCTTCAGTCATTCATTTTTAATATCACCTTATGGTTTAATCAGTTTCTTAACATACTGTATCAAGTGAAAGTTAGAGTTGGCACTGATTTTGTTATTTAAACTTTATAAATTTTTTTTTTATGTTTATCAAATATATTTGTATAATAATATTAAAAAATGTGCGTGAGTTTATTTTATAGCATATTTGTACTTTGTATTTATATATAATCGTATATATGGGTGCGTGTTTGGTTAATATTTTAAATAAATATGAGTACAAGTGTTATGTTGAAGCATATCAATATTTCTCTATGTTGCAAATTTCAAATTTTAATTGTTATGTTAAATATGAGATATTAACAATTGAATGTAATGGGTAAATAATGGCGTAAAGAGATGTTTCTTTAAAAGCGTTTGTTTAACACATTCGAATTTTAATAGCATTATCCTGTTTACCTGTGAAAAATTAACTAAAATTTTTGAAAATTTATCTTAAAATTGAGCATAAATGTCCTGTTTTAGAGAGTATTGAATAATTTTTTGTAATACACATATATTAAAATTGTTTGGATATGGATAAGCTTATAAAAAGAGGAATTAATGTGTGACGTCGCTAGCGAGGATCATTAACTACATAAAATAACTCTTTTATTATTTTATAGTTGACCAGTTACTTCTTCACTTATATGAAAATTGTAATATAAAACTACTTCAAAAAGATTATTTCACAAAAAAAAAGAAGAAAAATTCACATGCAATTTTTCGCACTTCTACTAGGAATTTTTTAAGGAGATTATGTAAATAGGTTTCCTTAAATATTATTTTGTAATTATATAGTTTATTTTTGGATATAACGCTCGTATTCACTTGGCTAATTAAAAGATTAAGTTTTGGTCTTGTCTTTTTTTGTTGTTTATGTGTACATGTGTTAGTACATCTCTTTACAAAATAACGTATTTATTTATTTTTCGCAGACGACTTAGCTTAAAAATATATTTTTATATGCAATATTCAAATTGATGTACATATTATAAAAATTGGCTTAACAGAATTTAATAGTTTATGGCGTGTTTTAAATGATTTAAAATTTTGAATCATATAATTTAGAATAGCTGTCGGTAACCGGCGCACAGTGGGGCGTTTTGACTTTTCTCGTTGCAAAAATCATAACTTTTAGAGTAATAAAAATAATAAAGATATTTTAAAAGTTAGAAATGATTTTGAAAGATCAGTGTTGCCATAATTTGAAATTGAAAAGATACTAAATTGCAAAAAAAAATATGCTAAAACGTACTGGAGTGAAAATAAAAGATGCAAATTTTTTTTTTATATTTCATTACCTTTTGCTTGAAAAATTAAGTACTTATTAATTAATATTTTGGTTTTTAAATGGAAAAATAAATTAAAACATAAATTTCGATTTATATTTTTAAAATTTTAAATAAAATTATTTTGAGTTTTTTTAATTTTAAATTAAATATTTTAAATTTTAGAGAGAATTTTTTTTAATTTCAAATATAACAGAATTTACATTATCAAAAGATACGAGTATATTACAATAATTGGTTTATGGAAATTAATATTTCTGTGATGTCTTCATCTTCAAGTTATTCTTGGCTCTGATATTTTTCTGACGATCGACTTTCAACGACATCGCTCGGTATATTGTAAGTGTAACAGCACCCATTTTTTAATTTTAAACCTTCTTCTATATGTATTACAGAACATAACAACTCGAATTTTATTCTGTTGCAAAGTTTGCTTTTAACTAAAGTCATTAAATTAAACGAACGTTCAACTCCGGCTTTTGAGAAAGACAAAACTAATAAAGACAATACAAATGTGGATAACTCTTTAAATGGTCTTTCGCCAATAGAATTTTTGTTAACTTCAATCCATAAAGAGGTTGTATTCAGTACTGTATCCCAATATTGTTCTGTGATATAAATCAATTGGATTTGATTTTTTTTTTTTATTTCAGATGATCTAAATTTAAACGCTTCTAATATATTGGTTATCGGTTTTTTTACCCGGCTTAATGTGTTTTGTATTGAAAATTTAGGCATTTTTTAATGCAATTATATGTTTTGGCAATCGACATTTAATTCATTAAAAACTGTTGTTGCTGTTTACTTTCCTCTATCTCAAAATGTTTTGTTATATATGTTGAAAGAAACGAGCAGAGTGGTAAAAAGAGTAGTACAAAAATTTCTCGTATTATACTTTGAGATATTTAAACATATCAATACGATTAAAATTAAAATTATATATTCAAAAATAATGAAAAAAAAAATCAAAAAAAAGATGCTAAAAGCAACTTTTTATTAATAAAAGATGCTATGTTAGCATCTAGCAACTTGTCATAAATTTTGGATGCTAAGCGACAAAAAAAAGTTGCTAAATCTAGCAACTAAAATGCTAAAATGGCAACACTGTGAAAGATGGCTTCTCTACCTTTAAAATGAATGCTAGCGGAGGGTGCTAGGTCCACGGGGGACTTCAATATGTCATATCAAAGTACAATATTATTTTGGTGGAAGTAATACATGTTGCAAATAAAAAAACTGAAATTTGGCACTTAAAGTGTTTTTAATCCAAAGACAAACCCTACTTGAATTTGCTGAAATCGGCCCTTGTTTGGACCTAGTCACCGTACACATTTTCTTCAAAATTTGGTTAAAATGCCGCAAAAGTTGCCAAATTTGCTAATTTCTGTATTATATTAAAAAAAAAAAAATTTTAATGAAATCAGACCACTTTTGGACCTATTTTCCCGCTTTTTTTATAAAGAAAAACACCCGAATTAATTAACCACTCAAATGACTTATAATTTCATAATACATATTGTTTAAATCCGAAAGTCTTCACGTTTTCACTACCAAATTAAGCACTTTTGATTTATTTTTAAACTAACATAACAAATATTCATATATTAACTAATTAGTAAATTTATATTTAACTGTATATTTATTTTGTTAAAATAGATATTTTCGTTTACAAATTTTCTTCAGAATAATCGATATCATTTGAAGTGATATCCAATAAACTTTTCATTTCGGTACTATAATTATTTTCCTCCAAATCCTTTTGTGATTTCACGTGTCTCAGAGATTAAATTAATGGATCGGAAGAAACCGCCAACATCTTGAAGAGGTCCTCATTTTGCATGTATTCGCGTATCTACATTTTTTATAATCCTTGTTTCTACATTCTTGAGCTTCTTCCGATAACTCTCCGATTGGCAGCACTTGGTATTCAATTAAGTGTCTTCCATGAGCTAAAATCTTATAAACCGTGGGAGTAAGTTTTTTAGTTGGATACATTTGACGTAATAGCTGGGCTGTTTTTGCAACATATTCTCCAAACTTAGTGCCGTTAACCTTTTCTTTGCAGTTGATTACATTCAAAATAATGGCGAATCTTCTTATAATGTCTCTCGACACCAGTAATCTGGGCTGTTACTTCATCATTCTCAAAAAATTTTCTTTAAGTGTTTCCGTCATTACTATTTCCATATCCATATTTTGGGAAATCTATTTTGAGTCCAAGCCTCTTGAAAAATTCATTTTGTATAATTTTTTTTTCGAAAATTTTGTTTTTCTTTTGGTGGTATATTCTCATCAACAACTTCCCCCTTTCAAGGAATAGTATGCGTCAGCTTCTCAATGAATTCCATACATCTAATTCTAGCGTGCATTGGAGAAATTCCATATTCAAAATTGTTCCCAGTATTTGTTGGTTCATCTATGTTTTGAAAGTCTTTCTGTGATTTTTTACATATTGCACATTTTAATTTTGGCGTTGTATTGGTAATTTCGTTCAATATTTTGCCGTCAATCATTGTGAGAAAAAAATTCATAATCAACAATTACAGTTTTTCCATTCTTGATTTCCACTACATACTGAAGGATTCAATTTATCAATTTGATTTCTTATATTTCTAATTGTAGATTTTAATATTTCTGCAGACTTTTATCGTAATAACATGCAAATAGGCAAGAATATGCAGCCAATTTGAATTGAATACGGTAGAGCAATGAGTACTTAATAACCCTGATGTAATAACTTCCGAAAGTAATCGAAACTTTTTTAGTTCTTTCTATCAAAATTGGAAAATGGTCCAAATATAGTGTTTTTTTTAAGCTGTGATTTTTGACTGACTAAGACTCGGAAAAACCCCATTTTTATTTTATTTGATGGATTCGTACGTACATTTCAAACAATACCAAATAATGATTGGTTCTATAGTTTGTCTATAATTAAATTGTAAAACTTATAATTTCTTTCACTTTTTTCTTTTGTACACTGAAGAAATTAATAAACTTTGAGCGGCCCTATAAACCGCAATTTTTATTCGATTTTGTAATGGGTTTCCGATTCTTGATCCACAATTAGTTCTATACCCACTTGAATCATTCAATTTACCAAAAGCTTTTATACAATTTTTGATTTTTGCCACGGATTCCAAAAAAATTCCCCACAGTGCGGCGTTGAACGGGTTGATCGAATGACAGTTGAAAATTCAGATGACATATAGTTGATGTTCCCAAATATAATTATGCCGATAAATTGTAACGTTTGACACTGCAATATTTAAAAATATCTTATCCACTCGTTGCTTCTATAAGATTAATAAGTTCAATAAGGTTACGATCAATGTGCGTTATTCTTAGTCGGTTTTTATTTCAAAAATTTTTGGCATTATTATTCTGCACGAGCATTATTCGTACTGGTACTTTGAATTTTTATTTTATTATTCGAAAGACTTAAGAAACTCTATTCGGTGTGTGGTACATTTGTCTATAACGGAATATTGGCTGACATATATAAATGTATCAACCAGAAACTGTAGTAAGCTTTTTGTGGTCAAATAAGCTAGAATTTTGTTTTTTGAGCAACGTAGCCCTTCGCAAGAAAAGTTTTGAATATATATGTTCTGGTTTATTTCCATCTAAACTTTGACATTTAATACTTTCTCTGATGAAAGTAAATTATGAACTTTTACAAACTATCCTACCTTAGATATATTTTAACACATTAGTATCAAAACCTGTAAAATTAACTAGAACACTTCGTTTCCTTCATAACTAGATTACCGATGAAATTAAAAATTTTATAAATTCTAATTTCAATAATGCTCACTTGTTAACGTACTCGTTTGTAAAATTAAAAAAATAAATGGGGCCTCTTTCAGAATAATTGTTCCAGTAAACTTATTTAAATTCAAGCAAAGATCTCTGATATATTCCTGAAAAGATTTGGTTTTGAAATCCATATTGTAGCTTTTACTGAAACCTGACTAAAAAGTAATACATACTATAAATCCGAAAAAAACGTGTGAAAATATCAAATCTGTAGACGTAGTCACAACTATAGAATTTGAACATGATAACGCAATTTATTACTTGCTCTTATAAACCTCCAAATTCCGATTTCCAACTATGTGCAAAACACGCTTTTACAATTAAATCTGTAGCAGACTACCAGCTGATTATATGATCATACTTGGCAATTTAATATTCCGAGAACATCAAGTATAACCTTTTATGATACTGATCTCTAAGTACGAATTTATCCAATTGATTAGACTCATGATTTCCTTAAGTCGCTTGCTAATATGAGTGTTTTCAAATAAATGACGTTCCATACTACAATAATAGAATGCTGGATCTCGTATTCATAAATAACCCTACACAATTTAACAAAGATCTAAAGTTTCCAGTGTTTCTGAATTAATATGCTTTAAACGAACTAATTTCAAAATCTTAAATCAATTACCATCTGACAATAACTGGCTTGAAATTCTTTCTTTCTTAATCTTTTCTCATGTCGAACCGCCCAATGCAGCTCTTAATAAATCGGTATCCCTCAGTAATCTATGCATATAATAAGAAATGGGGTATATTTATAAATTCAAAGAAATCAGAAGCTATATGCATAAGATTGTCAAGATTTGTTGTTCCCGAAAGCAATAATATTCATATATTACTCAATGGAAAGGAGTTTCCTTGCAGTTACAACATCAAATTCCTTGGAATTCCATTTTAGCCAAAATTAAACGTATCGCTGGAACGTTTTGACGACTGCTGAATAACAACCATCTTCCCCAAAATACCAAACTCCTCATATATATAAAATTGCCATAAGGTCAGTACTTTCCTATGCTTTTGCAATTAGGTTCACCACTTCTCCATTAGTTGCCAGTGAAATAGAAATTTTCGAAAGGGGAATTCTGTGACGATGCATTAACTGGAACTTCGAAACATGGACCAAGCATTATTCCAATAAATATATCTACAAGAAATCAGATGTAACCCGTTTTTTGTTAGTATGCGTTTTCTCTACAAAGTTTATCGGAATAATGGCAAATCATGGCCTTGAGCTGGTTTTAATTGGATAGATAAAAATTACTTGTTGGACATAATCTCGTTTGACACAAATACACCGAATCCAGAATTTTTCCTGAAATCTTCTCCGGGAACCCATAAAGGTTGAGTTTCGCCGTGTAGTTTTGTTTTCTCTTGGACATATGCAGTTTTTACAATTCAAATTTTCATCTGCATTCATCTGTATTAAATATAAACTAGATTCTCAATATTCACCAATATTTGGTAATTCCGTTCAACCCTTTAATATTAACAATGTGTAATAACTTAGTATTTTTATATATACTAGCAGATTCCAGCCCTACAAATTCGAGCGCAAATTCTAGGAAATTTTATTTTTTCATTAAATAAAGACCCTAAAAATATGCTAATTAATTATAGCCAATTTACAAACCAACACAAAAAACTCATTTTTATTACAAACACATTAACAAATTTAATAAACACACACATAGCATTTAAATGCAATTTACTTAAAATAAAGAAAAAAATTTAAAAATCTGTAAATCTGCAAATCGGCTAAAAAGAAATACATTTCAAATAATATACGTTTGGTCAAAATCGGTATAAAACGGTAGAAAAAAACATCAGTCAAAAGAAATCGCCCAGCCTATTAATATTATAGATAACACTCTGTCCAAAATCTGTGTATAAGTATTGTTAAGTATTATATAAGTATTCTATATATAAGAAAGGTACAACAGTCAAATCGAAAAAAACATTTTTTTTTTGCAAGTGACTTTTGAGTAAAACATTTATAACTCTAAGAATTCCTATGTGATTTTGACAAATGTATCCATCATTATCGAAATAAATAAAATAAAATAAAAGTTTTACTTACTTACTTAAAATGGTAAAAAGATAAATTCACATACCTTTGCTGAAAACAACCAAATTAGAATCCAAGCAAAGAGTTATACTATTTAAGCCTCTTCCAATATAACAAACTAAAATTTAAAACAACTTTCAAACAAATATGTTTGTATATGAGTACACATTGCATACTAAAATATACGTGTTTGTTTTTATTTTGAAATAAATAACAAGAAACAATTTACATTTAGCGTTAACTGCGTGCACTCCATATTTTTAATTTTATTATTTTTTATAAAAATAAATAATCTTATTTTCGATCTTTATCATTTTTAATGATTGAGTTAGATATTAATCAGGCTCAATACCGTTCAAAAGTACTTGATATCTCTATGAAATTCAAAGGCTAACATTAATTAATATTTTCTCCTTAGATGTATTAACTGTCCTTAAGAGCCATATAGTTTTCCCAGCTGTATCTAGTAAAATTGCGCCAAAGTATTGGGCACTAAGTTAACTCACTTATATGATAGCTCCTTAAATTTGGCTATTTCACAAAGTGTTGGAAAGATTCTTTTATTATTCCACACCATATATGCGGCAGCCGCAGTGATGTAACTAATTATGGAGCAGTTGCAAAACTAAATGTTATTCCATAATAAAAACTGGTATATATACTATGACTCGAGATGTCATCAAAGGACGATCTACGACTACTTATCTAATGTAATTGACAATCTATATCAAAAGTAAACAAACCGATTTTATACATATACAAAGGCTTCAGAAACGCCTTTCTTAAAGTTAACCATGATCTACTGATAGCGAATGTTGATAAAATTGAACTTTGCGGTAACTTCCAAAAAATGCATTCTATCGTACTTAAAAAATCGTAAACAATGTGTAATTTTCAATAATTCCAAATCGACATATATAGATGTTACTTCCGGTCTTCCTCAAGAGCAGGCATGTCAAACTCGTGAATCGCGGCATGATTTTTTGCGGCCCGCAACACCTTTCCACAACTATACGCAATTAATTAAGTAAAAGTTAGAAGAATGCATGCAAATATCATGTCGTAGTGTATTTACTATAATAGAGTTCAGTTTGCAGCATCACTAGATATAAGTACACATATAAGCAATCTGGCAGCGCGGTTGTCCAGTATTTCTTAAGTAGAATGTATATGTGTTTTTTATTATTCGTTCAGTGATAGTGAGAGGGGAAGTGCGAATTTGTGGAAAGCTTATATATAAATAAAGAATAAATAGCGCCTTATAAAATATAAATTTAATTATTGCAACTACTTCATTGAGGTCACACTGTAATTCTTATCCGGTAAGTTTTATCTGCATTTTGTTTCTTATGAAATAATATTCATTTATTTTAGTATTTCAGTTTTAAAACCCTTTGATTTATGATGAAGCCAATACTAGTAAAAAACGAACGATTGAATGTGAGCATCGTTGTTTTCAAGAAAATTGGGAGATAAAATATTTTTTCATTGAAGAAAAAGGGAAAATATTTTGCTTAATATGCCGACAAACTATTCCGGTGTGCAAGGAATACAATATCAAAAGACATTACAATAATTTCCATAAAGATTACGAAAATATTATTGGAAGAAAATTATTGGAAAAGTTGATCGAATTAGAGGCAGTTCTTCGTAAACAATAAATCTTTTTCACTAAATCAATTGCCGCTGTAAAAGCTAGTTGAAAAAAAATCAAAACCATTTATGGAAGGCGAATTTATTAGTGAATGTTTAATAATAGCAGCTGAAGAGTTATGGCCCGATATGATAAATAAATTTAAAAGCATAAGTTTATCCCGAAATACAGTTGCGAATAGAGTAACTGACATTGATTCAAATTTAAGAGGCCAACTTCATTCAGTTGTATTAAATTTTGAAGCGTTTTCAATTGCAATCGATGAGGGTACAGATTTAACAAATACATTCCAGTTAGTCGTTTTTATTCGAGAATGTGACGGGAATATGAAAATAACTGAAGACCTATTAGAAGCAATTCCAATGCATGGTACAACAACAGGAGAAGATACTTTCGATCTAGTTATGACGCAAGTCTTATGTTCAAAAGTAATTAAAATTGATAACGTATTTAAAAAAGTTGGTAAAATTGTTAATTTTATTCGAGCACGACGATTAAACCATCGGGAATTTACGTCATTGCTGAAAGATGTGGAATCTGATTACGAAGATTCGCCTTATTATACTGTAATTCTCTGGCTTTCAAGTCATAAAGTTTAAAGAAGATTTTTATAACTGCTGGACGTAATCGTACTTATTTTTAGAAATTAAAGATTATGAGTGCTCTGAACTGAAAGATGTTAATTGGATACAAGATTTGGCTTTCTCAGTTGACATTACTGGGCATCTCAGTTAACTCAATATTAACCTGCAGGGCAGCCACATGCTCATAACTTCATTTTATGACCAAATAAATCCATTCAAACAATAGATATCTCTGTGGAAAATACAAATAAAAAGAGAATATTTATCAAATTTTCTAGTTGTAAGAATCTTTTGCTTAAATGTCGAGAATTAAAATTTTACAAAGAACTGAAAATGTTGGAAGAAGATTTCGAAAAGAGGTTTTCGAATTTTCAAAGTACCGAATCTCAGTTAAATATTTTGTTTGCTCTTCGATGTCACAGATGAAGATGAATGAAACTGCGCAGCGAACCAGATTAACTGAAGAACATTTAGCATCGATATTAAAAATTACATAAAGCCAAAGTTTAACACCAGACTTTGATTAATAAATATATATCTATAAATTTTTTGTTTGTTTTCCTTATGGTTTATTTATATTCAATTCCACTCAAAATTTGAATTTTTATTAAAAGAAAGTAGATGCGGCCCACAAGAGGATTTGGACTACAATTTTCAAAGAATTTGACCCGAACACTAAAATGAGTTTGACATGCCTGCTCAAGAGAGTCGCCTTGGACCTCTCCTATTCTTACTTGTTACGAATGATCTTCCAAAGTCTATCCAATATATTAATATCCTTATGTATGCCGACGATGTAAAAATCTTCTCAACCCTCATAGGCAATGAAGACAGTTTATATCACCAAACTGACTTAAGTAGCACCTACAACTGTAATGTATACTTAACAGACGGTGCAATGTCTGCTTAACAGATTTAAATCTTAAAAAATGACAGTCTATAACTTTCGCTAGATATTCGCCATCAATGAACGACTAGTTTATTCATTATACAAAACAAAATTTAGTCGACCCATTTATTAATTTGTGAGTTTATATCGATAAAAGACTAAGCTGTCATATTATATTGACTGGTATTTTATAAAAAATATCTAGTTAAATCTTTAGCCAAGCCAATATTTTAATACTTATCAGTAAACTGGGAACCATAGTACAATGTCTACATCAAAAAACTTGAATCAGTTCAAAAAGAATACTTACTATTTTGTCTTTGATTTATTTTATTAAATGGTGGAAATTAATCTCTCATCATATCATAGTCGTTTAGATTTAATAAAACGTCTGACTTTGAACAGTAGAAGGAATAGATGATTCTATGAACCAGTTCATCTAAATTTGCACAGATCAAATCTTATCAATTTCGATCCAATCCGAATAATTTCTGCCGTATTGAATAGAAACTATAATTGAATTGATCTATCCGTTACTGTTGATGTGATGAAAAGAATATTGATGACTTATTTGAACCTAAATATTATGTTTATAATTGTATTTAAAGTTTGTATTATTATTGTAACGTTGTTATTTTTTTTTTTCTAAATTGCAGCTGAATCAAATAAATGTTTGATTGTATTAAAGGTGATACTCCGCTCATGCAATCCCAAATAAATAAATAAAGTCTCTGTTGAGCTAAGTCGAGATATGCTTGAATATAATTCAAAAAAATTGTTTGTGTGGAAGCCGGCATGCCCGTTGTCAATTCCGCCCATATTTTCCACAATGATTAGAATAAGCAAAATAACATGCTATGATAAATTCAGTTAGCATATGATTATCATTAGCAGTGGTAAATTGTTTTGTACTAGCAGAATCTTACACAAACATACTAACAAATAAATAAAAAAAATGGGTACATAAATACTACAAAGGAATAGTGATTATGTAGAATGCAATCAGTTAAGCAAATAATTCATTGGATGAAATTTTATATTATGCTATTTTTCTAAATGTTTAGTAGGGTACACGGAAGAGAACACCGATCGGCCTAAAATTTGACTTGCATTATATGAACACATATTTGCATAGTTCCCGATTAGAGCCCGAGTGAAATCTGATAAATTGCTCTTGCTTTAATTTTTTTTTTATAAATAAGCAAAAAAAAAATTTTTTGACGTTATAATGTATGTTATTAGATACTTTTTTTATGTACGTGGGCATTTTACACTTGAGTAACTTCTAGTGCATTTATGTACTTGATTTTGCCTACATACAATCGTCTTAAGGCTAAATTCTATTTGGAATAATTTCTTAGTTCACATTTCATGTGAATGGACCATTCAATCAATGGACCAAACTTGCCGAATGATAATTTAATAAATTTCGATTGTATCAAATGTCCGGGAAATTATTTCTTGAATATTAATTCAAAGCTAAATATTATATTATATTACTAAATTATGAAATGAATTCTTTAGATGCTGAATTGCTAAATTTATATGGTATATTTTAATCTCTCTGCAAGCTCATTATTCTTAAAAGAACCGGCATCGCTAAATGCAACAATATAAAAATAAAAAAGCAAATCCTTTTACAGTACATTTGTGTATGTGTTTACTGTGTACAAAAAAAAAAAAAATTAAATATATAAATCGACTACATGTTGCTAGACTGATTTGTTGTGTTAGAAATATAACTATGCATTCACACCTTGAATATATATTCGCTTTTATTAAAAACATAACATTCAAAACGATTTCAAAACTTAAAAGATATGTACGTCTCCCATACTGCTCAGTACACAGCACTTTGTTCATGTTGTTTAGCGAGTCTTTATTTTAACTGTAAATATAAATATATACATATTGATTGTTGCACATTCCAATAGCTAAACAGATAAATATTTTTTGTATAGATTAGATTTGCAACATACTCGTATGTTATTCGTTAATACAAACTTCCATATATAAACATACACATATTTTGTGTAGTATAGTTAGTAAATTTGCAGTGAAACTTTAGCACATTAAATTTAGCACATTAACCCAGCACTTATTTTTTAAAGTTATAATTATCTACTATAACAGGTAAGGCGATAATAGGTAAGGCCGATAGTTGTTAAACAGCTTTCTCCCGATTTTGACCAAATATATCTTATTTGAAAGGTATTTCTTTTTAGCTATCCACCAAATTTACAGATTTTAAAATTTTTAAATTTTCTTGGAGCAAAATGTTTTTAAAGTTGCTAGTCACACATACATAAAATTATACAATGCTATGTGTGTGTTTATTAAATTTGCTAATGTGTTTGTTAGTTTGTTTCTTCATTCACAATATAATTTGTGTTGAATTGAAAAATAATTTTTGACATAAACTAATAATTGGACATAAACCAATAAGGACAATAATCGATATTTAAAAAGTGTTGAATTGTGAATTGGCTAAAATTAATTAGCATACCTTTAGGGTCTTTATTAAATGAAAAAATAAAATTTCCTAGAATTTGCACTCGAATTTCGTGCGGTGGGATCTGCTAGTATAAACAAATATTCTCCAAAATTATTAATATAAATGCCACCTCAGTGTGTGTATTGTTGATAAGAAGTTTGCCTCTGACTTTGCTTAAATGTTGGCAACATTTTGTAGTTTATTGTTATTATTGTTGTTGTAATGTCTTGAGCAAAATAACCTCACACAATATGTATTTCCAATGTCTATGGATCGAAACTGTAAAAAAAAGAAATCACAAACGTTACAGACTCAAATGTTATTTTTTGGTTAACTTACACTCAACACTGCCACATTACGAGTAGACAAGAAAAAAGAAATATCAAAAAAAAAAATCAACACAATTTTTAATTATTACATCATAGTTATTAGTTTCTTTGTGTACATACGAGTGTCGATAATTTCGAGTACTCTTAACATCACTTCTGTTTGGAACTCATCGAACTATGAATCTACATGGAGCCCTCATCAACTATGTTCATGATCCTGATAATACGTAATCAAAACGGTACAAAAATTCAACACACTAAGGCTATAGCTACATATCACTTTAAGTCCGACAATTTGTGTTTTATATTGTGGTCTGATAAACTCGAATATCGGAATAAATTTTTTATTATATTCTGCTTTTTGACTATATAGATTTTATCTCGAGCTATTGAAATATACTTATATATAGAAAATGCACACATTGTCAACAAATTAGTACTTTAAGTGCAATGGGAAGAATTACGAAAAAAAAATTTTTTTTTCGACCAAAATTCGAATAGAATGAATGCAAACAAAACTGTGCATGCATCGTTGACACATCTGTATCTATAAGCACATGTTAATTTTTCGATATGAAATTTTATGGGAGTATCTTTACATTTTCGTACGTCATTCCTCTCCACTTTGATCTATCAAACTGCTGCAGATTATGACGAACATTTTAAGCGACCAACTCGACCTATTACGGACAGGAGAATGTTTGAAACAGACAGACAGACAAGACATACATCGACTTCTCCTTTCATAAGGATCAATAATATATATAATTTTTGGAAAGTTCGGAATATATTTTGATGAGCTACAAATGGTGTGGAGGGTGTAAACATACAAATAATCATTAAATTAAATAGTTTTTAGTGCAGTTTTTGGTTAACATAATTTTTCAGACAGTTTGCAATTAATATGCAAGTATTAATATTGTTTCCAATAGTGGCTGGTTATAATATTTTTCGAGTTTTATTAGTCCACAAAAGATAAAAAAATAGTCCGTCTCAAGTGCGGACTTTTTTAATTTTTTCTCTTCGTAGTGTTATTATTGCTCAAAGTTTTAACATATAAGTCAATAGTACAGACATTAAGAATTTTTTAATTCAAACTTAATTATCTACTATATTAGGCCTTTATTGGCTTCGGATTGTACATGAAGTGAATAAATAAATAAATAAATATATTCATGTACAACGTTTGGTCAAGGTATACTCAGAATCTATATTTACTGATGTGCATTGCCTGTGTTCCCAAATAAAGGCTCGCAAAATTAAACATATTTCAATGACTTTGTGCTGCTGTTTGTAACTGCCAAAAATATTTGACCTAGACCCATCTTTTATTATACCGATCGACTCAGAATCACTTTCTGAGTCGATTTAGCGATGCCTGTCCGTCCGTCCGTCCGTCCGTCTGTGTGTCCATGTAAACCTTGTAATCAAACTACAGGTCGCAAATATGAATATATTTTGATGAAATTTGGTGTATAAGCTTTTATCGGCCATAGGATAAACGATATTGAAATTGGTGAAAATCGGTCCATGTTCAGCCCTAGTCCCTATACAAATCGACATAAATTGCCATAAGATCCAAACTATCACATAGATCTTAGTCAAATTGGGTTTGTATGTGTTTATTGTATCCATTAATCAGTAGTCCAAAAAAATCCCCATAGGACAATTCTTGGTCATAGGCCCCATATAGAACTGTTTCCCGATCTTCACTTAAATCTATAGAAAAACAAAAATATTGCACAGATTTTTCTCAAATTTGGTTTGTGCATATTTTTTCAAAATATAACTTACTTTACCAAATATGGTCAGGATCGGTCCATTTTTCGACCTAGTCCACATATAAATATAGCACCCGATATGAACTTTTTCATATCTGCAGCCAAAAAAATTAATAACAATGCCACTCAAATTTGGTTTATGCTTATTTTCTATATCCAATTAGTTGGACCGAAGAGATAGGGTCTCTAAACCATGGCATAGGGTATAATTGTCTTACTTGTTATTTGTTGAATTAGTTTGCTATTGAAATTCGGTCTATGTTTAGATCTAGCCCTCCCTAAGATATATGCCGCACAAATTTAGCACACATAAGCATGCAATATATTCCAGGTATTGTATTTTGGGAAGCATAAATATAAATTATCATTTAAAAAAAAAAATTAATATCTGAGGCACGGAGTTGGTTTGAAATATTTACTTTAACACACAGACACACTGAAGAACAACGCTCAAGAATTTTTCAAGTTATTTTTTGTTTACTAACAAACATCAGCGTACACCTATAATACACACTGCATAGGTTATTACAATGGAACATTGGAACAATGGAACCGTTGCTCACTATTACTGTTGATTTAACAATAAATTAACACGCGAATGGTAAAAACAACTTTCGACAAATCAAAATGTTATTGAAATGAAAATTCATGCATTTATATTGTATTCACTCTACTGACCTATCACTACTAAGTAAACAACAATATCTTTTATCGAATATAGCAATACACATGGTCAACACCATTTCCATTTTATTATGCTTAATATGACTTTTGATTAATTTTGTGGATAATTAACCGTAATTAATCTTTTTCCTGCAATACTGATCCATTTTATACTACTTTCTAATACGAAATTTACCGATGTACACTAATCTTCATTCCATCATTCGTTACAATTTCGAATTATAATAGTATTAATGAAAAACGTGACCAACTTTATAATAATTATAATCGTTAAAATTTTTTATTTTTTTCCCGTATATGCTATCCACATCTGAAAAACAATTGAAAATCATCATCATTGATAAGCTTTTAGTTAACTAGATATTAATACTGTAAATATATAAACAGTTATCCAACCTGCTTGAATTGAAGGAATGATATTTGGAACTAATCTTATGAAAAAAAAAACACCTCTAAACGTGAATCGAAATATGAACCAAAACCTACCTTTTTCAAGGTAAATATATAATTAATAGATTCATCTGTTTGTCAATGAAGTCGTATGGTCAGAATTTTAATAGGAAATTTAAAGTAGAATTTAAGTATAATAAAACATAACTTTGCAGCTTAAAATTAATAAAAAAAATATTTGTAACAATAATGGAAATGTTGTTTAGATTTAGAACACTTGCATTTATTGCAACGTATTCATGAGTGACAATACAAATATACATATATGTATGTGTGTGTGTATAAGAAAATAAGATCAACAACACTAAAAGTTCAACACTTGTTGTTGCATATAAAATATTGAAAAACACATTAAACAATTTAAATAGAAATTAATGTTTGTGTTTTTGAGTTAAAAAAAAAAACTTATAATTGCACATTATAAAAAGAATGTTGCCGAACTGGTTTTAGTAGTTTGTGATAAAAACATACAACCAAATATATTTTAAAATGTTGTCCAAAGCCCATTCATGCTTGTATTTTTTTTTTATTGAGATTTTGTGTTGTCTTTCTTTGGCTTTTAAATTTTGTAACCCATACCAGACCAGACCAAAACAATGTTGAATTTTGTTTAGTCGGTTTGTTGGTCGCTTAAATTGTCACAGCATAATATATGAAAATATTTGAAATATTTTCTTTCAAAGCTATTTGAATGCATTTTTTTATATTTGTTCTACGACGGTTTAATCGAACAATTCCTAATATAGTTAATTTTTTAGTATACAGTTGGTTCCACTGTAAATCGCTATATAAGAAGATACAACAATACAATATATTTACAAAAAAAAAACTTTTTTTGTTTTGCTATACCCAACACCATTATGTGGTGTGGCAAAAAAAATAATAACAATTTTCTATATCTAATTAGTTAGACCTAAAAGATAGGATCTCTAAATACATGGTATAAGGTATAGTATAGTCGGTCTAGACCGACTGTAATTTTCGTACTTGTTTTGAATTGATACATTGCTGAGGCACGTGCTTTTTCAGGTGCGTATCATTATTGTGTTTATTCCAAAAACAACTAAATGCAATGTTTCCTTTTAAAACTAACAAATCAGATTAATGTTACATTCGTTTGTTAAATCTACAAATTAAACTGACATCTTATTCTGATTATTTACAAATACTTTTTGGTGATGATGTTGCTACGAGTATTGATAGTTGTTGTGACATTTCAGTGTTTGCTTATTTGGTTTTCTGGCTAAGTGTAGTCGAAAGTTGAAAACAAAAAAGTTAATTAAACTTTGCTGCCATAAAAATTAAAGTGTAAATAAAGCATCTAACAAACAAATATAATTATACAACCTTGTTGCTTAACATCATTAGCAAAATTATTGTTGCTTTTGTATACACTGAGAGTTTGATCCACTGCTGCTTTTAATTAAAATAACTATTTGAGAGCTATAAATTATATATTTTCTTGATCTTTATAACAAGAGAAGTTGACTTAGTGATGAAAATCTGTTCGCCTTTCGGTGGAAATCACGATCACACCCTCAGTCGACTTATACGAGAATTCTCGATCATCTAATACTTCCAAATTTTCATGGTCTTATAAATTCGTTCATAAAAAGCTAGGACTTAAATCATCATATCATTGCCTTCACCGAAACCTGGCTTAAAAATAACATTTCTAATAATGAAGAACTTTGTGATAATTAAACTAATTGCGGTTACAAGCTGCTTATCATCTGAATTAATAACAACTTATTCTGATGTTGAATTCGTTGAGAGGTGCCACGTCCACTAAAATATGTAGTTCCATCCAGATATACAGTAAGACTCTGTAAGCACAAAGTCATTATACCCAAACTATATAGTGGTATAGGGTATAAATAGATGTCTAATATTTAAGATAAATCACCTTGAAATTTCCAGAGAACAATTCATAACATTAAAACAACTATACAACTGTAACGATCACATGTAAATAGTAAAGTTCAGGATTTTTTCGTTTCAGCAATGAGTGAATTATAAAAAGTTACAGCTGTCCAAACCAATCTCACGGTTAATTTGCCTTTCCTGCTGAACTCATTTTGCAAGCCCAACTAAAGTAAGTATATATTAGCGGATCCCGTTGATTATTGTCTCGCAATCACAGTTTAAAATAATATATTTCATTTAAGTAACCAACAACTTCATATAGATCATGTCAAATTTTAATTAGTTATGGTAGTTGTCATGCCCAATGGTCTGATCCTGCCAATTTTTGGTACATTTCTTAACCTCTGGACCTACACAAAGACTTATTTTACTCCTTTGATTATGTTGATAAATATTTACTTTGTGTCACGGCGACCAATCGCATCTTGCCCATTTTTGGCTCAATTATACGCATTCATAACTTATGAACTCATATAAAGTTTCAAGATCATAGTACTTTATATGTATATGTGATAATAATTGTTCATTTTATTTGGGAGGTGACACGCCCTTTAAAATATATGGCGTGAATATGAGATCGTGGTTCAGAAGTCTTAACTTCTATTGGAGTACAATCTTTGAAATGTACAAATACAATCCCATAAGAATAGATTTATAGCAATTAGGATCAAAAAATAACAATTTTGGTAAAAAAAATTGTTTGTATAAAAAGCCGTTCATCTTTAGTTTTATTTTTTTTTAATTCAAAAATTGCTGGAAAATTATAATCGTATAACAAGACTTCGGTGCTGTTGAAATTTTATTTATTTAATTTAACTTCAAAATATAAATTCAATTTTTATACAGTTTACAATTTGTTTTATATTCATACTCGTTTTGGTATTTGGATCAATGTCAAGACACACAAAAATAACATTATCTAAAATGTACAATATGATGGACATCACAGCAGCAGCTACTACTAGACTTAATTATTGTGTTGAGACTTAAAAAAAATTTTAATTTTCTTAAAAATATTAATCAAATTCGTATACACATATGTATATACATACATATTTCGTTTCTGTCTATACTCTTTTTTGTTTTGTTCACAACTTTTTACGTACCAGTTCCAATTGTAGAATATAAACATTGAAAATACTATATGCGACCTTCTCCGAGAAAAGGGACCTAGTGTGTCAAAAACGGGTTGTGTCAAAAACGGAGGATTCTGGTACCTAAAAGGGTGTAGAAACTTTAAATGCATTTTTTTCTCAAAACTTAATTTTCACACACTAGGTCCCTTTTCTCAGAGAAGGTCACATATGGTGCTTTATTTTGTTAAACTTATCTAAGCTAATTGAATGACATTTTTATACCCTATACCACTATGTGGTTTGGGTATAATGACTTTGTGCTGCTGTTTGTAACAACCAAAAATATTTGACCTAGACCCATCTTTAATTATACCGATCGAATCAGAATCACTTTCTGAGTTGATTTAACAATGTCCGTCCGTCCGTCCGTCCGTCCGTCCGTCCGTCCGTCCGTCCGTCCGTCCGTCCGTCCGTCCGTCTGTGTGTCCATGTAAAGCTTGTAATCAAACTGCAGGTCGCAAATATGAATATATTTTGACGAAATTTGGTATATAAGCTTTTCTCGGCCATGGGATGAACGCTATTGAAATTGGTGAGAATCGGTCCATGTTCAGACCTAGCCCCCATACAAATTACCCATATGAAATCGACATAAATTGCCATAAGATCCAAATTGTCATATAGATCTTACTCAAATTGGGTTTGTATGCGTTCATTACATCCACTAATGAGTAGTCCAAAAATGATCCCTTTGACCCCATATAGAGCTGCTTCCCGATCTTCACTTAAATCTATTAAAAAACAAAAATATTGCACTGATTCTTCTCAAATTTTGTTTGTACGTATTTTTGCAAAATACAAGAGACTTTACCAAACATGATCAGGATCGGTCCAATTTTGGACCTAGTCCCTTTATAGATATAGCATCCGATATGAACTTTTTCATATCTGCAGCCAAAAAAATTAATAAAAATCCCACTCAAATTTGGTTTTTGCTTATTTTCAATGTCCAGTTAGTTGGGCCTAAGAGATAGGGTTTCTAAACGCATGGTATAGGGTATCGTATAGTCGGTCTAGACCGACTATAATTTTCTTACTTGTTTTTTCTTAAATTTCAATTCAATACAATTAATATACATAAATTCAAAATCATATAAATGAGATGTATGTAAATACATACATATATTTCTATATATTTTTGGTATCTGTTTGTATACTCGAAACCAAAATGCAAGGTGTTAGACGGGCATCACCATTTCAATAAATAATCGTACATAATACCGTAATCAAAACAAAACTAAGAAAACATTCATATGCAATATATTGTTGGAAAAAAAAAAATAAAAACAAAAAGAAATTCAAGTATCTTACGAGTATGAATAAAAATGTAGTCTAATATTAAACATTGTTGACTGTTGTTGAGAAGTTGAAAAATTGCAAATAACTAAGCAAGTATTATGGTCTCAAATAACTGGCAAAATATTACTCTGCACTAGTACAGCAAGCAGATAATTTTTCCAATTTTTGTTTATATGCAGAACTAACAAAATTCGTTTTAGAACGAATTCATAATTAATTTATTAAAATATATGAGTTCATTGACTTAACTTATTTATTACTTTTAAGTGTGACTAATAATTATAACAGACTTGAGTACTCGTATTTTTACACTGATTCAATTTTCCACATTTAATTCACTTTCGTCTTTACAAAGATATTTCTATCATAGGAAATCAAGCAAATCACGCTATGTAGGGCAAAATGACATATGGAAGTATTTTAACCTAAAATTAACTATTATTTTATATGTTTTTTTTATTTCGACATCTTTTTAGATATTTAAGTTCGCTTATATGAATAGATCTAAAAAAAAACATTATTGTATCTCAACTATTTAAGAAATATACTCAAATATATACACCGCTCAAGAATGATGTAATTACATAAACATGACGTGTATAGTGGGCAAATCGAAGCAAAGCAGCATTAAAAAAGAAGTCTAGAGGACCAGACCTACTCATGGGTTAACCACCTAAATGCAGGTGTGCTAAGTAAGCCCAATTTCATTAAGGGAAACGCTGAAATTGTGTGATTCGCTCTCTGAATCCCGATTGCGAACCTTGGTGTTTAGACAAGTGTTCTTGTTTCATTTTGACGTTTATATTTTTTGTGCAAATATTTGAAGACATCCTTTTACACTTTACGTTTCACTATTAATTTTTTCCATTTTTATTTGAATATATATATATATGTAAATATATACTTTTTATTTGTTAAACGTTTCTATTTGTTTTATTGCACACATTAAATTTTTGTTTTTTCTTTGTTTATATATTTTTGACAGCTAGTTCAGATAAACTAGCGATAATTTTTTATCAAAATTGGAGATGACAGTATATTTTTCATGGGTCGTAACTAGATTTAAAATTAACCAAGTTGGTTCGCTCTCAAAATTTTGAATGGCGAATCATGTAGGTTCAATTATGATTGGGGCGCGAACCGTGAATTTCTTTTTGTTTTTAGAGCGAACCTCAAATCTTGCTGTCCGTCTGAATATAGCATAAGTAAAAAACGTAAATAAGAAACTACAAAACCAAGCCAAAATTGATGTAAGGTCTCAAGGGAGGCACCCTCAAATCGTGAGCTTTAATTAACTTTAGCATGGTGTTCAACGAACCTGTTAAAAAATTAAACATATATAAAATAACTTATTTTTTCGATCATTTTTGCATGGGAGTATATCTTAAATTTTCGATATTTATTGTTTTCTGTACATGCTGCGCATGTACTCATAAAATTAAATAAATAATTCAAGTATTGCTCATATTTTATGTACGGGATTGCCACCATCGAACATAAGTAGAAAAATCTGCTAAAGCACGAATGATCGTTTATATTTGGTACCTTTTTTACCACCTAAATATGAGATTGGACAAAAATACGGGTAACTTATTTTCTATATCATGGTCTATAACATACCGAATTTTAATCGCGATCTGCGAGTTCCCCCATTAGATTTTCTTTGTGAGTTTAAAATATTGTAATGCATTGTTCTTGCCCATACTTACTAGATTTCGAAAACTTTCCGTATCAACTCTGAAGCTTAATCTCTTTGTTGTTGATACATTTTATGTGTGTATTATTTCTTATTCAAAAACTAAGATAGACTTTTATGAAAATAATATTAAATAATGAAAATATAAGTCAACATTCTTAAAATATATAAAATACATCTTGTGACCGATGTTTTGTTCTAACGTTTTATCCCGATTTCGACCAAACGTATATGATTTGAAAGGTATTTCTTTTTGGCCCTTTTGCAGATTTACAGATTTTTAATTTTTTTCCTTTGTTTTGAGTAAATTGCATTTAAAGTTGCTACTACCACATACATAAAATTATACAATGCTATGTGTGTGTTTATTAAATTTGTTAATGTGTTTGTAATAAAAATGAGTTTGTTTTCTTGTGTTGATTTGTGAATTGGCTATAATTGATTAGCATACCTTTAGGGTCTTTATTTAATGAAAAAATAAAATTTCCTAGAACTTGCACTCGAATTTCGAGGGCTGGGATCTGATAGTATAAATTAAAACGTTAAATTTCCAAAACCGATCTGCAGAATTATCTCATCTACTTTCGATGTTTTTCAAAGATCTCAAATATGACAGTTTGGAGGAATATTGTTATTCGATACATAATTCAATTTATGACATTGAAACCACTCTATAGTTTTTAAGGAGTATTATGTTATCGGTAAAGCAGGCCTGAATATTGGTGGAGTGGTTTGTTTAGCAATGTCTAACAAATGTGTTAAAGTCTATTCTCTATGTACCATCCTCCATTCCATGTACAGCATATGGTTTATTTTATTGCCCACAACTGCGCTATGATTGCCAAACTATTTTTTTTTTTTTACAATTTTGGCCTCTTTTTAATATTTTTGAAATATACTGTACAACATTCCTGGTTTAGTTTTACACCTTTTGACTAATGCCGTTTTCTTTTCTGACAAAGAATGACGCATTTTATTTGCACTCTTTTCGAAAATTGTATTTTTTTATATCTTCTGAATTAAAAGCAACTTTATCCTGCTGTGTTCATAAAATTCAAACAATTTTAATTATTATCCTCTCTGAAGCCATAGGGTGAATATATTCAAAAAAGGTGAACAAAGGGTAAACAATCTCACACTATGACCTTAAAGAAATCAATGGCTGCCATTTTTTTTCGGTTTACGAGGGCTCGACTTTGAAACCTTTCGATTGATGTATAAGATAACGATGTTCTAAATTCAGAATATATAAAAAATACACTTTTCGAAAAAAGTGTAAATAAAATGCGACATTTTTCCAGAAAAGAAAACAGCATAAGCCATTGCTCCGATTTGAAAGTTTTATAACTTTGAATAATCTTAATAATATTCTTATAGTTCTTAATTAAATAATTTTTGATTTTTATTGTCAATTTTTGATTCCTTAATCAATCAAGGTTCTTCATAGATTTCTTTTTATATTTTTAAAACCAATTTATGTAATTTTAAGCAGTAAACCTAAAAGCACGTATTTTTTTGCCTATTGCTGCAAACGAGCCCAACTAGTTTTCAAGATAAGTGTGCAATTTTTTTTTCAATATGAGTATTTCTGCTTTTGCTTTCATCGCTTTGACATTTACAAAATAGAACTAAATAGATGTTTGGTATTAAATTCTTCAGTCATCAGAGAATCCGATGCTATATTTACGGAAAACGAGATATTTATATTCAAACTTAACCTTTTTCAATAAATAATGTGAAAAATAAGAATAATTCCATGCAGAAAATTTTACAAATTCATAAATATAAATTCATAAAATAATTATATAATTAAAATGATTCAAAAATATAATAAATTATACTTACTTTGTTATTGACTGTATGTATGATGATATCCAACACTTTTAGACTATTGTCTAATAATTCCTTCAAATTATTTCATACTTTGACTTTGATGGGAAAAAATTTTTAAGATGATTTAAATATCTACATATATTAATATCGATATAACTATGTTTGGGTAAGATCAGTCAGTAGCAGCTAAAAGTTCAATTGTTTTCTACACCTTTTATACACTACTCAAATTATATAAGTTTGAATGGGGTTTACAAGGTCTCTTTCTTAACAAAAAGTTAAAAATAAACGTATAAAAACATAAAATTAAAAACTATATAACTTCTCACACGATACTTAAAATATTACAAAAAAAAGTGTAAAAAAAATGATAGACGTATAGACAAGGACCATATATTATATTTGGTCCTTGGTATAGATTGAATATGTCTTCATAAATAAAAAAAAAAAACGAACACTAAACATGTTTCCTACAATTTGATAGTTAACAAACATTTAAAGACACATTGACTTGTAAAGTTTTATATTTTCCGGATCTTTAGCTTTATAATTGAGTACTTATGACCAAATGACAGATTACAACGAAAACGTGCGTTTGAGTACTATTTTTAAGTTGGCTCATTCAATTGTCTCGTTCAATCAATAACCACTTTGTGCTTTATTATTTTGGTTATTTTTTTTTTGATTTTTTGAAGTATTTTGAAGATTTTAAAAATTTGTTATCAAATCATTATTTTTGAATACAATAGGTTTCGTTGTTGTTTTCATTCTTATTATTAAATTAATAATTAGGAATAATTTGATTAAAAAGATACATATGTATGTAGATAGAGAAGTTCGTAGGCTCGGCAATAAGGCAAAGCGTAACGGGCAGTGGGAGCTTTATAGGGCCAAACTTACTGTATATAACAAAGAAATAAGGAAAGCTAAAAGAATTAGCTTTAGAAAATTTTGTGAAAATATGGAATCTCTTCCGGAAGCGGCAAGGCTTCATAGAACATTTGCGAAATGCGGACCAGAACTAACAATGTCACTTAGGAAAGAAGACGGTAGTTACACGGAAACTGGCCAAGAAAGGGCAGAGTTGTTATTAAAGACACACTTTCCAGGAAGTGTGGCAGTAGACAACGAACGGCCAAGTAACAATCCAAGAAACCCTAGTAGGGAAAATAGACAAATAGCAAACGAAATTTGTTCAAGGGCAAGACTAGAATGGGCTTTAGGCACCTTTCAACCCTACAAGTCCCCTGGAACGGATGGTATTTTTCCTGCCTTATTACAGAAGGGCTTAAAGGGAATTTTACCGTTCTTAATGAATATCGGGCGGAGCAGCTTGGCCTTAGGGTACATACCAGAGGCATGGAGGAGGGCAAAAGTGGTGTTCATACCCAAAGTGGGGAAAAAAGACACTGCACATCCAAAATCCTTCAGACCAATAAGCCTAACATCTTTCATGTTAAAGACACTTGAAAAAGCAGTGGACAACTATTTAAGATGTGGGATATTACAACAGTTGCCTTTGCATCCAAACCAGCATGCGTATAGAGCGGGCAAATCAACGGAGACCGCTCTTACCAAACTAGTGGGCACTATTCAAAAATCACTAGATGAGAAGGAAATAGCAGTTTGTGCCTTCCTAGATATAGAAGGAGCCTTTGATAATACTTCACATGATGTAATAGAAAGGGCATTAAACCGAAAAGGAGTACACTCAGTGATATCAAGATGGATGGTAGAAGTTCTCAACACAAGATCAGCAGAAACACTAGCAGAAGGGGAAACCTTAGCCGTCAACACAACCAGAGGATGTCCACAGGGAGGGGTTCTTTCGCCTCTAATGTGGAGTCTGGTTGTGGACGAACTACTAGTGGAACTGTCAGAAGCAGGTATAGAATGTCAAGGCTATGCGGACGATATAGTCATAATAGCAAGAGGCAAATTCGAGGAAACCCTCTGTGACATTGTCCAAAGAGGGCTGAGAATTATCAATCAATGGTGTAGGGCAACAGGACTGAACATCAATCCGACAAAGACCACTATTGTACCATTTACCAGGAAAAGAAAACTTCCAAGATGGAAGGCAGTTCAAATTCTGGGAGAAGTCATCGAACCAAGGACAGAAGTGAAATATCTAGGCATAATACTAGACAGCAAGTTAACATGGAAGGCACACGTCAACCATATCACAGAGAAAGCCAAGCGTGCTACAATGATATGTAGAAGGGTAGCGGGTAGAACCTGGGGATGTAAACCCAGCATCCTACACTGGATGTACTCCATGATGGTCCGTCCAATCGTGACCTATGGAGCTATTGCGTGGGCCAAAAGGACGGAGCTAAAATCAACTCAAATGGAGTTAAGTAGAATACAAAGACTAGCGTGTATTGGAATAACGGGTGCAATGAGGACGTGCCCAACGGCATCACTTGAAGTACTCTTGGATCAGAGCCCACTGCATATAGTGGTGCAAAAGAAAGCCCTGGCAACGGCAATCAGGATAAAGGGGGATAAACCTATATCCAGGCTTTATGAAGGGCAATGGAACCAAATAAGTCAGGTTAAAGATTACTCCCTCCTAGATTGTCCAATGGACAGGATGGAGAAGAAATACGATTTCAGGAAAAACTTTGTTACAAAACTTAGTAACAAAAAGGAATGGAGTAGTTTGAGCACAGCATATTCTCTTAAGGAGAATACGATCAAATGGTACACGGACGGGTCAAAGACCGGGAATGGAACAGGGGCGGGAGTCTTTGGGCCTAGAACCAAATACTACGAATCAATGGGAATGCACACGAGTATTTTCCAGGCGGAAATTTATGCCATCGATAGATGTGCACAGATTAACTTAAATAGAAAGTACAATAGACAGGACATAACCATATTATCAGATAGTCAAGCTGCTATTCGAGCACTAGGCTCCTATGTAGTAAACTCTAAGTTAGTATGGGACTGTCTGCAAAGACTGAATGAGCTAGGCAGACACAATACGGTCAGCCTCTGTTGGGTCCCAGGACATATTGGGATTCGGGGAAATGAGCAAGCGGATGAGCTTGCCAGAAAGGGAGCTACCACAAAGCTAATGGGGCCGGAACCGTTTTGTGGAATAGGAAAAGGAGTATGGGAAGGCGTACTCAAAGAATGTGAGAATCATATCAGACAGGAGCTTTTCTCGAGCCACTTGGGCTTAAGGCAATCAAAACTACTGCTAGGTAACTACAACGGTAAGAGATTTGAGTCATGTATCGGACTATCGAAGAACGGACTGAGAATATTAACCGGGATTCTAACCGGTCACTGTAGGCACAGGGAGCATCTGAGCAGGTTAGGAATTGAAGCGAACCCCATGTGCAGATTTTGCGATGAGAAGGAAGAATCGGCGGAGCACATACTGGGGGATTGTGGAGCTTTAATGCATAAGAGGAAAAAGTACCTGGGTTCTTTCCAAATACCAGGGAGCGAAGTAAAATCACTGGAACCAACCCACATCCTCGAATTTCTGAGGGCTTCAGGTTTGGGTGAGATTTTATAGGAACAACTATTAGCAGAGGGCAGTACAATAGATCATACTGGTCGCGGTACTTTCGTCACCTCTTTTATACAATACAATACAATGTAGATAGAGATATAACAATAAAAAAATTATATTTTACTGAATTTCTCATTATTTATTTAAAAAATTATGTTAACAGATCGTCATGTAATACAAATTACGTAAATTTTATACACATAGCTTATTAGTAGACACCAGCAGCAAACAATGAACATGTGATACGTTAGTCACCATTAACATTGTAAATAGTGCCACAAACGATGATGCTTATACACGATTTTCAATTTTAACGTGTACCTACAGTTTTGATTCTCAATCTAAGCAGTTCGTTTTAATGCTACACTAAAAAAAAAGAAGTAAGAAAATTATAGTCGGTCTAGACGATAACCTAGACCATGCGTTTAGAGACCCTTTCTCTTAGGTACAACTAACTGGATATAGAAATTAAGCATAAACTAAATTTGAGTGGCATTGTAATTTTTCCTGCAGATATGAAAAATTTTATTTCGAATGCTATATTTATATGGGGACTAGGTCGATAAATGGACCGCGCCTGACCATATTTTATAAAGTCACATATATAAAACAAATTTGAGAAATATATCGAGAAAATCGGGGAGACATACAGGCGGATAAACCTGGCTAAATCGATTCATAAAATGATTCTGAGTCAATCGATAGTTACAAACATTGGCACAAACTCATTATACCCGGATCACAGAGTGGTGTAGAGTATAAATGTCATATTTTAGTGCTAAAGTTCAAGATTTTACTTACTTCTAGGATACTAAACGAACTTGTTGAGTAAAACTTACTTAAGGTAGAAAAATATCTTATATATTAAACAAATTTATGAAAACTAAAGTCAGTCCGTCTGACCGTTCTATTCGGCCGATTTCCTTCATTAATTTTTATAATGAAAGATATTTAGACACAGATATGTCATCAATTCATTGAAATTTACTTAACTCCCAACTTACTCAAGTTATACTCAAACGCGATTCTTCCCTGTACATTTCCTATGGGACACATTCACTCAAGCAATTCGAATTCTCATAGCTCCTCTTGTAATGGATGGATCTTGATCGTTTCACTCTCAGAACACTTAGCGGATCAAGCTCTTTCTTTTGACATAGTAACTGCTTAAATTCGTTGAGCTTGAGGAAAGTTATGCGTGTACAATCAACTTTACATTATGCAACACGAGAGTTAACATACTGATTTCATTACAATAATTGCATAACACATACCCTGTGTTGAATTGTGAATTGCCAAAAATTGGAAACCTTTAGGTGGCATACAAGGTGGCCTTTATTTCTGTGTGTTCAACAAATATTTATAATGAAATAAACTTAATGAATTAAATAGATTAAAAAATTTCGAAAGAAATAAATTGAATGACAAAATAAAATTTCCTAGAATTTGCCCTCGAATTTCGAAGGCTGGGCTCTGCTAGTAATATATAAGTATTTTATTGATTATATTATGAAAAAATGTTGCAATTAACTTTGATAATATTAAATTTTTCTTAAGTTAAAAATTTAATTTCCCTCCATTAAAAAATATTATTAGTAAAAAGCACTTTCAATCAGTTAAATCTATTTAAGACTTCTCCAACTTTAATTTTCTTTTAGTTACATTGCAATAAATACGAATATATTACCTAAACATTGTAAATGGGAATTTGAAATTGGGCAATAAAAATTATTTTCATTAGTTAATTTATTAATGTATAGAAAGATAGAAGTTATAAAACTTTAAATAAAATTTATTTATTTATTAATTTCCTGTACAACAAGACAAGTCTTATAAAGTACAGGATTTTCATAATTCAAAAATTTGCCACAAAATTAAAATACAATACAAAATTTATAACTTATTTAAAATAAAGTAAAATAATACAAGAAATTATTAAAATACATGATTTTAAAGAAATGAAAATTAAATGTATTTAAACAAAGTAACTAAACAAAAATTTTTTTAAATGTATTGCGTTGCTAACTAATTGTTGGATGTGTGGAGTTGCATTCCCAAGACGTGTGGCGTTTATAAAAAACTAGTATAGCCCAGCACTCGAAATTCGAGTGCAAATTCTAGGAATTATTATTTTTCATCCAATTTTTGTCTTCCAATGTTTTTTTACTATCTACATATATACATATATAAAAAAAATTTATGAATATTTAAATGAGCCTAAAGGTATGCTAATCAATTTTAGCAATTCACAATTCAACGCAGAGTGTGATATATAATTTAAAATATTTACATTAACAGGGTGTAACGAATTATTATAAATATTTTATTTTATTTAACTTAATATATTTTTAAGATAGACTAAACATAGATTTTTATCATTCTCAGCTTCTCCTCCATATGTACTATAACTATGCCAATTTTCACACTTCTTCGTGCCCGGATATTGTTTAAAGTTTTTTACCCCTTCTGGATCTAGCAAACTGTATTTGAATTTTGTGCAAAAGCATTAAAACCCTTATATTAAGAAGATTATCGAATGAGACTCCATAAAAACTTTTTGTGAAAGTCGAAACACTATCACGTTTCATCAGTCCATAAATATATCTAATAATATTGCTATACAAAATATTTTCTGGCGTAATCGCAGATGCCAAAAAGTTCACTCTCACTCTTAACGGCGTGAAATACTGAGTTACTCAAAGCGGTCTTAGCTTTACATACGTTTGAACTACAAGTGTATCTATGTGGCTTGACCAAGTCAAGTTGTTATTGAACACTATGCCAATCAAACATTTTGATTTATGCGGGTTGAGAAAAAGTCCATTTTCATTGGGCCAAGAATATATTTTATTAAGGTCATAGTTTAGCTTTTCAACATTTTCCTCTATGGAGCTTACTGGACTACTGAGATACAGCTGAACGTCGTCCGCATACATATGTATTTTGCAGTGGGATAGCAGTGGCAAATCATTGGCAAAGACGGAAAAAAGAAGTGGTCCCAGAATCTATCCTTGAGCTACGCCTCTCGTGAGTGTTACAGGTCTTGAGGTCGAATTATTAACGTAGATTGAGTCCGATTTGTGAGGTATGAACGTAAAAGCTGCGTAGAAGTGGATGAAAAATTAAAAAAGTGTTTTATCTTCATACATAGTGTTTGATGGTATCGAACTGTTTCGAATGTCTTTGAATGGTCGAGAAGTACCAAAAAGTTTATATTACCATAGTTAAGTTCACGTCTTATGTTCTCGGTTACGTTAATCAAGGCTGTAATACAACTGTGGTTAGAACGAAATCCGGACTGCTTGTCAGATTTTCGTTTATACTCGTATAATTGCTCATTTGTAGATTTAGTAGTTTTTCCATTACTTTTGATAGAAAGCTTAATATAGCTTTTAGGCGATACTCCGCCCAATATTGGTATTATTTTTGCGTATTTCCATTTAGTACGGAAAGAACTTTACTTAATAATGGTATTAAATAGGTGTGTTATATAAGGTAATATTAATGGCAAAATGATCTTGATAAACTTGGGATGTAAGTTATCAAAACCCACGGCGTTTGATTTTATTAATGAAAAACTTGATAATGCATTAAACTGACTAACACAAGAAAACTCGAATGCAGTTTGTCCAAAAGAGGAGCTATTATTCATAATATTGTTGTACGAATCTGTACTGTTCACTATGGTCGTCGGAAGATAAGTGAAATAATACTAAGTTCGTATGCATCAATTGGGCAGGTTTCATTTTTATTATTTTTGCCAATATCAATATCTCTTATGGTTTTCTATGTATACTTGGAGTCAATGGTGGATGAAAATTGTTCGGAATAGTAATTAGTTTTTTAGCGACTCTTATTTAAGGATTAGTCTCACTTCTAGCAGTGCGAAAGACGAGTTTCAATTCATTCGTTTTGAAACGTTTCCACAGGGAATAAGCAAAATCTCTGCGTTGTATTGACTGCTGGATATCAGTTGAAAACCATGGTTTACTCTTTGTGGTAACTTTTTTCTTTTTTAACGTAACTGTATCATCAAAGAGGCTTAAGATATTACGTTCTAAAAATTCCAACTGGTCATCAACAGAAGTCATTAGGTATATTTGGTTCCAATTGAATATGTTGAAATTTTCATACAACAAACTGTAGTTAAGATTCTTGTAATCACGATAGGAAAAAACAATTTCATCTTCTTGGTGAAGCTGGTGAAGGAAATCAAAGGCTAGAAAAACCAGATCATTTTTAGAAAAACTGGAAGCTGAGGTTTGATCATACAGCAGGACCTTTGATCGATCGGCGACAAATATTAGATCAATCAATGTACTGCTGGACGTTGTAAAGTGTGTTTTTGTTGTAATATTCATTGGTGTAAGTCCTAATGACTGCATACTATCTTTAAAAGACGATTCTTTTAGTAGATTCGAATTGAAATCTCCCAAAATTGATATATCATTGTAAGGCATGGTTAAGATTTCCATTTTGTTATTAACATCGGCAAAAGGTGCAACACGTTTGGATCGGTAAGCACAACCAATCAGCATTTTTCTTCCAGACGATGAGATTTCAACAAAAATATACTCAATTCTGTCATTTTCTTCTGCCTTGGAACGAAAACAACATGTAATAGTATTTTTTAATGTATATTGCCATTTTTATATTCGTGATTTTAGTTTAAAAAGTTAATATTTTTACTAGAGCTCGGAAAAACAAAATACAAGAAAAGGCTTTGAGCCTTACTCCAAAGTAAGTCATATATTTTGATTATTTCCTCTAAAATTGTGCAGTCAATTGTAAAAATTTTATACATATTTAATTTAAACAATACAAAGTCGAATTGAAAGAATTGGACATGTTGACTAATAAATAAAGAAAACTAATGACATTGAAATCAATTTATCGTTAATTTTAGTCCTCTAGTTTTTTAATTAATTGTTAGTGATTTGTTATTTTCAATTGCTAAATTGACTAATAAAATATTGCCTAATGAATTTTTTTACTTTTATCGAAAATAGTTTATTAATATAAAATTGCAGTTGTTTCAATTGTCAGAATTAAAAAAATATATTCGAAAGCGAAATTATAAAAATATAATATAATTATAAAACACGCGCATTAAAAATATCAGAATTTCTATCCTAAATCTAAGAAGAAAATAATTTTTTGTGACGCGATCAGACCCTTTAAGAATTTGATACAAATTTGGCATTCATGCTATTGTATCTCTAGCTCTACCAGTTTCCGAAATATAAAAACTCATTGAAGTAGTCGATTTATCTTAAAAACTTGTTAACCTATAATAACTATTCAGATCTATTTAAAAGGTATAAAGAAAGGCATGCTTTATAGTGTCGTAAAGGATCATTATCATATGGTCAAAAGAGTGATCTTAATTTTTTTTTTTATAAAAACATATGTTGTTGCTGATTGTTTTCTATAACTTGTAGTGAATTTAATGGGTGAGGTTAATTGGTTACTGAATGAAATTAAATGGATTTTTTTTAAATTTGATTTTATAATTTTGTTTTTCTTTTACAATATTGTTTTGAAATTTATAAAGGCCAAATACTACAAATTAAGTTAAAAGACTCCAAAAAATATTTTTTACAAAGGATTAAATTTACATAAATTTTTTAATTTAAGAACAAATAAAGTAAAAATATTATATTTACTAGTATAACCCAGCACTCGAAATTCGAGTGCAAATTCTAGGCAATATTATTTTTCATGAAATTTTTTTCTTTCAATATTTTTTAAATCTTTTTTTAATATTAATTTATGGATATATAAATGAGCCTAAATGAGTGCTAATCAATTTTAATAATTCACAGTTTAACACAGGGCATGTCATACACAATTTAATCATTCGCATTAACAGGGCGTAACGAATTATGAGATATATTTTTTTTATTTTATTTAATTTAATATGTTTTTAAGACAGATTAAACTTAAATTTTATTATTCAAATTTCACACTCCTCCGTACCCGTATATTGCTTAAAAAGGGAACTAAATATTTACCATCACGTATTAATATATAAATATTTTTATATTTAATACTTCATACTTTATTCGAATTTTTTAAACTAATTCAGAAACGAACAAGTAAGAAACCCATAGTTTATCTAGACCGACTATACGATAACCTATACCATGAGTCCTAGATCCAGCTATGCTGAGGTCATAATTGAATATACGAAGTAGGCATAAACCAAATTTGATTCGGATTGTTATTAATTTGTTGCCTACAGATATGAAAAAGTTGATATCGTATGCTGTTCTTATATAGACAATACGTATAAAATGGACCGCTCACTCATTTTTCTTAAAAATATATATAAAACAAATTTGAGAAAAATACATAAATTTGTTTTAATTTTTAAATTTGTATGAACATCGGGCAGCAACTTTATATAGAAACTATGCCATTGAATACTCCAACAGGGTCTATTTTTGGCCTACTTATTACTGGGTATAAGCAACACACATAAACCAAATTTGAATGATATCGATACGATAATCTGAAATTGTAAACGATCTAGGAGGGGTTATTATTACGGGGCACCAAATTTCATCATTATATATTTATATTTATGAAATGTAGTTTGATGGACTGACAGACGGATGGACGGATGGATGGATGGACATCGATAAATCGACTTTGAAAGTGATTCTGAGTCGATCGTTTAAATATAAGATGGTTTTATGTTAAAGTACACCTTGACATCAGAGTGGTATATGGTATATGTACTTAAAACTCACTCATAAAGTGTGCTAAATGTACTAAAAGTTACAGTAATTATATTTTTACAATCTAAGGATCATACGTTTACCACATTTGAACTTTGACAACATTATAATCGCATTATAGTTAATGCTAATATCTTGAAGAAACAACACATCTGAACATGTAGATATAGTACTTTTAAAGATAATCATGTTGACCAACCTTTGTTTTCTCGCCGTCATATTTCAGCAGTACAAATTTTGTAATATTTCTTATAACGGGTGATTTTTTTGAGGTTAGGATTTTCATGCATTAGTATTTGACAGATCACGTGGGATTTCAGACATGGTGTCAAAGAGAAAGATGCTCAGTATGCTTTGACATTTCATCATGAATAGACTTACTAACGAGCAACGCTTGCAAATCATTGAATTTTATTACCAAAATCAGTGTTCGATTCGAAATGTGTTTCGCGCTTTACGTCCGATTTATGGTCTACATAATCGACCAAGTGAGCAAACAATTAATGCGATTGTGACCAAGTTTCGCACTCAGTTTACTTTATTGGACATTAAACCAACCACACGAATGCGTACAGTGCGTACAGAAGAGAATATTGCGTCTGTTTCTGAGAGTGTTACTGAAGACCGTGAAATGTCGATTCGTCGCCGTTCGCAGCAATTGGGTTTGTGTTATTCGACCACATGGAAGATTTTACGCAAAGATCTTGGTGTAAAACCGTATAAAATACAGCTCGTGCAAGAACTGAAGCCGAACGATCTGCCACAACGTCTAATTTTCAGTGAATGGGCCCTAGAAAAGTTGGCAGAAAATCCGCTTTTTTATCGACAAATTTTGTTCAGCGATGAGGCTCATTTCTGGTTGAATGGCTTCGTAAATAAGCAAAATTGCCGTATTTGGAGTGAAGAGCAACCAGAAGCCGTTCAAGAACTGCCCATGCATCCCGAAAAATGCACTGTTTGGTGTGGTTTGTACGCTGGTGGAATCATTGGACCGTATTTTTTCAAAGATGCTGTTGGACGCAACGTTACGGTGAATGGCGATCGCTATCGTTCGATGCTAACAAACTTTTTGTTGCCAAAAATGGAAGAACTGAACTTGGTTGACATGTGGTTTCAACAAGATGGCGCTACATGCCACACAGCTCGCGATTCTATGGCCATTTTGAGGGAAAACTTCGGAGAACAATTCATCTCAAGAAATGGACCGGTAAGTTGGCCACCAAGATCATGCGATTTGACGCCTTTAGACTATTTTTTGTGGGGCTACGTCAAGTCTAAAGTCTACAGAAATAAGCCAGCAACTATTCCAGCTTTGGAAGACAACATTTCCGAAGAAATTCGGGCTATTCCGGCCGAAATGCTCGAAAAAGTTGCCCAAAATTGGACTTTCCGAATGGACCACCTAAGACGCAGCCGCGGTCAACATTTAAATGAAATTATCTTCAAAAAGTAAATGTCATGGACCAATCTAACGTTTCAAATAAAGAACCGATGAGATTTTGCAAATTTTATGCGTTTTTTTTTAAAAAAAAGTTATCAAGCTCTTAAAAAATCACCCGTTACCATTGTACCTTTGCATATTAACTTCTAAGGGGTTGAGGGAGATGATTTCGTTGATTATAAATAGATGTTCCCATATGAAACTTTTTTAAAAGTTATTTTTAGATGTTGTGCATGCGATGAGTAACAGTGCATGATTACTTAACATTTTACTAATTGTTTAAACAAATTTCTGAAAATCTTTCTTTTTTTCTTACAGATTTCAATGCAGCGGTGCTAATGGATTGTTAAATTGGTAAAAGAAACATGATGTAAAATTCTGAATTGTTAATTTAAATAAAATAATAAAAATAAATTCACAAATAATAAATACAAAACGTGATTAAAATGGTGTCTGTATGTTGTTTTTAAATATAAGAAATTGCAAAAAATATTTAAATGCCGAAAAAAAATTGCAAAAATTATAACAAAGAAAATAATTAAATTGCTACAACGAACATCGCAAAAGGTGGTGTTAAATTATAAAGAAAATATAAATATTGAATAAAACGTGCAATATTAAAATTACATATATAGATTTATATACGTATAATACAAAAATTCCATGCCAAAGGTGTTACTTTTTTGGCTTAAGCTAGTATTCAATTTTAAAATTACAAGATTCGAAAAAATTAATGGAAAAAAATAGCGAAAATAAAAATATGGGTGTAAATAATAAAAAACATATTGGCCAACAATTATGGCCACACCACAAGCAACAACAAAAAGACCATCACAATATATACCAACCAAATTGGCTAACGAATTGGTTAACAATTTTGGTGGTTATCGTTTTACACTTATGCTGCCAAACACATTTTAGCTCAGCACATGTGGCGCTTACGTATCCACCTGCACGCCAATATGATTTAGATTTTTTGGATAACTCACGTACAAAGGGACCATGCGGCATGCCAAAAGGTAAGAATTTTCTTTTGTCAATAATACAATATTTTTAGATGTAATGAAGCGACTTAATGAATGTGAGAAATATGGGAATTATTCGAAATCTCATTATTTTTTAGGAATATAATAATAATAATGTTATTTGTAACTGCAAAAAATTCCTGACATGGATTTTCGTTTATACGTCTATCTGCCTCCGCACATGTGTTTCCATGTAAACCTTGTTATTAAACAATAGGTCTCAAATGAAAAGATAAACTAAATTTGATAGATAAGTTTAGATCTGTTCAAGGGATATGTTCAGACCTGACCTCCATGCAAATATCCCCTAATAATATCTTAAATTATTCTAAATCCAAATCATTATGACACTTTAATTTAACTTTGTTTTATTTATCGTATTTGGACTACTAAATTATCATTCTAAAAATAAACTGTGTAGATCTATTTTTAGTCATATGCCTATAGGAGGACAAAACATAGCATGGATTTTATTCAAATTTTGTTTGTGTATGTTTATGAAAATAATATAAATAATATCTGAAATGCTTTTTTCACATCTACATACAATAATAACGTTCTCTTTACTATAACTTTCTCACCTGTTTTTTGTTTTAAATTATGTACAATATGATATTATAATACCCTCATAATCCCTTCCAGAGTCGATTTAACGATGTCCGCCTCACAGTGGCTGAAAATTGTTTTTCATTGGCCAAAATTCTGTAACTTTTGAACCGATCAAAATATTTTTTTTTTAGTTTGTAGATATTTAGTTGAACTTGAGTCTGTTTTAATTTCATTAAAATTGATTAAGCATTTTTTTAAGAAATTCTAGGTCAAAGTTGAACTTTTCATTTTTTTTTAACATTATAGCGTGAATGTGGGTTTTTTATTTTTTTTTTTATTTATTAAAAAATGTCATATTTGGATTTTAATAATAATTACAAGCATTTTTGTAATAATGGGATTTTTTTTAATCTTTACACCCAAAAAAAATTTTACGCTCAAAAAAAAAAGTAAAATCAACTGGAAATTTTGCTATTACTACTGAAAAATAAAAAAAATTTTTCTGTCAAATTGTTTACACTCAAAGAATATTTCCACTTAAAAAAACGTTAGTAATATTATCTAATAGTCTTGCTATTACTACAGAAAAATTTATAATTTTTTGCTGTCAAATTTTTTAAATTTTGCAAAATAAATCTGCTGAACATTAGCGCAATGATTCTGATTTTTATTTTTTGAATCTTTCCTATTTATTAAAACATTTCATACATATGTAGGTAAAAAACCTTTAAAAAAAACTGCAATAGATTTTAATAGCATTTGTAACAATGGGAGGTTCTGTTTATTATTGTTTTTTTTACACACTCCACTCCAGTGTGCAGAGGGTATATATAAGTTTGTCATTACGTTTGTAATAATTAGAAAAAAAATTTTGGACCCCATAAAATATATATATTTGTGATCCTTATAACAACCAGAGTTGATATAGCGATGTCCGTCTGTCCGTCTGTGGAAATCACGATGACGGCATCAATCGGGCAGCTAGGGTGCTCGTTGACATTAAAAAAATGATTCACTAACATCCTGAGAAGTTTGCTATTTAAAAACGTCCAAATCGGTCGATTAGGGCCCGAGATTTGAATGAAGAACTAAATAAAGTCTTGATTAAATGTAATTTTCTTTGTTGTTCTTGTCACGATCACGCGCTCAATAGGACAGCTAAGGCGATCATTTTTAGTGAGAATGATTCACCAAATTCATGGGAAGATTTCTGTTTCAAAGATCATTAAAATCGGTGGAACAGTTCCGGGGAAATCTCTGAAAAAGTAAAAAAAAAAAATAAAAATATGATGTTTCTATATTGTTCTTGTTGTTATTCTAAATGTTGTATTGTTGTCATAGATGGACTTGTTGTACATTTTTTTTATCAACTCTGGTAGAAAAATTTAAAAGTTTCCATTGTTTTGGCATCACTAAAAAATTTACTAGATCATTTCTGTCATTGCCACGAGCCTGCCTGCAAAGTTTCAGATCGATTGGGTCACGGGAAAGGGGTTAAAATCGATCCAAAATTTTTTCGACAAGCAGACACTACGAGTTAATATAAAGGGAGGAAAAATTCACCAACATCTAAAGTAAATAATGCTAAAATACCTAGTTGTTAATAAAAAAAAAATCATGTGAGTCCGATCACAGGGAAGATGTGTAAACATCTAGTAATTAAAGATTTTTTTATGTAATTTTTTAAAATCAAACAGAAAGCGTCATCTATGTATCACTTATAGCAAAAACTGTTTCAGCTAATTCAACAACCCTTTGCTGTAAAACGTTAAAAATATCCCAATATAAACGTATATAAGTGATGCATAGATGACGCTTTTAAAAAAGTGGCATAAAAAAACAATGTTATATCATAATTTTTTCACCAATACAATCATAAGTCACACAGCGTTACCTGTCCACTCTCACCTACTACGTGTTACACTGTTTTTGTGATTGTATTGTGAAATGGAAATTTACCCTCCTGCGCGTATAGATGTTTACACATCAAAAAACAATGTAAATTTAGCAAAAAAAAATTTTATGTATTAATTTATTTAAAGAGAAAAACACAAAAATAACGTTTGATGTTGTATTTTTTTGTGTGTAATATTTACATATACATACATACACATATTAAATCCCAGTTAGCATTTGGAAGATTGTTTTAACAAAAATCACCTTACTAAGTCTTCTTCGGCCACTTTTGATGATCAAAAACTGATTAATCGCATGCGTGATTAAAAAAAGACTCAAAGATGATTCACGCTTATGCTTAAAAACTGATTTATTGAAAAAACGCCAACAAAGTGTACAGAAATAAAAGAAATATGACTCGAAACTGATCAAAAAGCGAGTCATAAAAGTCTCTTCAAGAAAAGTCGCGGATAGGGTACCATTTTCTCACGACAAAAGAGTCTTTTATGATTCGAAAATGAGCGCATATATGATTGCTTTAATCGCGCAGAGGAGTCGAAAAAGACTCGAATGTGAACATTAGTTGCAGAAAATGCTAGATGGGATAATACAAATAATATATGTACATATATTCTATATATGTATATCTAGGTGTTGAAAAATAAAAATGTAATTGTGTTGGTGAGAAAATGAGAATTGCACTGTACGAAATGTCCAATGGGTTAATAGCAATGTTAGTCTCTGTAGGAATTTATTTTTTATTGAAAATATGAAACTGTTAATGTGTATGTAAAACTGTTTTAAAGACATAAAAATTAAACAAAAATTTAATTTTTGACAGGAAAAAAAATAAATACATATGTATGTAACATACATTAAGCTGGTTTTTTTTTCATTCTATAAAAAACAAAAAGTTGTAGATTTTTGCAATCAATATTAATGATTTTATTGTTAAAAAAATGAAAAACAATACACTTTTTGGAAGGAAAAAATACATTCAATGAACGAATGAATGAACGATAATAACGTTTGATGTTGTATTTTTTGTGTGTAATATTTACATATACATACATACACTTATTAAATAATACAAATAATATACATATATTCTATATATGTATAACCATAATAACTGCATTTTAGAAATAAATCGGTATATTATTTTATTTACATAAAATTCTGCAATATTTTGTTGTGGGGCAAATACAGTGTTGCCATTTTAGCATTTTAGTTGCTAGATTTAGCAACTTTTTTTTTGTCGCTTAGCATCCAAAATTTATGACAAGTTGCTGGATGGTAACATAGCATCTTTTATTAATAAAAAGTTGCTTTTAGCATCTTTTTTTTTGATTTTTTTTTTTCATTATTTTTGAATATATTATTTTAATTTTAATCGTATTGATATGTTTAAATATCTCAAAGTGTAATACGAGAAATTTTTGTACTACTCTTTTTACCACTCTGCTCGTTTCTTTCAACATATATAACAAAACATTTTGAGATAGAGGAAAGTAAACAGCAACAACAGTTTTTAATGAATTAAAAGTCGATTGCCAAAATATATAATTGCATTAAAAAAATGCCAAAATTTTCAATACAAAACACATTAAGCCGGGTAAAAAAACCGATAACCAATATATTATTTTCATCTGAAATAAAAAAAAAAAAATCGAATCCAATTGAGTTATATCACAGAACAATATTGGGATACAGTACTGAATACAACCTCTTTATGGATTGAAGTTAACAAAAATTCTATTGGCGAAAGACCATTTAAAGAGTTATCCACATTTTTATTGTCTTTATTAGTTTTGTCTTTCTCAAAAGCCGGAGTTGAACGTTCGTTTAATTTAATGACTTTAGTTAAAAGCAAACTTTGCAACAGAATAAAATTCGAGTTGTTATGTTCTGTAATACATATAGAAGAAGTTTTAAAAGTATAAAATGGGTGCTGTTACACTTACAATATACCGAGCGATGTCGTTGCAAGTCGATCGTCAGAAAAATATCAGAGCCAAGAATAACTTGAAGATGAAGACATCACAGAAATATTAGTTTCCATAAACCAATTATTGTAATATACTCGTATCTTTTGATAATGTAAATTCTGTTATATTTGAAATTAAAAAAAAATCTCTCTAAAATTAAAAATATTTAATTTAAAATTAAAAAAACTCAAAATAATTTTATTTAAAATTTTAAAAATATAAATCGAAATTTATGTTTTAATTTATTTTTCCATTTAAAAACCAAAATATTAATTAATAAGTACTTAATTTTTCAAGCAAAAGGTAATGAAATATAAAAAAAAAATTTTGCATCTTTTATTTTCACTCCAGTACGTTTTAGCATCTTTATACCCTATACCACTATGTGGTTTGGGTATAATGACTTTGTACTGCTGTTTGTAGCAACCAAAAATATTTGACCCAGACCCATCTTTAATTACACCGATCGAATCAGAATCACTTTTTGAGTTGATTTAACAATGTCCGTCCGTCCGTCCGTCCGTCCGTCTGTGTGTCCATGTAAACCTTGTAATCAAACTGCAGGTCGCAAATATGAATATATGTATTTGCATGAAATTTGGTATATAAGCTTCTATCGGCCATTGAAATTGGTGGGAATCGGTCCATGTTCAGACCTAGCCCCCATACAAATTACCCCTATGAAATCGACATAAATTGCCATAAGATCCAAATTGTCATATACATAGATCTTACTCAAATTGGGTTTGTATGCATTCATTACATCCATTAATAAGTAGTCCAAAAATGATCCCTTTGGACCCATATAGAGCTGCTTCCCGATATTCACTTAAATCTATTAAAAAACAACAATATTGCATTGATTCTTCTCAAATTTTGTTTGTACATGTTTTTGCAAAATACAAGAGACGTTACCAACCATGGTCAGGATCGGTCCATTTTTGGACCTAGTTCCCATATAGATATAGCATCCGATATGAACTTTTTCATATCTGCAGCCAAAAAAAAATGATAAAAATCCCACTCAAATTTGGTTTTTGCTTATTTTCTATGTCCAGTTAGTTGGGCCTAAGAGATAGGGTTTCTAAACGCATGGTATAGGGTATCATATTGTCGGTCTAGACCGACTATAATTTTCTTACTTGTTTTTTTTTTGCAATTTAGCATCTTTTCAATTTCAAATTATGGCAACACTGGGCAAATACATTTCTTTTGCATTAACAGGGTGTCACATCATTTTGCTCAGCGTGACTATGCCACAGTAGATGGCGCCACAATTTTTGTTCTAATTAGCTTTGCAATAGTTATTTCTATTTTAACATGAATGTCAATGTTTTCGACTAGATATCATACAGAACAATGTTAAGAGTATACACGGGCTGGTCTTTTATTTCATACATATTTTCATTATTCTTTTACAAATTTGAACATAAGTTTGGCATATTAACTTTTTGTTGTCTTCACAAAATAGAGTTACCGAGTTCATCAATGAGTTTTTTGCTTTCAAAACAGTTCTACATAGTTATATAGAATTATTATTCTGCTTTACCTACAAAATATCTGATTGCGATAACATCTAATTTTTAAAAATTGTTTATAATTACTAAAGCATTATTATTCACATAAATACAAAATTGCACTTTTTAAATTTTCCATTCAAATTTTAGAAGAAATCAATTCTAAAAACTGGAACTAAAATTTCCAATTATAAATTAGAAAATATTAATTGAATTTCAGAAAATCATATCATATTTTAAATTTAGAAGACATCAATAGCATCAAATTCCAAAAAAAAAAAAAACACCAAATATGTTTACATTTAAAAATATTGCCATTCAGGAGAAATTAATAACTTTTCAGTACCGCGATTCAGTAACTTCTTTTAACGATAGTCGATTCGTTAAAAAAAAGAAAATTGCGAAATTATCAGTAAAATTTTTAAACGATATTCGCTATTGTTAAAGTCAGATGTTGTTGTTATCTAAACGACAACCATTTTTGTGTTATTTATTCAATCGATAAAAACTTAAATTTTTAGGTAGAAATGTCGTCATACATAAATAAAAATCATAGAATAGTGAAAATATTTTGCTTCTAATAAAAAACTTTTTTATATAAATAAAAAAATTAAATAGCATATTCAATTCATTATTTCATTTTCAAATAAATAAACAGAAATATTAGTAAACAAAATAAAGATATTAAACATAAACATAAAATCATCCTGTCGAACACGAAGTAATTTGTTTTTTCTATTCTTCTTTGTGTTTTTCGTTTATTTTGACAGAGATGCCACTCGTTTACAATTTAAATAAATAGAAAAATAGATTTGTTGACTGTCGTTAAGATGTATGTACTTAGTGAATCACTTAATCTTTAGTGCAAACAACAATAGCTGTCGATATATTTTGCGATTGTCGGATCGTTGAAATTTACAGAATCGGACTACAGAAAACATTAATTTAAATTCAATGAATTTTAGAGAACCTCAAATGATATTTAAGAATTGCGAACATAAAAACTGTTACATAAATAAACGCAATTTGATGAGAATTTTATTTATATATAAATTTTCAAAATTTTTTTTGGATGAATATTTGAGTTTCAGAAAATAAAGATAACAAATTATTTTATTTAAAATGTTTGGGACATTTGATTTTTGCGTTTGGCATTCCTAATTTAATTATTTATTATTATAAATTTATTCTCTACGTTTTCCAAATATGGCAATATTTTAATAACAAAATTGAGAGACCTTTTTTTGGTTATTATTTTCTTACTCCACCCGACCTACATATATGGCCGCAATGAAAAAATATTTCCCCAGTTAAAAGAAACTATACAGCTATCTCCAATTAGCACGATTTAATGCATATAGCCACCCTACACAACAATTACCTTTGCAATGGAGGTTAGGGCGAGCTATTTAATTAGCAAAAATTAAATTAAACGAGAAGTTATGTCATATAACCGGAAACGCATGCATATAGGAAGCGCATGCATATTTTTCCAATATTTTGTTTACATTTATTTTCAATACTCAAACCGAGGTGGGGGGTATCAAAGATTCGGCACAGCCGAATTTAACACTCTTACTTGTTTTTTACTAATACTATGGTTTTCGTTTTAATAACTATTATTCATGCAATTATAATTATTATTCATTTGATTCAAATATTGATTGCAAATATTCCATATTTTGTTCTGTGTTATATCTGTTCTTTAATTGTTTTTTGACTTCTTCATCTAAATACCGATGTTGCACTTTCCATTGATTTCGAATACTGGAGATGAACGCATCTGACGTTGCCAATGATATATTAAATAGATCTTCATTTGTGGAATTTCGTGAAATTTTTCTAGTATTGTGCTCTCTATAAAATCTGTAATCCTTATTCCTTTTTTCCTGAGCCTCCTCTGATAGATCTCCAAGTGGAACCAAATGATATTTAATGACATCTTCTGCATGATAAAGAATTTTGTGAACTGTTGCAGATATATTTTTGCAGTTTCCTTGGCATAATCTCCAAAATTTTTGAAGTCAATTTCTTCATTGCACGCAAGAATGTACTTCTAGGATTATTTTAAATCTTAAAATAAGATTTAAATCGACTCCTTTTACTTCAGATGCTGTTTCTGGATTTGAAAAGAATCTTTTTGCGGTATTGCCACCATTTGTATTGCCTGACCTTCTTTTGGCTGATCTATAATCAATCCATATTTGCGATATTCATTTTGTTGGGACTTGATTTAATTGGCTTGATGTTGATTGGCAAATAATGCAGCATCCAGCCTTCGTGTTAGTTAAAGCCTGGCGCACTTTTCCATCTATCACTGTCAGCTCTAATTGGTAACTTACTTCAATTTGCTGCCCACCTTGTTATAATTATAATGGCTGTAGTGTTGCAATTTGGGCCTTGATATCAGTAACTTCGTTAATGGCATCATGAGATTCTTTTTTGAATTCAAATTTGATTGGCCTGCAGTATTTCGTAGAAGATGGTGTCTAATTTTTCCAAATATCTTTTGCTTGCGTTGTACTATGTAGTCGAAGGCTCTGAATCTTCCAAAATCTTTTTCAATCGCAATGGTACAAATGACACCATGAACATATCTGAGTCCGAAATATTTTCACATACTACTTGTTTGTATTGTTTCTGTCCCGAAGAACCATCACATCCCCATTTACAAAAAACAAATGACTTAATGCTTCCATTTTTCTTTAACTCATTTCCTTTTATTGATTGTAGCAAGCATTCGGCTGTGTGATCAAGTAAAGATTGTAGTTGTACCTCTGCCGAAATTGGTGTGATGAGATGCAGCGGTTATGTGATGATATGCTGGATACATATTTCAGCCTTTTTCAATTGCACGCAATCTGAGCTGAATATATTGCTGTTTTGTTAATTTCAAATCTAGAAATAATTCTAATGCCTCCTCATTTATGAACAACTAAGGACTGCAATCCTACCAACCTTGTAAAGAAGACCGCAGGTCATTATCGACGATAACTTGCGAGTAGTAACCATTTATTTTTGATAAAAAAACAAAAAAAAATCACCTATTTCTGAAATTAAAAAAACAGTTGAGTTTGACAGCATGCCACGCCCACAATTAGCAATAGATTTTTTGTCTGCCTCAATTTGAATATTTTTGCTACAAAATGGCGTTAATATTTTAAGAATCGGTGACAAAAAAAATGGACTTTTGGCCAATGAAATCTAAATTTCAGCCACAGGAGCGCCTGTCTATCTGCGTATCCATGTAAATTTTCCTATCAAACTTCAGGTCATAAATATAAGTATTTTTGGATGAATTTAAGTATATGGTCTATGACTTGCTGTAGGATGGGCGTTGGTGAAAATCGGTTCAGACCTAACCCTAAAAGCCACATTATCATGCATATATGTATATCTTGGCGAAATTTGGTTAAAATTTTCATTACAGCCACTTAAATCTACCAAAGGACAGAATATTATATAAATATTATTCAAATTTGATTATGAGAACTACAAGTAATCATATAATATGATAGCGATCGGTCGAGACCCATATAAAACAGCATCCAATATGAACTTTTTCATTTCAGCAGTCAACAATTCATAGCAATTCCACTCAAGTTTAGTTTACATTTATTTTCTATGTCCAAATAATATAAATAATACCTAATTTGACCCATTTTGAATCACTAATATGTGAAAAAAATATACGTTTACTTAAGAATTAAAAAATAGGACCGAAAATCGTGATCATTATAAGTATCTTGATCCATTTTAAATAAATAATAATAATTTACTTATTTTCCACAAATAGTTATTCTTAAAAAAAAACTTAAATTTATATACTTAAGAAATAAAGTGCATAGCTTATTTGAAGTGAGGGGAGAAAGATATCACATTCATTGGGGGTTTACTGTTTTTTTTGTTTCTTAACCAAAGTAACCAAATAACTCGTGCAGTTCTGAAAAATAAATTTTTATCCGCAACAGTCTAGCTGAATTGTTTTTATTATATTCATTGCTCTTATTTTAATTTTACAATCATAATCAATGTGACCAACTATTTCGAGAAATGTTATTAAACATCTTCACTTAAGTCACTATCTCCTATGTAAGTTCTAGGTTTTTAATTTAAATTTAATTTAAATTGTCTAAAGGCCGAATAGTAGTGTTTCTAGTTGCGGGGATTTATTTATTTTATTTATTTTTTATTTTTTGTTAATTTTTATATTTTTATTTCAAAGATTTGACTATGCAAAATAATCAAAAATTAGTTTTTTTAAAAAGTCTTGCGTTGCTTGTTATACCCTATACCACTATGTGGTTTGGGTATAGTGACTTTGTGCTGCTGTTTGTAACTACCAAAAATATTTGACCTAGACCCATCTTTTATCGATTTAGCAATGTCCGTCCGTCTGTGTGTCTACGTAAACCTTTCAATCAAACTGCAGGTCGCAAATATAAATATATTTTGATGAAATTTGGTATATAAGCTGTTATTGGCCATAGGATGAATGCTATTGAAATTGTTGAAATTCGGTCCATGTTCAGACCTAGTCCCCATACAAATGACCCCTATGAAATCGACTTAAATTGCCATAAGATCCAAAATATCATATAGATCTCAGTCAAATTGGGTTTGTATCTGTTTATTATATCCATTAATCAGTAGTCAAAAAATAATCCCCGCAGGACAATTCTTAGTCATAGGCCCCACATAGAGCTGCTTCCCGATCTTCACTTAAATCTATTAAAAAACAAAAATATTGCACAGATTTTTCTCAAATTTGGTTTGTATATATTTTTCAAAATATAAGTGACTTTACCAAATATGGTCAGGATCGGGTTATTTTTCGTTCAAGTACCCATATAGATATAGCACCCGATATATCCAATTAGTTGGAAGCGATAGGGTCCCGAAACCATGGTATAGGGTATCGTATAGTCGGTATAGACCGACTATAATTTTCCTACTTGTTAGTTGATAAGTTTGTGCAAGTGCATTCTAAAAACGAACTCCGTGCACAAAGAATTGCTGTTCTGAGACAAGTGCCCTATAAATAGGAGTTTTGAGATTTCTTCCTCTATCAGATCTGGCAAATTGCAATTTTTCGAACAGATAGCTAGGTTTTTATGTGTAAATAATGTTGTACATAAAAATTAGAACTCTAATTTTTAAAAGGTTATCAAAAGACACATCAAATAGTCTTACAGAGAAGGGTGTAATATGAGAATATCTTCTTAAACCAAAAACATAACGAATAATATTATTATATGCAATGACGTTTGCTCGAGGAGTCGCATTTAGCAAAAATTTCACAGTCGTACAAAAGTCCAGGAATAATATACATTTTGGCTAGTAGAATTCTTACTTTCAAAGATATGAAATATTGCGTTCACCAAAGAGATCTAAGTTTAAAGTTTGACCACGATAGGGAGCTGTTAAAGATAATACCTAAATTTTTGGCAGATAAAGCAATAGGAATCTTTTGACCGTTGATTGCAATATCAGGAACCATGGACGATTATTTAGATCGTTTACTTATAATCAAACATTTTGATTTTAGTGGATTTAAAAAGAGTTGGTTGGCCGGAAAATATGGATATTATAACACTCCTCTTCATGTTTCCTTATATTGTGATTAATTGAAACAGTCGGCGTACATATGAATTTCGCAATGGAGAAGTTGTGAAGGCAGATCATTAGCATAGAGAGAAAAAAACAAAGGTCCTAGGATGGATCGGGGCAATCCTCTCGTAATATTCAACGTTGTTGAGATTTTATTTTTCACGTAAACGGATTGGGTATGACCAGATAGGTAGGATCGAAACTGACTTACAGATGATGAAGAGAAATTAAATATGTGTCAGCTTATTACATTGAGCATTGAGTGGTCGACATTATCGAGGGCCTTTGAATGAAAATTTTTATATAAAATCCATTAAAAACTGAGTAGAAAGTTAATGCCTAAATCGATTACACGATAGCCTTCACTATGAGTTTCGGGAGTGTCCTAGTTTCAAACATTTACCAGCCGTACTGTATCAGTGTACAAAGAAAATAGACAGATTTTTGTGAGAATGTTATGTAGTTATTAACTGGAAAAAAATGTATATTGAAATATATGCATATAAAGGGTTTCCCAAAATTCATTGGACCATACTTTTTCGAAAATGAGGCTGGTCAACCAGTGGCTGTTACTAGTGCTCGATATCGCGACATAATAAAAAAGTATCTTCTGCCTATATTAGATGTTGACGACATGTGGTTTCAACAACATGATGGCACATGAAATACAGACAGTGAAAAAATTCAATTAATGCATGAGAAATTTTCTGGACGTGTAGTCACTCATTCAGGTGATCGTGTGATTTAACACCATTGGATTTATTTTTATGGGGTTATTTGAAGTCAAAGGTCTACGCCTGTGCAATGAAGGAGGAAATTCTTCGCTACATCACCGAAATTCAATCAAATTTATGCAAAGTGTGCGTGGAAAATTTCGAAAAAAAAAGTGCGTATATGCGAGGATATTCGTGGAAGCCATTAATTCCATACATAACTATATCCTCCGTACTTTACGATTCAAAAAAAAAAAATAATAATACAAAAATTTAAAAAATTCAAATCTTTCGTGAATTTTGAGGTACCCTTTATATTCGAAAAACAAATTTGAAATATGTTTTATTTTTATATCTTCAGGCAGTTTTTTTTATCAACTATATAACTTAATAAAATCTTCAAATTTATTTGAAGTTGGTCACATTACTTAAATTATACATATATTTTCCGTACCAATCATTTTGTAATTGAATGAAATGATTGTTGTTGTAGTTGTTGGCTGCATATAACTGGGTTAAAATTATGCACCACATTCAATAAATATTTCTTTCTATTCCGACTAGAGTCAGCAAAAACATTGAAATTGTGTTTTTTGCGCCTGTTCTGATTTATTATTTGCTTTTAAAAGTCGTGGGAAATTTAACGGGTTTATTTTAAATATTCAACCGCAAGAAAAACAATCTGTAACAGTAACTAATTGCAAAAAGTTTAAATTAGCTCAAGCGTTTTGTTTTTTATTCATTCATTACAGTTAGGTGGCTGAAAAAGACAAAATGTTTGTACATAAGTAAATAAAGCAATTTGTTTTATTTTTTTTTTTTTGTTGACCTTGGATGTAAATTACCAATATCTTGTTAAACTTCTTCTGACCCCTACTGTTACTGATCATACTCATACTCATTACTGATAATATCTAAATAAAATATTAGATGTCAAATTATTTATATAGTCTTTATATCGAATACCAATATGTGGTGAGCTGTTTTGGCTATTTGTAATTGCCGAAAATATTTGACCTAGACTTACAAATCAGAAACACTTTCTGAGTCCGTTTTAATGATACATGTATATCCATTAGACCGTCTCAGTTTTTATACTTTTTTCGAAAATCCTTCATGAGCATTTTCTTAATCTACTCTAAAAACCAAGAATTTTGGTGTATAACACTTAAATATTGATGAACGGGAAGTGGTCCCTCAAATCGTTTTTTAATTTTTTTAGGCAAAATGCCTTTTTCCCAAAAAATGAAAAAATCTTGCTTTAGTAATTTGCCTCTAACTCAAGCAGTTCTTAAGGGATTTGAACCAAATTACACGCATTAGAAAGCCTATTAAATTTTCTAAATGTTTCTTAAAGCACCATTGTCAGTTTATTTGATGGTTTTTTATTCATAGCATTAAAAATTCAGATTTTCAAATACGAACTTATAATTTTTTTTCATTTTTGCTTACCTTTTCTTATATAAAAATTGAACGAGGCAAAATTTTTGTACTCTGTAAATGCAGTATGGTAGGAAATTTCAAAATAAAGATTTTGGTGTAAATAACAGTAGAATTCTATTAAGAAAAACTGCAGTTTTAGTTGAAATTATGATATGACTAAAGTTTTTTATTTTTTCAAATTTGCTAAAATTGTACTTTTGTTGCAGTTTGGATGCGTTTTGTGAAAATGCTCGATGACTTGAATCAAATTATTTTGCTCACTGTTTTCCATCACTAGTGTGTTGTTGACGGTTTTTAGAAGGCCAATTGCGGGCTCAGCAGGGTCGTTAACTACTGTTAAGTTTATTGGAAACTGTTCAATTATTTGGAAATTTTCATTTTCGCGCCAACAGGAAGATGGACTTTGAATAAAGTCATAATTGATTCCAATAATATCGAAAAACATTTTTGTGTTCTCTGACACCAGTTGAAAAATTTTGAGGTTAGCTTCATTGAAAAAACACTTATAACGAAACGAATTTTGCAGGTCCCTTGGATTATTTAAAGCGGATGCCATTTCGTCCAACGTATTTAGTGAATATCTTGGATCAAAAAAGATAAACCAATCGCTATTTCACTTAAATACCATAAGTGGCCAATTTTAGTTTTAGTCCCTATATAAAGCAGCTTCCTAATATTCACTTAAGTTTATCTATGCACTTACAAGTATAACATATTTTTTCAACTTTGCTTTGTATATGTTCTTGGAACATATAAGTGACTTCAATAAATAGGATTTAAGAGCTGGTCCCCATATAATGCTTCGATATGACCTTAAAAATATTATGACATTTCCACTTTAATTCGGTTCATGCTCATTTATGTTATCACCAAGATCGGATGAGTCTAAGACCATTTTCCAAAGTTCATGGTATAGGGTTTCGTATTGTCGGTCTATGCCGATTATAAGTTTCTTGCTTAAAATTAATTTTAGAAATTACAAATTGATATCGAGAAATCAAAAAAAATTAAAAAATATGTTGAATTTGTTTTCATATACATATTTAAAAAAAATTTATTGGCCAAATAAAATATACACGTCAACACGCATCGAAGAAACATCGTTGTCTGTGACCTGTGAATTTTAAATTATTTTAACAATAATAATAAAAAAATTAAAACAATATTAAATTGCATTCCATATGCAATAATATTATTCGTGGTTATTTTTAAACATTTGCTATATGTGTGAAATTATATGAAAAGAGCAAAAATAAATTACAAATAATTATTAAAATAAATAAAATTGAACAAATTGTTTCATTTGACATAAAAATAAACGAAGAAAAGAAAAAAAAATTTTTTCTTGTTTGTGTTAAAATTGTAAACAAAATTGAAGCTTTTTTAAATTCTGGCAATGAGTGAAAAATATGATAAATTTGGTAACAAAACTGGCAACCGATTTGAATTATTAAATTCTAATAATAACTTATCTTCTGAAATGAAAAAGTCCACTCTAAAGTTAGCTGGGCCAAAAAAGCGACGTACTGCGAAATCACAATCTCCTTCAAATCAATTAGCAAACATGCAATCACAAATTGATGCTTTGTTGCAAGAGGTTCATAAGTTGAGAGATAAAAAGAAACAAGTAGAAGATTAAATAAAATTCTAAGTCAAGAACAGCAATATGATATATTTTCTGATATAGAAATTCAAGATGATGAAATTGTTCCTAAAAAAAAATCAGCAAACAGTTGCAAAGCAGTCCGTAGCTGACGACAATATTAATGTAAATTTGAAATGAAATCCCTGTTTCAATCCCTCAGAATTTTCTCAATTCTCAAAAGAAAAGTGCTACCAAGAATTCTGCAAAACTACCACCAATTTTTGTATGCAATAATATAAATAGTAAGGACATTAAAAATAATCTTTTTTCTTTATTAAAGCATAATAACTTTTCCTTCAATATTGTAAATAGAAATGTTACATATATTACTAATAATGTATTCTTGAAGACTACACTAAAACAAAAAATTTCTTATATGAGTCAAATATTAATTTTTACACTTTTACTCCCCATGAAATGAAGCTTTACAATTTTGTCGTTAAAATGTTTGATAAAGAGGAAATTATTGCTTATCTTAATAACTTGAATTTGAACTTTACCATCGTTCTGTTTTAAAGAAAAATACAATTTTAAACGAATAATGGTTAATACAAACTCAATTGAGCATACTATAGTAACATTGAGTTTAATTAATGGTACCGAAATCTGTTTCGTTGCCTGTTATTGTAAACCGTCCGATACTTTAGATTGTAATGATCTTAATAACATTATTAATGATTTAAATTCCGACAACATTGTGTTTGGTGGTGATTTTAACGCTAAACATACGGATTGGGGTAATTCTTTGGTTAATACAAATGGTCGAAGGTTATATGATTGGTTCGGAAATAACTCAAATTTTAAGATCATTCCAACAAAATTTCCATCTAGAATAGTTTTATGTCCTTCCTTTATAGACCTTTTATTACTTCTCCATCGATAGGCACTGACTTTCATCCTGATTTCAATATTAAATTAAGAACTTTATATGTTGAATCTGATCATTTTGCGGTTGAACTTTTAATTCTTTTAAACAATGTTACTTTACGGCAGCCAGTCGAAATCTATAATATTAATAGGCTATGTGATTTCTTGTGAATGATGTTTTGTCCTACCGTCTTATCCAGATTTTGACCAAACGTATATTATTTCTTTTTAGCCGTTTTGCAGATTTACAGATTTTTTAATTCTTTCCTTTATTTTGAGTAAATTGCATTTATAGTTGTTACTAACACATACATAAAATTATACAATGCTATGTGTGTGTATATATTAAATTTGTTAATGTGGTTGTTAATGAGTTTGTTATCTTCATTCACAATAATAATAATCCAAAAAAGTGTTGGTTTGTGAATTAGCTAAGTTGGGAGATAAAGCGCTGGAATCTGCTAGTTTATAGTAAATTTAATATCAATATTTTCAATAATGTTTATAGGAACATTTTCTAGGAAACAATTTTCCGTTTAATAGAAATAACTCTGTTACTGAGATTGATAATATTTAGTTTAAAATGTTGCTATTAATTCTGTAACTGAAGCTTTAGTTCCAAGTACAAAAATTCGCAATAAAGGTCAAATAAATTTATCGCCACAAATTTTACATCTTATTAATGACAAAAAAAAAAAAAGAAAATTACATAGAACTCTTTTTAGATGTGTTGAGCACGACCGAAAAAATGTACTTAAGGTGATAACTACGAACATTGGCTGAACATTTTTTAGTGTTCATAAGCAAAATCATGATAGAGGAATGCAGTCATTTTCCAATTCCGTTAAAACTGAAATCTCTGTTTTAAAAAATAATTCCCTATAATTCGTTTAAATGAACTCTTTACTGCAGATGGTAAATCTACATCCAATGGAAATGTAAACTATTAAGAATTTGTTGGCCGGGATGAAATAAAGGATGCAATACTTTTTAGATATAAGAAATAAAATAATAAAAAAGTTCTTTTTTGGAATTTTCTAGCTATTCTGTTTAATCAAGCGTATAATTTAGGTTATTTTCCCGCAAATTGGAAGTGTGCAAAAATTATTCCTGTTCTCAAACCTAATTCTGATCCAACTTTAGTGAGTTATAGTTATAGACCAATATCTTTACTTTCTAACATTAGCAAAGATTTCGAGTATATTATTTTGAAGAAGATTAATAATCACTTTTTAGATAATCCTGTACTTAAGGACTACCAGTTTGGATTCAGACGGAAGCATTCCACTGTATATGGTCTCACAATGCTATCAGACTTTATTTCTACACATCTTAGTAATAGAAGTGCTTCAATAATTCTGATAAGATGCTTAAAACTTTTAGGTTTAATAAAAATGTTTGCAGATTTATTTTTCATTATTTTTCTAGTAGAACTTTTTATGTTAATTTCGATAACTTTGGTTCTGATAGTAGAGATGTGTTGGCTGGAGTTCCTTAGGGTCCTCTTTTAGGGCCAATTTAATTATATTATTTTTTTTCTCAGATATCCCTGAATCTCCTTAGGGAGAAAATAATATATCATTAATATATGCGGATGACATTTTTATTGCTACTTCCAATTCGAAGATCAAATGAGCGAATATATTGATGAATTCTTACACTGCTGAATTAACACAATATCTTGACAAATGGAAATTAAAATTAAATGAAAATAAATGCTTGCGTTCAATTATTAAGGGTAAAAAAATATTTTTTTTCCAAATGCTAGGAAATTCATTCCGAGTATTAAAATTAAAAATGAATTAGTTTCCAATTTTCATAAATTTAAATATTTAGGAATATTTTTTCAAGAATCGTTTACTTTTTATTGATTTATTGACTACATATTGGAGAAAGCACAAAAAGCATTTTTTTCTTATTGTAATTTTCTTAGGAGAAATAAAATGGTCAAGACTAACGTAAAATTAAATTGCTATAAACAAATTATACGTCCTATTTTATTATATGCTTATCCAATTTGATTCTCAGTTTCGTCTTACCAAATAGAAAGATTGAAAATTTTTTAACGCAAAATTTTAAAAAATATGTTCTGTATTAAAAAATATAAAACTAATATGATGGTTCCATTAAAAAAGTTTCTAATAGAAACATTTATAAAAAATGAAAAATAAAAAGGATTGACAACTTTTTGATCAACTTTGGAATTTTGGTCTCAAGTTTTTAGATGGCTGTAATAATATTGAGAATGTTCTTATTTATAAATATATGGAAAAGATTAATACCTTTATATTTCCTCTAGTTGAAAGGTATTATTCTCCACTACACTTAAAAGTTTTAGATGACATTAACGCAGTTTTAATAATTCAAAGGCTTTATTATATCACAGAAGATTTAATTCTCTATATATAAATAACACAGTTTATAATACATCGCACTTTATATCTAATGTTAGTTGATACATTCTATTTAATATATAATTGTTATTTTTAATTTTTTTTTTTGTTTTGTTTCCTTAGTTTGTAAAATTTCCTTTTGTACAAAATTAATTATGATAATGATAAAATTTTTTCCCCTTTTTTGATGAATTTCTTCTTAACCTTCACTTTCATAATCCCTACCCGGGTAGAGAAAGCGCCTTTCATTTGCAAATAATTGAGCGAGTTTTCATCAAATCTGAAAATGCTGCCGAGTCAGTTATCAAATTTTAGACTTAAAGCAGAAAATGCAAACAAATATGATTTTACTGCAGAACTTCTTATTTTTTTTTGATTTTGACTTTTCTACGTAAGTTAATAGTATCTACCCGGGTAGGTATATCGAAATTTCTATGAACATTTCTTACTTTTCATAATATAATGTCAAAGAAGTCATCTGAAATTTTTGGAAAAATAATACATCATGTAAATAAATGGATTTTTGTTTATTGAAATTAAAAATTACGTCATATTTATTTACGCAAATTGTGAGAAGATGAAAATGAGCCCATATGACAATCTTTACACATTATCTGGGTGAAGCTATGTTCTGCACATACGGGCTTCTTGCATTTGATACATGCTTGCCGTGTAGCTCTCTTCCTTTTGGAACATCGGTAGCACATGCAGCACCCACCTTTTTGGTTGATGCGCCCACTTGCATCTCGTTCTGGGACCTCATCAGCGTCAAACTCTTCATCTTCGTAGTTCCTTACAGAGACTGACTCGCCTGTAATAACAAAAACAAATAAATATTTTTCGACTCAAAAATATCTGGGAGCCCATCAAAAGCGCAATTCCAAGAAACGCTTTCAACTCTTCATCAGTAATCGAAACCCAAGTAACAGCCTTTTTGTAATGATTTTCTGCGTTCTATTTACGATAAAAATCTTCGGCATTTTTGTTAGAAAACCTACAAATTTGGTCTCTAATGGGCGCACTCATAATACAAAAAAATGTATCCACTGCCGATAAATTTTTGGTAATTGAGTTTGGTTCCATAAACAATGGTTCACGAATGACATTATGGGCCCTTTGGCAGCGAAATCAGTATATTGTTTATACCACTTTATACGATCTTTGCTGTTGAAATATGTTGCATCATAGGTGGACCCTTGTTCATTTTGGTCACTCTCATCGTTATTAGATTCGCTGTCAATATTCAGCTCGACATTTGCATCTTCGTCAGCTATTTCAGCAACCGATTCTGCATCTTCCTGGTCAGGAAATTATTCGTCATCGCTATCAGCGCCTACAAATGGGTCAGGCTCGCCGTCATACGTATCAGACTGGGAATCCAACTTATTACAAAAATGCTCTTGCCTTTCTTCATGAGATAACCTATCCAAAAAAATTTAAATAAAATAAATAATTTTTTCAAAAATAATTATTAGATTCTAAAAATCACTAGAAACCACAGTATTATGACAAAAACTTACTTGGAAACAGCTGCCGAAGAAAGATATTCAAAATGGCTCTCGCTATTCATATTTAATTTTTCGCAAACACAAAGTCTCGCAACAAATATTCAAGACGAACTGAAATCATCATCTTGTTCGCATACACACACGTATTATATATGTGGTCACAATATTTTCAAAGGTTACTAGATTCGTGGTTTTCTATTCCAATTTGTAATTTCAAATATTTGAGTCCGGACAAATAAAATATAATTACTATGGAAAAGTTTTCAAAAAATTTTAAATATAAATATTAAAACAAGGCAAACTACACTCAAAAAAATAAGTGAGTAGAAAAAAGCAAATGAATTACTCGTACCTAAAGTAATATTCATTTTGGCCTTGTTTGACATTTTCTGTATTTTTTTTTCCATACAAAATTAAGGAAATATTTTGATATCTTCCCGGGTAGATACTATGTGTTGACGTAAAAAAATTCTTCATGAAAGCGAAGGTTAAGTATTTATTTACATAAACATGTTATTAGTTATAAATTTAAAAAGAATTTTCTTTTCTTAGCGCTTAATAATCCTTGATAAATACGATTCGTATGTAAGGAATTCTGTTATCTTTTAAGTTTTGTTTACTATTTTTTTTGCTAATTTTTACAAGAATATTTTTGGGGTCAATAAATTGAAAATGAAATTGTTGGAAAAATAATACAAATTGATATTAAAATAGGAGAAATATATATATATATATATATATATATATAAAGGATGTCCCATCTTTTGTGTCGACATGGCAACATATAATGACTTTGACGTTTATAAACCGATTGACTTAAGAACACAGTTTTTTGAAACGTCAATTCAGTACAATTTCCATCATGGATCACTTTACACCAAAACAACACACCGAAATAGCGACGTTGTGCTGCACTGAAATAGTCGTTCAATTGTGTCACATATATCGTGGCCAAGAAGCACAGTCTGACAATAATATTCGTCGTTTCGTGTCGAATTTTGTTGAGCACGTGTCAGTGGCAGATCGTCCACATGCTGTTTATCAACGCTCAATACGTCCCAATGTTTTGGTTGAAGCGGTAGGAGAGAGAGTTGCCGAGAAACCAAATGAGATGTATCGTCTTCGCGCTCAGCAATTTGGATTCATTGGAATTAAATTAAATTATAATTTATAGCCAATGCTTTAAGTAAATACTGATGGTATGGAATGATAATGAAGATGCGTATAAATCACGTTGCGCCAGGCAAAAACATAAATTGAATAAAAAAGACAAATATTTGTCGCTGTAACAGACATTGAAATAAATAAGTAAGAAAATTATATGTGTTACCCTATACCATGCGCTTAGAGAATTGTCTTAGAAAAAAATGGACCAATCCTGTCCATATTTGATAAGGTCACTTATTTTTTGCAAAAACATATACAAACCAAATTTGAGAAAAGTCTGTGCAATATTTTTGTTTTGATACGTTTAACTGAAGATCGGAAGCAGCTTTATATGGGGGCTATGAATAACAATTATCCTATACAGGACTACAGATTAATAAATGTATTAAACATACATAAACCAAATTTGACTGATATCTATATGATAATTTGAATCTTATGACAATTTTATTCGATCTCATATTGGTGTAAATGTATGTGGTTCTGAATATGCACTGATTTTCACCAATTTCAATAACGTTCGTTCTATGACCGATAGAAGCTTACGTACCAAATTTTATCAAAATATGTTGTAGACGGACGGACGGACATCGCTAAATCGACTCAGAAAGTGATTCTGAGTCAATCGTTATAATAAAAGGTGGGTCTGGCACAACTCATTATATCCAGACTATATAGTGGTATAGGGTATAAATATTGTTGGTGACATAATTTTTAACTTCATAATTCGTACAAATTAACATCATCTACATATTCGTATATACTCGTAGTATAGTTATTGGCCTATAAATACTGTCAATGATTTAAACACAGAAATATTCAGTAATTTAATGATTCCATATATTTGATGGTGCCTAAGTATGCATCGCAATAAGTATACCCTCCACACCACTGTGCAGATGGCATATGTATGTATGTTTGTCATTCCGTTTTAATGCATCGAAATAAATTCCAGAAACCCCAAAACAAAATATATTTTTTCTTGATCCTTATAACAAGGGAAGTTGATTTAGCGATGACCGTCTGACCGTCTGTCCGTCTGTCTATGAGAATCACGGTCAAGCTATGTGCGAGCATAAGATGTAATTCTTCTTGTTGTAGTCATTGTAGTTGTGGCATTCGCTTCTTGTATATGTATACTGCACGTGTCACATTAGCTTTAGCAAGTATTGCCACATATTTTTATCGTTATCACGATGTAACAATGAAAATCGCCAATACGGAATAAAGAATATAACTCCTAAAAAGTACTTTTATTAAAAAAAGTTTTTTTTTTTCTAAAAAAGTATCCTCTTATTAAAAAAAATATTCTTTTTTAAAAAAGTACCCATTAGTAAAAGAGTACTCCTTTTTTTAAAGTACGCTTTTTTAAAAAAGTACCCTTTTTCTAAGTACCCATTTTTAAAAGAAAAAACTTTTTTTTAAAAAATACCCTTTTTTAAAATACCCTTTCTTAAAAAAAGAACCCTCTTTTTAAAAGCGTACCTCTTTTAAAAAAAGAGTACTTCTTTAAAAAAAAATTGGCTTGGAAATTTTTGACGAAGAATCATTTGAATTTGACATCTAAGGTCTCGAAACATTCAAATATTGATTATACTTTGGGTATTATGACGCCGGCTGTGTTAAATATTGAATTTCATTGTTGTTCTATGAAGTACTTAGGGAACTTATAGGTTTTCCACTCTAGTAAGAGAAAAATAATGAAAGTACCCAACTTTGATTGTAAAATTGAGTTTAAGACGAGCCGTTAATTCCAAAACATGAACTTGTCTTTATATAAATATTATAAGTAAAGATTGGCTTATCAAAATTACTAATGACATTAATTAAAAAAAAATAAATTAATAAAATTGTATCCATTAATCTGGAAACGATATAAGTCATACACAATTTCTTGTTTCGATTAAATGTAAAAAATATTTCGATATTGCAGTGCAATCAAATTAGGAACTTTGTTTAACATTCATTACGAATGTGAAATTTTTTGTGAGTCTATTACCCCATTTTCAAAATTAACTTAATGATGCCTTGAAAATTATTAATTATTTTTAAAAAGAAAAAAGTAAAAGTTCCATGGAATTAATTTAGTTTAAAATAATTTGATTTCTTCAACTTTTTTTATATTTTAACTTAACCACTTTCATAAGTACTTTTTTTTTTATAATTTAAAAATGCAAGTAGGCACCAGAAGATATTCATTCGAGTTAAGAAAGCATTGGGTTGTTTTCTGATTGGAATAATAAAATATAATATTACTTTTATTCTACTGTCTCAGGTTGCAGCCAATCTTAATAAACTTGAAACAGAGGAACCTTCAAAGATGTTCAGCGACGGTGGGAAAGTTTTAATTAATTACACTATAAAATTTAAGATTATTATAGTCGGTCTAGACCGACTGTATGAGAGAAAGAGTCTTAGGCCCAACTAAATTTGGGTGTCATTGTTATAAGTTTGTTGCCTGCAAAAATAAAAAATATCATATGGGATGCAATTTTTACATTGCGACTAGGTCGTAAAATGGACAGGTCTAAACTATATAAAAAAAAACATAAGCAAACGAAATTCGAGAAAAATCAGTGCAATACTTTTGTTTTTAGGTCGATTTTAATGAAGATCTGGAATCAATTTTATATGCCAACTATAATTATGGTCCTACAGGGTTTATTATTTATTATTACTACCAAATTTGACAAAGATTAGTATGATAATGATAAGGACTATTTAAGATGTCCTATGGCCGATATGTGTTACTATGTCTAAATTTTTTTAATATCTCGTATCTTATAATGCTGAGTACACACGATGGAACATCAACAGGAACATCGTCATGTTCCACTTAATGTTCCATCGTGTGTAGCAATGTTTCCTGTCAAAATCCATGTTTCAATTTTGGTTCCTCAAATATCAAATTATTTTGATATGTTATGATTCCAAACTCAATGTTCCATCGTGTGTATCGATGTTTACTGTGTTTGCTCTCTTATTTCATTTAGAGCAGTCGTGCTGCAATTTTGTTTTATATATCGGAGTAAAGAAAATAAAAGAGAGACGAAAATTACGAAAATTTAACATAATGAAAATTTGAATAATTTTATAAATAATAATGAATAGTTATAATGAAAATATGAGGAATTTTACATTTTAATATAAAAATTTATAAATTAATATATTTTATAAATTTGTAAAAATTTTATAGCTAAATATAAAATTTATATTCTTCCGCGTATATTTGTTTAGTAGTAGTGTATTCAATAAACACACAGAACTGATGTTTCGTTTTTGGTTCCATCGTCTGTATTAAAATGTTTTTTTCGCATGTTCCTCTAAAGTTCCATCGTGTGTATGCAGCATAAGTATTGTTTGGTCTTGCCTTATGACATGATTTACGAACTAAATAATTAATAATATCAATAGTTTCCGGTAAAAGATTATTGTTATTATTTAATGAAGTAATTTGATGAAAATTTGAGAGCGATTAAGGGATTTAATTTTATTGAAGACTTCGGACGATGAAGTCCGTATATTAATAGTGTTACAGAAATCTATCCATGATTTTCTTTAACTTTCTCTTATAGTTTTACGAGTTTGAGACTTAGCTTTAAGGAATTCTTCTAGAATTTCTGAGCTTTGATTTCTCTTAAATATTTAAAAAAAAATCTTCGTCTTTCCTTTATGAATATTTCAATTTTTTCGTTCCACTAAGGAACATATTTTCTGTAACAATTTGCTTGTCTAAGTCGCATCATTTCAAGAGCTGCATTCAAAATTATTTAGTTTCGTTTTTCAATAGGTTTTATCATTCTAGAATTAAACACTTCCCAATTCGCTCATTCAGAATTAAAAGAAAATTTATTTAATGTAATTATGATAGGACAATGGTCGCTACTATGGAGATAATCGCTAATATTCCATTCCATTATTGCAAGTTAGAATAAACATTCTTAAGGAAATCTAGATTCTTGAAAATATAAAGGAAGACATTTAAATTTAAATAAAAGAAGCTTAATTTCACCGAAATGATTTCTGTTGTTATAGTCATTATCGTTTTCATTTTTGCAATTTAAGTTGTCACCTTTGGGATTTTCTTTCTTCTTTTTCTATGAATTTGTTAGTTAATGTTTTTTCTCTGTAATATATTTTTTGGGTACCTATACATACTTAAATTTTTGTTCCATCAGATTTTGTTATTTGATGAATTTATTTATATATCTATTTTTTTATTTACTTATTTGGTTTCCTGCACAACAAGACTAAGAGTCTTATAATTAAAGTACAGGATCGGTATAATGTGATACAGTATTTGATGAAAATATAACATAATTTATAATTTTTATAAAAATAGGACAACAAAAATTATTTTACATATATTCAAAACAAATCAAAGCTTAAACAATATTTATATCGGAATTGGGGAGGAAGCAGGTGTAATTGTTTTTGGAGATGTATACACTTTTTGTTTATATTCCATCTACATTTACAAGATTTCATAACTTAAAGATATGCGGCCGTATTTATAATGAAAACTTATGGTGTATCTAGCATGAGTATTATTTATAAATGCACTTGCTGCTGCGTTAACTAAACTCAGCATAACAACCTTTCAAACTGTGACTAAGTATGTTAAAACAGCTGATGTACGTATGTCAAATTAAGCAAAACAAAATATAAGTATAAATAATTTTTAAGTGCAAATATTTTTTATGATTTATATTTTATACGAGCTTACTGGTCCTTACTAGTGACGCAAATAACTTTTATTTCATCATTTGCACGCATTCATATACATATATCAATAATATTTTTTCAGATAAGTCGCATATATTAAATGGCACAATATAGAATCCAAAATCGAGGTCTGTCAGTTGTTTGGTTTCGAGTTCTAGCTTTTTTAATCTTTTTCGATTAATATCAATAATATTTATTAGGATTTTGTTCACGAATTTCCTTTAAAAGTTTATAAATAGAAATCGCTACAATAAAATATTCCCGTGCATTTGTTAAGAGAAATATGTTATTCAACTTTTTTTGGAAATGTCTTTTGATAACGTTAGCATTTCAGTGATTTTATCTGCCTGTTTCCCAATAAAACATTCTAAATATAAGAAGTTGACCAGATCTTAGTTTTTACATGGCTTTACTTTTTCTTCAACTCACATTAATAACTCATTAACTCTGACAAATTTCCAAGGTTTTATCTATTATAGTAGTCCAGTTATATGACATAGATATTTACTTTGTATGGGGATGCCACGTCCACTGGTCCGATCCCTCCCATTTTTTATGAGACCACTCACATTAATAACTCATAAACTCAGAAAAAGTTCCAAGGATTTCACTATTAGAGTACTCCTGATATATGACATTATATATTTACTTTGTATAGGGGATATCACGCCCACTGATCTGATCCCGCCCATTTTTTCCAAGTACTAACGTAGATAACATATGAACTCACACTAAGTCCCAAGACTTTACCTATTTCAGTACTCTAGGTATATGACGTTAAATATTTAATTTGTATGGTAGGTGCCACGCCCATTGGCCCGACCCCGCTCATTTTTTCACAACCCTTCAAATTAGTTTAATATGTACATGTGCATAGTTTCAGAACTCTTGCTGTCATAGTACTTCAAATATTATATGTTAAAACTTGGTATGAGATCTGCAACGCCCACTTGTCAATCACGCCCATTTTCACTTCGACAGCTAATATTAATAATTTATGAACTCCTACAAAGTTTGAAGGCTCTAACTATTATATAACTCTAGACACTTGATATTAAATATTTATTTTGCATGAGAGCTGCCACACCCACTTGTCCGATCCCGCCCTTTTTGTCCTGATTACTCACATTAGTAATATATGTACTATTGCCATGTTTCAAAACTCTTGCTATCACAATAATATGATGCTATTCAATTTATGTGGGAGGGGTCACGCCCACTTGAAATACAAAAAGATATATAGCCATAATCCTAATCTGGACTATTACCTTTCTATTACCGGTTTGGGTCACATCGGTTGGATAGTTTCAGAGTCTATAAGGGACAAATATACCTACATTGTATTTTATATTTACGCGAGCATTAAAACGGTCCCACTGTTAGAAGCTACTTGTCGAATTGGAATGGAATTTGAAATCCAGAGAGCGCTTTGGTTTTTGAACCTTTCTTTTGATTGACATTTATTTGAATTTTTGTGAAATGTAATATCTTTAAAACCGCGAATTTGTCACTCGAGTAACTGTCGTCGGATTAATCGCTGAGTAACCTTGGAAAAAATAATTCTAAAGCCGCCATTTTCGAAAAAAAAAATAAAAAGGAAAGTAAAATTAAATTTACTTTGGATAAATTTTATAAAAAACGTTAATCCTTTTGTATGTTCTTTTTTTTTTTTGGATATTTCTTTGATCGCTATAGCTTGGGTTCCACATCATTTGGAAAAACCAACCCCTATTTCGACACGAAATATTTATAGAAGATAAATAAATTAATAAAATCTATTAATCTATTGTAGACCTGTCATTTCTACAAAACGAAGAAAAAACTTATTTGGTTCTAAGATTATCACTTTCCAAAATTACACGAGGCTCCACATAGCATCCAATATAAATCTGAAAAATAACATTCCTATATAGGTTGAACTATAGAATCAATTTTCATATTAATCCTATTAATCGCAGAAATAATGAACACAATTCCATGCACATAAATACTTTTGTTTATTTTTTAGAGTGTTCAATTGTTAAAAAAAGAAAAAAATTTCACATTTGATCTTTCAAAATATTTTACTCTTATAACTCAAGAATATTCTGTTAATAAGTTACATCAATAAATGTATATAGAGGCACTTGGCAGTTTCAGTCATTTGAATTTAAAATTATGAAATGTTTACTGAACTTGTCGTTTTAATTCTACTGAACCATTTCTAACGTGAGAAACTATATATAATAATAAGATGTATCCGAATAATTTAAAATTTCTTACAACAGGAAAATATAGAAACTAGGAAATATTTAATATTTGAATTTTGCATTTCTACCTCTAAAAGAGAGTGAAATATGGCGCCGCGAAAAGTATAAACGTCATTAAAAAACTCACTGCTGTAGTCTTGTATAATTGAGTTTATCTTCAAAACTTTTTATTTTATTTATTTAATTTACACTTACATATACAGTATTGTGTACACAAAAGCAGTAAACTGCATGCCAAATTTTAAAGTAAATGAAGCCAATGAATTTTGCTGTTAAAACTTGTATGTTTGCACCCTATAATGATATCAGTAAGAACAACTTCATACTAGTAATAAAACATAAAAATGTCTAGTCATCAAATGAAGAGCATGCAAAACAATAGCAGTAAAAATGAAAATGCAAAATATAGAATTAATGCTTAAAACTAACGGTAATTTTCTCCCGCAATTTTTTGTTAAATTCTTCAATCGGCTGGACCAAAAATAATAACTTCTGATAATTATAAATTACGGAAAATCTGAACTTTTGTTTGTAGACTTCTACAGAAGTATACGAGTAATTCTAGGAATATCGTCATAACAGCGCATATGGAAGGATTTTCTCGAAAAACTTGTGAGAAAATAGAAAAACCAGTGTCTGAAACTCAGTATTCTAGCCAATGTTGGGTACGGTTACCATTTTGATTTAAAGTTTATTAAAGTTTATAAAGTTTATTTTTCTTTTTCGACCATTATTTCTTCTTTATTTCTTTTTTTTTAGTTGATAGTAGTCTCTTCTTAATTTTTCTCTCTGAAAAATTTACTTATATTTCTATTACCAAAGAGAAATACTTTTATTAATCGACGCAACAGTGGCGCCATTTGAGTTTTTTCGTTGCAAAAATCATATATTTTGAACCGAATAACATAATTGAACAGTTTAACCTTCATAGGGTCCTCAAATTTGACTTACGTTAACGTTCTTTGGGTCAAATTTGACCCAGTTAGAAAATTAAATATGAAAACAATAATTTTCTCTTGAAAACTGTGCTCTTGGCAAAGATTTTAGCTGCTTTGTATAGGGCGTGGAAAGCTTCAATCCTAAATTCTCCAAAAAATGTCGACGTTTGGCAAAACAGTTCTCATTCCAACCATTATGAGCCAATGTGAATAATATAAAAGCATGATAAGCTGATATATCTAAAATATTTATAAATACAACTTGAGGCCATCTATTAGTCTTCCCTTTGCAAGTGTAACATGAAGCAACCTTGTCCAGAGTATAAACTCCTCCTTTACATTTATTATAGTCAATTGATAAGAAACAAAAAGTTGTATGCAGTCAAATTATGACCTTTTAGGCCAACTGTCAAATCGATAACTACTCGCATACCTTGATTTCTTTCGGGCATAGCTCCAACTTATTTGCCTGTGTACGGATGTATATTCGAGACGTACCTGGTACTCGAATCGCAGAGTATCCAAAATTTTATACCATACTTAGCCGGTTTTGATGGTATATACTGCCGGAATGGACACCTTTCTCTGAATGCGACTAATTGCTCATTTACTGTTACGTCTAAAGATGGATTGTAATGTTTGGACAATATTTAAACCCACATATTCTATAACTCTCGTATCGGTGCAAACTTATCTAAAATTCGACGTTCACTGCGAGTATCCTTATTATCAAATCTTATACTCTAGCAAGACTTTTGAATCTTTTCTATGTCATGATTGCTCTAAAAATTGGTCATGCTTTCTCAGAGTCACATAAACTTTCCGTACTTTCATTATTTGATCTACACACTCCAGCTAACAAAAGTTTACCAATAAATGCGAATATTTCTGTGTCCTCAACTTCAGTCCAATCAATACTAAATACACGTTTACCTTCATTATTGGTATATTTGAAAATAATGTTCATCACAGGCGGCGGGAAAAACAATTGAAAACTGGAAATTTCTTCCTTTTTGACACTCGAACAAGAGTAGCGAGTCAAGCTTGGTGTCATGTTAATAATGTTCTCGCTCCGGAATCTTCCTTTACTATTTGTAAGAGGTTGTTTGAAATATCTTATTCCACCAATTTTTGACGTCACTGCTGCAGTTGCCGCTACATCAATTTCATCTCCACTAGAACTGTCAGATGTCCCAGCGCATTCCACGTTATCTTCATATTCTGAACAAATCTCCTCTTCGTCCGATAATGCATTTAGCATATTTTCTATCTCACTAGTATTCATTTTCCGACAAGCAATACAGAATCGACACTTTATAACGTTGATACGTTTGATTAGTTCCGTGTTTATTATGTGACTGAAAACAATTTTGCAGTAAGAAAATATGCTTTGCTTTTTACATGGGGATTCCCATTTTTTATACCAATAATGTTCAGCAATAGTAGAGAGAAGAAAGGAGACAGATATATAGACATTTAATTTTAGTGCTGCCAAAGCTCTGAAAACGTATAAAAGACTTAGGGTTTATATTAGATAATGCTGTATTGACAACAAAGACTCGTTCACACATTTTTCAGTAATACATGTACACTTTTTCAATTATCTCGGTTGATGCCTTGAATATTATATAGAAATGAAAAACATGGAAATCTTCATGATATTGATTTGCTATTCTTTTATTTTTTCTTTTAATTTTAGAACACATAATTTTAGAAACGTTTATTGTCATGATTATTATCTGGATGCCTACAAAAAGGAAACAATTATCAGCACTTTTTACAACAAATACATATTATATGTAAAACACATTTGACATTCCTTTTGACAAAAAAAATTAGTTTAACAAAACTGTGCGTAACAAAAACTCAACGATTTTGTTCCGGGTCAAATTTAACCCGAAGATCTTAAGTGCTATAAACTGTATAAATTTTTTTTGTTGCCAATATTTTTCTAAAAAACCAAAAGCAGTTATTAACATTTAAAATTAAATAAAAGTCATCAAATATCTAAAATCTAATCCCTCTACTTAAAGAAAAAATTCAAATTTTCTTCCAAAATGGGTCAAATTTGACCCGAAGACCCTATGAAGCTTAAACAGCATATGATAGATAACTGTTCAGCCTATGAAATGAGTGTTTGGAAAGGGTGCTACGCTTTGTAGGGGCCGACTTATGGGTTATCAAAGTTAAAATTTGTAGAAAAATCAATTTTATGGTAACTAAAAAAAATTATTTTTACATTTTTAGATTGTTTTTATTTTTTTTTTTAGGGTTTTATGTTTTAAGTTATTACCCAACAAATTAAAAAAAAAATTACTTCTTTTTTAAATTTATTTTTTCAATTTTCTGTAAGAGAAGGTATATCTAAAAGACTAATCATTTCTAAACTATAATTATTTTCTAACTCTATTCGTGACTTCACATGCCGCAGGGAAGAAATAAGTGGATCGGAAGATGCTGCCAACATGTTGAAGAGGTCCACATTTTGCCTTACCCTTGATGCTTTGAATGTGTTCTGCAATCTATATTTTTTATAAAATTTGTTAAGAGACTCCTGTGCTTCTTCAGAAAGCTCTCCAATTGGCAAAGACTGGTACTCAATTATATCTTTGCCATGCGCCAATATTTTATGGACGGTCGGGGTCAACTTCTTCTGTGGATACATTTCTGCTAAAAGAGATGCAGTTTTCGATGCATATTCTCCATATTTTGTAGAATTGACATTTTCTTTGCAGTTTAAAACATTCAAGATCGTTCCCAATCTTTTCACGATTTGATTGTCAATCCCAGTGATTCTAGTCACTGCCTCATCATTTTCAAAAAATCTCCTAGAAGTGTTTCCATCGTTTGTGTTACCGTCTCCGTGCTTGGGACAGTCTACTTTTAGTCCAACTTGTTTAAAAAAAGCATCCTGTATTTGCTTCTTTCTGATCTTTTCCTTATCCTTTATTGATGTATTTTCATCGAAGTTTTCCTCCTCTTGTGGTAGGGTATACGCCAGTTTTAGCAAGAACTCCATACACCTTATCCTTGCGTGCAATGGTGACATTCCATATTCGTAATTCTCCTCGTTTGTAGAATCGTTTAAATTACCAAAGTTCTTCTGACTCTTTTTGCAAATTGGGCATGACAATGTTGAGGTTGTTCCTGTCAGTTCGTTTACGACTTTTCCGTCAACCATGGTCAGGTGGAACTCGTAATTGCATTCAATATATTTTCCTTCTCCAATTTGCAGCTTTGTAGGCTTAATCTTGCTTATTTGTTCTTCAATGTCCTTCACCGTGGTCATTATGAGTTCTGCCGATTCCCTTGCAAACTGAAACATTATTGGTCGGCAATAATGCACTGATGACGGACGTGGATTTTTCCAGTGTAGGGAAACATCAGATTTTAGCCGCAAAGGAACAACAGATGCAATAAACATATTTCCGTCCGATATTGTAGCGTCATCGGAAGATATGCTTTGCTTATAAACGCTTTGTCCGGATGATCCATCGCAGCCCCATTTGCTGATCAATGTCAGTTTCTCAGGAAGAATTTTCACCTCATTTTCAGGAAGACTCACCAACAACCATTTTGCTGTATGGCCCATGAGATCCTGCGGATTGGCTTTCACAGAGACTTCCGTAAACTCCGTATGCAGTGGTCGTGAATTTATTTTGGCTTGCGTAATATGCTTGTATCCTGGTAAAACGTCAGCCCCGTGCCGCATCAAGGATGCCCGTAGTATCTCATATTTTTCTTTGGAAAGTTGTAAGTCCATAAACAACGCCAAGGTTTCTTCGGAACCATACTTTTTAATCTGAACGTTTGTGGGCGTGGGAATGCTTTCCTTAATCCTTTTTAGTCGCAGTGGGCTTGCATCAGCAACAGATTTTGTAATCTGCGACCTAACTCTTTCACTATCCTTTGTATATTTAATAGACAGTTTCCTCTTTCTTGTGAAAATTAAACACTCTTCAATACTTTTTTTGGGCCTTCCTTTTGCTCCTCTGGTTGATGTGGTGGGTTTATCTACTGCCAATATATCCAGGATGGTGTCTTCATTAAGCCAGTCCTCGTATTTGGAGTTAAGTTCTGAATGGTTGGATTAGATTTCACCCATTTTGCCTTAATATTTGCATATATCAGATAAAAATTATTTTTGATAATTTCGCTTCTCTCAATATTTCCATATAGGCTATCAAATTCTTCTAAAGCAGCTTCCGTGAAAAACTTTGGTGTGGTTGACCTTCTAAACAGTTCAAATAATTTTAAATTGTTTAACGCCATGGGTTCAGTACTTGTTGCGCCAACTTTCAGTCGTAGACTAATCCAGGCATTATGCTTATTTTGCAATATATAGGCTTATGCTACCATGCCTAAAAATTTACCTGTTCCCTGCATACATATGGATTTAGGCTGAATTATGCAATTTTGATATTATGCTCGTGTTTAAATAAGATTTGTGCCTACCTGGAGGGACCATAAGTCAATATTGTTCTTGACCATTTGTACTCCAAAGTAATTTTTAAGTGAGGTGCGTACCTGCGAATTTCAATGAGTAGTTTTTTGTGCATCCTGTGTCTGTAACAGAATATCGGGAGTAGACTTTGGCAGAGGCTCACAGGTAGACAACCGACTTAAAATGCAATTTTCAAACTATTAGATCAAACTACTGTCAGTCAAAACATGTAAGGGATGCACGCCATACAATTTCTGCAACCATGTCTTTTTAATATTTTTTACCTCTAGAAGCACGTACGGGCAGATAAAACCTTTTGAATTATGTAAAGAAATAATCAAAGAACATGTTTTGCAAGTATCGAAAATATAGAAAAATACAGATTTTTTTTATTTTCCATCAAAATTGAAAAATAGTGCAAAAACGGATAGTTTTTAAATAGTGATTTACCAGGAGAAACACAAAGCACACAGTTAATTTTTTTTATCATTATACATTTTATAAATACATCAATCAACATAAACAAAAAATAAGGCGATTCGTTATCTATTTTTCGTGATATTACACCTGAAATCGCAACAAATTGACAAAAAATTGTGTGTTGTTTGAAAACCGAAAGTCGGTCAACTTTGAACGGTTATATCTTCTAAACTAAAAATGTGATATTATTAAGAGTAGCATATTTGAAATCGTTGAACACATGGTTTATTCAAAACTTCGTCGGCGCACATGAAAATTTTGATTTTTGCAACCTCGTTTGCTCTACGGGCGCCACTGTGCGACGTTAGAATACCTAAAGTCAAAGTTTTGAATAAGTCTTGACTAAGAATCTGGGCAATTTTATTTTTTTCCTTATAATTTTCGTAATTTCAAAATACAAAAAAAAAAAAAAATACAAATTTGCACCAGAAATAATTATTTAAACAATTAAAGGAAAATATGATTGTATATAAAATCGAACCAAACCAGGTGTTCGGTTATTTTCAAAATGAAAAATAACAAAACATGTAAGTATATACATTTATATTTGGGCAATTTACAACGGGTGTTGAATATTGTATTTTGTATTAAAATACACAATACAATCATTTGTTGTGAACAGTCAGTTGTATTTTCATAATGTAAAACGTTTTCTTTAGTAATTATCGACCCAACGAGGAAATGTCGCTTCGTCACTTCTGTTATTTCGTACAAGAGAAAGCACGTGTCGGTGTTTGCTTTTTGGTCATAAGATATACCCTGGCGTTTTAGTTACGTACCTCTTCCATTTTAATTTAGAATACAAAAAAAAAGTTAAAATATAAACATTAATTTTTATATAAATAAACTTTTCGTTATTTGCATTATTTGTCATTTTATATTTTATAATTATTTATGCTGTTAAAATTGTATGTATTTGTTTTTTCTTTTTCATAAAAACTGGCATTCACTTGGGACTGATATGTTATGATACAATAGACAACATTTACTAAACACAGCAAATGAAGTTGTATCGCTGTATCAGATTGTTCAATGCAAATTACCAATAACAATTTTACACTATTGTAAAGTAATACATGATACAACAGATACAACGATACAACACCTGTTGTGAATTGCCCAATTGTTATTTCTAGACTTTATAAGGATACTAAAACCATTATCTAAAATAAAAATCAATTTAAGGTGCTATTACACGATGTGTTTTTTACATATGTACTGTCACTTTTTTATCCATATGAAATTCCTCATGTCTGTCAAAATTGTTTTGTACATACGATTCATAATTTTTGCTATCACACGTGCATATGTATTTCCGTATGACATAACCTCTAAACGTAAACAACAGCTGATTTAATTTGTGAATTTACAAAAATTTATTGTCAAAAAAAAGTTATATATTTTTTAATTGTTAATTAATATTAAACAATTTATTTTTCTGTCAATATTAATCTTTATAATTTACCCTGTTTTTCTTTCGCAAGCAGTGTTGTATTTTCATATGTTTGTCATGCAAAAATAGAACCTGTTCTAATTGAAAAATGTACACGTGACTTCCCTCATGTATTGTACATAAACAATGTTTCATATGTATCACACGATGTGTTCAACTTTTGTTGTGGGAAAATTTGACAGTACATATGTAAAAACACATCATGTAATAGCATAAAATCCGATTCACAGTTATTCATCAAATACTTAAATGTGTTAACATGAGAGTAAAATAATATGTTGTTGCAAATAAGGAAACGAGAAAAGAGAATAATGTTTCTAGCTAAAAAGCAAATTAGATATAGTCGATGTAATACAATTTTATGAATTTGGTTGGTACAAAATTTTGACTAAAATTCTAACCATATTAAATGGTTGAGCGAACTATATCATAATTCCAATAAGGTATTATTAAAACAACGAAAGCTAAGCGACAAGACTAGAACACAATTTTGCTTTCAGTTATGATTAATAATAGTTACTTCCGTTTTCCTTAGATACAGTTTATAGAATGTGTTCTTGTGCTAATGATGTAATTATAACTTTGAACTAAATTAATTCATAGCTAATACTTATTGTTAACTTATAACATGTTATTATAAAGCAAGAAAGAGTGTTAAATCAGCTATGCCGAATCTTTACATTAATATCTGCACTTATAATAAATGTAAACAAAATATTTGAAGAAGTAAACAATTTTATAAACTAAATACTAAATTACTACAACAAACACACTGAATTTTCAGCGTTTGTGGAGGTGTTTCCAAATTTAAGATCATATATTTGCACAATGATACTGGCTCGTAATTTCTAAGCTTAACCAGTAAATGGTTTATTTTGCGAATGAGCACGGTTTTAACAGACAGACAAAAGTACAGAAGGACATCGGCATATCGACTCGAGTTGTTATAAGAATCAAGAATATACATATTCTATGGGATCGTAAGTAAATTGTTCGGTGTGTTACAAACGGAATGACATACCGATATATACCCTCTGCACTAGAGTGGTCCTACGTTATATGAACATTTTTCAAATTGCGATTTTGGTTAAAGCCAACATTTTTTTTGGTCTCTATACCTATAAATACTCAGATATGAATTACTGTTTTATTACCACGTTGTTAACCTATTGCGCGTTGAGACCGAAAACGGGTAAATCCCTAAGCCAGAATTTTTTTGACAAGGAATTTATTTTTGCGGATTTCGAGAAAAATGGGATTTTTAAGTTCAGTTCTCTACTTTTAAATGTTATCTTAATAGCCTAGGGTTTTGGAAAAAAAATAATATGGCCCCATTAACCCTTTTGGAATTGGGGTCACAAGCTAATAAAAGACAATTTATTAAAAAAATTCAAATATTTTGCAAATACTGTTGAATTTTTAAAAGTGTTACTTAAAATATTATATACAAATGTGTATATATTCCGTTCCTAAAATTTGGGATATATCTGAGAACGTTAACACATTATATGCCAAGGCCAGCATTGGTTTTTAAGATATTTTAAAATATAGATATCCGAAAACGAGTTTTTCTATTAAACTCGATGAAATCACTATTTAGAATTTTAAGAAATATAATTCGGTTATTTTATTTATTTAACCCTTCAGTGCTCCTGGGATCAAAATTATCCATTGTGATATATTTTTGGTGCAATTGTCTGCTTATTGCTCGCGAATAAAAATTAAAACAACTTTTAACCAATTTTATTATAAAATTATATTATTTTTAAAACCTATCTTCATGTCTCTAAATAAAATAAGAACATTGTTGAACTATAAGTCAACATTTGTAAATTAAACATGACTTGGTACAGGAAGGATGTTGTTTTTTGTATGGTTCTACTATCTGGAGTAAAAACAGATTTTCTTCTTCATTATTTGTTAACACTTTATTAAAATCTTTTATGAATTTAACGCCTCTTGCAGAAATTGTAACTCTTTTTAAAATCTTCATTAGATTCCCATGTCGATGGAGGAAATAATAAAAATTCTACAGAAAAACTAAAACAGCTGAAAATATTTTTTTTTTTTTTTTTTTTGAGACACAAAATCGCTTAAATCACTATTTATCTAATTTTCTGGGTGAATGAATTTTCTATTTTCAATTAGTTTCACAACTGGTTTCACTGCATCTAGACGAACAACCATTTCTTCTTCAACTTCTAGTGGAACTTTTGAGTCAAAAAATGATAATGCCACCATGTCTTTTTCTTTTTATCATGCTTTAATCATTATGCCGGATTGTTTGATCAGAAAAGTCGTATTCATTGATCAAAATATTTCCTTATTCCCACTTTAATACATACTAGCAGATTCCAGCCCTCGAAATTCGAGCGCATATTCTAGGAAATTTTATTTTTTTTATTAAATAAAGACCCTAAAAGTATGCTAATCAATTATAGCCAATTCACAAATCAACACAAAAACAAACTCATTTTTATTACAAACGCATTAACAAATTTAATAAACACACACATAGCATTGTATAATTTTATGTATGTGTTAAATGCAATTTTCTCAAAATAAAGAAAAAATTTAAAAATCAGTAAATCTGCAAAATCAAATAATATACGTTTGGTCAAAACCGGGATAAAACGGTAGAACAAAACATCAGTCACAAGAAATCGCCTAGCTTATTAATATTATAGATATAAAATTTAATATATAAAATTTCTTTGTACCAAAAGAAAGAATAAAGGAAGGAATAAATCGGCTGTTTAGTGGTACCAAGAAAATAATATCAATATCATATTACGGGATACGAATCCACCATCTGCCCACTAAAGCCCATAAAAAGATATAGGGCTCTTGCAAAAAAGTGTGATAAGGAGTATGTAACAAGTCACCAACAATACCTCTCTGTTCTTGGTAATGGGCTGTGTCCAGCACTGAAAGTATTCTAAAAGCATTTATATATAATATGTTAATCTATAATATAAATAGACTAGGCAATTTCTTGTGACTGATGTTTTGTTCTACCGTTTTCTTTTTAGTCGTTTTGCAGATTTACAGATTTTTTAATTTTTTCCTTTATTTTAAGTAAATTGCATTTAAAGTTGCTACTAACATGTACATAAAATTATACAATGCTATGTGTGTGTTTAGTAAATTTTTTAATATGTTTGTAATAAAATGAGTTTGTTTTTTGTGTTGATTTGTGAATTGGCTATAATTGATTAGCATACTTTTAAGGTCTTTTTTTAATGAAAAAATAAAATTTCCTAGAATTTGCGCTCGAATTTCGAGGGCTGGAATCTGCTAGTATAAATAACAATCTCATCAATTAGTTGTAATTTTTTTTTATTAATACTTGTTCTTTCGTTTAAAAGTTATTGCGCTTTATTTATGGTATAATTTTTATCTGCGCAAACCTCAATTGATGATTTTTAAACTTCATTTGACATTTTTGAATTTATATTAAAGTTTTCTTATCAGCATTAGATATTTCCTGAAATGCTGTTTATATTTGCTGAAGTAAATATATATTTTTTTAATTTCAGTTGATTGTTTTTGTCGTTTTTGAATTTTAATTTGAATAAAATTTATGTATGTATGTATTAAAAAATGCATTTAATGTTTTCTAAAATTCGAATTATTATCTCCGACATGATTTTCTGAATTTCAATAGTTATTGAGATATATATTCTGAATTTTAATAGTTGTTTTAAAGTGATATTTTCGAAACTACAGTTGATATTTTCTAAATTAGAATTGATTCCCAGTTTCAGTAACTTTTACTTCATATCTATATTCGAATTTTTAGAATTAATATTTTCTTTTTTGTCTTTACAATTCTAACATTCTTGTCAAATAAAAGTTTTTGATATCAACGTAATTAAAAATTTTGATATTCATGTTAAAATAGAGATAACTATTACAAATCTTTTTAGTATATACAACGCATACATTCTAGTTAGATATTGGAACAAAATTGTGGCGCCATCTAGTGAGCAAAATGAAGCGTAACTCTCTTTGTAAATGCAAAAAAATATGTATTTTCCCTAAAACAAAATATTGGAAAATTTAATATAAATATGCGTTTATAATATGAGTTTATTATGGGTATGTAAAGCAATATATGTATTTATTTAAAGTTTTTCAATATTTACATTTTTGCGACATATTTAATTTTTTTTTTATTAATAACTAGGTACTTTATTACTATTTGGCGATTTTTTGTAATAGTTATAACAATACATACACACCCATGAAGCAAATGCTACAAACACAGCGACCACAAAAATAACAAGTATAGCTATGGCAAACAATACAAGATTTCGAATAACAACGATAACAAGAACAACATGGAAACATCATATTTTTTCAATACTTTTTTTACTTTTTCAATGATATCTCGGAACCTATTAAACCAATTTTGATGATTTTAATTAGCAAACTTTTCCGGTTGATAATAAATCTTGATGATAATAATACCCGTGCTGACCTATTGAGGACGTGATCGTGATTTCCGCAGACGGACAGACGGACATCGCCATATCAACTCCGCTTGTTATAAGCATCAGGAATATATCCTTTATAGGGTCAAGATTTTTTTTCCAGTTATTGAAAACGGAATGAGTAACTTATAAGGCCCATGTCATAATTATAAGGCTAGTCATGCTTTTCAGATGTTTTTCAAATAAATTGACAAAACTAAAACTGTCTATATGGAGATTAATGTATGTAAGCCTAGGAATAAAAAAACAACAATGTTACTTATTTTAGCTAATGGTAATACCGTTATAAGTACTAACAATGCAATTTAAACTTGTTTCATTATTATAAGGTCAGTTGGCTGATCTCGTTTAGCTAATGGTAATACCGTTATAAGTAATAATGCAATTTAAACTTGTTTCTTTATTATAAGGTCAGTTGGCTGATCTCGTTAATACGCTGAAAAAATCTGTTTTGTAAAAATTATCAATTATCGATGATTTTTGATTTTTTTTTATAAAAATGCCGCACGAAATAGTATTATCAGAGGTAGGCAAAGGTGCAATTATATCACGAGAGATTTCACGCACACTGAACCGTAGTTTGTTTTCTCCAGTTTTTACCAAACAAAAATCATTAATCCATTTCTCTAACCGGGATGATTACTGGTCACTGTCTCTATTGGATTTCATACCAAAAGAGGGATGTGTCAAAATTTTCAATTTAAACGAAATAAGTTTAGGACATGAATGATGATCAAATTTAATTTAAACTTATTTTAATGTTTATAATTTTTTTAAAAATAAATTTCCTGTATACGACTAAATAGCATAAACCTCTTTAACAATTTTTATTATGGATTTAACCAGTTTGTCTTCCTAGTTATACTCTAATGTTCATTATGTTTTTGAATGCACGTAATACTAGTAAATAAACCTTAATAATAACAATATTAATTTATACATCAACATAATTTTTGCACATTTAACCCACTTCTCAATTGAAATTTTTTTCGACATATAAAATAACTTTAAAGAAACTGGTATTTACGATGCTATTTTACGCAAGTTTTAACGAACATTCATTACAGATAAAGCAACATGCATACATACGAATACATAAGTACATTTGTCTGCACTCGTATACTGGAATGTACATTAAGTTGGCACATATTTGTTTGTATAATTAAAATAATTTAATATATTTTATCAATCTATAATATTAATAGGCTAGGCGATTTCTTGTGATCGTTGTTTTGTTTTACCTTTTTATCCCGATTTTGACCAAATGTAGATTATTTGAAAGGTATTTTTTTTTCCGATTTGCAGATTTACAGATTTCTAAATTTTGCCTTTATTTTGAGTAAATTGCATTTAAAGTTGCTACTAACACATATAGAAAATTATACAATGCTATGTGTGTGTTTATTAAATTTGTTAATGTGTTTGTAATAAAAATGAGTTTGTTTTCTGTGTTGATTTGTGAATTGGCTATAATTGATTAGCATACATTTAATGGAAAAATAAAATTTCCAAGAATTTGCAATCGAATTTAGGGGGCTGGAATCTGCTAGTATTTATCAAAGTGAGAGTTTGCTTGATTGTGGTTTATAGCAGCCTATGAACCGATCTCTGAAATTCGACGAGTCTGACTATTATCTTGATGGAACAATGGGCTATATTGGTTAAAACATAATTTAATGAAATTTGACACAAATATTATATCTGACATACATACCTAATATTGGTTTGCTAAATATAATGACTTGAAAATTTTGAAAGTCAAAAAACAAAAAAATTTCTAAATTTCTAATAGTGGAAATTCCCTTATAATATGTAAAAAGCTTTAGTTATCCACTTTTCCCAAGTATGGCAATATTTTAATAAAAAATTGAGAGAGATTTATTGACCAGCTCCTGCAATAAACAAAAATCAGCTGTTAAGCAGATTAAACCAAAGACAATCTACATAAGTAAATTTCAGAGAAACATGAAAGCAAAAGAAATCTTTTTTAATAATGTTGAAATTCTTCATAATATATTTCAATATTTTTATTTTCACGAACAATTAAAATTAACCCCGTGTCAGGATGTGATCGTTAATTACCTAACTAGAAGTTAGCCGAACACCAAATAATTATATATATAATATTAATAGGCAAGGCGATTTCTTGTGACCGATGTAAGTTTCACAGTTTTACCCCGATTTTGACAAAAAATTTATCATTTGAATGGTATTTTTTTTAGCTGTTCACCAGATTTACAGATATTCATCATCTGGAAAAATTTTTTGAGTTATGATCGTTTAAAGTTGCTACTAACACATACATAAAACTATACAATGTTATGTGTGTGTTTATTAAATGTGTTAATGTATTCATGTTAATGTGTTGGGCTTGTTTTCTTCATTTAAAATGAGTTGAATTGTGAAGCATGCCTTTAGGATCTTTATTAAATGAAAAAATTAAATTTCATAGAATTTGCACTCGAATTTCGAGCGCTGGAATCTGCTAGTCTTAACTAATAGAGTAAGTAGTGATTGTTTGGAATTTAAATTATTGTAAAAACATGAATAGTATTGAATTACCACGAGTTCGATGAGTTTTTAGTTTTAAATGCGTGTGTTTTAAATGCACACAAATTTTGATATTAAATATAAATTTCAAAATTTGAGTTTTGTGGAAGGCTCCATAACGAATGATGGTTTTAACATGTTGTCCACCTTTTGTCCACAAATAGAAAAATTATGTTTAAAAATTTCTGTAACGTCAAAGTGGATTTCCCCATTAAATTGGGAGAATATATTAGAATTGAAAACATAGCTCTTCAGAAATTATGAAGATATCAATGATATTAAAACTTTTACAAATAATAATATGCATCACAATACCATCAAATGAAAATCCTGGTGACTTCAGGCTATTGAAAGAGAATAAAGAGATGATATATCCCTGTAAAGTTTTAAAATTAGGACGATTATATTGTTTAACCAAATTGGAGAAATACTTAAATCGTTTTCAAAATCTATTCAAATTAATAATAGTTGGTGATGAATATAATTATGAACATCGCACTGCAGGACTTGTTTGATGTACTTGCAAACTATTATAAAAATTTAACAAGTTTGGAATTGAAAAGTTGCATATTAATAAATATTGCCAGGTACAGCAAGGGCACAAAAATCATAAGATTGTCTTTATTTTGGTAGATAAATATTGACGATTTATATAAACTCGAATCATTAGAATACAACGAACAGCTTGACAAGCTTATTGCTAATATTAAAACATTCAAGTTTAAGTCATTCTGTTATTCAGTACTTCAATCCCACTACTGAAACTTTTAAATATGACGATTCTATGGATTTAAGAACAAATTTGCTATTAATTAATATTCAATTGAACATGTTTCGATATTTTCAAGATTTTTGGCTGAATTTATTTAATATAAAACCTAAACTACATCTAGTGTTTCGTTTTGATCCACGGGACGTTTTAAATAACTCATTTTAGGAAAACCTAAAAACATATCTAAAATTTCCAGACAGACTGAAAACGATAAATATTTGTGGTTTTATTATTGGAATTTAACAATCTTAGGGCCATTATAACAACTTGCCAATAGCTAAAGTTAGGATGTTATCGGGCAGATTATTAGTTTTGCTAAAAGTAGTTTTGCTAAAAGTAGTTTTTCTAAAAAAATTTCCTTTTTTTAAAAAAATTAAATTTTTTAAAGTACCCTTCTTTTAAAGTACCTTTTTTTAAACTACCCTTTTTAAAAAAAGCATATTAAAAAAAAAGTACCTTTAAAAAAATTTTTTTTTTTAAATTACGTTTCTTAAAAAAATCTTTTTTAAAAAATGTATCAAACTTTGGGTGATACTGCATTTCATTGTTCTATAGAGTACTTAGGGAACTTATAGTTTTTCAAATAGAAATTAATTCTTTATATAGACGACACGATCATGTTTTTTATAACGAGAAATTATAATAGAAACTGTTCAACAAGAAAATGTATAAACTTTAAATTTAATTGGTATTCGAATTTAAAGTTTCAGTATCGGCAACAGTCACACAGTCCACACTTCTGGAAATGCAACACAATTTGTGACGAAATATTTAAAATCATTAAAAAAATATGTATTATATACATATAATTTATATATATATAAAAGGTAATGGTATAGCAACGTTACCATGAATTTTTTTCTTCACCTTGAAAAATTCAGTCAAAACCCTAAACAATTTTCCAATTGCCATAAGAGATTTTTTTTAGTAAGTTTTAAAATCCAGCAACTATAATTGACAAGACAGGGCACTACCTTACGGGTTCCAGCGGACTTGGAATGTGTTGGTATACCCCTGGAATCTTGTAGGCTGGAACTTCGGCTTCACACCGCCGGCATAACGGACAACAGATGGGCTAATGGATCAACGTGCAGGATCACGAGACAGATCTGGCCGGCTCTAAATCATAAGCGCACTAGCGCGCTACTATCACTCCCCCGTAAGGAGATTTCAACAGTAGTTGCTGTTATCACTGGGCACTGCCTCATAGGGAGACACGCTGAACGCCTCAGGGTCTCGTCAAATGACTTCTGTCGCAGCTGCATGGATGTGGAGGAGGTGGAGAGCATAGAGCACTTCCTTTGCTATTGCCCGGCGCTCTCCAGAACGAAACTTCGAACATTGGGATCGCCGTTTCTTCACGATCTCTCTGATCTCTCAAATGTGGACATTTCACATATCAGGGGCTTCATCAGGAGCTCAAACTGGTTCTACGGTGGGGATTGAGGGGAACACCTATTCGTCCCGTGGTATCACAATGGACCCCAGAGTCTAAGTGTGCTTTGCCTTTGGTTTAGCAGCCACTTTCAACCTAACCTAACCTAACTATAATTGATGTTTTCTGATACAATTGATACTTTTTGAAAATTAATTGATATTTTCTGAAATACAGTTGTAAAAGGTGCAGTCAAAAATCGCACAAAAACTTCAACATTTGTGAGCTTCATTCTTAAAACAATGACGAGTTTTGATTGCATTTCTTATAAATTTTTTGCAGTGAAATTTTTGCATTTTAATTTGTAGAAAATTTAGGGTTTTAAAGTGATTTTAATCTATAAAATATTTTAAAATCTTAACCCACATAAATACTTAACACATTTCAGACAAAAGTATATTCTATTAAGTAGACTACTTCGTATAACGTTTGTAGTAAAATGATAACTTAGAAGTCTACAGAATTACAAAAAATAGTTGTTTCTAAATTAATATTTGTAAGGTATTATAAAATCTATACTAATATTTGTTTGTTTAAAGGAGATAAAACCCGTAATTACTCATCTGATCTTCTTGATATGGGAAGTGCTATAGGATATAATATTTATTAATATTTTTAGTGGGCGTGGCAAATACAAAGTAAATTTTTAAATTCATATATATTGAGTACTATGATGTCACCCATTACTAAAGTTAGTAGCTATGCCGGAAATGGGCGGAATCAGATAAGTGGGCGTGGTACCAACCATACAAAGCAATTACACAATATAATATATCTCGACTACTATGATAGAGAGAGCTTTGCAAATTTGTTTCAGGTCTTCAATTATTAACGTGTGTAGTCAGAAAAATGAGCGGGCTCGGACAAAGGGGCGTGGCACCTCCCTACAAAGTAAATATTAAACGTCATATGTCTGGCATACTGTAATAGTGAGAGCCTTGGGACTTTATGTGAGTCCTCTTATTGCGATGCGGGGGGTGACAGGGTAGAAAAGCACACCGGGTTACATCTAGTAACTTATAAAATTATTTTTTTGAGAAAACCTATAAAAAAAACTTATACCTTCAAAAAATTCCCACTGGTGCTATCACAACAAATAGCTTCAAAAAACTTAGAAAAAATTTAATATTACAACTATCACAAATTATTATACCCTATTATGGTCAGGGTATAATGACTTTGTGCTGATGTTTGTAACTACCAAAAATATTTGACCTAGACCCATATTTTGCTATACTGATCGACTCAGAATCACTTTCTAAGCGATGTCCGTCCGTCCGTCTGTGTGTCCGTCCGTCTGTGTGTCCATATCAACCATGTATTCAAACTACAGGTCGCAACTATAAATATATTTTGATAAAATTTAGTGTATAATCTTCTATCAGTTTTAGGATGAACGCTATTAAAATTGGTAAAAATCGGTTCATGTTCAGACCTAGTCCCCATAGAAATGATTCCTATGAGATTGACTTAAATTGCCATAACATCCCAATTATCACATAGATTCTGGAAAAATTAGGTTTGCATATGTTTATTACATCCATATATCAGTAGTCTGAAAATAAACCCTTTAAGACAATTCTTTGTTATAGCCCCCATATGAAGCTAGTTCCCGATTTTCTCCTAAATCTATCAAAAAACAAAAATATTGCACAGATTTTTCTCAAATTTGGTTTCTATATGTTTAAATAAGCGACCTTGCCAAATGTGATCAAGATCGGTCCATTTTTGGACCTAGTCCTCATATAGGTATAGCATCCGATATTAAATTTTTCATATCCGAAGGCAAAAAATTAAATTTGGTTTATGCTTATTTTCTATATATAATTAGTTGGACATAAGAGATAATGTCTCTAAACGCATGGTATAAGGTATTGCATAGTCGGTCTAGACTGACTATAATATTCTTACTTGTTTTGAAAAATAATTTATAAGAGTATATTTAATATAATAATAAATTATTTAATATATTTTATTAAAACTTTTTAAATTATAATTGATCATGGGTAAAATCATAGTTTGCCTTATAACAATTAAGCTACATAAATGAAAAATGTTGAATTCCGATGAATTCTGGATAGAAGGATTAATTTTATTTTATTCTCGCTGGTTTTGATTTTTGAATACTTTATTTACCTTGTTTAAATGCCGAGGTGCCTTGTTGCATTTTTTAGGGTATTCATAAAGGTGTTCTAACGGTTGTTTGAGTCGTGTGTGCTAAAATTGTACAAAGGTTGTATAATTGTTGCTATACGACAATACAACATTATCGGTATGTTTTTGCGGTGTACTATGTGAGTTGTTTACTATTTAATCAGCTTTTGCATTTAATTTCACATATTTTTTACATTTCTTGTAACGATTGTGGCAAAAATGGTAGAAGTAAATAATAATGGAAGGAAATAATTACATCCAGCTAAGTTTTAGTATAAAAAATCAATTATTTTGATTTTATTTAAATTTTTTAGATTGTAGAATTTCCGAATTTTTTTTCTCGAATTAAATTCTAAAAAATTGGTTCCGAATAACTGACTGTAATTAAACCTGCTGAAGGTTGTCAATTCGATTTTAAATATTTTTGATGCATTGCAACGGTGTTTGTTGAAAGATCCCAGCAGTTCCAATTCTTTGAAATTTTTGTTTAAAGATTCGATGACGTAAATTTGTTTAAATTGTGCGTGGTAAAGAAGAAGAAAGCATATATTTCAAAAATTCATAACTGCACTGTATTCTTAATCGGACCGGTTTCTGGCATTTCAGACAGAGTTGTATCTTCTGAAATTAATACAAAGTAAAGCTGTTGGTACGAAAACTGAAAACTAACCACACTGCTCGTAGGCCTGACTTTAGGTGAGTGTGTTAAAGCGCTGACCAAAAAGTGCAAGTACGAGTGTATGTGAAGCTTCACGGTTCAAAACCTCACGGCCGCCCTAAGTAGAAAAAATTTTCATATAGAAACAACCTATTCAATTAAAACATAACAATTATCACAATGTTCAATAAATCGCTGATGAAGACTGAAATGCCAGAAACCGGTCCGATTAAGAATGCAGTGCAGTTATGAATTTTTGAAATATATGCTTTCTTCTTCTTTAACACGCACCATTTAAACAAAATTAAAATTGCATATTAATTACAGTAGTAATTGCAATATGTCTGAAAATGACGATAAATCTAACAAACAAAAAAAGTAAATTTGTTTTTTTTCCTTCATGATCAAGTGTGTATCATATTTTCTGTATTAATTAAATTGTAAATTAAATATATTGTCAAACAGCATCGTTTTGACCTGGAATGTTATGATACCGCATTGTTCGATCAATTTACTTATTCGAAAAAAAACTCGTCATGGAACATAAAATTCTTTGGAAGCAAACAGCATTAACATTGACAAGAGTTCTTTCAGCATTTTGCCAAAAATAATGTTCCGTACAATCATATATATGTTGAGAATCGTTACATATATTTTTTGTTTACCTGGCACATCGGTTGCTGGCAGCAATTGTAGTCGTGTAGTCAGCTACTTAATTTTTTTGAAAACGATAGCATCATAAAACAATAATATGAGCAGCTGTTTTTATACAAATGCATTTTTATTTCAGTAGGGCCAATATTTATATTTTTTTACTTCATTAAAATAGAATAACAGGCATGATTCTATATAAACTTGACTTAAATATACAATTACTTATTTATAATGCATTATTATAACGTAAAAATAAATAGATAAATTTATTTAACTCCTTTTGAGTATTAATGGAATTATAGCATTTCATTTTGCGATTTTTTTTTTAGCAAAATAAAATATTTCATAATTTCATTAATTTCTTTTACATATTTTGTTTTGTAGCCAACAAAAATATAAATTATCCTAAGTTGACTACAGCGACAAAAGTAGTCGTGTAGCCATGCAGGTGTGACCGTGTGGTGTCAAAATAATCGTTTTCATATAAACGTGTATATTTTATTTTTGACAGGCTGTAGTCGTGTAGGCGCTATCATCTATGTGTTTCATGCATAAAAAGTAAAATATTTGGGGCGGTGCTTTTTAATCCATTTTTGTAAAGCTTTTCTTCGACCAAATGGTTGTAATATTTTTTGGACTACATCACCAAAACTCGCCTAAATCAATTACATTTTTTTTTTAGGTCATAAATACAAAAAGGTGCCTTGTTTTTTTTTTCGAAATTTGACAAATTTTCTTCCTAGCCATTAGTTTCAATGTAACTTGCAGATTCTAGCCCTCGAAATTCGAGCGCAAATTCTAGGAAATTTTATTTTTTCATTAAATAAAGACCCTTAAAGTATGCTAATCAATTGTAGCCAATTCACAAATCAACACAAAAAACAAACTCATTTTTATTACAAACATATTAACAAATTTAATAAACACACACATAGCACCGTATAATTTTATGAATGTGTTAGTAGCAACTTTAAATACAATTTACTTAAAATAAACGAACAAATTTAAAAATCTGTAATTCTGCAAATCGGCTAAAAAGAAATACCTTTCAAATAATATACGTTTGGTCAAACAAACCATCAGTCACAAAAAATCGCCTAGCCTATTAATATTATAGATATCTTATTTTGTAACGTTTTATTTTATTTATTTTTCTTTTTTTTTTGTAATTTTAACATATTATTTTTTAAGTGCAATAAAATTAAGCTTGTTGAAATTAATTTTCTATTAATGCGATGAAACATAAAATTGATAGAGTTTATTCAAAAATCTGTGTTGCTCGTATGATGAACACAATATTTAAAATTTAATTAGAAAAAGTTTTTTACAAATATTTTATTGAATATTTTATCATTATTTTTGTTTGAGAGCGGGGTTTTAAATGGATTTATTTATTAATTTAATTAAACCTTACTAAAGCTAATGCTAATTTATTTCTGATTGTTTAAAAATAAAGTCGTTCAATTTTATCGTTTTTGACGAGACTTAAAAATTATCCTAGAAATAATTTGAAGATCATAAGTTTAAAGGCAAATAGCAAAGAATGCTTCTTATCAAACATGATGAAGTGACAGGGTTTGGGTAGCTGTAACCATTTTGATGTGTAAACATCTATACGCGCAGGGGGGTAAATTTCTATTTCACAATACAATCACAAAAACAGCGTACATGTGAGAGTCACATCTTACACGTAAGATGTGACCATAATACAAATCGGTATGACTTATGATTGTTTGGTGAAGAAATTATTATATAGAATAACCTTTTTGTCGCTGTTTCCTACATTTTATTTATTACCAGATGTTTACACATCTCGCCTGTGATCGGACTCACATGATTTTTATTATGTAAATTTGTGTTGATTGCTTTTAATATTTATGTTCAATCAAAAGCATGAAAATAAAATTTGTGTTTATTATCTTGTTAAATTTATAAATTATTGTAAAAAATTTAAATATTTGCAGCCATTTTTATGTAAAATTTAGATTTTTATACCCTCCAAACCACTGTTTAGAGGGTATATATATATATATGTTTGTCATTCCGTTTGTAACGCTTCGAAAAACGCGACCCATAAAGTATATATATTCTTGATCCTTATAACAACTACAGTCGATATAGCGGTGTCCGTGTATCCGTCTGTCCGTCTATCTGTTGAAATTACACTCATTCACCAAATAAAGCATTTGTCGGGTAAAGTTATGATAATATTGTTTGTCATTATTTCGAGAAGGTCTTTATTGAAAATTGTGTAAATCGGGCAACATTGTGGCGAGATATGTCCAATAAGATGAAGACACCTCTAAAAAAATTCAGTGTGCTTGTCATAAATATTTAGTGTTAAGTTTATCATATTATCAAATTTTAGCTTTTTAAAATATTTTATTTTTTGTCTCTTAGTGTTGACAACTTAGGTTATAATATTGTGCTCAGGACAAGGTTGGAGGGTATCAAAGATTCGACATAGCCGAATTTAACGCTCGTACTTGTTTTTTATTTCAAGATTTGTTAGGTATGACGTGATTGCTTATTATTTATATTAATTGATTTTTTTGTTAGTTGTTTTGGTTTGGGTTGAAATAATCGGCAGAAAGACGTTTACGATGTGTTCATCAGTTTTGTTGTTTGAATGTAGACACATTTCTCTTACATTGCAAAACCATTAGTTATTTCTCTTAATTTAAATTATTAATATAAATCAAATTGTAAATATACATGATCAATCATACATAACAATAGAAATTGCCAGAGGATATGAACAATGTTGTGGCAATTCGATGTGGAAAAGAATTTAAATTATACTGGCACTTACATATAAGTGCCATCCTATTTGCTAGAAAAAATTTATGTACATTTATATTAAAAAAATTAATATTTTTTCAACATAAATGGAAGGCGTGTCATTACTAGCTACACAATATTTATACTCTACGCACTTCAATGATCATGTGGTCGAACCGCATTTAGAAACGTTTTAAGATTCATATTGCTTTCGGTAATACATGTCGGTGGGAACATGTTGCAGTTTATGCTTTATACAACTCACTTGCTACATGATGAGCTGTATTAATATGATGATGCAGTATAGCAAGTGAAATGCGAAAAACTTTCACTTATTCCATTGAAAACAAGTAATATTACAACATTTTGGTTGTGTTTTCAAACGAGTATTCATTTTATTTAATTTTACTTCTGCAAAAATACCTCGAGTAAATTTTGCCATACATTTAGCGCGTTTATGTTATAAAATACCGGCGGCGATATGGAAGTGTGAAATGTTATGTAATACATATGAACATTTAAATTATATTTTCCATTGCGTTTAAAAGTGTGCTTTTATTATTTCTTTTCGGAACCACTTACTTAGTTGCATGATTTCGTGCCATGTGGTCAGAGTATGATGAGTTTGTGCCGATGTTTGTAGCTACCAAAAATATTTGAACTAGATCCATCTTTTATTATAACGATCGACTCAGAAAATGATTCTGATTTTGCGATGTCTGTCCGTCTATGAATATATTTTGATGAAATTTGGTATGTGAGCATTTATCGGCCATACGCAATTGCAATTGGTGAAAATCGGTGCATGCTCAGACCTAGCTCTCATCCAATTACCATATAAATAGTTATCGGTAAAATGGGTTTTGTGTGTGTTTATTACATTTATTAATCAGTAGTCCAAAAATAAATCCTGTAGGACAATTCTTAGTCAGAGCCCCCATATAAAGTTGTTTCCCGATTTTCGTTTAAATCTATTAAAACACTAAAATATTGTATATATACCTATTTGTATATGGTTTTGCAAGAAATACGTGAATTTACCAAATATGGTCAAGATCGGTTAATTTTTCAAACCCATATAAATATAGCATCCGATATGAACATTTTCATATCCGAAGTTAAAAAAAATTATAATAACAATGCCACTCAAATTTGATTTAGGACTATTTTCTATATCCAATTAGTTGTAGCTAACAGAAAGTACCTCTAAACGCATGGTATAGGGTATCGTATGGTCAGTATAGACTGACATTCATTTTACTACTTGTTTTCATTAATGTTACATATATTGTTGTAACATTTAAATATTCAGATTAACTAATTAAGTTCTTGTTGAAGATTATTAGGTGAAGTTACGATCACCTTCGAGCTATTTTTAAGGTTATCGTTCTTTGACGACGCCAACCCTGCATAAGGGTATGGGATTTATAAACTCACGAAATGATATAGTACATATGTCCAACATTTGTTGGTTACAAACAGTTGGTTAAAAACAGTTGAAAACAATTGATGTAAATAATGTATTAAAATAAAATTGGAGTTACCTAAATGCTCTATATACCGTATACCTAAATTGACAAATCGTTTTCGATTAAAAAGCGGGACCCGAAGAATCAAAAAGCGGGATCATTTTAAATTAAAAATTTTTAGTTAAGTTGTAAATTAAACCATTAATAATATAAAGAGAGCAATTGATTTATATTATAAAGAAAGTAATTGATTTATATTATTTACATCACTTAAATTTACCAAAAAACAAAAACATTTCCTGGGCTCTTCTTAAATTTGGTTTAATTGGTGTGACTACTAAATGTAAAAATATCATCCGATATGAATTTTTCCATATCTGCAATGCCATGTGTTAATAACAGGGACCGTATGCAACAGTTATCCAAAAAACTCTCAAAAACTCTGCACGTTAGACTCGACGGAGACCTATACCGTCATATACCAATAGATTCGTATTGAAGTGCTCTTTCAGAATCTATGTCGATCTTTAGAAATTGATTTCAACTCCACAGTTAAGAGTTATTTTTTAACGTAAAAATAAAACATGGATGAAACTCTTAAAAAAGGAGTTTTATTTTTCGTCGTTTATTTTCTTCTTTTTAAACTCTTTCTTTTAACTCCGTCTCTCTGCCTGTCATGGGGCAACCCTATTCCCCCTTATCCAATTGATCAGATTAATTTTGGGGTAGTCACGCACAGTCACGGAGTGATCTAAATGTCATTTTCCCTCATCCGATCGATCTGAAACTTGGTCCGTATACTTGCTGTGAAAAAAGGATTAACTTTGACTTAGTCACGCACAGTCACGCATGGTCACGCACAGTCACGGAGTGATCTAAATGTCATTTACCCTCATCCGATCGATCTGAAACTTGGTCGATAGACTTGCTGTGAAAAAAGATTAACTTTGACTTAGTCACGCACAGTCACGCATGGTCACGCACAGCCACGGAGTGATCTAAATGTCATTTACCCTCATCCGATTGATCTGAAACTTGGTCGATAGACTTGCTGTGAAAAAAGATTAACTTTGACTTAGTCACGCACAGTCACGCATGGTCACGCACAGCCACGGAGTGATCTAAATGTCATTTACCCTCATCCGATCGATCTGAAACTTGGTCGATAGACTTGCTGTGAAAAAAGATTAACTGTCACATAGTCACGCACAGTCACGCACAGTCACGCACAGTCACACACAGTCACGGAGAGATTCAAAAGTCATATGCATAAGGAAAGAAAGAGTGTTAATAAAAACTTTGTTTTTATGGCTTAGATTATTTATTGACTCTATCTGATATAAAATAAAATAAAACTCTCTTGCGAAGTTTTATTTCTTCCCTCTAAAATAAAACTCATCTTGTTTATTTATAGTGTGTGTAGTAATTTAAATAAAATTTTAGTTGTTTAATTTTACGAACATAACTTTTTCCAAATTTTCTGTGTTGCAGGAACACACTGTACAGTTTTGGCCAATTTATATATATATATGTATTTGATATAAAATGTATTTTTTATGTATTTATACCCTCCACTCCAGTGTGCAGAGGGTATATATAAGTTTGTCATTCCGTTTGTAATAATTAGAAAAAAAATTTTGGACCCCATAAAATTTATATATTTGTGATCCTTATAACAACCGGAGTTGATATAGCGATGTCCGTCTGTCCGTCTGTCCGTCTGTCCGTCTGTCCGTCTGTCCGTCTGTGGAAATCACGATGACGGCATCAATCGGGCAGCTAGGGTACTCGTTGGCATAAAAAATGATTCATTAACATCCTGAAAAGTTTGCTATTTAAAATCGTCCAAATCGGTCGATTAGGGCCCGAGATTTGAATGAAGAACTAAAAAAAGTCTTGAAAAAATATAATTTTCTATGTTGTTCTTGTCAGGATCACGCCCTCAATAGTGCAGCTACAGTGATCATTTTTAGTGAGAATGATTCACCAAATTCATGGAAAGATTTCTACTTCAAAAATCATTAAAATCGGTGGAACAGGTCCAGGGAAATCTCTGAAAAAGTAAAAAAAAAATTAAAAAACATGATATTTCTATATTGTTCTTGTTGTTATTCTAAATGTTGTGTTGTTGTCATAGCTGGACTTGTTGTTTTTGTGGTCGTTGTGGTAATAGTATAATAAAAACTAACAATTTGTAAATTTTTTTTAAACTCTGGTAGAAAAATTTAAAAGTCTCCATTGTTTTGGCATCACTAAAAAAATTTGTTAAATCATTTCTGTTATTACCACGAGCCCGCCTGCAAAATTTCAGATCGAATGGGTTACGGGAAAGGGGTTAAAATCGATCCAAAATTTTTTCGACAAGCAGACACTACGAGTTAATATAAAGGGAGTAAAAATTCACCAACATCTAAAGCAAATAATGCTAAAATACCTAGTTGTTAATAAAAAAAAATGTAAATTTAGCAAAAAAAATTTTATGTATAAATTTATTTAAAAAGAAAAACACAAAAATAACGTTTGATGTTGTATTTTTTGTGTGTAATATTTACATATACATATATTAAATAATACAAATAATATATACATATATTATATATATGTATATATTATATATATGTATATCCATAACAACTGCATGTCAAAAATAAATCGGTATATTATTTTATTTACATAATTTTCTGCAATATTTTGTTGTGGGGAAAATACATTTCTTTTGCTTTAACAGAGTGTCACTTCATTTTGCTCAGCTTGACTATGCCGCAGTAGATGGCGCCACAATTTTTGTTCTAATTAGCCTTGCAATAGTTACTTCTATTTTAACATGAATGTCAATATTTTCAACTAGATATCATACAGAACAATGTTAAGAGTATACACGGGCTGGTCTTTTATTTCATACGTTTTTTTCATTATTCTTTTACAAATATGAACATAAGTTTGGCATGTTAACTTTTTGTTGTCTTTATAAAATAGAGTTACCGAGTTCATCAATGAGTTTTTTGCTTTCAAAACAGTTTAACATAGTTATATAGAACTATTATTCTGCTTTACCTACAAAATATCTGATTGCGATTACATCTAATTTTTAAAAATTGTTTATAATTACTAAAGCATTACTATTCACATAAATACAAAATTGCACTTTTTAAATTTTCCATTCAAATTTAAGAAAATATCAATTCTAAAAACTGGAATTAAAAATTTCCAATTATAAATTACAATTAATTGAATTTCAGAAAATAATATCAAAACGTCGGAAATTATAATTTTAAATTTAGAAGACATCTATTGCATCTTTAATATATAAATTTTATTCGTTAAATACAAATTGAAATTCAAAAAAAAAAAAAAAACACCAATACCTACGTTTACATTTAAATAATTTTTACATTTAAAAAAAATACTGACATTCAGGAGAAATTAATAGCTTTTCACTACCGCGATTCAGTAACTTCTTTTAACGATAGTCGAATCGTTAAAAAAAAGAAAATCGCAAAATTATCAGTAACATTTTTAAACGATATTCGCTATTATTAAACTCAGCTGTTGTTGTTATCTAAACGACAACCATTTTGTGTTGTTTATTCAATCGATAAAAACTTAAATTTTTAGGTTGAAATGTCGTCATACATAAATAAAAATCATAAAATAGTGAAAATATTTTGCTTTTATTAAAAGACTTTTTTATATAAATAAAAAAATTAAATAGCATATTCAATTCATTATTTAATTTTCAAACACAGAAATATTAGTAAAAAAATAAAGATATTAAACATAAACATAAAATCATCCTGTCAAACACGAAGTAATTTGTTTTTTTCTATTCTTCTTTGTGTTTTTCGCTTATTTTGACAGAGATGCCACTCGTCTACAATTTAAATAAATAGAAAAATAGATTTGTCGACTGTCGTTAAGGTGTATGTACTTAGTGAATTACTTAATCTTTAGTGCAAACAACAATAGCTGTCGATATATTTTGCGATTGTCGGATCGTTTAAATTTACAGAATCGGACTACAGAAAACATTGATTTAAATTCAATGAATTTTAGAAAACGTCAAATGCTATTTAAGAATTGCGAACATAAAAACTGTTGCAATACATATATGTATATTCATATCTTATATATTAATTACAAACTTAAATTATATACTTATTTACAAAAAAAAAAAAAACATAAATATATGTATATATATATATATTATAATAACATTTCATATTGCTTTCAAATATTCGTTTATAAATTTGAAAAATATTATATACTCTTCAAATATTTATAAAATGTAATATTTTCTTATGAAAAAAAAAAAAAACAAAAAGAATTTCTAAAATAAATTTGTATAGTTAATTATAGTTAAAATACTTTTATTAAAATTGTGAAAATTTCATGCATATCATTACATAATAAAATCAAATGAATTATTTCTGTTTGTATTTCCTTATTAAGCTAATACGGCCTATAATCTTTTATGTAATTAAAAACACAATTTTAATACATTTTTCCGACGTTTCGTCGATTTTTTGTCGACTTCTTCTGGGGATCGTCTATTTAATAAGAACATGACATTAATTAACAATTTTTTACCAAATAACATTTAGAACTTACATTTTTTTTTATATATTATTACATTAAAAAACAAATTTTAAAAACAAAAATTTACATTTAACATATATAATACAAAAAACAAAGAACATGGAATTATTAAAACACATAATATTTAAAAATTGTATCATAGTTTATTTGATGGCTACTCTATAACTTGCACATATGTTGTTGGTGTCTTCTTTCAAATTCATTGTCTTTTTTATGTTTTGCTGAATTCTCAAGCTTTCCTTCGTAAATCTCTTTTTCATATTTTCCTCCTTGTCTAATATTCTAATACGTTGAAAATCTGGTGCATGGTGTGAACTGATCATATGCATGGCTAGTGCTGTTGTTTCTTTCTGTCGCGTAATATCCATTTTGTGTTCTCCTATCCTTGTTGATAAAGCTCTCTTTGTTGTTCCTATATACACCTGATCACAGTGTTCCTCGTTGTTTCCTTTACATCTTATTTCATAAACAACGTTATTTTGTTGTTGTTTTTCTACTGGCGCTTTTATTTTAGTGAATATTGCATTTGTTGTTTTGTTAGGCTTATACGCAAAACATATGTTATTTTGTTTCAGTGTTGTTATCATGTTTCTTTTGTCAGTAAGGCCAGGGATGTATGGTACACTGTAGAATTTTTTGTTTTCTATTTCATCAGTGTTGTCAATTTTCCTATTTTTGTTTAATCGCCTAAATACGTCGTCTATTAAAGAATTTATTAATTTTCTAGGGAAACTATTTTGTATCAATATTTCTTGTATTATGTTAATATTTTCGTTGTGGAATATTTTGTCACTAATTTTCAGTACCCTCTCTATTAAATTTCTCGCTGTATTTATAATCTGGCTTCTGGGTTGTGTGGCGTTAAAATTCATAAGTCTGCCTGAAGCTGTTTCCTTAGAATACCAATTAAAAATAATGTTATCCTTATTTTTCCGTAGTTTTGCGTCGAGGTATGCTATTTCATTATTTTTTTCTATTTCGATGGTGAATTTAATTTTTTGATGGTGAGAATTTAAAGTTTTAAGAATTTCGTCCTTATCGTCCTTATTAATGATAGCGAAAATGTCGTCTACATATTTTGCTATGTATTTTATATTGATATTTTTATTTTTTAATTCTATTATTGCATCGTCCAGCAAATTATCAAGAACAATATCCGCTATTGTAGGAGAGAGCGGGTTGCCCATTGGCATACCAAATATCTGATTAATTACTTTTTTTACCATAAACAAAGTAATTATTGTCCGTTAGACAGAACTTCAAAATTTCTAAAAATGTCGGTCAATTTTGTACAAAAACAAAAAATATAACATTAATGTTTCTTTTTTTGGTTCAAAAAACATTAATATTGTAATTGTAGAAATGTTACACGGTGGTAGAAATGATATAAATAAACATATCATTTTAAAATGAACATACAATCCTGTCCACTTAAATAGCGCGTGCTTTAAGCTTTTGATATGTATACATTTAGGTGTGCTATTCAAGTGGATAGGACTGTACATGGATTGAAGTTTTCATTTCTCAATTAAATTCACTGCTTGCCAAAATCAGGTCGATTTTGTTACTGTTACTTACTACATGCAAAACATCCCAACAAAGCAAAATAATGTAAAAACTGTTTGTATGAATAACTTTTTCTCCATTTCATTTGCATTTTACTACTGGCATCGTTTGTTGGGATAAAATTTTAAGCGTATCTCCTCAACGTTCTATCCCAACGTTCTCACCACAACGTTCCCATCACAATATTCTCTGTTGAACGTTCTGCCTATGATTTTGTTTAACTAAAGAAATATTTATATGCATAACTGCCGAATAACATATTGGTGGTCGAGTGCGTAGTGCGCTGGCTCTTCATCTTTTTCGCTTATGTTCGAATTCCAATGAAACAAGAAATATTGTATTTTTTTTTTATCATATTTTTTTTTCTTCAAACTTATTGAAAACAATAAATTCTTAACATATCAATAAGATCTAATAAAAATAATCATTTATTTATTTAATTTCCTATAAAATTCTATAAATATTTTTTTTTACGATATTACATTTTCAACATTATACATGTTTCTTTTTATTAATTAACAATGTTGCAGTAAATACAGACTTTTGGTTTAACCGTTCCATTATCGTTTCGCACATCCTCATTATGTATAGTCCTTGGATGACTTCAAAATTTGACTTCATGGTAGGCAAAGTAAACCCCAAAAATTGAAGTTCGATGATAATTCCCAGGTAGTAGTATTTGGAGTCAATAAATGAAAATATATTTTATTAACATAATTTAATTCAAAATCAAAAGTTGGCATCACTGAGTTAGATTTTGTATTGTATGGTGTTATTTTGTGTTGCCACAAAATCTAATAGAGAAAACTCCCTTTTAATTGTAAAAAAAATTATTTTCCAAATATGATATTTTAACAACAAAAAAAAAAATTGAGAGAGCTTTTTCGCAATGAAGGTTAGGGTGAGCTATTTAATTTGCAAAAATTTTATATTAATCGAGAGGTTATATCATATAACCGGAAACGCATGAATATAGGTATATAACTTAAATGCATGCCGATCAGCAACAACGATGTCCAAAAAGCAAACACCGAAACGTGTTTTCTTTTATCCGAAATAATAGAATAGACGAAAACGATCTTTCCTCGTTGGAGTGCGAATTACTAATGTGAGAAAGCTTTTTAGACCAACTCTTGAAATAAACAAAAAACACCTGTTAAGCGGATCAACCCAAAGAATTTGCTGAAATAATTTGGTATTAAGTTTAACAAATTGCTTACTTTTTTTACATATATTTACATTTATTATCAATACTCAAACCGAGGTGGAGGGTATCAAAGATTCGGCACAGCCGAATTTAACACTCTTACTTGTTTTTATTGTAGTTAAAGTTTTAATTTTTTCTGATTGTAATTTTTTTATAATTGGATTTCCAAATTTGTTTATTGTATTATTATTTTGAAATTTAGGGACAATTTTATTTGTAGAATCTATAATTACATCATTTAATTTATTTAAGTAGTAGTCAATTTCAGCATAGAAAGATTTTTGCTATTAGGAATGGGGTCAGTATTTGTATATACATTAGTTATATTTTTTTGTATTTTTGCCAATTTGTCTTTTTATAATTAAATTTAGGTTTGGGACTTTCTACGAATAAAGAAAAAAGGTCATTTGTATCATTTAGAAATTCAATCACTAACGCATTATGGTCACTGTCGTAATCTAAAGTTTTAAGGGAGTTAACAATATTATTAATTCTGAGGATAGGTAGACGAGAATCTGCTAAACACAATTCTAAATACGAACCACATCTTGGATAAGAGGGGGTGGCAGAGGCATAAAGGCTACATTTAAAGCTGATTTCATTATTCCCTAACCATTGTTTCAGAGAATTACCTTTAGTGTTATTTATGGCATTGCCCCAATTGGAGTGTTTACAGTTGAAATCACCTGACGTTATATAATAAATGTTTGGATTTTGTAAGTTACAAGATTTGAAAATTGAATTTAAATCGGATATTAAAACATTGCCGTTATTAGCGGAGGGTTAATAAGCTTATATAAGGTATAAGGTTTTATTTGTCAGCAATTGTATCTTAATAATGCAAGCCTCCAAACATTTAAGTATATTGCTGATGTTATTTGTGTAGTTTTTGAATTTAATATATTTTTTAATTAAAATTGCAGTACCACCACCCCTAGTGGAGTTCGATCTATCTTTTCTTATTAATTCATATTCTTCAAAATAAAGTTTGTGTTTCGTATTTAGTTTTGTCTCATTTAGCAAAACTATGTCTGGATTATGTAATTTTATAAAATTTAATAAATCATATCTTCTACTAAGTTTTATAATAGAATTTACATTAATTTCAATTATCTTAAGGTTTTTTACAGTTGTTTCATCCATTTTAATTCAACATAGAGTATCTATTCTACTTGTTTGTAGTTGTAGTTGTTTGTGTAAATTTAATGGTTGGTTGGACAAATTTTGCATGGTGTTATTTAGTTGTTCCAAAACCTGGTGAATGGAGTTAGGACTGTTTACGATTGGTGTGTTGTTTTTCAAAACGTTGGCAAAACTCATAGAAGGGTTAAAATTCAGACTTTTGTTTGGTAATCTTTTTTCAGACAAATTTTGTTTTTTTTGGCACGGAGCCTTTGTTGTATTTCCTTGTACTTTTCACATCCACGATATGATGCAGAGTGTCCGTACCGGTTGCATAGCACGCAATATAGTTTTTCCCTTTCATTTTCCGAAACTTTTTCTTGTTCGCATTTTCCGATATTGTGTATTTTCTCACATTTGACACAGGTGTTAAAAAACAGTTCTACATTGGGGAATTTCCGATTTTCTTAGAGGTTCCCCTCTTATGCAACGGTGAAAAAGTCCGTTTATTGATTTAAGTTCATTAATATTGCTTACGCCATTAATTTGAACCATTTATATGGGAAGATTTTGTCCAATTGCAATAGATTGTTTAGTTTTAAATTGATTGACTTTTAAGATTTTCAAATGATCGCTGTTAAATTTGCAAATTTCCTCATAGATCTCACTAGTTTTAATGTTAGCGCTTAGCCCTTTCAGAAGATACGTTTTAGTTTTTAGGCTTTTTGGGGTAAAAGTGAAAAATTCCGCTTTGGTTTTTTCAAGATAAGCTTTAACACGAATGAAATCATCTATAGATGACATAAACAATGCTGTTTTTTTTTATTATTTAGTTCTTTAATTTTAAAATTATTATTTCTAAACCTTTTTTGATAAATACTACTAATTCATTATGTTCCAAATTAAGTATATTAATTGGTGGAATTTTTTTGTTTTTATTTTGGTTCTGATTTATTATATTTTCGTTATTTAAATTTTTTTCCACATACGAAGAACTTTGAGATGGTGTTGTTGTTTCATGTTCATGAACAGGTTTTTCAAATTAGTTTAAATATTCTTGGTTGCAATGTGTATCATTGTCAAGAATTGCATAGTAATTATTTTTTAGTTTTTTATTCATTGTATTGTTAGGCATTTCGCTCTTTCTTTTTCTAACATTCGTAAAATGATCGTTATTGTTTTCTCTTGGTGAGATTAATACATCTTTTTGTCATTCTTTAATTCGGAGTTTAGAGCACTGTGCTCACTCATTTCCTTTAATTATACGATTTGTTTTTTTTTTTTTTTTTTGTTGTTTGTTTTTTTTTTAAGAGTCTGGAATTTGTTAAAAAAGATTATTTTAACGAATTGTATGTACTACAACACTATTTAAAATAAAGCACATATTGAAAAAATATAAAATATTTTTTTTTCCGCTATACGTCCGTCTATCATGACAATCACGATAACACTCAGTAAATAACTTGTTACTATTTCCAGGTTCATGCTGTTTTATAAGGGGACGAAATAAATAAAAGTCAATTTCTCAAAAATTTTAAATAAGCGGCTCCTCATATATGATAATCTGGATCTTGCGAAAGTTTCAGACGATCTAATAGGTCCAGGTCTGAACATGCACCGATTTGCACCAATTTTAATAGCGTTCGTTATATGGTCGCTACAAGATTGTATACCAAATTTTATCGAAATATATTGATATTTGTTTACAAGACTAACATGGACACACATGCAGAGAAAAGGACGCACGAACGGACATAGGCTAAGTAGATCAGAAAATGATTTAAGTCGGTCGTCGACGTCGAAGTCGAACAAAAGGTAGTAACAAACATATTTTCAGTTTTGTTTATTCTTTTTGTTTTATTTTGTTTTTTTTTTCTGGAAGAAATATGCTAAGTATATACACACAGAAAAAATATTTACCAACCGAATTGGTCTAAAGTGGAACAACTGTATTTTCGATTGTATCAACAGAAATTTAATATCATCTGCAAATTTTCTATTATGATAAAATATTTACTGTCAAGGCAGTAGAATTATAATCATTGTGAACATGAAAATCTGTTATTAGTATTATCGCAATTCGGTTGGCAATAAATTCGGTAGCCACAATGAATCTGTTTTCTGTGTGTATGTATGTATAATTATATATGATGTTTAAATCAAAGTATCATCACAAAAGTATTATCACAAACTCATTATAGTGACCATGTATTGCTATAGGATATAAATACATAATTAGTACGTAAAAAGTAAAACAAAATAAACATATTTGGAAATCACATGGGAACGAATTGACTTTGAAAATTTTAATTCGGGTCGTCATCTTTTCGAACCATACAGGAGCAACCTTATGTTTTTCCGAAACGTCAAATGCTACCACACATAAAACAGATTCATTGTGGCTACCGAATTGCGATGATGCTAATAACCGAATTTCAGGTTCATTGTAATTACAATTCTTTTGTTTTAAAAGTAAATATTTTATCATAATAGAAAATTGTCAGATGCTATTAAATTTCTATGGATACAATCGAAAAAACAGTTATTCCACTTTAGAACAATTCGGTTGGCAAATATTTTTTCTGTTTGTACTATCTGTACATAATTCTCACATATTTTATAAATATTTCATATTATTTCATATAACATACTCGAATACATATTAATATATAAAGTGTGACCATCTGAAAAAAGCAAATTATATTAACAACAAAAATATCATTATCGATTTAAGAATAAACATCAAAATCACTTGCGGCTTGATAACTTATCGATATAATGAATGGTATTAACATAGTATATGTACATACATATGTATGTGTTAGTTGGCTGTACTTTAAACGAAAAAGAAAACGGCGAAATGAGTGCCACTTTCCCATAAATAAATATCCATTAAAGTATTACGTATAGTATGATGTCTGTCTCTGAATTCATTCATAGAGCAGACTAAAAAAAAAGTCGGTCGTATTACATGGCTAATTTACCTGTTGCATCAATACCACTAATGAACGAATGAATGAACGAACAAACGACGAACGAACGACATCATTATTACTTGGTCATGAGGTTATCTGGTGGAAAAATCAGTTTAAAAATCATATAAACTTAACAACAAGCACAACAAAAATGTAAACAAAAGAAGAAGAATGCAGTTACAACAGCATTCCTCAACCAAGTACAGTTGTTATTATTATTGCAGATTTTGTGTTGTTGTTTGCCAAATGGTTCATTAAACATGCATCGCATATATACGAATAAGTGAGTGTCTGTGATGAAAAATTAAAAAAAGAAGAGTCGCTACAACAACAATTCCTTCGCAAAAACAATAAGACATAATATAATAATACACAAATATAATCATGCAGGTGCACCGATGCATAAATTTTCACATTTTTCAGAGACAGTATCGGTCGGTCTCATCTAACATAATGATGACTTAAATATGTGCTGAGTTAAAATGTAGAAACATTTGCTTAACATTTAGACTTCGTATACTTATGGCTTAAGGTGGAGGTATAAAACACGCGCTTTGACTTCAAAGCTTTTTGAGCTTTTAACATAGCAAGTTACATAGCACACGTTATAAACTTATTTTATTTATCATTATTGGCCTTTTATTTTGTTTTGCTATTTCTACACTCAATATTTCCTTTTGCATACACAACTTTATTTCTTTTTAATTTTTGTTATTAGGTTTTCATTTATTTTATTTTCTTATATTTCACATTCACTAATAAACAACAACAGCTGAATAACTATTTTGAAGCGTAGAACGCTTCAAAATTTGAAAGTGAATTTGTTGCGTATACGCTTTGTAAACTTTTAAAATACACACTACTTCAACTTTTTTCACAGTAGTCCAAAAAGCGTTGAAGCGTAGAAAGCGTGTTCGGTACCTCAATAGGATTGATATCGAGCAATTAGGGGATATTTTCTATGAAGCTCGCATAGAAATGCGATGAACTGAAGAGTGACATCTTAGATATAAACCAACGTGTACAAAACTCGGAACCGTCGCAGACGAAATTATTAGCCTTAAGAATATATATATATATATCTAAGTTTATACTTTAGGAGAAACAAGAAGCCTACTTTAAGTAGTAAAGAGCGTGTTCAGAAAATCAGCCAGTAGACCTAAAATTTCAGCTATATTTTAGGTACAGATTTTAAAAACACAAACTCAGCGACAGGAAAACTCTGCCGTCGCGTAAGATCTTCGTATAAATGACATACCGTATAAAAATATGAAAATTGGTTTGCAGTATTTCTGGAAATATGTGACGTTTTAAATATTCCAACTCCTGCCATTAAATCTTTATATCGTCTTCAGAACTACAATAACAAGGATGAAAATCGTTCTCCGGATGCAGTGATTATGTTCACCATACGACAAAAACTTCATATTGAAATGTCTTTTAATTACCGTAAAGCTTCCAAGATTGAACTGAAACTATCACATTTCGGCTTTGGTGGCGATCGCACCTTCATCGTCAATGAAAACTTGACCACCACTAATCATAAAATAAATACTTCGATCTGCAATTGAATATAAAAAGAAGGGCTTACATTAGATTGAATGACGAATCAGTTAGAGTTGAGACTATTGAAGCACTTAACAATTTATTTCCTGTTGGATGTTTATCTTGCAATACCTGATGATTTGATAATGGCTATAATAGTAAATTGGTTAATTTATTAATTCTTTAATTAGTTTTTCTTATATACATAACAAATTTTATATATTTTTTAGATTTTTCAACACTTTTTACAAACTTTTTCCTTCTTTATCCTTGCGTTGCTTTTTTAATCCTTCATAATGTTTTCAAACGGCGATAGTTTGTCTTTCAGCTTCAAAGACGTAACTTCTTATCTTATCCGTATTTCATTCAAACAGAGATCTGTTGTCGAATCGTCGCATTCGTTATCGAAATTTTTCGATCGAAATTATTTTTTTATTTTCCAGAATAAAATACTAAGAGTAATTTTACTTTGTCACAGCCAACGAGTTATGGTCCATAGGTAATAGTAAAAGTGAAACGATTTCTGACGATTGTCCGTCTTCTTTAAATTTTAAACCAAAGTATGGAATTTCGATTGATTTTACTCGATATCGAATGCGACGATTTGTGCCCAGGTTAAAATATGGTGTGGATATATGTCTTTCGGATATATGGTTCAATGAAAAAGTTGATGATAAAATGATTGAATTAACTGGATACAAAATTGTTCGCTGTGATATAAGTACTCCTTGTGGCGGTGTAGCCATTTTTATCAGAATAGGCATTATGTGCAAATTTCTTAGCAAATCTAAACCTGATGTAAACGATGAACATCTATTTGTTAAAGTTTCGCCCCATGGAAAACAATTGCTTGTTGGATGTGTTTATAGACCAAATAAAAGAATATATCTTAAAGTTTTTCAAAATATGCTTGAAACTATATCTATCAATTATGAAGACATTATAATAACATGTGGGGATTTTAACTCAAACGTTATCAATGAGTCTATTTTATTAGATATAATGTAATCAGTTGGCCTTTCTTCAACTAACATTACAGTTCCAATGCATTTTACTGCTATAGGTAACTCGTTACTTGATCTTTTCTTTGTCAGTAGTAAAAGGAAAATCATACTCTACGATCAGTTCTCAGCACCTTGTTTTTCGAAGTATGACTTAATTTTTCTAGCGTTTGATTTTAAAATGCAAGTAGTGGACGGCGTTATTACTTATTATGATTTTAAACAAATGGATCGAAACACGATGTTATTCGAATTATCTAAACCCGATTGAGACTCTATTTATTACATGCCTTCGTTTGATAATCAGGTCAGTTTTTTGGAACAAAATTTTTCACAAGTGTTTCACAAATCTGTACCTTTAGGTTAGGTTAGGTTAGAAGTGGCTGCTAATCCAAAGGAAAAGCACACTTAGACTCTGGGGTCCATTGTAATACCACGGGACGAATAGGTGTTCCCCTCAGTCCCCACCGTAGAACCAGTTTGAGCTTCTGATGAAGCCCATATGTAAAATTACAACATTTGAGAGATCAGAGAGATCGTGAAGAAACGGCGATCCCAATGTTCGAAGTCTCAATCTGGAGAGCGCCGGGCAATAGCAAAGGAAGTGTTCTCTGCTCTCCACCTTCTCCACCTCCTCCGCATCCATGCAGCTTCGACAGATGTCATTTGACGAGACCTTGAGGCGCCTGATATACACTGCAGTGGTCTGGCAACCTGCGAGCAAGATTTAATCCAAGCTCCTTTGAATAGACTCCGAAATCAACACAATTTCGATCCGTCAGTGTAGAAAATTATGGAACGTCTTCTACGTGGATTCCTCAAAGACCAAGATTCCGTGGTCGGTATTAGAGTATTGTTTTAGGCCTTCTCTAAAGCAGGTCACCAAACGATGATCCCATATAGCAGTATTGGGTGAACCACCGCTGTGTAGATCTAGTGAGCAATTTTCGGGCTGAAGCCCCATCGCTTACCAATGGCCTTTTCGCACGAGTATAAATCTATAGTTGCCTTGTTCGCCCTCTCCACCAAGTTCCGTCTGAAGTTCAGCTTCCTGTCTAGGAATACGTCAAAATACTTGGCTCCATCAGAGAAGGCGATTTCAGTGCCGCCAAGGGAAATAGGATCGAAGGTAGGTATTTTATACTTCTTCGTGAAAAGAACAAGTTCCGTTTTGGTCTGATTTACCCCAAGACTGCAACTGCTTGCCCAGCTAGATAGCCCCGTAAGAGCTCTCTGCAGAATATCTCTAAATGTAGATGGAAAGTTTCCTTTTATGGCTATGGTCATATCATCCACATAGGCGATACCGTTACAGCCTTCTCTCTCCAACAAAACTAGCATTGAGTTTAGTGCTAAGTTCCAGAGAAGTGGTGACAGAACACCTCCTTGCGGCGTTCCCCTGCTCACAAATCGGGATATTAGAGGAGTTCCCCATTTCGACTTTATCCGCCTGCTGGCAAGCAGATTTCCAATCAATGAGATGATCACGGAGCTCACTCCTAGACAAGATAGTGTCGCTATTATCGAGTCCGGTGTGACATTGTTAAAAGCTCCTTCTATTTCCAAAAAGGCTGTCATGGTGTATTCTCTTGCCGGGAGCGATTTCGCGATGCTTGTGATGAGCTGTTTCGATTGACCTTCCCTTACTGTAAGCGTGTGGTCTCGCCGACAGCAGATACGCTCCATTATCTTCAATAAGAACGATGCTAGACTTATTGGTCTTGCAGCTTTTGGAATGAACACCATTTTGTCTCCCTCCACTTCAAGGGAATATACGCTGAGCTAATACAGCAAGTGAAAAGCCTACATAATCAATGGGACTTGTAGTCCGAGACGAGCAGCAATTCAGCTAGAATGATAAGGTTCGAAGGTTCTAATCGCCCAAGTCAGTGTTGGTTAGTTATCTCCGAAGCAATGTCCGTCATGCTAGCGTCTGAGTATTCCGACGCCTGTAGTGACGTAGTAGCGAGCTAAGTGATTCCCAACTAGAGGTAGTCCTCACTCCCAATGGATCTCTCAAATAACCTAATGTGTGAGGGGCAGAAGCCAGAACCTTCCGCAACTTGGATGCTTCAGTAACGTCTTTTATATTATCACAGAATTTTTTCCAAGAATCGCAATTTGCCATTATAACCTTCTACTTGTAGGTCCTAAGCTGCAAAGAGTAAATGCATCACTATTAATCGAATATCTGTGCGATATATTACTCTAAACCGTCAAATTATTAAAATTCCACAAAAGCCCAAAAATCTTGGAATTATTTTCATCAAATTTCTCACCTGGTTTGATCTTATAAATGTCGCTTCGGGAAAAACGTATGCAATGCTTCGATCACTGTGGAAAACTCAACATCTCACACCAGTCCATGTACGTTGCATAAGATTATATTTACACGTGAACCTACATATCTGTTTAATCGGATATCCTTTTCAAATTCAAGAAGAAATAATTCTATGATTCAAATAGGGCATAACAGTTTGGTCTCTGAAGTGCAGTTCTATATGCAATGCATACGTCTTTGGAACTTGCTACCGCCAACTTTATAATATTTAAGCAACGCAGACCATTTTAGGAACCAAGTTCACCAATTTTTTTATACCATATAAATATAAACTTTACTTTGTTTTGAATAAGTGTGAAGTTGTCTTATTTTTATAAAAATTATAAGTCTATTGCCGGTTTTCTCAATGTATCGTCAAACTGGCTGTTACTTAACCGGGACATAAATTTATTGTACCGATAAACTGCCTGTTAACAATTTTGGTTTTCTCAATGTACCGACAAAAAACAATATTTTTAGTTGGCAATGCCTCTCAAAATACGTATGAAAGTTGGGAGAATTATTTTCAGTTGGCAATGCCTCTCAAATTTGATATGGAAGTTGGGAGAATAACTTATCTGTACGATAAATAAAAAATTGGCAGATGAGTACCGGTTAGCTTTGCGACAAAATAGAAGCAAACCAGACATTGAGAAAACCAAATTTCTTTAATTGGCAGTTTCTCGTTGGGATAAAAGATAATCGCCCATTTAGAAAACTGGCATGCATCTATACTAATATAATAAATAGGTAATGTGCGTTTGTTTGCTTGTTTGTAGGAGGTAATCTCCATAACTACTCATCTGATCTTCCTGAAATTTTTACAGTCTTACCGCGGAAGTGCTATAGGCTATAATTTTTTAAATATTTTTAGTGGGCGTGGCACCTCCCATACAAAGTGAATTATTAATATCATATATATTGAGTAGTATGACAGAGAGAGCTTTGTAAATTTGTGTGATGTCAGCTATTATTTATGTTAGTAGCCATGCCGAAAATAGGCGAGATCGGATAAGTGGGCGTGGCACCTCCCATACAATGTTTTTATCCCCCCTCCCCCTCCCCCGGCAGTAAAGTTAGCCCAATTATCCTAGTTCAGAACCTGCCTGACGTGATTACCTGCGACGCCCGCCGCATCTTGATCCGACTTCTGGTTCTAGAGAAAAACGACACCCCAATTTGAAAAAAGTGATTTCTATAAAAACGCATTTAAAATTTTATTACTAGAATTTCTTATACTGTATAAATACTTTATTATTGGTATTTATACATGTATAGCTCTGTAACTCAAAAAAAAAATCCAATTTTAAAAAATCCTTTTAGGGCAGTATTTTTGAAGGATTTTAGAAGATATTTATGAAAAAAGATATCGAAAAGAAATATTTAACCGCAGGTCATACCTTAATATGCGTGTAGTCGGACAAAAAATGTGCGGTATCGAACCAATGAGCGTGGTACCTCTCATACGAAGTAAATATAAAATGTCATATGTCTGAAGTACTGTAATATTGAGATCCTTGGGACTTTGTGTGAGCCCACAAGTTATACATGTGATTAGTCGAACAAAAATGGGCGTGATCGGAGCAGTGAGCGTGGCACCGCCCATACAAACTAAATATATAATAGTATATAACTGGTGTACTATAAAAGGGAAAGCCTTGGGCCTATCGAATTTCGTATTTCTTAAATATAGATCTCCAACTTTTATTCAGAGATTTGACGTTGGCAACACTTCTGTTTTGGATCTTAGATTCACTAATGCCTGTATGGTAATAAATTGGGGAATGGCACCGATAGGACCATCTATTTGATGATTAATTCCTTGTCAGACAGTGTTAAACTATCTCTTCATCTGTTTTGAATCAACATTTTCAAGATTGTGAGATACATCCCTTTTGGAGGAGGGTCAAAATAGTGTAGATTCCAAAAAGAAATAAATCCTTGGATGACCTCCTGAAGGAGCGTTTGTTTTTCTTTATGGATGGTTCTGACTATTTGGCCAAATGTAGTAATGCTTATAGGAAGGGAATGTCTACTAGTACATACATTAATGAATTTATTTTTAGGGTATCACTGCTGAAATTACAGGGCTACAATGTTGTTATGGAAACTGTTGATATAAATAATGAATATAATTGTGTCAATATGTCTCTTTTAATAAGAATTCTGGCAAATTTAAACTTTCCACTGGACCTAGTTGATTAGATAGTTTGTTTTCTGTCTGATATAAAGCTTTGTCCGGGTAATGACTTAATAAGTGTTTTCAATGGCCTACCTCAAGTTAGCTGTCTCAGTCTGTTCTTGTTTAATACCTTTTTGTTTCAATATGCGGATAATTTCATTATTCTTTCCTTTGATACCGATTACGATGCGGCTGTTCTTAACTTGATTTGTTAATTAAATCAATTCAAATTCCTTGCTAACTCCCTCAACCCCTCCTTCAATGTTTGTAAAACAAGCACAATGTGTTGTGTTGCTCCATCTAAGCGGATTCTGCTTTCTATTGATAGTTTACGAAATTACAAAATCTTTAAAATTTCTTGGTGTTACAATAAAAGACACATTAACGGTTATGGATCATTATCTGCATGTAATTAGGGAAGCTATGTCTGATGTTGCTTAAAATTTTTACAGAAGTCTTGTAAGCGGTAATGTTGAATATGCCCGACGAACGTTCCAGAACTTTAATCTCAGACATTGTCTGGGTCTCAATAACTCTACTCCCATTCATATAATTTATGATTTGGCGGGAGAATTTCCACCACACTTAGCATCCTTCTTATTGGCTGCCAAAGAACTTCTAACGATTCTTCTATGTCGTGCTGATCTCTTTCAAGAAATTAAACCTTCGCCTCCATCACTTACCACAAACTTAGGCACATTTTTGTCTCCTATTCATCCGATAAAATTACAATTTACGATGATTCTCATTTTAACAGGAAATCGGAGTTTATTAAATTCTATATTATGTCTTCTATTGAGGATTATAGATCGAATGGTTTCGATACTTTTTCGTCTTATTCCTGTACGGTTGTGACTGATCGTTATTATCTTTTTAAATAATCCCTTACTGGTGAACTTCTGGCTATAAGAAAAGCCATTGACATTGCTATTGATAATGATAGTCATCGATTTGTAATCTACACTGACAGTCTCAATACCTGTATCGTCCTCTATGATCCTAAATCCGTGAATTATCTGGTACATGATATTCATCGGGCAGTAGATTGGGTTACTTCACAAATTGGTACATATTTTAATGAAAAGGTCGATTATATGCCTAAACAGGCCACTAATTTAGGCATGCCTGATGTGGTAAGGTTTACACACTCTGAGGCTATAAGGTCTATAAGAGATACCCTGAAACATGATTGGAACGAACACTATATTGAAAAATCTCGGAATACACAAGCTTTTTTATTTCTTTATTCCCTGAAATACCTATTAAACCATTGTTTTTTGCAGTCTAACATCGTTCCAAGAGATATCAAGATTCTAAATCAACTGGACACACGTATGATAGTGTATATCTACATATGATAATATGGTTAACAGCTCCGATCATGTTCTTTTTTGCTGTCCAAAGTATGGTCACGTTAGAGAAAAACACAATATTTTTAACAACTTTTCTGATCTTTTTCTTTTTTTAAATTCTCATAGTAATGAGATTTTCGCTAAATTGGATAGATTCATTAATGAAGCCATCCCGCCTTCTTACAACCCCGCATTTCTTCACACTATATGGAATTAGGTATTTTTCAATGCCCATCTTTACCAAGTACTTAAAAAATAATTGCCTTGTTTGTTGAACATGTAAGCTTGGATATACGTACATTATTATATACTAAATGCCTCACCTCAACATCCTTTGCGGAGGCAATGATTGTGTAGGGGAGCTAAATGAGTTTATCCTGAATTTTTGTTTACGCATAACTGCAATCAGTATCAGAATCATAATTAATGAAAGAAGGTTGGTATAATATATGTATAATGTTTACTGTTTAGTTTGTTGAATTACTATGGTTAATGAAACTCGGAGCTGTAGCTAGTTTAATTTGCCAATAATAATGACCCTTTATTTAAATTTAATTGCTGCTTATATATTAATTCTTACAGCTAATATTTGAGTGATTTTCTATAATCAATCACTAATACTTCTAAAAATAATTTATTCATAATTGTGTCCAGCAAGCAATTGTTGAGTGACACTGAAAGTACAACGACTGTTGTAATAGTATCCCTCACATATCTTTGCTTCGATTTACAACTCACATTTGCCACCCGTAAATTCCAGATGGTCAAATGTAAACAAAGAGATCGAATTAAATCAATGCAAACAAAACTGAAACATATCGACGCTTATTGCTTGACACAAATATATATGGTGTGTGTGTGTATAGATTTACATATAGTGTTCATATCTTCTACACTATGTCCATACACACATCGTATTGTTTGTGAGTACATGAATTATAATTACCATTTTTGTACACTATGTTCATGCACTCACTACACCCTCACCGTTCAGAAGAATCATACAGTTTTATGTGTGAAACTGGATGATTCTTTAACAAAATATACGGTGCATAGTGCATGAAACATTTATAGTGTAATTATTTGAAAATTATTCCACAGAACTTTCTTGTGATATATTTATCTTATAAAGTAAATAAAATTTGATTATTATTCAATTGTGATGTATAAGTTGTGGATTTAAATTATTTTACAGTGTCTTATCATATACATATATATTTATTTTATAGTCTATTTATGTTTTCTTTCAATATTCTAATGTTATCCTATTCTTACTTAATTTACTATTATAATTTTCCATTGTATATTTTTAACAAATTTTTATGCACTAATTTGGTTTTGTTTTTAATTTCTACTTTAACATTCACGTTCTCAATACCAGTGATTTTATACGGACCCCGGTACGTGGTTCATTTTTCTTTCTATTAGCTACTTTTATTAAAACTAAATCTCCTACTTTTATTTTAATACTATTCATATTTTTATAAGATTCCTTTTTCCTCTTTAATTTCACGTTTTCTATAATTTTTCTAGCATTTTCCAATGAATATTTTAGTCTAATTTTTAACTCTTTTGCATAGTTCTCAACATCGTATATCTTTTCATTGTCATTTCTCATATCTTCACCTGGTAAACTAGGTAGCTTACCCAAAACCAATTCAAAAGATGAGTAATTTGTATCTATATGAAGTGTGGTATTATAAGCGAAAGCGTAATACGGAACCCATGAGTACCAATTATCCTTGGTCACGAAAGAAAGAAAATATTCGTTCAAAACTCTGTGATTTCTTTCCACAGTTCCCAACGTTTCATGATGATATGGCGTTGAGAACTTGTGTTCTATCTTTAGCATTTCACATACCTCTTTAATCAGCTGATTTGTGAATTCGGTTCCTCTGTCGGATTTCAGCACTCTAAATATTCCATAATTTAGCACTACATTCTCGATTAAAGCTCTTGCTATACTCTTCGCTTCTTTTGTTTCTACTGGACATGCTATTATATACTTTGTGAGTTCACATTGTATGGTCAGTATATATCTACAATGTTCTGATGGTCTCAATGGACCTACTGTGTCAGTCACGAGCATGTCGAAACTTTGGCTCGGTGTGTCAGTTATGCATAGTGGTTCTTGCGTGTGTCTAATTTGTTTATTTCTCTGACACAAATCGCATGTTTTAACAAATTCCTTTACCATCTTTGCCATATTTTTCCATATGTACTTCTTTTTCAGTCGGAGTATTGTCTTTCTTACTCCAAGATGTCCTCCGCATGGTGTGTTGTGATACATTTCTATTAGTTTTATTTTTTCTTCATTTGTTGTTATAGTTTGAGGATTGCTGTATATTAATATTATGACGTCATTTACTTTACTTTTGTTCATTAATTCTTTCATATTCCCAAGAGTTACTTTATTAAATATCTCGTCACACTTTTCTAGTGCGAATTTTTCATATTTCATTGTTCTTAGAATAGATGGTAGCTTCTCCAACACTTTACCTAGATAACATGGACTTTCACTACATCTAACGCGCGTCTCATTGAAATTATTATCTTCTTCAATGGTTATTATATTATCATTATTTTTCATTTTCTTTTCATCAGTCGACTGTTTTCTAAATATAAATTTAATTTTTCTAGCATGCTTAATATCGTTTATTGATGTACATTCCCACATCTTGAGGTGATCAGTCCCAACAGGAGATGTTTCATCTTTATTCTTGTTTTCAGCTTCATTATGTATCTTATCTTTATTATTTGTATCTTTCTTCTTCATTCCTCTTGTTATCACCAGCGTTCTCTTTATCGATTCATCGATAGTTGGAGGTATCATTTCCCTCAAAATATTGGAATTTAATTCTATTCTAGATAATGCGCCTGCGTTAGTGTTATTTACTCCTTTCTTGTATATTATATCGAAATCATAATCCGATAATTCGATTCGAATTCTTGTCAGTTTCGAACTTGGATTTTTATGCGTGAACGATGAAATCAGTGGGCGGTGGTCCGTCACAACGACAAATTTTCTACCATATAAATACGGTCTGAAGAATTGTATGCCCCAATGTATTCCGAGTAATTCTTTCTCAATCACATGCTTATTTTTCTCATGTTTATTCAGTGACCTGCTAGCAAATGCGTCCGTTGTCAATATGAATGGTTCATCAAAATTGGGATACTGCAATATAGGTGGGCTAATTAGTTTATGCTTAAGCTCTTCAAAAGCATTTTGACATTTTTCTGTCCATTCGAATTTATTGCCCTTCTTCAACAATTGATTCAGACAACTTGCTATGTCAGCAAAATTTTTGATGAAACGTCTGTAGTAATTACAAAATGCTACAAACTTTCTTACGTCATCAGCATTTGTTGGAATTGGATATTTCGTTATCGCTTCGAATTTCTCTGGGTCAGGCTTTATGCCATCGGGAGTTATCAAATGTCCCAGATATACCACCTCGTGTTTCAGAAAACAACACTTACTCGCGTTTAGCTTCAGATTGTATTTCTGTAATCTATCCAAAACTCTTATGAGATTTGCATTGTGGTGGTCAAGGCTACATCCGAAAACTGTTATGTCGTCTACGTACAAAAAAGCTTCGGATTCAAGGCCTGATAATGCTATAGTCAGCATCCGTTGAAAACTGTTTGAAGATATTTTTAATCCAAAAGGCAATCTCGTATACTGATAATGACCATCGGGTGTTGAAAATGCTGTATATGGGCGTGATTGATGATCTAGTTCGATCTGATGGAATGAACTTGTCATGTCCAATGTAGATAAATATTTTGCTCTGCCCAATTTGTCCAAAACATCGTCTAAACGTGTTAATGGGAATTTATCGTTAACTATCTTGTCATTCAGCTTTCTGAAATCCACTACCAATATCCATTTCCTTAAGTCGGTTTGTCCCTTTTTAGGAACAAGCAATAGTGGTGCTTATTGATGGTTCTATGATGTTATCGTGCAACCGTTTTCGTACTTGAGAATTTATCTCATTGGTTTGAGCCCGAGGCAATCTATAGTTCTTTATATACACGGGAGTTTTATCGTGTAGATCTATCGTTTGCGTGTAGAAATTATTTGCTGTTAGCTCCTCGTTCTCTATGTGGAAAATTGATTGGTATCTCCTTAAAATTTTCACTAATTCTGTGTCGGCATTACTCAAATCCAAATCGTCCAACAACCTCTCAAAACGCTCATCTGTGTTCCTTTGCTTTCCATTTCTATTTACAACCGAACATACTTCATAATTTCTCAAATAGTTTCCACTTTGATGTTATTTACAATTGTTGGTTTATCCGTTATGTTCAATAATTTTATGTGTTGGTTACCGCTCTTAGGGATTATGGTGTTTGCCAAATACACACCCTTTATAATTTCCTTATTTAAAACCACACTATCTTATTCTAATCTTATGTTGAAAGGCACTATGATTTCGCCTATTTGTATTTCATTTAATTCACTAATAAGGGTTTCTATCTTTTCGGCAAAACCTCGCACGTTGTCGCCCTTTTGTACAGTCTGCGTCAACTTTTGCAGTATGATGTTTGATGATTTCGTAGGTTTGTAGGTCTTCTTTAGAGCCACCACCAACTCATTAACGTTTGTCGGAACAGTGTCTTGCCTCACTCTGTTCTGTACTCTAGGTTCAAGACGCGATTTGAATACAAAATTGAAAAAAAAATTACGTTTTTCCTGTGAAACAGTTTCAGATACTATTTCAAGATTTGTTACAAAACTATGTAACTCTTCCTTTTTACCCGAAAATATTGGTATTAATTTTGAAATGGCGGATAATTCGAACATATCCATACCATTCGTGGCCATTTTTAACTTTTTACTTGTGTCAGAATCCTTCTTGTCAGTATTTCTAAAAGTGTGCTGTTCTAAAATATCCAGAGCTTCCTCTTTAAGCTTCCTAAAATCGTTAGTAATTTCTGTTCTGACCTCTATCGTTAATATAGGATCCATTAAATAATCTTCCAGTTGTTTTTGCAACTCTAATAATTCTCTTTTCTTTGGATCTATTGTCTCTACGGAATATGGTCTATTTAGTGATTTTTTAGCATTCAATATTATAGTTTCTAATTTTTTTATTATTAAATCCATATGAACAAATTTTTTTTTCTTTTACAAAATTTTGTTTTCTAAATATTTTCTTTATTTATTTCATAAATCATCTTAAAAATTACAAGTTATTAAATCTTTCTGTTTTTTTTTTTTTTTTTTTTTTTTTTTTTTTTTATAAATCATTCATAAATCATTCTCTTAATAATTATAATGTTTCTTAATTAATTATTTATCATAGTTAAACAAAATTTATTGTTCTTATTGTCTTGTTAAATATTCTTTTACATATATTTGTGCTTCATATTTTCTTTTTCTATTTTTCTGATTTTCTTATCATTCTATATGTCTCCTCTATTACTGTAGATGGTCTAACTATGTCTTCTCTCGTGGGAGCTCTCTCCATACCTATAAATTCCCATAGTTTTGTTAACCGTACTAACTTTCTTTCTATCTCTTCTTCAGTTACAGATTTTACTCTTTCCTTCTTATCCATGCTACCAATTTTTTTGTTTGTCTTTTCTTTGCCTTTTTCTCTTTTAAGTTTAACTTTAATTGAATTTTAACTTCTTTTATCTTTTCTTCCAATTTTTCTTTCCTGTCGCTGTCAGTTTCAAAGCTTTGTTCACTCTTTAATACGTTCAATCGTCTCTTTAAAGGCTTCTGAAATCACCCCGATTTCTCTTTATTACTGTTAAGTCTACCTTTGGTATTTTTGGTAATCTAAAAATCTTTTCCGAATTTAAAACTTTTACTGGCCTTGGTCCTTTGTTTAATATTTCTGGCTTTTTTATTTCTATACTATCCCTATTTTCAAATTCTTTTAATTGTTGTAACCACCTTTTTTCAGCTTCATTTACCTCTGCCCATAATTTCTCAAGTGGCTCTTCTCTGTCAATGTTCTCCATTTATTAATGTTGTCTTAAATTTGCCCTGATTTGATTTCTCCTTAATTGTTTCTTCACGTATTTCTTTAAGTATTTTACTATAACCGTCAGCGTAGTACCTACACAAATCAGAATCACTACTTCCAAACTAATACTAACTGCGGTTGGAGACTTAACTGAGGCTGATACTACCTCGTTTATTTTGTTTTGGCTATTACCCATTAAAAAAATTTTTATTCCCCTTTAAAATCAGATTAAAAAAAAATTTCTATTGATTATAAAATTTAATTTAATGTAAAAAAAAATTTCTATTGATTATAAAATTTATTTTACACTTTTTAAGTTAAACCTTAATTTAATTTTAATTTAATTCACATTTATTTTTTTTTTTTTGATTTAATTTAAATTTTTCTTTTTCTTTGTTTCACAAAAAAGTTACACATCCTTGGGATTCAATAAATTTTCCCTTTTTTTTCACGAATTGAGTTTCATTTTATCATTGCACTATTAAAAGCTTTTTCATTACCAACTGTGCCCATGTACTGTTTTGGATTTAAATTTACAATATATATATACAATACCAATTGTTCCTTAAAATTAGTGTGATCTTATCGGCTTTTCGGTGTATTGCATTATGCTGTACTTCCAATGCAGTTGTTGTCAGGATCTGCAGAATGATGATGATATCAGGAACATTTATATTGATGTATTGTTCATTTATTCCTTTGCAAGCAATTTTATAATGTAGCAAAATTTATGCTTTTTATTACATTTGCCTTGCAAGGATCCCCGCTGTCAGGTCCTTCTTTTCGGCAGTTTGAGGATTAGGCTGATATACCTTATATCTTCTATGCTCGAAAAGTTTGCAGGATCGCCATATAATGTTTACTGTTTAGTTTGTTGAATTACTATGGTTAATGAAACTCGGAGCTGTAGCTAGTTTAATTTGCGAATAATAATGACCCTTTATTTAAATTTAATTGCTGCTTATATATTAATTCTTACAGCTAATATTTGAGTGATTTTCTATAATCAATCACTAAAGGTGCTATTACACGAAATGTTTTTTACATATGTACTGTCACTTTTTTTTATCCATATGAAATTCCTCATGTCTGTCAAAATTGTCTTTTACATACGATTCATACTTTTTGCTATCACACGTACATATGTATTTCCGTATGACATAACCTCTAAATGTAAACAACAGCTGATTTAATTTGTGAATTTAAAAAAATTTATTGTTAAAAAAAAGGTTATATATTTTTTAATTGTTAAATAATACTAAACATTTATTTTTCTTTCAATATTAATCTTTAAAATTTACTCTGTTTTTCTTTCGCCACAAGCAGTGTTGTATTTTCATATGTTTGTCCTGCAAAAATAGAACCTGTTCTAATTGAAAAATGTACATGTGACTTTCCTCATGTATTGTACATAAACAATGTTTCATATGTATTACACGATGTGTACAACTTTTGTTGTGGGAAAATTTGACAGTACATATGTAAAAAACACATCATGTAATAGCACCTTAATACATCTAAAAATAATTTATTCATAACTGTGTCCAGCAAGCAATTGTTGAGTGACACTGAAAGTACAACGACTGTTGTAATAGTATCCCTCACATATCTTTGCTTCGATTTACAACTCACATTTGCCACCCGTAAATTCCAGATGGTCAAATGTAAACAAAGAGATCGAATTAAATCAATGCAAACAAAACTGAAACATATCGACGCTTATTGCTTGACACAAATATATATGGTGTGTGTGTGTATAGATTTACATATAGTGTTCATATCTTCTACACTATGTCCATACACACATCGTATTGTTTGTGAGTACATGAATTACAATTACACTATGTTCATGCACTCACTACAATGGGGCTTTCGAAATAAGTCGATTTCCGCTTGAGCAACGTTGGGAAGTATTGAAAACTTCCAAGCATACCGTCTTGGAATAAGAGGAGCATTTTTTTAACTGAAAACTTATCTTTTTGGCGTAATTCATTTTCATTTTGGTGGTTACGTCAACAAACAAAATTGTCGCACAGAGGCACAGGAAATCTACCAATGACTGTTGAAAAGCCAATGCATCCTGAACGATGGTTTTTGGGGCGGTGGTATCACTGAGAACTACCGTGCAATGATAACTGATTATTTTCGAAGATATGGATGTGGACAATATTTGTCATGCCAAACAAGCCGTGAAACAATCAATCTTTTGCGCGGTAACTTTCAAATCGCGTTATTAACAATGCATCCTGAACGATGGTTTTTGGGGCGGTGGTATCACTGAGAACTACCGTGCAATGATAACTGATTATTTTCGAAGATATGGATGTGGACAATATTTGTCATGCCAAACAAGCCGTGAAACAATTAATCTTTTGCGCGGTAACTTTCAAATCGCGTTATTAACCGTTTCGGCGAAGTGCATTGGCTAATGCGTAGCGGCGATTGGACTCCGTTAGAATATTATTTGTCTAGAGCTATTAAGGATATGAGTTGCGCTAATCACCCAGCATCGATCGAGACACTGACAAAAGCAATTAGTGCAGTTATCGGTAAAATACAGCTCAATACTGTAAAAATTGGATTTATGGTATGGGCTACTGCAAGGTCAGTCCAGGAAGTCGCGTAAATAAAATAGTATGCCGTAATTAACCGCAAGGATTGTACTTTCGAATAAAAAACCCGAATGAAAAAAAACTATGATTTTTTTTATCTATAGCGAAATTAAAATGCAAGACCTATATGGTCAACTCTGTAATATCTTTTATTACAATTTTTATTATGAAGAGTACATCAGTACGTCTATTTGCCTTTGAAAATTTTTATAAAATTCATTATCAAACTTTTTTTATAATATTATTTGGAAAATATCTCAAAACCTAAGAAAATTTCAAAATCCCCATTTTTGTTATGTCAATGATAGGTTTATTTAAAATATCTTTTAAATATAAAGAAAAGTTTAACCAAAACTGATCTTAACTGAATTTCAAACCAAAAGTTATTTTTTTAATCTAAAAAAAATCGCAATCGAAGAATATACACTTTTCTAATAAATTTATTCTTTTTATAGGATCCATACGTACATCATTATTATCTGGATCTAAATTTAATGTTACCTGGCATTTGGCATATCCTCATAAAGTAAGTCAAGGAATATCTCTCTCTTTCTCTTATTATTTTATTTATATCAGAGTTCAGAAAAAAACACACACTGAATTTTTTGTACATACGAGTATATGTAAACAAACACAGCTCAGACCAACAAACATCTATTTTTATTTTCATATCAATTATGTGTGTTTCTAGATATTGTACGGTGTCGAACACAATCATGAATGGGTTTCGTTTTAATATTTAGTTCTGTACACGAACATGTGTACTTCACGTTTCACGATTCGACAACACATAAACCATATAGGTTCGAGTGTAGCTTTGTTTTAAGTTCGTGTTCTTGCATGTGTACTGCTAAAAAAAAAAAAACAGAACATGAACAACAAACATGTTCGAGTACAGCTTTATTTCAGTTCGTGTTCTTGAACGCGTACGGCTAAAAATTAAAACATCCATTCGCGATCGAAAAAATCTGATACACCCCGATAAAACGTACTGTAAAAATAAAATAATTCAATGGCAAAATAATTATTAATAAAACAATTCATTAGCAGTTATAAAAAAAATAAAAAGATAATAATAATATAGAAATCAGTGAATAACAACAGTTTTATTTTAACCACACAGAGAAATGTTATATTTTGTTTATGAATTAATTTCGTTTTTTTTTTTTGATTTTTATTATTTTTTTTATTTTTATTAATAAGGGAATTCATAAGGTGTACTAAATTTGTATGTTGTAAAGAAATACAAGACGTCAAATAGTAAATATGTGAGCCATCCTGTAGTATATTTATATAAATTAATTTTTTTAATTAATTAGATTAAAAACCGATTAATTTTCATTTGTAAATAATTAGTTTTTTATTTTAAATAGTTCAATTATTTTTATTCTGAATAGTTATTCTTTTTATTGAAGCCAATTACAAGATTTTATTATTTTTGTTTCTAAAACCAATTACAAGATTTTATTATTTTTGTATTTAATGCCAATTACAAGATTTTATTATTTTGTATTTAATGTACCTACTATGTAGGCTTGAGTTCTCCACGAAGACTAACTTTACATTTCTTTTTACTATACTAAATATAGGAAAAGAAATGCCGTTCCTCTGCGACAGAGAAACACCACCGAAAAATATTAAAAACAAAAATCATCGATAAATGCCGATCAGCAAAACAGATGGTTGACATAAACAATTCCCAAGTGCATTGCCTTCATTTCACAATAGTGATTGTGAAACCATAAACAATTTCAAGTGCAGCAACCTGAGAACCGTTTATGTTTCATAATTGGGCAAACCATTGGTAACAATAAAATGCCAATGAATGCAGAAGGGATTGGGACAGAAACAAAATAAAAAAAATGCAAATGAGTGCAATACGAGATTGCGACAAAAGAATAAATGTTAAACATAGCAATAAGATATTGCGACATACTCGTGCCCGTTTAGAGTAATTTGATGAGGGCAAAAACATTTATAAAAATAAATGACAAACTAAGGTGTTTGTCAAGTTGGGTGGCAAAATATTTATTTACCAAAAAATTAATGACGTCACATTGTGTGACTGTGAATATGAGGATAATTGGTAAACTAATTCGTTCACCATATTGGGCGGCATGAATGACGGACTGACATGATTGGCGGACTGATTTGGTCGCCATGTTTGCAGACAAATTTATTCACCATATTGGCGGACTGTTCTGATTGGCGAACTGACTTGTTCGCCATATTTGCGGACTGATTTGTCACCATATTGGCGGACAGATTCGTTCGCCATATTAGCGGACTGATAAGATGGCATGGAAGTGTGTCATGCCTTAACTTATACTACAATTTGAACAAAAGCAAAAAATTTTGTTATTTTACACAAAAACTTACCTGAATATTATTATTTCCTTCCATTTTTTATTTATTTCTACCATTTTGCCACAATATTTACAAGAAAACTACAAAAATATTTGGGATATACAACAAGAGCTGATTAAATAGTAAACAAAGAATAGCTGATTACATAGTACACCGCAAAACATACCTAACGTATTGTCATATAATTTTTTTGTATGGAAAATATCAACAACAATATCAATACAAATAAAAACTAGTGATTTACACTAATATGATATTTAAATCATTGGCTATATATTTCAAGAAAAATATATCCAATAAGTGTTGTTATTTTACACAAAATTCAAAAAAACAATTCATCAGAAAACAATCTTAAATAATTCTAAAATAAAAATAAATCAAACACAACATAATCTAAAATTCTACGAACAGCAAACATAAGAAGACAATGGAAAATAGAAACTCCGTTTTTTGTAAAAACTCTTTTCTTATTACACATCAAGAGTTAAAAACAAAACTACACAGTGTCCAAAGTCCAATGCCTTTTTCTAATATGAAAAAATCATCAGTGAGAAGGAGCAAACGTAATAATAAGAACAATAACAATAAAGATAAACAATAAATTAACTGAGTGCAAAACAGAACTCTTAAATATGTTTGATAAGTGTTTTAATATTACAAAAAACTGAAACTGAACTAAATGTTACCGAAAGAGTTCAGCAATTGGAAACAGTCGCGGATAACATAAAAATTATGCAAATTGAAATAAACAGCTTAAAAACAAAATTAAAGCAGAAAGAAAATAAAAACGTTGCCTGCGAACTACGTTTAAATGAAATTCTTTACAAAGAAAATGAAAATCTATTTTTATTATTTGAAAAAATTTGCATCACAATAAATACAACTGTCCCTGCTATCAAAACTATATATCGGTTACAAAACGCAAATAACAAAATTAAAAATAATTCTAAAGATGCGGTAATAATTGTTAAGATGTGGTCGCCATATGATAAAAACTCCTTTTTAAAAACATTTACTAACTAACGTAAAATTAATAAAGGCTTTAATTTTTGTTTAAAACACCTTGACGAATCTTCAAATAATAAATTTTTTGTCAATGAAAATATTACGCAGTATAATCTTACCATTCTACGTACAGCAATAAAACTAAAAAAGGAAAATCGTCTTCACAGTGCCTTTAGTATGCGTGGCTTAGTATATATTAAAAAGACAGCGGAAGAGTTGATGACATAGAATATCTGAATGATTTACATTAATATATGAATGTATATACATTATATTAAAATATATGCTCTTAATAAATAGTAAACGGACATTTGACCATTTTTTGGAATTATGAGTGATTTATGGCGCCCTATGTGTAACTAATTTCTATTTAAATAACAAAATTGATACAAATGCTAGTAGAAGGATAAGGACAATACTATTAGTGGCTACAGTCGCAGCTCCCTTTAGTTCGACTGTATTACACCCATTGCTGTTACAGATATTACAATAGTCACTGTCGGTGTTATCACAGTTTACCTGAGAGCCACAACCACGGACTAGAACACCATCAGCACTCAGACTGGAGACACATCTATCGTTGTTCATATAGATGGGACATACCTGCATACCCTCTGGATTTGCTACGCAACTTCTGTCGGCCACCGAGTTGCAAATGATGCATTTACGGCGATCAGACGGATATATCTAGAAGAGAATTACATTGGTTAGGAAATATAATATTAGCAAATAAAATATCTAAGAATTTACCTCATTGTTGCACTTTTCTCCTGTACAGACAGCACAAGTTTCAAGGGCTTCACAGGATTGTTCAGTGGCATTCAAAGAGCTAAAGCAGCTTCTGATTGTGTGACCTTCAGAGTCGATCTCTGTAACACATTTGTCACTAGGGGCCTGGCAAATTTCGGTGCTTGATATGAGTAAAGGATTTTGGGCGCAGTTATGTGATTTGCTAGAGTCACATGAGAGACATACACCGCCCGTTGGCAAGCGCGATAATTCGTTACAATCATTGCCTTCACACGTATAAAGTTTATTTTGCGCTGTCCACTCTGCGATATCATTGGCATTTTGATCACTAGCACAACCCATCAGATCAACTCTGCCATTTTCGTATCTGGCAAAACAATAGTCGCTGCTATTGTAAGTTATACAATATTGCCCTACGCTAGCAGTACAGGATGAGTCAGTACATGTATGACACTTGCGACGATCATCAGGGAATACAAACTTATTGCATTTAGAATCTGTGCAGGTGGCACAGTCTTTTGAATTTCTTATATGACACTCATTTTGCACAAACAACTCCTTATCGTCTAAACAAGATCGTATAACTTGTTGTTCTTTCATGGCTACCATACATTCCTTGTGACACTTTCTGGTACCAAAGTCTGAGTTTTCAGCGTTAAGTATACAAAAGGCATCTGTGACAGAATCACAGAAGGCACACTCAACATATTCCGAAATACTCCAGGCTGCATTACATTCATTGGATTTACATTTGAAACACATTTCAGGATTTTCCCTGCAATATAAATCGCGATAATCCTCTACGTCATCCGAACAACCACGATTGGTTACTTGATCCAAGTGATTGAAGACTGTCATACAATCCTGATTAATATTTCGACTGGAACAAGGAACTATAGGTCCCAAAGATGACAAGCAGTGTTCTCCTTCGCAAGTATGACATTTAAGAGGAAGATCTTGCCAAACTCCATGATAACCATCGTCCACTTTGTTAATCAAGTCAATGGAGTTACATTCGCTACCAATGCATGAGCGGCAGGTGAAGCTGTCATTGGCATCGCAGTAAATGCTTGACTTGCAACCACGAATGGTGATATTGCCACTTAAAGCAGTCATACAAGCTTCACTATCGCTGACAAGAGGACAGGCCATCTTAGAGTTAGGGAAAGATTCACAGTTTGGCTCTTCTTCAGAATTGCAATTGAAGCATTGTTGGCGATCCGCAGGGAATATCTATGGTAAGAAAATTTTATAATTTATACTTTTAACCAGCAAATCACTCGAAACTTACCTCACGGTTGCAACCATTTCCATTGCAGACACCACAATTCTTATCAGTACCCAAAACACAAGCAACAAAATCATCGGCTGGCAAGTCAGTCAAACAACCTCTCTCCGTTGTGCCACCTAAAATAAAATTAACGAAGGGAAGTCACACAGAATATAAAATAAAACAAAAACAAAATTCACTCACTCGTTGTTAATCTACTGTAACAGTTTGTATAAGGGTACATACTACATGTATTAAAATTGCCAATTTCAATTGGATTTACAGCACATGCAACATCATTGGTAGAATCACATTCAGCACAGGATTGCGAAGATGCAATACTGTCCAATGTATTACAATTTGCTCCCGAACACACAGATACTCTTTTTGACTTTATGATACTATCCAAATTTTGGTTACGGAATGAACTTACACAGCCCATTTCCGATACACTGTTTAAGTTATCGAATCTAATGTAACATTGATCATCTTCTTTATACAAAGGACATGATTCTGATTCAGGTTCTTCGCAAGCTCCGCCTTCGCATCTATAACAAGTTAGACGGTTCTGAGGAACATTTTCAGTATTACAACTGCTTCCAGTACAGGCTACGCAATTTGTGTCCGTACCATTTAAACATGTGATTTGATCAGCCATTTCCTTGTCATTCAAACATGTGCGAATCAAATCGTAAGATGGTGTTGCAGAATTATCTGCAGGGAAGAGAGCACTCATACAACTACCTTGGCAATGGCGGGAGGGGAGATCCGAACTTACAGGATTCACTACACAATTGAGATCTTTGAATGAGTTGCAATAAACACATTCAACAAATTCCATTTTCGACTCAGCAGAATTGCATTCATTTGATTTACAGCTATAGCAGCTAGTATCATTCTCTTCACAGTATTTGCTAAATTCATTCTCAACAGTATCGGTACATCCACGACGAACAACTTTACCGGTGACATCAAATACTGTCATACAATCCTGTTCGTTATTTAATTCGCATATCACAGATTTTGTAGTGGCCGTTGAATCACAATCACTTCCCTCACAGCTCAAACAAGACAATGGAAGATCTTGCCATTTACCGAAATTATCGTCTTGCTTTCTTGCCAAGTTAATGGTGTTACAACCATTACCTGAACATTTAACACAGCTTCTGGGATTGGTTTCATCGCAAGCCAAAGTGGAACTACAACCTCGATAGGTAACATCATGACGAAAAACAGTGACACAAGTATCATTAGAGTCGTATGTAGGACAGATGCTCAAGCTATTGGGTGTATCGGTACAGTTAGAATCAGCACTGGAATCGCAAATATGACATTTTATACGGGATTCTGGGAATTCCTCCTTGTTGCAATTATTACCTTGACATGATTTGCATGTTGTTGACGTGCCATTCATACAACCCAAAAATTCATCATTATATAAATTGGACAAACAACCACGTTCTGTGGAGCCATCAGATAATACACGTGAATAGCAGTCTGTGTATGGTAAGACGGCACATGTGGTTTGGCCTGTTACTTCAGTAGGATTTACGGCACAGTTGCCATCAGTACGAGAGTTGCAGAGAGCACATGTTTGGGACACTGGCAAATTATCAAAAGAATTGCAATTATTAGCATCACAAATATGGAGACGTTTCTGTTTTACTAAATAATCAGCATCTGCATTACTGAATTCACTGCGACAGCCCATGGCTACAACCGAAACCTTTTCATCAAAACGAACATAGCATTTATCATCGGTACGGTATGATGAACATTCCTTGGCTTTTGGATCCTGGCAATCATCTCCTTTGCAAATGTAACAGCTAAGACGATTGTCTGGCATAGCGTTTACATTACATTTGTCTTCACTGCATACTTGACAATTGTCTTTATTTCCGGCCGCACAAAGTTTTTGATCATCTGGGTCCATATCATCATAACAAGATCGAGTGAAGCCATATGATGGATTTTCTTCTTTGAAGCGAGGATACAAAGCAATCATGCAATGTTTATAACATTGACGAGTCTTGGTTATAGCGGTGACATTTGTTATACAATCATCATTGGTATCAGTATCACACGCTAAACATTTAACGTATTCGTCCATACTAGTGGCTATATTACAACCATTCGAATTACAATGTAAACACTTTTCTGGATTTTTATCACAATACGTCTCAAATTCCTGGTCGACAATATCACTGCAACCCCTCTGCATTACACTCCCCTCAGCATTGAATACCGTCATGCAGTTTTGCAATGGATTATTCAGACATGTGAGCAAATCACCGTCGCTATTGCAGTTTTCTTCTCCTTGGCAGGAGTAGCAAGTAATGGGAATATCTTGCCATCTGCCTGGTTCACCGTCCTCACTTACTTTTTCCAAATTCACGGTATTGCAATTATCACTAGTACAAATGCGACAAGTGCGAGGATCATTCTCATTATTACACTTCATATTGGAGGAACAACCACGAGTGGTAATGCCATCACGGAGATTAGTTACACATGAATCATTACTATCGTACACTGGACAGACTTTGTTGCTATTTGGTTCAGCAGCACACAAGGGATCAGTTGCCGAATTACATTGTTGACATTTTCTACGATCAGCAGGATATACATCGATTTCATTACATTTATCACCGACACAAGTTTCACATAAACCATCAGAGTTGGTTAGGCAACCATAAAAACTATCACTTTCAAGAGAACCCAAACAACCACGTTCAGTTTGACCATCTGGAAAACAAGTTGTATTAAATTTTTACCCATTGAAAGATACTTAAGTAATTTCACTTACAGCTGTTAACTCTGGTATAACAATCAGTGTATGGTAAGGAAGAACAACGTTGGACATTGGCTACTAGGTTTGGATTTGTTGCACAGAGGGGATTTTCATCGGAATTGCAAACAGAGCATGACTTTGGTGTGGGAAGTGATGCAGGCGTATTACAGTTCTTTCCATCACACAGCAACATATGTTTTTGTTTGATCAATTCGGTAACAGCATCCATTTCAAATTCACTGCGGCATCCCATTGCGAAAATAGAACCTTCATTATTATACAACATATAACATTGATCATTAGGATGATGGGCACTGCACTCGTGACTCAACATATCTTCACAGTCGTCACCTATGCATTTAAAACATTCAAACCGTTCAACGGGAACACTAACGGTATTGCAGCGTGATCCATCGCAAGCTTTGCAGAACTCATTATCTCCACTGGCACAAGCTTCACGACCATCTAAATCCATGTCATCTAAACAAGAGCGTACAAGTTCATAGGCTGGATCACTTGCATTGGATCGCGGATACAAGGCAACCATACAATTCTTGTGACATTTGCGTGTTTTAGCGGAGGAGGCCACAAAGTCAATCGAACAATTGGAACTATCCAATGAATCACAGAAATAACAATCGACAAAGTCACTGAGACTCTGAGCAGTATTGCATCCATTTGATTTGCAATGTTTACATTGATTGGTATTTTCATCACAATATTCCGAATGTGAGCTGGTTACAACATCGCTGCAGCCACGTTTTACAACGGATCCATCTAAGTCAAAGACAATTGTGCATGTTTGTAAGTTATTTCCTTCGCATTTACCGATCACACCATATCCGGTGTCACATTCATCACCCTCACAGCTATAGCAATTAAGTGGCAATCCCTGCCATTTACCAGGCTCGCCGATAAAACTTTCGAAGAGATTGACGGTATTACAATTATCTGTACTGTTACAAATGCGACAGCTATCACGACTACTAGTATCACAACTAAATTCTGAAGAACAACCTCGAATTGTACGGTCTCCTTCCAATTTAGTAACACATCTATCGTTCTCATTATAGACTGAGCAAATACTGGCAAAACTACTTGCATTATCTTCACATGCCGGGAAATGGGCAGAGTCGCATTGAATACAACTACGACGACCCTCAGGATAAATTTTGCTGTTGCAATCATTTGAGGTACAAACTTCACAGGTTGAACTGTTGCCACTGGTACATTCATTAAACAAGACATCATCGACATCTGACAAACAGCCACGTGTTGTAACGCCATCTATAATAGCAAAACGGAAATATTGTTTGAATAAGAAAATCCCCATAAATACTATTATGCTTATATTCAAGCTTACTGTTATCAATATATGTATAACATTTAATATTTGGATAAAGATGACATATAGTAGCATCACTTAATACGGGATGTGTGGCACAAATAGGATCAGTCGCTGAGTTACACCATCGGCAAGATATTTTTGATGGAAGACTTTCGAAGGTATTGCAATTATCACCATCGCACAAAAGGAGTCGGCGAGCTTGGCTTATTATTAGTGAATTGTCCAAATCACTAGCACATCCCATGCGTTGCACATTGTTCTCGTTGTCAAATAATGTGAAGCATTGGTCATTCTCACGGAATGCTGTACACTCAGTACTACTCGGCTCTTCACAGTTTGCCCCATTACAAACATTACAAATTCGTCTTGATTCCGGTATTTTGGCAGTATTGCAAGAATTGCCCTCACAAACTTGACAGTAAGATTTAGTACCAACTCTACATTCTTCGCGATCGTCCAAATCTAAATCATCTAAGCAACTTCTGACCAACTCATAAGCTGGATTCATTTCTTTTGTACGAGGATATAGACCAGTCATACATCCCTTGTGACAGGTGCGAGTACGTTTAATATTTTCTGGATTTGAAACGCAATCGGAACTATCAGAACCATCACAGAATAAACAATCTTCGAAATCTCCAATATTTGTGGCAAAATTGCAACCACTTGATTTACAGAATTTGCAATAGTCTGAATTTTCATCGCAGTATCTTAAATTGTCACCATTGTAAATTAAATCCGAACATCCGCGTTGTACTACAGTACCATTTTGTGCAAAAACGGTAACACAGTTTTGATTGTTATTATTTGCACACATGTGTATAGGACCTAGAGTATTTTCCTGACATTCTGCACCTTCGCAGGTGTAGCAATTGATAGGAACTCCTTGCCAATAACCAGGATAACCAATGTTACTGCTGATTAAATCTACGACATTACAATTGTTTGAGTCATAGCACATACGACAGTATTGTTTGTCCTCATCATTGCATTGGAATTCAGTGCTACAGCCACGATATATATGGCCGTTGACCAACTTGCTGGCACAGAACTGGTTCGTTGAATGAACTGGACAGACTGAAGCAAAATTAGGAGAGCTTTTACAACCGGCATCATCTTTAGTATTACAACGATGGCAACTACGGCGGTCAGCAGGGAAAATCTAAGCATGCACATAATATAAAAATATTGAATTAAAGAATCTAATTAAAAACTTACCTCTATATTACATCTGTTATCATCACAGGTAGAGCAATCGTCGTCAGTACCACCTAAACAAGAGAGCATTTGACTTTGGGATAAGCTGCTAACGCAGCCACGTTCCGTTGATCCATCTTCAAATAATTAACAATGGTAGATTATTGCCAGTATGAGCTTCAAAATGATATTTACCTGCATTGACTTTCGTATAACACTGAGTATTAGGCAAAGCAGTACACTTGGTAATATTTGGCACATTTTGTGGATATGAAGAACAGTCTGTATCATCCCTCGAATTACATACAGCACACAAAGTTTCAGTGGGAATATTTATATAACCATTGCAATTATCACCAGAGTTGCACATTAACAAACGGTGCATGTGAGTAGACATGAAAGATTCTTCTAAATCACTAATACAACCCATTTGGATAATGTCATTATTGTCGTCGAATAGCATAAAGCATTGATCATCGGTCTTATATATAGGACAAAGTGCAGTTTGAGCATCTTCGCAAGTATTTCCCAGGCAAGAATAACAGGATAACCGATTTTCTGGCAACACTACGGTATTACAAGCGGAGCTAGAACATGCTTTGCATTCAGTGGAACTACTGCCTAAACACACCGATTGATCTTCAGAATCCTTGTCATCCAAACATGACCGAACAATATCATAGGATGTACTGTTTTCAATTGGACGAAGTGCAGTCATACAATTACTGTTACATTTACGGCGATTTTCTACTAGGGATGGGTTTAGAGCGCAATTCGAATTTGTTTTGGAATCACAATAAACACAATCAATATAACTGTCTAAACTGGTGGCAGCATTACACAAGTTGGAATTGCAATTGAAACAGTTTGCTGAATTTAAATCACAAAAAGATCGTTGGTCCTGCTCAACAGCATCACTACAACCGCGCATAATGACTTCACCGTTGTCACCAAAGACGGACATACAATATTCGTGTTCGGAACATGTTTGTTGACTTGAGCCAGAGCTACAGTCTTCCAAATTGTTGCAGGCTAAACATGATAATGGTAGCGATTGCCACTGACCAGGTTTGCCATCAGATTTCCGTTTTAAATTGTCTACATTGCAGGCATTTCCCTCACATACTTGACAATTGTCCGGATCTGTAAGATCACAAGATACTTGTGAACTGCAACCACGAACAGTGTAACCATTTTCATCGATTGATGTTACACATTTCTCATCAGCAGAATACAAAAGACAATTTTGAGAGGCATTTGGTAAGGCTTCACAGTCAGCAGAAGTAGCAGAGGTACAAATGTGACAGGATGAACGATTACTGGGATAAGTCTGAAATTAAAAAGTTATGTCTTTAATAACCAGACACTTTATATCACTATCATTTCTTTATTTTACCTCTTGATTACAATTGTCGCCAATGCATGACAAACATTTTGAGGTGTTTCTGCTATAAAGGCAATCATAAAATTCATCATCTTCCAAATTGGATAAACAACCGCGTTCAGTATGACCATCTGAAAATATTTGATAAAGTTGTTTATTAATTAAAGACTTTATTCCGATGGACAATTGACTTACTATACAAAACACGACTATAACATTGTGTGTATGGAGTCTTAGCACATGATGTCCATGATGTTACAGCTGTAGCATCCATCGCACAGTCTGGATCCGTTCGAGAATTACAAATGACACAAGTTTGAGTTGCAGGTATATTTAGAAATTCGTTGCAATTATCATCGTCACACAACCACAACAATTTTGCTTTTACAAGAGTTTTAACTTCAGCCAGATTATATTTGCTCTTACAACCCATTTCTACAACTGAACCAGTTTCATCCCACTGCACAAAACATTGATCATTATCCATTACAGCACGACATGTTTCAGTCTGAGGATCCTGGCATTGATCTCCCAGACATTGGAAGCATGATTTCCTGGTGCCCAAATCATCTTTGTTGCAGCCCGCATCTGTACACGACCTACATCTGGAATCACGTAATGCATCACAGTTTTCGCGGTCATCCATATCCATATCATCCAGACATGTACGAAGTAATTCGTACACAGGACTGTCGCCTTTGCATCGTGGATATAGAGCAGTCATACAACTCTGGTAGCATTTACGTGTACGTGTGATTTTATCAACATTGAATGTACAATCATCGTTTTCTTGAGCATCACAGAAAACGCAATCAATAAAACCACTTTTATCTTTAGCCAAATTACAACCATTGGATTTGCAGTCAAAGCACATATTGTCTTCAACTGAACAAATATCATCCAAACTGTCACTACAGCCTCGTGCAATAATATCACCAGATTCGTTAAAAGCCGTGGTGCAAGTTTGTTTAATATTGTCATAGCACCTATTTATCAAACCCATCGAGGCTTCACACTCCTCAGTGCCATTGCAGTGATAACAATTAAGTGGTAGACCTTGGAACATACCAGGTTCACCAACATATTCATCAACTAAGTTGACACTATTACAACCACTTCCTAAACATGTACGGCAATTTTTACGACCCAAATCGTCGCAAGTTATTTCAGAAGCGCAACCACGACGAGTAACACCGTTCATCCACTGAGTTACACAGGCATCGTCAACACTGTAAATGGGACAAGGTTGAACAGTACTCGGTGCAGCTTCACAATTGGAATCGGAAGACGAGTCGCAACGATGACATTGCTGACGATTTAAGGGATAAATGTTGTTATTACAATTATTATCAGTGCATATTATACATTTGGAATTGGTGTTACCATCATTGCAACTAATGAAAACATCAGTGGGTAAGCTATATAAACAGCCACGCTCGGTATGACCATCTGAAATTGGAGTCATAAATTATTTACAGTATTGATAGGTTGAAGCTAACATATTCCTACCATCACGTATACGCGTAAAACATTGTGTATGCGGATATACACCACATCTTCCCTGTTGAGTTATTTGCGATGGATGAACTGCACAATTTTCATCACTTTCGGAATCACAGACATAACAAAATATGGCTTCAGGAAGATTTGCATAGTTATTACAATTGTCGCCATCACACAAGAAATATTGCTTTATATTGGAGATTAAATTTTCTGGGGACTCATCACTACGACAACCCAAACGTACAGCACTATAAGTGACATTATCGAAATACATATAACACTGATCATCAGAAATATAGCCAGCACACTGTTTGGACTGAGGATTATCACAGTCAGCACCATCACAATATAAACAAGAAAGGCGTGCTTGTTTGGGCAGAATAATGGTGTTGCATTTGTCCTCTGTACATTGTACACAATCCAATTCTTCTTTACAGGAGTTACGATTGTCGGGTTCAATGTCCTCGTAACATGTACGAATAAAATCAGACACATTTGGATTTGACTTGCGTGGATACAGGGAAGATATACAGCCGAGTGTACATTTGCGTGCCGTTGTAATAGCACTAGTGTTGAACAAACAATCGGGATTTGAGGCAGAATCACAATATAAACATTCTTGATAAGTTGTTGGATCCGTCATATCGTTACATCCATTGGCTTTGCAGTTAAAGCACAATTCGGGATTGCTATCACAATGTGATTGATATTCCGATAGGACTAGATATTCACAACCACGACGAACTACTTGACCGTTCGTATCGAAAACAGTCAAGCAATCTTGAAAGACATCACCTTCACATTTATTGGGATTACGGGTAGTACCAAGGCATTCACCACCACTACATGTATTACAGTTTAAAGGAAGACCTTGAAAAATACCATATACTTCTTCGGTGCGTTTCTTAACGTTGTATGTATTACAATCATCAGCAGAGCAAATTTGACAATTTTTGAACTCCGCATTGCAAGTGAACTCTGATTGACAACCGCGTTTGGTAATTCCATTATCAAAGACAGCTACACAGGAATCATTTGAATTATATGATGGGCAGATAGACGAGGTAGACGGATAGCTATGACACAATGAATCAGATTCTGAATCGCAGCGTTGACAACGTTTGCGATCACTAGGAATTATCTAGAAAGTAAGAATTATTAAATAAAAAAAGTGCATACGAGTTAAGGAATTGTCAACTGAATAATATAATGCAACGCGTATGCCGATGAATTTTTCTGTAATCTGAAAGTTTAAAGCATGGATCTTAATATAGTTCAAGTACTTTGGAGTATAACAATTATTCAGCTGCAATAACATGTTTCAATGGATACATATTTTATACATACCTCTTCATTGCAGCTATTACCTTTACAAACTTTACATTTTTCATCAGCACCAGTTAAGCAGTCATAAAATTCATCACCGTCTAGGTCAGACAAACAACCACGTTCAGTGGCCTCATCTTTAACACGTTGATAGCACTGGGTGTAAGGCATAACCCTGCATGTTTTATGAGTAGTGGTAGTTGTGGGTTTTGTCGCACAAGCTTCCAAATTAGTTGATGAACATTCAGAGCATTCATAATTCTGTGGCAACTCTTCATATCCATTACAGGCAACGCCATCACAGATAAGTAATAGCTTTTGTTTAACTAACTCAATGACGGCTTCTTCAACAGCAAAGTCAGATAAACAACCCATTTCCACAACATCGTTGCTACCATTTTCAAAACGCATAAAACATTGATCTTTTTCTTTAAATGTTGTACACTGTTCAATATCAGGATCTTCACAACTCTCGCCAGAACATTGATAACATGTATGTCTGGTGGCGGGCAAAGCAACAAAATTGCAATTGGCGCCCGAGCAGCCCAAACATTTATCATCACTGCCATCCATACAGGTCGAACGATCATCGATATCACGATCGTTTAAACAAGAACGAACCAAGTTATAACTGGGATTTTCGCTACTGTTGGCTTCATATAGGCCAGTCATACATTCACCATAACACATGATTTTTGTTGTTATTTCATAAGGTTTCAATACACAGTTTTTGTCCAAAGACGAATCGCAGGATAAACATTCGACATATTGATCTAAGGATGTAGCTTCATTGCAACCACTAGAGGAACAGCTGGGACAATTGGCTGGATTTGTACTGCAAAAAGTATTATATTGTGATGACTGGATGAGATCACTGCAGCCACGTTGTGTTACCACTCCTAACATATTGAACACTGTGACACAAGTTTGAGCATCATTATTTTCACATTTCTGTATTAAGCCCTTGGATTGGGCACATTGTTCTTCGCTGTTACAGGTATAACAGTTGATAGGACCATTGTGCCAACTATTCGAACGATTTCCTAATTCAGCCTTAACTGCAAATATATGATAAAAATTATTTTTTATATATAAAATCGTTGGCGCGTTTGTTTGTAACGAATGAACTCCGAAACCATAAGAGCTACCGAGTTAAAAGTTACACCATAAGTTAGGTTCGAGCAATTCTGAGTTTTTTTTTTTAGTGGCAAGAGGGTGTGGCACCTCCTATACAAAGTCCAATATCTGAAGTATTATGACACTGTATAATTATAATTTCAAGTGTTGCGGTCGTAAATATTTAATATTAAATATTTATTATTAAATATCTGAGTTACTTTAAAGTGAGAGCTTTGGAACGTTGTACTAATTTATAAATGCCACCTTCCATTCAGAGTAAAATATATGGATGGCCATGATAGTAAGAGCCTTGAAACTTTTTGTGAGTCAATAGGCTATTAATGTGAGTAGTGATGTAAATGGGCGTGATCAGTATCATGGATCGGTACAATATAATCTATTTGGAATCGAAATATTATTAACGTCATTGTGAAAATAGTGTTGTTTAACTCCATTGAACTCCATGCAAATAACTAAAGATAAAGGTGTATTAAAACTGTAATATATTTCTTGTCCGAAGTTACGTTAAAGATTATATCGGATTAGATTATTATATGGCAACCAGGTACATAAAATAGTCCTATCTGGAAATGACCACGTTTTTTAGGGTTCTAATTTCATTTGCAAACTAATTTTGAGTAAAATATTATTATTTGTACATCTTAATAAAGATTTTAGTGAATATCGGAATACTGGACTATACAACATATATAAATTCAGATATGCAAATTCAACAACTAGCAATTTTGACCAAACTGCATTTGTTTTTTGTTCGATAATTAACAAACAGGCCATTTACGATTTAAGCCGACCTTTAATAATATAATAAAACTAAATACAAGATAACATGTTTTCACCGATTATCAAAGATTAATTAGTTTAGGACTGCAATATATTTGTTGGCCGACATTGAGGTATTATCGGCATTAAAAAAAAACAGTTAAAATATATAAATAATTCTAATCAAATGCTAAATGTCCATAATAGCTGGTGTATAGTAATAAAAATAGTGAATTATTAATGTTATCATTATGTTTATGTCGAATAATTGTGTATTTGATAATCTATCTATTACGATATGTACGAGTATTATGATTACACTTTATTATGGTTGTTATCTAACTATGTATTCACATTAAGCTGCTATCGCAAACGATAATGGATCTAAATACATTATCTAAACCAATTAAGCAAGTTTACTATTTATTTTATTGTTAAAATGATTGAATGCCGTTATTATTTTAGAATACCTATTAGTCAGTTACATTATACTCGTAAGTATTCAAAAATGTTATAATTAGTGTACGCAAACTTATGGACTCAACGGAAATTTTACATTTGTATATTTTGATTTTAAAATCTCTAATTGTTAGACATTTCATGTAAAACGAAAAAATTTCAAATCTGACCTAGGTTTATAAAAATAAGGACACCATTTACACAAATTCTCATTTACTTGAAAGAAAAAAATATTTAAAAAAAATTTTTTTATTACAATTTTTCCCTTCATTATCAGAAGCAAAAGGAGAGTGTGTAAAGATTATAGGTTATAGATTATCATAAGTACTTATGTTTGTATATGTATTTTAATTGTGAAATTTAATACTTCTCATATCAATGAGATAAGTAATATATTTATTAAAGTATTATATATATATTATTCTTTATTTCTGGGTTTAACACAGATAATGGTTGGAATAACCAAAATTGAGACACTTTATTTCTTTATTTTATTCACTGGTAAGCCATACATCGAACGATTCCAATAGTCTTAACACGAGATCTTCATAAACCTTTTTCACCATCAAATTCTATCAGATACCCCTGCCTTCTTCACATTTACTTCGATAATATACCAATATTCTTCTACTTGTTGCAATTCTTGTAACCATCAAGAGCGCAAATACAAACTATAGAATAATCTTGTCCTGCTATTCATCTGAAGTGAGCATAGCAGTATTTTTCATCATCCATTATAACGTTTTGCACAAACATTTTGTGATCTCCCAATTTTATTAGCAACCGCGCAGGTCGAATTGGAAGCATCCTTTGAAAACGTATTTAGATCTTTTTGAGCAGCATTAAAATTCCTTTGGTCATATATTCTTTTGGCAATCAAACTTTTATTGCACTTTTCCATCATATGTTCTGGCATTGTACACGTTAATTTCATTTTATTTGAATGTAAACCCTGTTGATATGTATCGTACTCGTGCAAAATAAATTGTCTAAGTTTTAATTCAGAAGCCACTACTGTCGAAACTGAGCAAAATATTGAAAAACTAGAAATTGATATTTCATTCTTATATTGTTATGAGTTTTGGTTTAATCGCTCTAGAAGTTTAGAAAATAATTCAGTTCAAAGCTGTCTCTATTTTGGTAATTTCAATCTCATATTCATCTCTATAAATAATATATATATATAACAAGTAAGAGTGTTAAATTCGGCTGTGCCGAATCTTTGATACCCTCCACCTTGGTTTGAGTATTGATAATAAATGTAAACAAAATATTGGAAAAAGTAAACAATTTGTTAAACTTAATACCAAATTATTTCAGAAAATTCTTTGGGTTGGTTTTCGTCTTTTCTATTATTTCGGATTTATTTCGGTGTTTGCTTTTTGGTCATCGTGGTTGCTGATCGGCATGCATTTAGGTTATATACCTATATGCATGCGTTTCCGGTTATATGACATAACTTCTCGTTTAATTTAGTTTTTGCTAATTAAATAGCTCGCCATAACCTCCATTGCAAATGTAATGGTTGTGTAGAGTTGCTATAAGCATTAAATCGTTCTAATTGGAGATGGCTGTATAGCTTCTTTTAACTGGCTAAATATTTCTTCATTGTGGCCATATAGGTCGGATGGAGTAACAAAATAATAACCAAAAAAAAAAAGCTCTCTCAACTTTTTTTAAAATATTGCCATATTTTGAAAACATAGAGAATAAATTTATAATAATAAATAATCAAGTTAGGGATGAAAAACGCAAAAAACGAAAAGTCCCAAACATTTGAAATAAAATAATTTAATGTTATCTTTATTTTCTGAAAAACTTCAAATTTTCATCCAAAAAAAATTGTGAAAATTTATATATAAAAAATAACATTCTCATAAAATTACGTTTACTTATGTAACAATTTTTATGTTAGCAATTCTTAAATATCATTTGAGGTTTTCTTAAATTCATTGAATTTAAATTAATATCGACAAATCTGTTTTTCTATTTATTTAAATTGTAAAGGAGTGGCATCTCTGTCAAAATAAGCGAAAAACACAAAGAAGAATAGAAAAAAACAAATTACTTGGTGTTTGACAGGATGATTTTATGTTTATGTTTAATATCTTTATTTTTTTACTAATATTTCTGTTTATTTATTTGAAAATGAAATAATGAATTGAATATGCTATTTAATTTTTTTATTTATATAAAAAAGTTTTTTAATTAAAGCAAAATATTTTCACTATTTCATGATTTTTATTTATGTATGACGACATTTCAACCTAAAAATTTAAGTTTTTATCGATTGAATAAACAACACAAAAATGGTTGTCGTTTAGATAACAACAACAGCTGACTTTAACAATAGCGAATATCGTTTAAAAATTTTACTGATAATTTTGCAATTTTCTTTTTTTTTACGATTCGACTATCGTTAAAAGAAGTTACTGAATCGCGGTACTGAAAAGTTATTAATATCTCCTGAATGGCAATATTTTTTTTAAATGTAAACATTTTTAAATGTAAACATATTTCTAAATTTAAAATTATTATTTCCGACGTTTTGATATGATTTTCTGAAATTCAATTAATATTTTCTAATTTATAATTGGAAATTTTATTTTCCGTTTTTATTATAATTGATATTTTCTTAAATTTGAATGGAAAATTTAAAAAGTGAAATTTTGTATTTATGTGAATAATAATGCTTTATTAATTATAAACAATTTTTAAAAATTAGATGTAATCGCAATCAGATATTTTATAGGTAAAGCAGAATAATAGTTCTATATAACTATGTAGAACTGTTTTGTAAGCAAAAAACTCATTGACGAACTCGGTAACTCTATTTTGTAAAGACAACAAAAAGTTAAAGGTGCTATTACATGATGTGTTTTTTACATATGTACTGTCAAATTTTCCCACAACAAAAGTTGTACACATCGTGTGATATTTAGAGGTTATGTCATACGGAAATACATATGCACGTGTGATAGCAAAAGTTATGAATCGTATGTAAAAGACAATTTTGACAGACATGAGGAATTTCATATGGATAAAAAAAGTGACAGTACATATGTAAAAAACACATCATGTAATAGCACCTTAAGGTGCTACAAAAGTTGTACACATCGTGTGATACATATGAAACATTGTTTATGTACAATACATGAGGAAAGTCACATGTACATTTTTCAATTAGAACAGGTTCTATTTTTGCATGACAAACATATGAAAATACAACACTGCTTGTGGCGAAAGAAAAACAGAGTAAATTATACAGATTAATATTGAAAGAAAAATAAATTGTTCAATATTAATTAACAATTAAAAAATATATAAATTTTTTTTCACAATAAATTTTTGTAAATTCACAAATTAAATAAGCTGTTGTTTACATTTAGAGGTTATGTCATACGGAAATACATATGCACGTGTGATAGCAAAAATTATGAGTCGTATGTAAAAGACAATTTTGACAGACATGAGGATTTTCATATGGATAAAAAAAATGACAGTACATATGTAAAAAACACATCATGTAATAGCACCTTTAATATGCCAAACTTATGTTCATATTTGTAAAAGAATAATGAAAAAACGTATGAAATAAAAGACCAGCCCGTGTGTACTCTTAACATTGTTCTGTATGATATCTAGTTGAAAATATTAACATTCATGTTAAAATAGAAATAACTATTGCAAAGCTAATTAGAACAAACAAAAATTATGGCGCCATCTACTGTGGCATAGTCACGCTGAGCAAAATGAAGTGACACTCTGTTAATGCAAAAGAAATGTATTTTCCCCACAACAAAATACTGCAGAATTTTATGTAAATAAAATAACCGATTTATTTCTAACATGCAGTTACTATGAATATACATACATACATACATATATATAATATATGTATATTATTTGTATTATTTAATATGTGTATGTATGTATATTTAAATATTACACACAAAAAATACAACATCAAACGTTATTTTTGTGTTTTTCTCTTTAAATAAATTAATACATAAATTTTTTTGCTAAATTTACATTTGGGCAATTCACAACAGGTGTTGTATATTGTATGTTGTATTGAAATACACAATACATTTGTTGTGAACACTCAGTTGTATTTTCATATTGTAAAACGCTTTCTTTAGTAATTTTCGATCCAACGAGGAAAGATCGCTTCGTCGCTTCTGCTATTTTGTATAAGAGAAAACACTTGTCAGTGTTTGCTTTTTGGTCGTGAGATATACCCTGGAGTTTTAGTTACGTACCTCTTGCATTTTAATTTATAATGAAAAAAAAAAATGTTAAATGTTTTGGTTGGTACTGAAAGAGAAAATACATACTAAAAAAATATAAACATTAATTTTTATATAAATAAACTTATCGATGATTTGCGTTATTTGCATTATTTGCCATATTTTATTTTATAATTATTTATGCTGATAAAATTCTATGTATTTGTTTTTTCTTTTTCATAAAAACTGGCATTCACTTGGAACTGATATGTTATTATATACAACATTTACTAAACATAGCAAATGAAGTTGGATCGTGTATCAGATTTTTCAGTGAAAATTACCAACAACAATTTTACACTATTGTAAAGTGATACACGATACAACGATACATTACCCACTGTGAATTGCCCAATTGTTTTTTTTTTATTAACAACTAGGTATTTTAGCATTATTTGCTTTAGATGTTGGTGAATTTTTACTCCCTTTATATTAACTCGTGTCTGCTTGTCGAAAAAATTTTGGATCGATTTTAACCACTTTCCCGTGACCCAATCGATCTGAAATTTTGCAGACAGGCTCGTGGCAATGACAGAAATGATCTAACATATTTTTTTAGTGATGCCAAAACAATGGAAACTTTTAAATTTTTCTACCAGAGTTGATAAAAAAAAAATGTACAAAGGGTTTGTTTTTGTTATATTATTACCATAACGACCACAAAAACAACAAGTCCAGCTATGAAAACAATGCAACATTTAGAATAACAACAAGAACAATATAGAAATATCATGTTTTTTAATTTTTTTTTTACTTTTTCAGAGATTTCCCTGGACCTGTTCCACCGATTTTAATGATTTTTGAAGTAGAAATCTTTCCATGAATTTGGTGAATCATTCTCACTAAAAATGATCACTGTAGCTGCACTATTGAGGGCGTGATCCTGACAAGAACAACATAGAAAATTATTTTTTTTCAAGACTTTTTTTAGTTCTTCATTCAAATCTCGGGGCCTAATCGACCGATTTGGACGATTTTAAATAGCAAACTTTTCAGGATGTTAGTGAATCATTTTTTATGCCAACGAGCACCCTAGCTGCCCGATTGATGCCGTCATCGTGATTTCCACAGACGGACAGACGGACAGACGGACAGACGGACATCGCTATATCAACTCCGGTTGTTATAAGGATCACAAATATATAAATTTTATGGGGTCCAAAATTTTTTTTCTAATTATTACAAACGGAATGACAAACTTATATATACCCTCTGCACACTGGAGTGGAGGGTATAAAAATATATATATTTAAAAAAAATATCAATTCATATTAACCTCAATTTTGATGTATTCGCATTGAGCCATACAGAAAATGTCTTGTTCGAGACAACGTACAAGCTATCTCAAACTTTACCACACAAAGCTGCACAACAAAAAATACTCCAACTAAGACTACGTCAAATAGGCATCCAAATTGTCGTACTGATATAAAATGCAGATCTTAAAAAACTATAATGAATTTGAGGAACTTTAAATCATATCTTTGAAAAAAATGCTCTCTGTAGAATATTTTGCTAATCCTTCCCCAAATACATGAATATATTATAAACTTTCTAAAAGTGTTATAACTCTGTGTATTCTTAAATCGTACATTCTTGAAAACGCTATTAGCTTGCGTAATACAATTTATCTTGATTTGTTTAAATAAATAACTTTATAATAACTTTTATAAATAACTTTATATTAACGAAACAAATCTTTTAATGGAAAAATATAAAACCACAGCGTATTCTTAATATGTATTACTTTCAATGACGATGCGGCTTATACGCTCTTAAGATATTGCTCATACGAAATATCTTTGTGCCATAAAACAGTAGTAAAAACCAAGGTTCAGAAAATACACACATGAAACACACAATGTTCTGTTCAAAAGCAGCCAACACATATCTTTATTTTCATATCAATTATGTGCGTTTCTAAATTTTCTACGGTGCCCAACACAACCATGACTGTGTTCGTTTTAATATTTCGTTATTTACACGAACATTTTTGTATCACATACTTTTTGTTTCAATCACACATAAAGCACACATTTTTGAGTGTTGCTTTATTTGAAGTTCATGTTCTGGTACGTGTACTGAAAAAAAAAACACAGATCATGTACAATAAACAGGTTCGAGTTCAGTTATATTTTAAGTCGTGTTGTGGCTCGTGTAGTGAGAAAAAACAGAACATGTACAATAAACAGGTTCGAGTTCAGTTATACTTTAAACACGACTTAAAATATAACTGAACTCGAACCTGTTTATTGTACATGTTCTGTTTTTTCTTACTACACGAGCCACAACACGACTTAAAATATAACTGAACTCGAACCTGTTTATTGTACATGTTCTGTTTTTTCTTACTACACGAGCCACAACACGACTTAAAATATAACTGAACTCGAACCTGTTTATTGTACATGTTCTGTATTTTTTTTCATTACACGTACCAGAACATGAACTTCAAATAAAGCAACACTCAAAAATGTGTGCTTTATGTGTGATTGAAACAAAAAGTATGTGATACAAAAATGTTCGTGTAAATAACGAAGTATTAAAACGAACACAGTCATGGTTGTGTTGGGCACCGAAGAAAATTTAAAAACAAACATAATTGGTATGAAAATAAAAATATGTGTGTGTTGGTCTAAGTTATGTTTGTTTACATATATGTACGAGTTTTTTATTCAGTGTGTGTTTTTTTCTGAACTCTGGTAAAAACTAACACTTTTCATATACACATGCTACAAATTTATATATTTTCGAATCAGCTACATCAACTAAACTATTAAAGCACTCTGATGAAAACTGTGGAGTGGAAAAACTATTATTCGAAGATAAGATAAATGTATGAAAAAATTTTCTTCGTATATGTTCGAAAAAAAATTTAAGTCGCTTGGAAAAAACTATTCATTGTTCAAATTGCATACAACCGTATGTGGAGATTATTTCTTTTTTGCAATTTTCATAGCATTCCATCGGTAACATTGGCCACTTTCTTTACGAATGTGTAAAAATATGCGCTTGTCTTAAGTTTTATTGTAATTTCCTGAAAATTTCCCAGAAATACCTAATAAAAATGTGTATTCCTTAGAGCTTCCTATATAAAGGGAATACTCACATTAAGTTTCAAAGCATTCCATCAAAAATTGAAGCGAAAACAACAGAAATTAAAAGAAACATTTTTTTTTTTACAAAAAAATACATATTTTTCACAAAAAATGTGTTAAAACTTGCTCTTATTTCAAGAAAGATGTAAGTTTTCGAAAAAAATTCAGATTAGTTGGTACAAAATTTTTACTCTTTGGTCGACAAACCTCGACCACTTTCCATTCAAATGGGCATAATTTGACATTTATTTTTTCCAAAAATATATGGTAAATTTACTAATGTTCACAGATTATTTTTCTAAAATATTGATGCACACGAATAAAAGGTGTGGTGCGCATCCCAAAGCCACTGGAAGAAAAATAGAATTAAAAAAAAATTTCAAAATAATTTATTATATTTATATTTTCAAAAACTGGTACTGACTATATTCATATATTAATTATTTAAAAAAATTGAAACCATTCCTATTGTATTATTAAAATAAATAATCATGCAATTATGATGATCCAAAGCGATACAATTTATTTTTTGTCTATTTTTAAGGGTCCAAAAATTTAAATTTTTACTAATTTTCATATTTTACAAATAATATTTGATCAAATTCATAATGTTGAAATACGAAGTAAATTTATACAAGTATAAAAATATATATAACAACAAATCCGACCAAAATTGCGCTGTTGGAAAATACGCAATTTGAAATAGATTTATAAAACCTATTAGAGGAACACATAATTTTATTTTTTTACAAAATTCGTGGAAATTACGTCCTTTAAATTTCAAAGCATTCGGGCTAAAATTGTGACTCGGACCAACTGCTTCTCGAAGAAGATCAGCTAGCTTCTATACAAATGTATAGAAATATTTTCAAAATTTTTAAGATTTTATATTTTTCCAAAATAAGTTGGTAGAGATTTTAATATTTTGTCTTATTATTAAATTTTATTTTTGAATTCTTACACTTTTGACGAAATGCTTTGTAAATTAAAGTGTGTATGCTCCTTATGTATCTAGCTTTAAGATATTCAAATTTTTATTGTCTTTCTGGGCCAAATACAAATACAATTAAACTTCAAGCAATAACATATTTTCATACATTTGTAAAGAGAGTGGTCAATGATATCAGTACAATACCGACGGCAGAATTTTTATCGGAATGGTTTAATTTTATAATTGAATAATCTACGAATATAGTTGATTACAGATAATATATATATATATATATATATATATATATATATATATATATACTCTATATATATACATATCTTTTTAATTTTTACAGCGTATAAAAATAATTTTTAATTTTTATATTTTTTGCACTGTATCAAAATAATTTTTCTTTTAATTTTTAAACCGTCTGTATTAATTATATGGGAGTATGTATGGAATACATTGAAGCATATAATTAAAAATATTTTCATATATGGTTATACAATATAAAACCATACATATATGAAAATATACATATAGGTGAGACATATGACCTGACAAATCTTTCTGGATTTGGCAGGCTTATCTCATCACAAAGTTTCCTCCAGTTTTTTGACATTTTGACGTGTAAACATCTATACGCGCAGGGGTGTAAATTTCTATTTCACAATACTATCACAAAAACAGCGTAACATGTAAGACGTAAGACACAATCGGTGTGACTAATGATTGTATTGGTGAAAAAATTATGATGTGTAATAACCTGTTTGAAAATGAAAAATAAAAAATGAAAAATAAAAAATGAAAAATGACAAATGAAAAATAAAATGATACACAGATGACGCTTTCTGTTTCATTTCAAACAAGTGCCATAGAAAATCTTTGATTACTAGATGTTTACACATCTCCCCTGTGATCGGACTCACATGATTTTTTAAGCAGCTAAGCATATATTCACATTTTTAAATTTATTTTTCTATTCACTTTTGCAGAATTTTTTTAAATGTCAAAAAAATAATTATGGGCCCCTTTACCTTCAAAAACTGGAACAAGTATAGTTTTATGATTTCGTATTGTATGTTTGATTTTGAAAAAGAATTCTATCCTTAATAATTGTTTTTACTATATCGATCTGAATTTCTTTTTTAAAACTCTTTCTTTTAACTCGTACTCTCTGTCTGTCTGTCTTCCGTGGGTCAACCCCATTCCCCCTTATCCAATTGATCTGAAACTTGACGCATAGTCTTGTTGTGACTACAAATTAATTTTGGGGTAGTCACGCACAGTCGCGCATAGTCACGCACAGTCACGGAGTGATCTAAATGTCATTTCCCCTCATCCGATCGATCTGAAACTTGGTCTGTACACTTGCTATGAAAAAAAGATTAACTATGACTTAGCCACGCACAGTCACGCATGGTCACGCACAGTCACGGAGATATTTAAAACGGATTTCCCCTCATTCGATCAATCTGAAACTTGGTCGATATACTTGCTGTAAAGAAAGATTAACTTCGACATAGTCACGCACAGTCACGCATAGTCACGCACAGTCACGGAGTGATTTAAAACCCATTTCACTTTATCCGATCGATCTGAAACCTGATCGATAGACTTGCTGTGAAAAAAGATTAATTTTGACATTGTCACGCACAGTCAGGCATAGTCACGCACAGTCACGGAGAGATTAAAAACTCACTTCCCTTCATCGGATCGATTTGAAACATTGCCCATAGACTTGTTGGGGCCAAAGATTAATAGTCACACACAGTCACGCATAGTCACGCACAGTCACGGACTGATTTAGACCCCATTTCCCACCATCCGATCGATCTGAAACTTTGTCCATAGACTTCTTGTGACCAAAGATTAATTTTAAAAGAGTTACGCAAAGTCACGCACAGAGGCGGAGGGATTCAAAACTCATATGCATAACCAAAGAAAGAGTTTTAATAAAAACTTTGTTTTTATTGGTTAGACTAGCTGTTTTTACCCGGTCTTGCCCGGGATAAAAAGGCCTTTGACTTGAAAAATGGTTCACTATGCTTACCAGGCACTGAGTACTTAGTCCCCAATTAACAAATTCCCCAATAAAATGAACTTTCTCCCCAAAAATTTGTATGGGCAGTAAATTCATTTTTTATTTTAATTAAATTTTTTTTGATTTTTTAATTTAGAAGTTTTTTATAAGATGCTGAATTACTTCATTCAATAAGTGATCATCATTGAGCAGAGACGTCAAATTCAAGTTTCAGAAATGAAATACTAATGCGACGTTTAATATTGTGTCGCAAGGTTTCTTTAAACAATTGCTTATAGTATATGTGTGGCCTATTTTGATCAACAGGTAATTATTTCACATACGTAGATAAAATTTATCATACGACATTTCACTAAGCTGTGTTCCGCGAGCGAGTCGCGTCAGCTTCCGCGCGTTTGGCAGCCACACCCGTGCTGCTGCGCAGTTGTTGTCAACTTATTTTAATCGCCAAAATATATTTTTCAGATCATTGCGATATTTTAGCTGAGCTGTGTTCCGCGAGCGTGTTGCGTCCGCTTCCGTCGCGTTCGCGTCCGTGCGCATCGCGCCGCTTCCTCGCAGCTACTACCCGTGCTGCCGCTTAGTTCTCGTTAACTTATTTTAATTCCTAAAACATATTTTTTAGAGCATTGCGATATTTTAGCTGAGCTGTGTTCCGCGAGCGCGTCGCGTCCACATCCGTCGCGTCCGCGCGCCTCGCGCCGCTTCCTCGCAGCTACTACCCGTGCTGCCGCTTAGTTCTCGTTAACTTATTTTAATTCCTAAAACATATTTTTTAGAGCATTGCGATATTTGAGCTGAGCTGTGTTCCGAGAGCGCGTCGCGTCCGCATCCGTCGCGTTCGCGCGCCCCGCCCCGGTTCCGCGCGTTTGGCAGCCACACCTCTGCTGCCGCGGAGCTGTTGCCAACTTATTTTAATTGTCAAAATATATTTTTCAGATCATTCCGATATTCTAGCTAAGCTGTATTCCCCGTGCGCATTGATTCCGCGCAACGAAATGATGCTATTGAAAAGAATACTCATTTTAAATGCATTTATTGTAGGATATATATTGAGAGCAGTATGCAAATGTTCACTAAAATAAATATTTAACAGAATTCATTAAATAAAAATATTTAAAAATTTAAGAATGAATTTGGGGAGTAATTTCATTTTTTATTTCGATTCAAAAAAATGGGGAATTTGTTCATTTCTTTTGGGTATCTTTTTTTAAGTTTGGGGAATTTGTTCACCATATAGTTATTCCCGGGTAAACCAAATTTCAGAGAAATCCGTTGAAAAGTACAAATTTGTATAGGGAAGAAATATACCACAATGTGAATTTTATATGAAAATTGGGCGTAAAATTATGCGTGGTCGGTAAAAATCATATGGCGACCTTCCCTGAAATATATACTAAACTTCGGAGAAAGCCATTGAAAAATAAATTTTTGTATAGCAATCAAATAAAGAAACAAATAAAAGGAAAAAATAATTTTTATATACATAGAAGTGGGCGCAAAGTAGGCGTGGCCTCTAAGAAGCATATGGTGACTTTCCCTGTAGTATAGAGATCGTGTGACCATATTTTAGATATCCCTTGAAAAATAAAAATTTCTATAGTGAACAAAAAACAGAAAATTAATTTTGTATAAAAAGTGGACGTAGAAGTAGGCGTGTCCTGCAAGAATCATATGGCGACCTTAGCTGGAGTACAGGGATCGTGTGTACCGAATTTCAGATAAATCCGTTGATAAATAAAAATTTGTATAGCGAACAAATATACCAAAAAGCAGAAAATGAATTGCATACAAAAAGTGGGCGTAAAAGTAGGCGTGGTCGATAAAAAAAGTATATGATGACCTTAGCTGGAGTGCAAGGATCGTGTGTACCGAATTTCAGAGAAATCTGTTAACAAACAAAAATTTGTATAGCAAACAAATATGCCAAAAAACAGAAAACGAATTGTATACAAAAAGTGGGCGTAACGGTAGGCGTAACCGGTGCGAGGAATATGGCGACCTTCCACGGAGCAGAGAGATCGTGTGTACCAAATTTCAGAGAATTCCGTTGAAAAATAAAAATTTGTATGCAAACAAATATACCAAAAAACAGAAAATGAATTGTATACAAAAAGTGGGCGCGGAAGTAGGCGTGGCCGGTAAGAATCATATGGCGACCTTAGCTGGAGTACAGGGATCGTGTGTACCGAATTTCAGAGAAATCCGTTGAAAAATAAAAATTTGTATAGCGAACAAATATACCAAAAAGCAGAAAATGAATTGCATATAAAAAGTGGGCGTAAAAGTAGGCGTGGTCGATAAAAAGTATATGATGACCTTAGCTGGAGTGCAGGGATCGTGTGTACCGAATTTCAGAGAAATCTGTTAACAAATAAAAATTTGTATAGTGAACAAATATGAATAAAACAGAAAATGAATTTTATATAAAAAGTGGGCGTAAAAGTAGGCGTGGCCGGTAAAAAGTATATGGCGACCTTTCTTGGGGTATAGAGATCGTGTGTACAAAAATTCAGGAAAATCCGTTGAAAAATAAAAATTTGTATAGCGGTCAAACAAACAAACAAACAAACAAACAAACAAACAAACAGAAAATGAATTTTATATATATAGATTATTTACTAACTGTTGTTAATACAATATAAAAGTGATGCACTACAGACTTTAATTTATTGTAGTTTAAGTAAAAAATTATTGTGAAAATGGAACGAAATCCCAAATCGTAATACTTCCCGAATGAAATAAAGTGCGGTGCAACATATGTGTTCTTTTCTCTCAATGGAATTGGTATCTGAAATCTAAGCATGACTTGTTTGGAATAATCTGGAATTAAAGAATAAAAGTCAAGTGCCAAAAATACGAATCAAATTGTGGTGCATATTGGTGAAAGTGAATAATTGGTGTGTAATTGGTCACCACTGAAAAATTCAAAGCCATTTAAGCTCATAGCTGAGCTAATATTTAGTGATCTGTATATGTACTCAGTAAAAAATTATTGACTTTAATAACAGAAGAATTCAAGATCTCTAAGGGTGCTTTTCATTCTAATATTAATTAAATAAAATCGGCGTATTGGTTGTCTGAAAATAAACACTAACACGCATTATTTTGATCGTTAATGTTCAATTCCGTGCTGGCAAAAATCTATTGATTTTAATAAAAAAGATATAACAGTGAACAACGTATGACATGAAATTGATATCATTTTTAATAATTTCGAATTTAATAATAAACAACATATATACTACGTAACTTCAGACTGGTGCACATATCTTAGAAAATTTCGGATAATTGTATTAATTCTTGATTTGGTTATTTTTTTGCTTATTCTCATTCATTTATTTTCAAATTATGTAACAAAAACAAATTTTTTCAGTTTATTGCATTTTAATCTCGATGAATCTCCGAATAATAAAAAAAATATTTCTCTTGTGAAAGAGAAAATGCAAAAAAAAACCAACATCAAAAGAAAAGTTAATTATAACAAGTAAGAAAATTATAGTTGGTCTAGACCGACTATACGATACCCTATACCATGCGTTTAGATACCCTATCTCTCAGGCCCAACTAACTGGATATAGAAAATTAGCATAAATCAAATTTGAGTGGGATTTTTATTAATTTTTTTGGCTGCAGATATGAAAAAGTTCATATCGGATGATATATCTATATGGGGACTGAGCCCAAAAATGGACCGATCCTGAGCACGTTTGGTAAAGTCTTTTGTATTTCGCAAAAAATTTATATAAAAAAAATTTGAAAAGAATCCGTGCAATATTTTTGTTTTTTGATATATTTAAGTGAAGATCGGGAAGCAGCTCTATATGGGGCCTATGCCTAAGAGTTGTCCCATAGGGATCATTTTTGGACTACGGATTAATGGATGTAATAAACACATACAAACCCAATTTGACTAAGATTTATATGATAATTTGGATCTTATGGCAATTTATGTTGGTTTCATAGGGGTCATTTGTATGGGGGCTAGGTCTGAACATGGACCGATTCTCACCAATTTCAACAGCATTCATCCTGTGGCTGATAAAAGCTTATATACCAAACTCCATCAAAATATATTCATATTTGCGACCTGCAGTTTGATTACAAGCTTAACATGGACACACAGACGGGCGGACGGACGGACGGACATCGTTAAATCGAATCAGAAAGTGATTTTGATTCGATCGGTATAATAAAAGATGGGTCTAGGTCAAATATTTTTGGTAGTTACAAACAGCAGTACAAAGTCATTATACCCAAACCACATAGTGGTATATAGGGTATAAAAATGTCGGAAGAAAAATCAAAAGTGTTCTTCATTTCATTTTTTTTTAACATAAGGGATAATACTTTCCCCACATAAATAAGTAGTGATAAAAAACTTGTTAAAAATCAATAATGATAAGTCATTAGCAAGGATTTGCTGAATAGTGAAGGAAAATGTCAACATTTATTAAAACGTATAAAGAGGTTTTTAATATGAAAAGATTTTATAATATGAAATCATTTTGTAATTATTGCAACTAACTTTCGGTATTTGATCTACTTTAATTTTTTGACAAACGCATGCAGAGAATTATGAAAAAGTTGTTGCTTTGTAATTAAAACACAAAATTAAAACACTTTTTTTTAAGGTACTGGATAAACTTTTGATCATTTAAGGGCAAATTCACTAATATTCTTCATAATTTCCTTAATCCATAGTGATTTGTTTTAATTCATTTATATTTTTAATTTCTTTTATTTTCTTTTATTTTGTCAATTATTGCCTTTAATTAAATTATTATTTATATTTCTTTTATTTTATTTATTTATTTTTTGGTTTCTTGCGTACACAATTAAATACATTTTGAAGTAGTTTTTTTTTTTTGTCTGGTTGTAATATATAATTTCTTTGTAATTCATTAACATTTGATGATAGTAATCCGATTTTGTTTTGAATAAACAATTATTTTTTTTATAGTTTTGCACTTTAATTATATATTTATTATAAATTTGATTAACAACCACTTTTAAATCCTTTTAATTCTATTTTAAATTAATGTTATTTTTAATTTCTTATAGTATGTTTGAAACACCTACCAATTACACTATTTATACAAAATAAAAGGAGTCCTAACGAAACTCCAATCTTAATTTTTTGGGGCAACATATTGCCCTACAAAAAACAAGTTTAAACGCGTCCAAAAAATTTTGGCCAACTGATTTGTACAACTTGAAACGATGGCTTTTTATAGATTCGCCAAAATTGTACACAATAATATTTATCGCTAGCGAATTATTAGTTTATAATCGAAAAAAGCAGAAGCGATAACATGTCCATATATTTATACAATCAAATCACCATTCCACACACAATGATGGTCGAAATTTGATTATTTACGACAATCTAGCGGTACACAAAGTTTGGTATTTATATCACCATTTAGGCGATACGGTTTTTGTATGATTGAGGAATTTGTACATTCGTTTTTATATCGTCTAGTTGTTTTCGTTGTTTTATAACTTATTTCTGTATGTTTTTCTAATTTAATAGAACAATTTTAAGGAAAATCAACGATAGTTATGATTAGATTTAAAATTGACCTAAAAAGTTTTTTTTAGGAAAATTTACTTAAATTTAAAATAAATGAAATGATATTTGGCAGAAGTTTGCCGGAACTGTTTGTTAACAAGTCCCTAACATTAATAATGTTCTAACAAAACTATCTCGACTAGCAAACGTTTCAAATTTATACCAGTTAAAAATTTCCTGGTTGGATAGCAGCACTTACGATTACAAAATTGGCTCTACACATACATAAGTATCTTTATTTTTAGTTAAAAAAAAACTAAAGTTCACCAAATATTGCCAGCTTTAATTTTTGTATATCTACTTAGTTCCAATATTATTTGTTGTATTATCTACGACTTACTATCAATATCAGTAAGTTCTTTAATTAACCCTTTAATGCACATACTTTTTAACCACTTAAACATTAAAAAATGTGAAAATAAAACATATTCTTCAAATTTTCAAAACTAAATAATCTTATAACATTCAACCTTTTGACGCCGTAGAGTTAAATTTGATATTCGTATCTTCAGACAGATTCAACCTATACGTTCATAATGGACTAACTTTGTTTAAAAAAAACTTTGTGGGTCCGATCACAGCGGAAATGTGTAAACATCTAGTAATTAAAGATTTTTTTAAGTTGGAAGTACTTGTGCTTTCAGTATATTTTTTTCAATTTAGAGTTGTTTTGCATTCAGCCTAGTTTAATTAGCTGTTATACTTCTATATTGTTATATTTGTGATTGTGTTATACTTCATAGCTTACACCATTTTTGTCTTACTCTGTTTTTGTTATTGTATTGTGAAATAGATTTTTTACCACCCTGAGCGTGTAGATGTTAACGCGGCAAGACAACAATCCTTTTGAAATTATATCAATGATTATATTACTTCCTAGCGAATATGTTAAATATTGTAAAGCAGCCTAAAAATGGTGCGAAAATTTTACTTTTTTTTGCAGAAAAGATATTAAGAACTTAACTAAAAAAGCGGTTTAAAGTATTTATTTCACGACAAAAAAATTAATATGAAAACAAAAATTTGAATCTGATACATTATCTTTCAACTGATTCGCGTTATACAGTTCTCTTTGAGTATATATTTATTTATTAGCTATTAAAACAGTATGCTTCTTTTCCTGCATTTAATAGTATTTCATACTATTTTATTTATTTTTGATACTTAAGGTTTTACTTATTTTAATTTTATAAACAAATTTGGGTGATTTTGTTGATGACACTTTTGCACAAGTTTTTAAGGCAACCTTTTTCCATTAATTTAAGCTTGATCACAAATACTTGAGAATTTAATTAAATAACGGTTCATCTAAGTTGCAATTTAAATTTAACCGTAATTTACTTACCAAAATAAAGGGTAACAATTTCAATTATTTTGAAAGAAATCAAATAAATGCATGCCGACAAAAAATTACAAGAATTGTAAGAAACTCGATATTAGTTTTTAAAATATTTCTAAACAAACATTTTTGCCAAAAAGGGTTACGAGTAAATAGTTAGAGTAGTTGAGATTGTCTATAATATTTAATATCTTGTCACAATATACGTATTTTTATACCCTATACCACTATGTGGTTTGGGTATAATGACTTTGTGCTGCTGTTTGTAACAACCAAAAATATTTGACCTACACCCATCTTTAATTATACCGATCGAATCAGTATCACCATCTGATTCGATTTAACGATGTCCGTCCGTCCGTCCGTCCGTCCGTCTGTGTGTCCATGTAAAGTTTGTAATCAAACTGCAGGTCGCAAATATGAATATATTTTGACGAAATATGGTATTTGATCTTTTATCGGCCATGGGATGAACGCTATTGAAATTGGTGAGAATCGGTCCATGTTCAGACCTAGCCCCCATACAAATGACCCCTATGAAATCAACATATATTGCTATAAGTTCCAAATTATCATACAAATCTTAGTCGAATTGGGTTTGTATGTATATATTACATCCGTTAATCAGTAGTCCAAAAATGATCCCTATTGGACAACTCTTAGTCATAGGCCCCATAAAGAGCTGCTTCCCGATCTTCACTTAAATCTATCAAAAAACAGAAATATTGCACTGATTCTTCTCAAATTTTGTTTGTATATATTTTTGCAAAATACAAGAGACTTTACCAAACATGGTCAGGATCGGTCCATTTTTGGGCCTAGTCCCCATATAGATATAGCATCCGATATGAACTTTTTCATATCTGCAGCCGAAAAAATTAATAAAAGTCCCACTCAAATTTGGTTTATGCTTATTTTCTATATCCAGTTAGTTGGGCCTGAGAGATAGGGTCTCTAAATGCATGGTATAGGGTATCGTATAGTCGGTCTAGACCGACTATAATTTTCTTACTTGTTTTATTTCATATTAAATTGACCAGTATAAATTAATAAACTTGTACACTTGTTACACTATCGATGATAAGAGCGAAAGCGTACATCAAATTTATGGGCTAAATACGAGTACTAGAAATTTCAAAATATTTGTATACTCGTAGTTAGTACTCGTGTTAATACGCGTAGTATTTGTTAATTGCTGGTGACTAATAATGTAAATCACCGCCAATATATATGACCACCAAAGATAATTCGTTTTAGATATTTGTTTAATTGTATGTGAGCTTATATTGGAAAATATTAATTAATTTTATTAGGAAGTACACAAAAAAAATGTTAAAACTAAATTCAGTCACAAAATTCGTTGATTTAATTGATTATTTATTTGTTATGGCACCTTTCACTAAAATTATAAATTCAATTAAGAAAAATTGGAAGTCTTTATTGATTATTTTTTTTTCAATTAAAAATCAATTAAAAAGTTAATTCGGAATTTTAACAACATTTAGACAAATAATTTAATTGAATCAACTTAATAATTAAATTTTTTGGCAAAACCAAACAAAAAATTAAATTGAATTAATTAAATCATTGATTGAAACTTTAACCTAAAACTAACCAAGACTGTGTTTAAATCAATTAAAACCTTTAATTAAAAAGATTTCCAAACTATAAAGAAAATAGAAATTAAAACTACATGTTATTACATAGACCTCGGTCAAATTTGGATTTTGTTTGTTTAGTTATTACACCTATTAATCAGTATATGAAAAATAAACACCGTAGGACAATTCTTAGTCATAGACCGACCACATAGGAAAAAAACAAAAATATTTCACAGATTGTAGGATATTTCCATTGTTACAATCTGGCAAGCCCAACATGTTCTAAACAGGAAAGAAAAAGGAGGAGTAAAATAAGAAACTAGAAATAAAATTATTTAGTCGCATAAGAACTAACAAACAACGATCACGCCTTTTATTCCAAAGTCAATGTAATACACTACACAGATTTTTCTCAAATTTGGTTTGTATAGCTATTTGCAAAAAATAAGTGACTTGACCAAATATGTTCACGATCATTTTTCGACCAAGTTCCCGTATAAATATAGCATCCGATATGAAGTTTTTTTATATCTACAGGCAAAAAATTAATAACAATACTTAACTTCAAAAACTCAGTCAATGAATTCCCGTTTTTATATTATCCAGTTTAATTGTAAATACATTGATTTTTCCGTCGAAACAATGTTCAGTGCAGTGGGTTTCTTAAAATAAGGAATTGAATAAATGCTTTAATATATATATTAAATATGGATTAATATTATATTAACACCATACTATGGCCGCTAGATAAAGAATAAAATTACCGTTTTTGTTTGCAAATGGACAGACATAAGAAAAGTTTTTAACTTATTTTATTTTTATATTATTGATATTATTGCTTTAATCGTGTCACTAAATACTATGTAAATGATTTCTAATGTTCAAAAAAAATTTAACTTTTGAAAACAAATAAAAATAATTTTATTTTCTTTTAAAAACATATAATTAGCGCTTTTACTTCAATTCTAATTTAGCGCCTTTTAACGCATTTTGTGGTACTAGTTTGCGCATTTGCATGGAAAAACGTGGCATCGCTGAGATACAGACAGTTAGATAGATGGATCATAAATACAGTTTTCTCAGATTTATTAATGGTTTCTGAAACGGATCTTTGATGGAAACTTTTTTATTGGTAAAATCAGCATCTACATACCTAACGGCTTGGGACATTTGTTCTCGATGAGAGATATCAAGAGTTGAATCAAACAATCCTAAGTAAACATAATAGGTTTCCAATATTTGTACCATCTTGAAGTGCAAGCTTTTCAATATAGCCACGTTGAAGAAGATTTTGTATAAATAAATACTTCTTTGCAATATATTTCGCCACCGTTCTTTTCGGACTATATGCGCGCTGATACATCAATTCCCATTCATTAAAAATCAAGCCGTAAATGATTTTCGGTGATTTCGACTTCTTTCATGGCTAATCAATTTATCTTTTTTCTTCCATTTATTAAAACCAGTAGATGTTAAGAAATATGATTGTGTAGCGGAATTTGATGTAATAAACAGTAAGCAACAAAGCAGTACACTGCATTACTTTTTGGTAAATGTAATAACCAAGATCAGTTAACTTCAGTTCCTTCCTCTTCATAACCGACCCCTCGCAAAATTTGGTACTAGACGATTAGTTGATGTTGTTGCTGCTTTTAATCTGGCTTCGTTTTTAAATGTGCAAGTTCCATGAATAATCATTTCTTTTCTAAGTTGGTTCGATATTATTGGAAGATTGTTGCTAAATTTTAAACAAGCAACATCCTTGAACTCCCGAATGTCCGGAATTACAGCAAGTGTTTCTGTTGTATTTTCTGTGCTTTTTATTAGCTGTGAACATGGATTTATTATTTCTGATGTACTTGGGCCAGCTTCTTCGGAGACTTGAATTTGTTGAGTTGTGTTATTAGTCCATAAAAGTTTAGCAGCAGTAAGTGTACAACCTGGATCTGACTCTGAATCTGATTTTACATCTCCTATCTGCTGGATTTTTTTGCGATTTTTTTCTAAATATGATCCCATTGTTACTCTAGATTTCAGAACTTTTTTTCATGCTGTAGTTTTCTTTTCCGATTCTGGGAACCGCTTAGTTTTTTTTTGCAGGCGTTAACATGTTCTAAATAAAAAATAAGTCGTGTAGATGAAGTAAGTAATCTTATTTGTTTTATTACTTACCAAAAATGCCTTGAACTTGGAAATTAGTAACACAGTGAAATATGCACTATAATTTAATATTAAACTTGCAACATATGAACAATTAATATTTCTGTGGTCACAAGCGATAACCGCCTAAGTCGACTTAAGAACGATTTGAGTTATGTATGCTGTCATATTCTACTAAAAAATCTTTATATTTACGTGAAATCCCCATTTCTCTAACACTGCTTTTTAAAAAGATATTAATACAAATATTCTGACCTAAGTCGTAATGAAGCCCCATTACATTTATATAAAAGCTATATTTCACAAAATCACGATTTTCGAGTTAGGCGGTTATTGCTTGTGACCACAGATTTAATAACATTTCATTTCTATTCGAAGCAGAGCGCGATGACAAGGACGCAAAAATGAAAATACACGCACAAAATAACTTAAACGTTAATATTTCGGGTATTTCCCGACTTCCACAACCTGTTATTGTTATCGTTTTAAAATAACAAGCGTAAGCTACTTTGCCTTTATAGAAATACAAATCAATAGTGTTCTGAAAGAAAGACTGTTTGTACTTTGTACACTGCAAATATTTATTATAACATATTATTTTATCAGACCAATCAATAAAGGAGTTAATTTATGTAATCACACAGCGTAGATGTCATTAGGAAGTGCTGACAGACAAAGGTCGAGTCAGCCCTGCCAGTAGAAAAGACGTGCCATATCTAATATATTATTACAGTTTGATTTATACTACTAGTGTTCCTTTTTTTCCTTTTTTATTTACGAATTAATATTTATTATATTACACTGGCACTAAATTTAAAATATATTTTCTAGAAATCAATTATAATAAAAATTATCCAGCAATTTTTTGTTTTGCGGACCATTTGGCGCCCCTTTGCGAGTAGCGCCCGGGGCATGATGCCCCTCTTGCCCCCTGGCTACGCCACTGCATGGGAAATGTTTTTCTGAGATTAGCGACCTATTCCAATTGCCTGAGTTTCAGTTCGCTCTTACATCCCTTTGTAGTCTATTATGCAGCTGACCGCACAACGCAATACAAAGAAAATTTGTTTCTCAATCGAACTACCCGTGTGTGGAATAAACTCCCCACTCAAGTCTTTCGTTACAGTTACAATCTAACGAAATTTAAGGAAAATATCCACAGACTCTAGTCCCTCTTTCCTCCTTCCCATAACCTATTTGCCTGAAATTAACACAATGCACTGCATTTGTAGGGGCATTCCCTGAGTGTTGGTTAATAATAATAATAAAAAGAGAAGTGTATGTTCAAATTGTGAAAACATTAAATTTGTACTTAATTAAAAAAAATTAAGTTTATAATTTAGTGCGTTTCATATAAACAACATTGTACTGTTTGTGAGTGGAAAAATGAAAAACAACAAGAAATTGTGTATGCGAAAAAGAGTGCTGTTAATAAAAAGAAGGAAGTATTTATCTGCACTTTAAATTGGAAGGATACGGTTGACCTCCACAATTATACCCTATACTCTCTGTGGTCTGGGTATAATAAGTTTGTGCTGATGTTTGTAACTGCCAAAAATATTTGACTTAGTCCCACCTTTTATCGACTTGGAATCACTTTCTATTTCCAATAAGTACTATATATAAGGTATCATATAGACCGACTATTATTTTCTTTCTTGTTAATGAAGTATTTGCTTTAGAACAAATTATTCATGAAAAAAATAGAGTGCTTGTTCTTTTTTGTGGACTGTGTTATTTTAAAATCGTTTAAAAAAGACCGTGCTAAGAAAGTTTTGGGTATATTTTGCCCAGCCAGTTGAAAAAAGTAACAAAATCTACTGAAAAAATAGCTAGGTTTAAATATTATCCCTCAAAAATAATTTCAGCATTAGAAAAGTATCGTTAATTTTAGAATATGACATTTTGGAGCTTTTTTTTTACACCTCTTTATTTTATGATCAGTCTTTTTGTTGTTTTTCTAATAATATGAAGTTGTGTCTGTCTGATTTCTATCATTATAGATTGCAAACATACATAGATTAACAGTAATTTCTCAAATAATTTATTTGATTATGTCATGGACAATACTGTTTATGAGGGCGGGTCGATTTGTAGGGAGGCTAAAAAATCGCTCAAGTGACAAGGTAAATCATATTCTAGGGATCAAAATAAGAAACTTTGCCAAAGAACCATACCTCTAAAACGAATTCCGATGTTTCGACTTTTGACCTGTCTGTCTGGCATATAAAAACATACATACATATATATAAACAGTGTTTATATATAATTAAAATCTATATATACTGGTATATGGATTAAACACATCGTTTAATGGAGTACCCCATTGATGAAAGTAAGATATAGAACAACATATGTTTTTGAAGTGATGAAATTGATAAAAACAAGAATATATAATATAGTCGTTGTCCTGTACCACCAGATTCATCGGAACCACTCCCACAACCACTCCCAAACCCTTCTGAATCATCTATATCTACAACAAATCAAGATATCTGACATCTTAAAGGTTTTAAGCTGGTAGAGTTACTGCGAAAATTGGCAATCTAAAATTATTGAATGAAATTTACCACAACCAATTTACTTCATATAGAAATTCCAATGGCATTATTGCATTGATTGTTATGACACTTCTTGGCTTATTTGTGCGCTACTGCACTTTCTACGTAAATCCTGGGGTAATTCTTTCAAATAACCTTGAGCTTGTGTAGTTTCTAAAAAAACAAAGCCTGTCAAATATATAATTCTTTTTTTTTTTAATTCACTTTACTTACTTACGTCGATCCAATATGTTTACATAACTAGTATGTGCTCAATTTATGCCACGACACTGATGACATCTCCGTTCCATTGTTATCCCATATACGTATATTTGAACCAGTAGAAGGATCAATAATTTAGTACAATTTTTATTAAACAAAATACGAGTATAATGTGCAGTTCTTTTGAGCTGACGCCACAACTGCATTTTATGGCATCTGCTAATGCACTGAAATCATTTCAAAAACAAAAACAAAATGCTTATAACATATCTGAATATGTATTTACAATGACTGGTAAAGTAAAATCGATAGATCAATAGATCGATAATTTTCCGTAATACATTTCTCAGTAGTAGTTCTCCAATATAATATTTTTCTAATCTATCATATGATTATTGTGCTAATTTATGGAATTATTCAATTCAATTCATTTATTTTTTGTACACTTATACTTACTTTCTTAAGTATTCAAGAGTTTTTCAGCTTTGGGTCAAGTATTACAGCTAGGTATTTGATTTTTTGTTCCCATTATATAGAATTGTTATTAAAAACTAAGTAAACATATGAGGTGTAGCAGTCGTTACGTTTCCCCGTAATGTATAACGCTTCTTTTTTACACAATTAATACATCTTTTCCACTTATTAAAATATGATAAAGTATCCGCCAATGATCTTTGTAAATTGGCTAAAATATCTGCAGCCAAAATTCCCAAGGATATTATTTCTATATCGTCAGCGAAAATTGATAAGGTGCAATAGTCAAACTGTGGAAAATCGGTGGTATATATTATAAAAAATAGGTGACAAACATTATCTCCATTTTTTTTTTGTAAGCTAATTGGATCTAATGTTCATTGCATAAAAAAAATGTTTTTTTTAATTACACAATGAATATCAGGTCATATTAAAATTAGATTGAACTAAATAAAAACTATAACTGACAAAAAAACTATAATAATAAATAAACATTATCCTTGGGGACAGCCAGAAAACAGAGACTGTCGCTCAGAACAGTTGGAACCATACATACTATGAAAGTACGGGAAGTGAGGAAACTATGGATTATTTTAATTATATGAGTAAGGAAGTTTAAGTTTATCATTTTAAAAACGAGACCTTCATGCCAAACTTTGTCAAAGGCTGCTTGGATGCATGACGGTTGATTTTTATATCGTAAAGTTGGTTTTGACTAAATTTCTTATTCTAATTAGCGGGTGCATTGTATTGTTTTCCCTTCGAAGCCCATACTGATGCGGTGGAATTATATCATTGTTCTCCATGAAATCTGTTAATTTACGTTTAATGACTTTTCTACAAAACTTTAATTACATTCGACAACAGACTTATTGGACGATATGAAGATGGTAATGGGAACTACTTTAGATACATTGATTTTTTGAAGAAAGTGACAAAACTGTAGGCATGCATTAATTAAAATTATTAATTATTGAATAGCTTTATTGCGAAGAGCTTTGTTGTTAATACATTCCATACCAGGTGTTTTTTTTTTTTTATTATATCAGAGATATGGGAGGAGTTTAATAAATGCACATCTGCTGCATTTACACTTAATAAATGAAATGACTCCAGGGTGTCATTAAGTAAAGAAGACGTGGTTGCGTTACCTAAATGAGTTGAGATCAAACGATTTCACACTTTTCCTGATTGGTAGAATACCATGCGAAATTATTTTTTAAGACTGGCATAATATTTGGCTTAACACCTTATATTCCAGAAAGGGGGAGAGCCATTCTCTAATGTAGATAGGAGATGATTTCCTCATGCATTAAAATATTAATTTCTTTTAACTCAGAATAATCGTTATGAAACCTATAGCGCTGCCAATTTCGACGAATACGATTTCTTTGTAATACAATTAGACATGGATTTGGGTTTAACAGTTACGTGACTTTTTGGACCACTAAAAGCGATAAAATCATTTAAAATATTTTCAAGATTTAAAAGATTTACTGTTTAAAATATTGTCGAAAATAGGCAAGTTTAAGTGTTTATCTTTGAACTTAGCATACTTTCCCCAAGTGGCCTTATTGAAATTATATTTGAGGAAATTGAAAGTATTACGTAAATGGTCCGAGCTGAGATCATTTATCACTTCAGCAGGAGAAAATATAAGTGGGTCATGAATCAGAAAGAAGTCGATAGTGGAGCCTTGTCTATTCATACATGTTGGTATGAACGTATTATCAGAAGGGTAAACTATGTCAATATTGTATGATTCCAGTTTTTCGTGTAAAATATTTCTCCAAATACATCCCCACCACTTCTACTGAGTTTGTGAATATCAGATGCAAATTGTCGGTAGTAGTTCTCAAGTATAATCTTTATCTAATCTATCAAATTATTATTTTGCTATTATTTCGAATTATAAACTTATTTTTTTGTTTTTTTTTTCTGATAAAATAATGCTGATCTATAATGCTCTAACATAGGAAGGTTGTTATACTCAGTGTGTTTGTTTCAAAGACTTAATTTCTAATATTTGGTACAACTATTAATGACAGAATTTCGAAAGAAGTTGAATTAAGCTCTCATAAATTCTAGCATATATACAATTCTGACATATCATTTCCTAAGAAATATCCATAACAAAATTTAAGTCTTTTGAAAAAATTTAATAAATTCACTTGAATGATAAATGTTTTCACTATTTTAAATGTTTTACAAATTTAATTCTTCATTCATTCAATATGTTAAAGATCTAATATCCCAATTTAAATTCTTTGTCATTTTAAATAATATGAGTTAATAAAATTTTATAACACCACTAAACAATTTTAATTTTAGGAAAAACCTATCTACGTAATATATCTTTGTTATAGACTTACATACCCCTTTTTTTTCTATTATTTGTTTAATTTTTCGGAACTGGACCTAGGAATCATAAAACAAAAAAATATCAGGATATCTTATAAAGATCTAAAAATATTCTGTTAATTTAAAACTATTTTTTTTAATATTTCAATAGCAAAATTATTTTAATCTATTACAAAATTGATTAAAGGAAAATTTAATTATAATTTTTACAATAAATTTGAATTAAAGAAACATTACAAAGGAGTTCAGTTTTTGAAGCAATTATTCTGAACGAACTATACATTAAGTTTAATTCAAAATGAAATAATAATTTAATAAAAAAAAACTCTTTCGAATCTCTGGATTTTCAAACGTTCTAAAAGTGAAAAAGTGGAAACTTCAAACGCTTATCATACTAATTGTTTATTTTTGTTTATTACCCGTTCTTTCATCCAAAATTATTTAATGGTAATTATTTTATGAACTTTTGTTTATTACTCAAAATTGCTACTTATTTTCTTAAATTAGCCAAATAAAATTACAGAAAATAATTAATAAATAACGATGTAAGAATACAGAAAAGATTTAATTCAAAATGTTTTTACAAATGTTTTTTCAATGCAGAAAGATTTTCGTTATTTTTGCTACTTTCACCTTGATTCTGGAATACAAAATTCACTTCTACGATACATTCTAAAATATGAATACGTGTGTTGATTTTTCAATATAAATAGTAAATTTTTTGTAAGCTCATACATATCTTTTTAAATTATTTTAAATTAAATCCTATAAAATAAAAAACTGAAAGGTAATGTAAAAATACTTATTTCTTCGTTTAATTTTACTAAAAAAAAATCAGTCTTCGTCTTACACTTGACCTAAGCAGCCGCTTAAGACATAGTTACGCGTATCGTTTATTTTCAAAGTTAAATTCTCTCTTTTAATATAAAAAACAAATAAAAACACTTTCTCTCGTTATTAAATTAAACTCATACGACAAGTTATTTAAGTGGATTTAACAATAACAAAATGCCCCCAGGGCCCCCAACCTTGGGGATAATAGACTTGCTATACTAGCAAATTCTACAAGCCCCAAAAGAAAGAAAATAAAAACAAAAGATACAATGCAGTTTCCTCAACTTCCTTAATGCATACCACCCAATCCAAAGTTATTGTTATGAAATCTAATGATCCAAAGAAGCCTCTTTCAAGTTATTCCTGTTTTGCAGTTCATCGTTCTATCCAACTCATCAGTAAAGATATTTCCTCTATATCACAATTACGTGATGGTAATCTTCTGTTATTAGTTAACAGCGAACAAACTGCTGATAAATATATAAATTCTGAAGAATTGCTGGGTATCTGCCAAATAAAATGTAAACTACATGAAGGTTTAAACTTTACTAAAGGTACTATTTATGCTCCCTACCTTAACGATATCTCAGAAGATGAAATAATTAAAGAACTGGCTGATTAAAGAGCGGTTGGTGTCCACAAGTTTCAAAAACTTTAAGATACAAAATAAGTAAAAACAGATGTGTTATTAATCACTTTTAATTTGTATCATATTCCAGAAAAAATACTAATATCGTGGAATTCCGTAAATATTCGTGAATACTACCCCAACCCAACGCGTTGTAAAAGCTGTAGCTGTACTTGGATACACCAAAATTCATTGTAAAAACCCTCCGATTTGCGCAGAATGTAATTTACCACCCCATGCATCACAAGAATGTATTCGTTTACAATGTGCTAATTGCTTTGAGGAACATGCGGCTTTATCAAATAAATGCACCAAATTTATCCAGCAAAAAGAACTATTAAAAATTAAAATTGAAAACAAGTGCACCATTAGTGAAACAAAACGAGTTCAAGGAAACAGTATACCATCAATTTCTACAAATACAACATACTCCTCTGTCATAACTGAAAAAAAAAAACAAAAATTAAATTCAAAAAACACTGAAACCAAAAGTAAAATAAAAACAACTAGCGTAATGCTATGTTCAGACGGACAGCAAAATTCGATGTTCGCTCTCTCTATACGACTATACGATACCCTATACCATGTTTTAGATACCCGATCTCTTCGGTCCAACTAATTCGATATAGAAAATAAGCATAAACCAAATTTGAGAGGCGTTGTTATTAATTTTTTTGGCTGCAGATATGAAAAAGTTCATATCATTATACCCAAACCACATAGTGGTATAGGGTATAAAAATTAATGTATGTAATAAAATAAAGTTATGCTAATCAATTATAGCTAATTTACAAATCAAAACAAAAAGACAAACTCATTTTTATTACAAACACATCAACAAATTTAATAAACACACACAGAGCATTGTATAATTTTGTGTATGTGTTAGTAGCAATTTTAAATGCAATTTACTCAAAATAAAGGAAAAAATTTAAAAATCTATAAATCTACAAAACGGCTAAAAGAAAATACCTTTCAAAATCGGGATAAAACGGTAGAACAAATCATCGGTCACAAGAAATCGCCTAGCCTATTAATATTATAGATAGATAGATAGATAGATAGATAGATATGTATATTAAAATAAAAATGGAAAAATGAAACGTAAGGTGTAGAAGGATGTCTTCAAATATTTGCACAAAATATATAAACGTCGAAACAAGAACAATCGTCTGAACACCAAGGATCGCAATCGTGATTCAGAGAACGAACCAAGTGATTCATTTTAACTTTGACTTAATCACGCACAGTCACGGAGAGACTTAAAACGGATTTCACCTCATCCAATCATTCTGGAACTTTGTCGGTATACTTGCTGTAAAGAAATATTAACTTTGACATAGTCACGCACAGTCACGGAGAGACTAAATCCTCACTTCCCCTCATCCGATCGATCTGAAACTTTGTCCATAAACATGTTGTGGCCAAATAGTAATTTTAAGATAGTCACACACAGTCACGCACAGTCACGGAGATATTCAAAACTCATAAGCATAAGGAGAGAAAGAGTTTTACTAAAAACTTTGTTTTTATGGGTTAGATTATTTATAAGCATATTTTCAAATACTTTTTTTTTTCAAAATATTTAATTTCGATAAAGTCTTACATATTTTTATTTTTTTTTTTGGTTTTTATATAATTAATTTTTATTTACATTTATTAGTTTACATTAACAAAAAAAAAAAATAAAAATTTTCAAAAAATTAAATTTTTTAAATTTTTTGATGAGCATCAACGCACTCCTTTGCACACGGTCCAGTAGCTCCTAAATAAACTTTGAAGCTCCTGCCCATATATGAGAGTTGTATTCCATTTTCGGCCGGATGTAAGTGGTATAGATTTTAAGGAGATCAGAGGGAGTGAAGTAATTTTTACAGAAAACTCGATATAAATCGAGAGAAGTCATTACTGACCGCAAATGCAATAAGCTTTGATATCAGTGCACCGTGACACACGATCGAATGCCTTGGAAATATCTAGAACAGCCACTCTACTTTCGCCAAAATGGCGAATGGATCGACTCCATCGCTCAGAAAGTAGAGCTAACAGGTCTCCCGTGGAACGATTTCTACGGAAGCCATACTGACGATCATTAAGAAGTGAGTTGGCCTCTAGGTAGTTCACAAGATGGAAATTGATTATGCTCTCCATCAGCTTTGAGAGTGCAGAGCAGATTGCAAGAGGGAAAGGCTCCCGCACGGTACGAATATCGAATCGTTAAAAGAAAGAAAACAACAAAATTATCAATTTTGGTATTCAGCAAAATTTGTAAACGATATTCGCTATTGTTAAAGTCAGCTGTTGTGTTATCTAAACGACAACAATTTTTGTGTTGTTTATTCAATCGTTAAAAAATTAAATTTTTAGGTTTAAACGTCGTCATACATAAATAAAAATAATAAAATAATGAAAATATTTTCATTAATATTTCATTGTTTTACATTCAAATAAATAAACAAAAATATTAATAAAAAATAAAGAAATTAAACATAAACATAAAAAAATAATCCTGTCAAACACGAAGTGATATGTTGTTTTTTCTATTCTTCTTTGTGTTTTTCGCTTATTTTGACGGAGATGCCACTCGTTTACAATTTAAATAAATAGAAAAATAGATGTGTCGACTATCATTCAGTTGTGGTTAGCGAATCGCTTAATCGTTAGTGCAAACAACAGTAGCTGTCGATATATTTTCCGATTTTCGGATCGTTAAAATTTATAGAATCGCACTACACGATATCGTAAAACATACCACGATATGAACATTATCGCTGTTTGCAGTAAAGGTAAATTGTTTATGAGCTGCAAACAGTAAATGTGGTGCGCTAGATGTGTTCAGTATTTGGACGATATTTGGTATATTTTTTTAAGTCTGTGTAGGGTGACTTTTATTTATTACCTGTTTTTTTTTTTTTTTTTTTTTTGTATAAAATGTATCCATAAATTAACATATTACTAGCTAGTTCGGATAAAATAGTTTAAAATTAGTTTTTTTTTAATAGAATAAGAATCATATGCAATTTTTTTAATTATCGTGTGATTTCTAAGGTCTCACAATATTATTATAGAGATGAAACTTTGGGTATTATACCGGCGGCTGCATTAAATAATGAATTTCATTGGTGTTCTGTGAAGTACTTAGGGACTTTTCAAATAGTACTTAATTCGTTCTATAGCAGACATGATCATTGTTTTTTAAAAAAGGACTTACAAGAAAAACTTCAAAATTAAGTATCGGCAACAGTGTTTTTTAAAATACATATTTTAGTGAAATCTTGGTAAGAGTTTCCTGATATTAACCTTATCCTTTTATAAGGTTCATTAATCTATATATACCTTCGAAATTTATTTCGATTACTTACAAACGGAGTGACAATCTGATATAAAAAACGCGTTATACAAACGTACTAATGCAAACAAATTCTTTCTTATACCATTATTGATATTGATACTGATCATAAGGTATTTTTTTAATCTCAACTAATTTATTGGTTGCTAAATTTGATTAGGAATGTTATTTAATGTCAATTAATAATAAAAAAGTACATTATATAAACGTTTTAATCCATACAAATTTAATTTTTTTTTAAATAATCAGATTTTGACGTTGTTCAATCTTAAGTAATTTACAGGTTCATAAATTTGATTAGAAATACGAGTACAATTAAAAGAATTTATATAGAAAATATTGGACATTTAACTTATATATTAAAGCTGGTCCAAATAAATGTTTTTTTTTAATTTTTGATAAATCCAAAAACGTAAAGACCTCGCCATAAAAAAAATTGTTTGTAAACTGATTAATAGTTTTAGTTGAAAATTTTAAAGATAAATATGCATACTTAACCATTTTGAGGGCCTATTGAAGTGATAATTTCGAGTGTTAAAAGTTGTGAATCATTATCACTAGTTTCACTTGAAAAAAATCTATAAAAGGTTGTTAAATTCTGTAAAAAAAAAAACAATGCGCCTTAAAGTAGTTTCCTTAACAATGCAGTTTAAAACAATAATAGTTTTGTCGGTAGTGTGTTTCCTGATTCATTTAGATGTTTCCGATGCCAATAAGCAAAAAACATGTTATTCCTGTGAAGGCATCAATTGCATGCGCACATCTTTGACCACCACCAAAATATGTGATGATCCTCTGGATTATTGTGTAACCGTCTTTGACAAATGTAAGTTTCATGTTTTTCACATAAGAGAAGGAATTGAGATTTAAAATAATTTTGCAACTTCCCAAGTCAATGTTGTACAAAAAGGATGTTCATATGAGGTACCAGAATATTTACGCAGTCGTTGTGATGCCAATACTGTGGAATGTCATAAATGTAACTCGGATCGTTGTAATAATTTGGGACAAGCTTCATATAAATGCATTCAATGTGATTCCAGCACGGTGAGATATTCAATCTGTTAATTTAAAAGGAAACCATATATAATTCTAACTATATTATTAAGGATAAAAATTGTGCCTCAGCAGCGGTTCAAATTGAATCATCGCGTTGTCTTTCGCCTACAGCTCCCAATTCTTATTGTTATGTGAAATATGAGAAGAGTGTTACCAAACGTGGCTGCTCATCTTCCGTGGCTGATCAGCTATCCTGTTATGGTGATGCCAATTGTTCACTTTGTATGGCTGGCGATATTAGCGGTTGTAACAGTGTCAATTTTACACCCGGAACAAGAGCTAATCAGCTTTAGATTGTCATCAGGTAAACTTATGTGGTGAAATTTTTTATGTCTGCCACCATAAAATTTGTTAGTTAAAAATAAGCGATAACGATTAGTAAAAACTGAATTTAATAAATATGAAGCTATAAATTGCTATAAACAAATAAAGCTTAGTTTTTGTTTTTAAATTCATAGTACACATTTTTATATTTAGTATTAATAAATAGAAATGGAGCAGTTTTTTTAATTGAAACAAAACTCAATTTAAGACTGTTACAACCTCCTACAAAACTGTAAATTTTTATAACACTTTCTCTCTGTGGGTCTTTGTTAGATGTAAAATTGAAAAAAGCAGCAATGCCGAACATAAAATCACAAGTTTTTGCGATGTGCAAACAGAAAATTATATAAATGCAGGTGTTTCTCGAATCTCCTGGTGTGATACTTTATATTATCTATTAACTGACTGTTCATTAGAACATATGAATTGCGAAATTTTTCAAACTTGTCAGTAATACAATAAACCCAATGGAATCTATATTTTATTCTCCAAACACAACTTCTTGTGTTTCTATATTTAAAATTCTAAAGTTAATAAAAAAAAATAATTTCACAACCAAGATTAGATTAGATTAGATTTATAAATGCCGCCAAAAATCTGTGTTAATAAAACAACAGAGCGAATAACTTCTATTGTTTTCATTACAATGGCTAACTACAATGCTAATTTGCAATGTTACTAAAATTTTTTTGATTCATTAGCCTGTTGTACTCGAGGCATGCAACGTATTGTTTCAAGATTTAAAATGCTTGGTCCTTATACTTGTTGAATTTCACGCCGTTTTTTGATCAGCATTTTCGCAGAGTGTCATCCTTTTTTTTTAAGTAAATACACTCAATTTTATTTCCACACATTTTGAACTTGGTCCCATTTTTTTGCGAGGCACATTTATTTGAAAGTCGGAATGTTATTTGGCGAAATAAAATCTGATTACCAAAAATTTTGAAAAAGTCTCGCGATTTTCAATTTTTGCTTATTTTTTCAAGTGTAAAGTACTTATATTCAAAATGAGCTCGTCAAACAAATGGTTTTTTTATGTTCATAGATCGTGTGCATAAATTGCTAAATATGCTGAAAGCGTGCCAATTTTATCTGCAGCCAAGGAACACCTGAAGAGCTTATAGAAATTGATTGATATTAATGACAATTGCTAGCATTTTTTAAATTTTTATTGATCGTAAATGGCAATGCTATTTGTAACAATAATGTTTGTCGCACATGCTTCTTAAATAACTTTATTGAGCTGAATTCGAATTTTATTAAAAATTTTATATCAACTTCAGATTTCGCGTTCATCACTATCATTCTGAATAAAATGCTCTTAACAAATGGTTATGAATGAATGTACATCCTGCTCATAACAGATGAAACTGTCGTGGAAACAGTTGCGCTTGAATCTTTGAAAGCACCATAGTCCTTATAATGGCACAAGCTATTTTTTTTTTACTTTTACTTATGCGGTTAAAATTTAAATTCAAAATCTACTTTATAATTAAAAAACACACAATTTGTGTTAGTATGAAATATTTTTCAACTTTGTTGAGAAGTATTAATTATGAACAAGTGTCATTTTTAAACTGTTTGAGATTGTTTTATCAAGTTTTCTGAATAATATTGAATTAAATATAAAAAAAAATTTTAATATTTTTTTGCAACTACAGATAACTTTTATATTTCGAAATAAGTGGACTTCGAAACAAATTTTTAATGCAAATAGCCCTTTATATATCCACGAAGATACATATAATTTAACAAGTTTTTATAGCTCTTTGTATACAAAATTGATAAACTTTGTTTGTTAAATTCTAACAATAATTGTAATTTTGATTTTTATACCCTCCACTCCATGGCATAAAAAATGATTCATTAACATCCTGAAAAGTTTGCTATTTAAAATCGTCCAAATCGGTCGATTAGGGCCCGAGATTTGAATGAAGAACTAAAAAAAGTCTTGAAAAAATATAATTTTCTATGTTGTTCTTGTCACGATCACGCCCTCAATAGGATAGCTAGGGTGATAATTTTTAGTGAGAATGATTCACCAAATTCATGGGAAGATTTCTACTTCAAAAATCATTAAAATCGGTGGAACAGGTCCAGGTAAATCTATGAAAAATTAAAAAAAAAAATGAAAAACATGATGTTTCCATATTGTTCCTGTTGTTATTCTAAATGTTGCATTGTTGTCATAGCTGGACTTGTTGTTTTTGTGGTCGTTGTGGTAATAATATAATAAAAACAAACCCTTTGTACATTTTTTTGTGAACTCTGGTAGAAAATTTTAAAAGTTTCCATTGTTTTGGCATCACTAAAAAAATTTGTTAGATCATTTCTGTCATTGCCACGAGCCTGCATGCAAAATTTCAGATCGATTGGCTCACGGGAAAGGGGCTAAAAATCGATCCAAAATTTTGTCGACAAGCAGACACTACCAGTTAATATAAAGGCAGTAAATAAAGGGAGTAAAAGTTCACCAATAATTTAAAAAACAAATTTTTATGTGTTAATTTATTTAAAGAAAAAAATAATTAAATGAAATAGTAATAATAAAAAAAATAATATACAATACAAAAAAAAAGAATATATAAATAAAATAAAATAAAGATAAATGCATTCATAGCATTATAATACATATAAAAGGTCAATGTTTTCTAACCGTAACCGTAACGAGTCAGTTGTTTTTTTTTACATGAAAATCATTTAAAACAGTTACCGAACGTAACCGGAACGTCCCAATACTTTTCATGTGAAAAAAAGGCTGACACGTTACGTAACAGTTACATGTCGCTAACTTGTTCTTTACACAGGCCACTGCTTTTGCAGCCAACTTCAAGTCTATTTATATAGTTTCGTAAGCATAACTGATAAAATTGTTTCTATTATTTTTTGCTGTAAGTAATAAATTATAAATATACTGAATTTGCAAACTAAAATGGATACATATATTGGAGGTGCTTTAATACAAAAGAGTTAACGAAACAAAATCAAAAAAAACAAGTAAGAGTGTTAAATTCGGCTGTGCCGAATCTTTGATACCCTCCACCTCGGTTTGTTAAACTTAATACAAAATTATTTCAGCAAATTCTTTGGGTTGGTTTTCTTCTTTTCTATTATTTCGGATTTATTTCGGTGTTTGCTTTTTGGTCATCGTGGTTGCTGATCGGCATGCATTTTGGTTATATACCTATATGCATGCGTTTCCGGTTATATGACATAACTTCTCGTTTAATTTAGTTTTTGCTAATTAAATAGCTCGCCCTAACCTCCATTGCAAAGGTAATGGTTGTGTAGAGTGGCTATATGCATTAAATCGTTCTAATTGGAGATGGCTGTATAGTTTCTTTTAACTGCCCAAATATTTCTTCATTGTGGCCATATAGGTCGGATGGAGTAACAAAATAATAACCAAAAAAAAAGCTCTCTCAACTTTTTTTTAAAATATTGCCATATTTTGAAAACATAGAGAATAAATTTATAATAATAAATAATCAAATTAGGGATGAAAAACGCAAAAAACGAAAAGTTCCAAACATTTTAAATAAAATAATTTAATGTTATCTTTATTTTCTGAAAAACTTCAAATTTTCATCCAAAAAAAATTTTGAAAATTTATATATAAAAAATAACATTCTCATAAAATTACGTTTACTTATGTAACAATTTTTATGTTAGCAATTCTTAAATATCATTTGAGGTTTTCTTAAATTCATTGAATTTAAATTAATATCGACAAATCTGTTTTTCTATTTATTTAAATTGTAAAGGAGTGGCATCTCTGTCAAAATAAGCGAAAAACACAAAGAATAGAAAAAAACAAATTACTTCGTGTTTGACAGGATGATTTTATGTTTATGTTTAATATCTTTATTTTTTTTACTAATATTTCTGTTTATTTATTTGAAAATGAAATAATGAATTGAATATGCTATTTAATTTTTTTATTTATATAAAAAAGTTTTTTAATTAAAGCAAAATATTTTCACTATTTCATGATTTTTATTTATGTATGACGACATTTCAACCTAAAAATTTAAGTTTTTATCGATTGGATAAACAACACAAAAATGGTTGTCGTTTAGATAACAACAACAGCTGACTTTAACAATAGCGAATATCGTTTCAAAATTTTACTGATAATTTTGCAATTTTCTTTTTTTTTACAATTCGACTATCGTTAAAAGAAGTTACTGAATCGCGGTACTGAAAAGTTATTAATATCTCCTGAATGGCAATATTTTTTTTAAATGTAAACATTTTTATATGTAAAGATATTTCTAAATTTAAAATTATTATTTCCGACGTTTTGATATGATTTTCTGAAACTCAATTAATATTTTCTAATTTATAATTGGAAATTTTATTTTCAGTTTAAAAAGTGAAATTTTGTATTTATGTGAATAATAATGCTTTATTAATTATAAACAATTTTTAAAAATTAGATGTAATCGCAATCAGATATTTTATAGGTAAAGCAGAATAATAATTCTATATAACTATGTAGAACTGTTTTGTAAGCAAAAAACTCATTGACGAACTCGGTAACTCTATTTTGTAAAGACAACAAAAAGTTAACCCCCCAATCTCACATCACACTGAAATTGTAAAATCGTTGTGTACGTATTATCAACGAAAAATTGTTCGAATTAGTCGAATCCATCGCCATTAAATTTTATGCTCAAACATCTGACTGCAATCTCATTTTTAAAATGTTGTCGAAGCGTAAACTTGAAAAAATTTGTATACTTCTCTCTCTTATTTTATTTTAAGTAGAGTTACCAAGTTTATTATACAGGCACATGTTTGAGGGAAAATGTTTACATTTATTATTATTAGTATTATTTTAATAATAGTTAATAATATTTATGCTCTATAATTAACAAACTTGCGTTTTTGTATGCGCATTTCAAAAAATAAATCATTATAATAGATTTAACAAGTTAAAACTTTAATTACAATTTTACAGAATCCAGTAAATTTGCATTAAATTTATAACAGGGTAACATTAATCATCGTTAGTGTCTGCCACTATTCGCACGAAAAATTTGGTGCCATTAGTGTGACCACTGCGGAAAATGTGTGTGTATTAGTAAAAAAAAATGTGAGTGTATTGAGTTTTTCGAACTTGCAGTGTGATGTGAGATTGGTGGGTAATATGCAAAACTTATGTTCATATTTGTAAAAGAATAATGAAAAAACGTATGAAATAAAAGACCAACCCGTGTATACTCTTAACATTGTTCTGTATGATATCTAGTTGAAAATATTAACATTCATGTTAAAATAGAAAAAACTATTGCAAAGCTAATTAGAACAAACAAAAATTATGCCGGCATCTACTGTGGCATAGTCACGCTGAGCAAAATGAAGTGACACTCTGTTAATACAAAAGAAATGTATTTTCCCCACAACAAAATACTGCAGAATTTTATGTAAATAAAATAACCGATTTATTTCTAACATGCAGTTACTATGAATATACATACATACATATATATAATATATGTACATTATTTGTATTATTTAATATGTGTATGTATGTATATTTAAATATTACACACAAAAAATACAACATCAAACGTTATTTTTGTGTTTTTCTCTTTAAATAAATTAATACATAAATTTTTTGCTAAATTTACATTTGGGCAATTCACAACAGGTGTTGTACATTGTATGTTGTATTGAAATACACAATACAATCATTTGTTGTGAACACTCAGTTGTATTTTCATATTGTAAAACGCTTTCTTTAGTAATTTTCGATCCAACGAGGAAAGATCGCTTCGTCGCTTCTGCTATTTTGTATAAGAGAAAACACTTGTCAGTGTTTGCTTTTTGGTCGTGAGATATACCCTGGAGTTTTAGTTACGTACCTCTTGCATTTTAATTTATAATGAAAAAAAAATGTTAAATGTTTTGGTTGGAACTGAAAGAGAAAATACATACTAAAAATATAAACATTAATTTTTATATAAATAAACTTATCGATGTATTTGCGTTATTTGCATTATTTGCCATATTTTATTTTATAATTATTTATGCTGATAATATTCTATGTATTTGTTTTTTCTTTTTCATAAAAACTGGCATTCACTTGGAACTGATATGTTATGATACAATATACAACATTTACTAAACATAGCAAATGAAGTTGGATCGTGTATCAGATTTTTCAGTGAAAATTATCAACAACAGTTTTACACTATTGTAAAGTGATACACGATACAGGAGAAAAAACGATACATTACCCATTGTGAATTGCCCAATTGTTTTTTTTTATTAACAACTAGGTATTTTAGCATTATTTGCTTTAGATGTTGGTGAATTTTTACTCCCTTTATATTAACTCGTAGTGTCTGCTTGTCGAAAAAATTTTGGATCGATTTTAACCACTTTCCCGTGACCCAATCGATCTGAAATTTTGGAGGCAGGCTTGTGGCAATGACAGAAATGATCTAACATATTTTTTTAGTGATGCCAAAACAATGGAAACTTTAAAATTTTTCTACCAGAGTTGATAAAAAAATGTACAAAGGGTTTGTTTTTGTTATATTATTACCATAACGACCACAAAAACAACAAGTCCAGCTATGAAAACAATGCAACATTTAGAATAACAACAAGAACAATATAGAAATATCATGTTTTTAATTTTTTTTTTACTTTTTCAGAGATTTTCCTGGACCTGTTCCACCGATTTTAATGATTTTTGAAGTAGAAATCTTTCCATGAATTTGGTGAATCATTCTCACTAAAAAATATCACTGTAGCTGCACTATTGAGGGCGTGATCGTGACAAGAACAACATAGAAAATTATTTTTTTTTCAAGACTTTTTTAGTTCTTCATTCAAATCTCGGGCCCTAATCGACCGATTTGGACGATTTTAAATAGCAAACTTCTCAGGATGTTAGTGAATCATTTTTATGTCAACGAGTACCCTAGCTGCCGGATTGATGCCGTCATCGTGATTTCCACAGACGGACAGACGGACATCGCTATATCAACTCCGGTTGTTATAAGGATCACAAATATATACATTTTATGGGGTCCAAAATTTTTTTTCTAATTATTACAAACGGAATGACAAACTTATATATACCCTCTGCACACTGGAGTGGAGGGTATAACAACTCTACAACAGCAACAATGACAGTCATATGTTTTTCAAATAGGAAAAAACTGTTTATGTGTTAGTTTCGGTCATTCCCCAGTATGCATTGAAATATTAAGTTCTTAAATTGATGTCAAATGTAATTCTCAACTTGGGTTGAACAATTTTTCTCCTTGTTTGCTTTCAACTTGACATCAAGTTGAGACTTAACATTTTTTCCAATCTTTGAGAAACATTTTTACTCTCAATTGGATATCCAACACTTTTCTCCACTTGAGACCAAACATTTTTTCAACTTGAATACGATTTGTGTTAAGTCTGAGATATTATTTAAATATGTCATAAATAATAAATTAAATTAAAAAATGCCAAAAAAGTACAAATAAATCATTGATATATTTTTAATTATTTCTGCTTTTTGTCGAATTTTTCAAAAAATGTACAACTAATTAATTCATTTATTTTTAATTCTAGATTTTAAAAAATGTACATAATATGTACATTTAATGTTAAATATGTACATAGTAATGTTAAATATATAATGAAATTAAATTGAAACATTAAAAAAAGTACATTGTTTTCATTTCTAAAATTAGTATAATATGGCAATTCCGTACCTTCCATTTGATACCGATTGGAAATATTTCTTTGCTATCAAGTTGAGAATCACAAATTTCTCAATTTGATAACTATGAAAATCGCCATATAAAAAATGTGCCTTTTAAGTTGAGAAGACTATATTCGAACTATTGAGGGCATTTGAGAATTAACGTTGGAGATTTGAGAAATGTATTTGATCTCAAATGCACCTCAAGTTGATAGCAAACAAAAATGTTTATTGGGACATTTATTGTAGGGTCGTTTGCACACACACAAAAAATAGAAAATAAATTGTCAATAAGCAAAGCAAGTGGCTTCGAAATTCGATGATGCCAGTTAATCATTTTTTGTTCACGCGGAATTTATAATTGGAGGAATTTTTTTCTCGAGAAATGTATTTTCCGTGAGAAAGAAATTCCTTGAGAATATTCATAATTGGGATGAATAACTTTTAATTGGAACTTTTTAGTCAGAATAAATCATAATTCTAGTTAGATATTGGTTAATATTTAATTAGAAAAAATATTGTGGTGGCATCTACGCAATTATTGAGGCAGTCACGGAAAAATTAAATGCAAGTCTGTTTTTTTTAATATAACAAAAATGGATTTTCCCTTTAACAAAATATGGCAGAATTCTTTATAAATGAAATGCAAAATGGAAAATCAATTTTGTGCTAATTCTTAACAAAATTAATAAAATATATATATGTATTATTAATTTATTAATATTTGTAATTTTATTTGACACAATTTCACACACAGTTTTACAGATCAACTGTTTTAATTAGAAAAAATATTGTGGTGGCATCTACGCAATTATTGAGGCAGTCACGGAAAAATTAAATGCAAGTCTGTTTTTTTTAATATAACAAAAATGGATTTTCCCTTTAACAAAATATGGCAGAATTCTTTAAAAATGAAATGCAAAATGGAAAATCAATTTTGTGCTAATTCTTAACAAAATTAATAAAATATATATATATATGTATTATTATATTTATTAATATTTGTAATTTTATTTGACACAATTTCACACACAGTTTTACAGATCAACTGTTTTCAACTGATTTAGAAGTTTTCTGTTTTTGAAACAGTAGTGCCAATTTGTAACATTTTGTGATGTAATGAAAATCGCAGAATAATAAGTTAATACACAATAAAAAATATTAAATTTTTAAGTTTTATATACATATTGCAATAAAAAAAACTTTGGTAAATTTACATTGAAGATGGTCAGAAATGAATGAGAAAAAATATATAGACATTTTAGAAAAGCACATTTAATGTTAAACTTTATGCACAAAATATATGGGTTTTTGTTGTTTCGAATTTAACTGTGGCTCTAAGTGAAAAGTTTTAGACCGATCGTATATTACATCTTGAGGATCCTCACCTAATATTTTCAAATATTTTAAATTCTTTTTAACTCATTTAACCTCATTACGAAAATAGTAAAACAGTAAATATAGAAAATCCACGCACCTCAAAAAATTGTTTTCTATGAAATAAATTAAAGACATTTCATATTATACAATTTTCTTTCAAAAATGTATCAATTATTGCAAATTTGAAATTTGACATATAGTATTTGTACATATATTTGTATAGATTTCGCAGTATGAAAAGAACTATTATTTCTTTATTTAGAATATATGTAAGTATTGCTCGCAAAAAAATGCAACATCATGAATGAAACACATAGACGACTGCTGGCAGCAGCATTTGTAGTCGTATAGTCAGCTACTTGATTTTTCTGAATACGACAGCAACATATAATACAAATGCATTTTTATTTAAATATACAATTACTTTTACTTATTTAAAATGCATTAGTACAACGTAAAAATAAATAAATTAGTTTAACGCCTTTTGATTATTAATGGAATTATAGCCTTTCATTTTGCGATTTTTTTTTAAACAAAATAAAATATTTCATAGCACTAACTTCTTTTACATATTTTGTTATATTGTCAACACTATTTTTGTTTTGTAGCCAACAAAACACACTTGCAGTTTTTTTTTTCTATTTGAAGAACATATGACTGCCATTGTTGATGTTGTAGAGTTGTTTTTATACCCTCCACTCCAGTGTGCAGAGGGTATATATAAGTTTGTCATTCCGTTTGTAATAATTAGAAAAAAAAATTTGGACCCCATAAAATATATATATTTGTGATCCTTATAACAACCGGAGTTGATATAGCGATGTCCGTCTGTCCGTCTGTCCATCTGTGGAAATCACGATGACGGCATCAATCGGGCAGCTAGGGTGCTCGTTGGCATAAAAAATGATTCATTAACATCCTGAAAAGTTTGCTATTTAAAATCGTCCAAATCGGTCGATTAGGGCCCGAGATTTGAATGAAGAACTAAAAAAAGTCTTGAAAAAATATAATTTTCTATGTTGTTCTTGTCACGATCACGCCCTCAATAGGATAGCTAGGGTGATAATTTTTAGTGAGAATGATTCACCAAATTCATGGGAAGATTTCTACTTCAAAAATCATTAAAATCGGTGGAACAGGTCCAGGTAAATCTATGAAAAATTAAAAAAAAAATGAAAAACATGATGTTTCCATATTGTTCCTGTTGTTATTCTAAATGTTGCATTGTTGTCATAGCTGGACTTGTTGTTTTTGTGGTCGTTGTGGTAATAATATAATAAAAACAAACCCTTTGTACATTTTTTTGTGAACTCTGGTAGAAAATTTTAAAAGTTTCCATTGTTTTGGCATCACTAAAAAAATTTGTTAGATCATTTCTGTCATTGCCACGAGCCTGCATGCAAAATTTCAGATCGATTAGCTCACGGGAAAGGGGCTAAAAATCGATCCAAAATTTTGTCGACAAGCAGACACTACCAGTTAATATAAAGGCAGTAAATAAAGGGAGTAAAAGTTCACCAATAATTTAAAAAACAAATTTTTATGTGTTAATTTATTTAAAGAAAAAAATAATTAAATGAAATAGTAATAATAAAAAAAAATAATATACAATACAAAAAAAAAGAATATATAAATAAAATAAAATAAAGATAAATGCATTCATAGCATTATAATACATATAAAAGGTCAATGTTTTCTAACCGTAACCGTAACGAGTCAGTTGTTTTTTTTTACATGAAAATCATTTAAAACAGTTACCGAACGTAACCGGAACGTCCCAATACTTTTCATGTGAAAAAAAGGCTGACACGTTACGTAACAGTTACATGTCGCTAACTTGTTCTTTACACAGGCTACTGCTTTTGCAGCCAACTTCAAGTCTATTTATATAGTTTCGTAAGCATAACTGATAAAATTGTTTCTATTATTTTTTGCTGTAAGTAATAAATTATAAATATACTGAATTTGCAAACTAAAATGGATACATATATTGGAGGTGCTTTAATACAAAAGAGTTAACGAAACAAAATCAAAAAAAAAAAACAACTCTACAACATCAACAATGGCAGTCATATGTTCTTCAAATAGAAAAAAAAAACTGCAAGTGTGTTTTGTTGGCTACAAAACAAAAATAGTGTTGACAATATAACAAAATATGTAAAAGAAGTTAGTGCTATGAAATATTTTATTTTGTTTAAAAAAAAAATCGCAAAATGAAAGGCTATAATTCCATTAATAATCAAAAGGCGTTAAACTAATTTATTTATTTTTACGTTGTACTAATGCATTTTAAATAAGTCAAAGTAATTGTATATTTAAATAAAAATGCATTTGTATTATATGTTGCTGTCGTATTCAGAAAAATCAAGTAGCTGACTATACGACTACAAATGCTGCTGCCAGCAGTCGTCTATGTGTTTCATTCATGATGTTGCATTTTTTTGCGAGCAATACTTACATATATTCTAAATAAAGAAATAATAGTTCTTTTCATACTGCGAAATCTATACAAATATATGTACAAATACTATATGTCAAATTTCAAATTTGCAATAATTGATACATTTTTGAAAGAAAATTGTATAATATGAAATGTCTTTAATTTATTTCATAGAAAACAATTTTTTGAGGTGCGTGGATTTTCTATATTTACTGTTTTACTATTTTCGTAATGAGGTTAAATGAGTTAAAAAGAATTTAAAATATTTGAAAATATTAGGTGAGGATCCTCAAGATGTAATATACGATCGGTCTAAAACTTTTCACTTAGAGCCACAGTTAAATTCGAAACAACAAAAACCCATATATTTTGTGCATAAAGTTTAACATTAAATGTGCTTTTCTAAAATGTCTATATATTTTTTCTCATTCATTTCTGACCATCTTCAATGTAAATTTACCAAAGTTTTTTTTATTGCAATATGTATATAAAACTTAAAAATTTAATATTTTTTATTGTGTATTAACTTATTATTCTGCGATTTTCATTACATCACAAAATGTTACAAATTGGCACTACTGTTTCAAAAACAGAAAACTTCTAAATCAGTTGAAAACAGTTGATCTGTAAAACTGTGTGTGAAATTGTGTCAAATAAAATTACAAATATTAATAAATATAATAATACATATATATATATATTTTATTAATTTTGTTAAGAATTAGCACAAAATTGATTTTCCATTTTGCATTTCATTTTTAAAGAATTCTGCCATATTTTGTTAAAGGGAAAATCCATTTTTGTTATATTAAAAAAAACAGACTTGCATTTAATTTTTCCGTGACTGCCTCAATAATTGCGTAGATGCCACCACAATATTTTTTCTAATTAAAACAGTTGATCTGTAAAACTGTGTGTGAAATTGTGTCAAATAAAATTACAAATATTAATAAATTAATAATACATATATATATTTTATTAATTTTGTTAAGAATTAGCACAAAATTGATTTTCCATTTTGCATTTCATTTATAAAGAATTCTGCCATATTTTGTTAAAGGGAAAATCCATTTTTGTTATATTAAAAAAAACAGACTTGCATTTAATTTTTCCGTGACTGTCTCAATAATTGCGTAGATGCCACCACAATATTTTTTCTAATTAAATATTAACCAATATCTAACTAGAATTATGATTTATTCTGACTAAAAAGTTCCAATTAAAAGTTATTCATCCCAATTATGAATATTCTCAAGGAATTTCTTTCTCACGGAAAATACATTTCTCGAGAAAAAAATTCCTCCAATTATAAATTCCGCGTGAACAAAAAATGATTAACTGGCATCATCGAATTTCGAAGCCACTTGCTTTGCTTATTGACAATTTATTTTCTATTTTTTGTGTGTGTGCAAACGACCCTACAATAAATGTCCCAATAAACATTTTTGTTTGCTATCAACTTGAGGTGCATTTGAGATCAAATACATTTCTCAAATCTCCAACGTTAATTCTCAAATGCCCTCAATAGTTCGAATATAGTCTTCTCAACTTAAAAGGCACATTTTTTATATGGCGATTTTCATAGTTATCAAATTGAGAAATTTGTGATTCTCAACTTGATAGCAAAGAAATATTTCCAATCGGTATCAAATGGAAGGTACGGAATTGCCATATTATACTAATTTTAGAAATGAAAACAATGTACTTTTTTTAATGTTTCAATTTAATTTCATTATATATTTAACATTACTATGTACATATTTAACATTAAATGTACATATTATGTACATTTTTTAAAATCTAGAATTAAAAATAAATGAATTAATTAGTTGTACATTTTTTGAAAAATTCGACAAAAAGCAGAAATAATTAAAAATATATCAATGATTTATTTGTACTTTTTTGGCATTTTTTAATTTAATTTATTATTTATGACATATTTAAATAATATCTCAGACTTAACACAAACCGTATTCAAGTTGAAAAAATGTTTGGTCTCAAGTGGAGAAAAGTGTTGGATATCCAATTGAGAGTAAAAATGTTTCTCAAGGATTGGAAAAAATGTTAAGTCTCAACTTGATGTCAAGTTGAAAGCAAACAAGGAGAAAAATTGTTCAACCCAAGTTGAGAATTACATTTGACATCAATTTAAGAACTTAATATTTCAATGCATACTGGGGAATGACCGAAACTAACACATAAACAGTTTTTTCCTATTTGAAAAACATATGACTGTCATTGTTGCTGTTGTAGAGTTGTTATACCCTCCACTCCAGTGTGCAGAGGGTATATATAAGATTGTCATTCCGTTTGTAATAATTAGAAAAAAAATTTTGGACCCCATAAAATGTATATATTTGTGATCCTTATAACAACCGGAGTTGATATAGCGATGTCCGTCTGTCCGTCTGTGGAAATCACGATGACGGCATCAATCCGGCAGCTAGGGTACTCGTTGACATAAAAATGATTCACTAACATCCTGAGAAGTTTGCTATTTAAAATCGTCCAAATCGGTCGATTAGGGCCCGAGATTTGAATGAAGAACTAAAAAAGTCTTGAAAAAAAAATAATTTTCTATGTTGTTCTTGTCACGATCACGCCCTCAATAGTGCAGCTACAGTGATCATTTTTAGTGAGAATGATTCACCAAATTCATGGAAAGATTTCTACTTCAAAAATCATTAAAATCGGTGGAACAGGTCCAGGGAAATCTCTGAAAAAGTAAAAAAAAAATGAAAAACATGATATTTCTATATTGTTCTTGTTGTTATTCTAAATGTTGCATTGTTGTTTTTGTGGTCGTTATGGTAATAATATAACAAAAACAAACCCTTTGTACATTTTTTTATCAACTCTGGTAGAAAAATTTTAAAGTTTCCATTGTTTTGGCATCACTAAAAAAATATGTTAGATCATTTCTGTCATTGCCACAAGCCTGCCTCCAAAATTTCAGATCGATTGGGTCACGGGAAAGTGGTTAAAATCGATCCAAAATTTTTTCGACAAGCAGACACTACGAGTTAATATAAAGGGAGTAAAAATTCACCAACATCTAAAGCAAATAATGCTAAAATACCTAGTTGTTAATAAAAAAAAACAATTGGGCAATTCACAATGGGTAATGTATCGTTTTTTCTCCTGTATCGTGTATCACTTTACAATAGTGTAAAACTGTTGTTGATAATTTTCACTGAAAAATCTGATACACGATCCAACTTCATTTGCTATGTTTAGTAAATGTTGTATATTGTATCATAACATATCAGTTCCAAGTGAATGCCAGTTTTTATGAAAAAGAAAAAACAAATACATAGAATATTATCAGCATAAATAATTATAAAATAAAATATGGCAAATAATGCAAATAACGCAAATACATCGATAAGTTTATTTATATAAAAATTAATGTTTATATTTTTAGTATGTATTTTCTCTTTCAGTACCAACCAAAACATTTAACATTTTTTTTTTCATTATAAATTAAAATGCAAGAGGTACGTAACTAAAACTCCAGGGTATATCTCACGACCAAAAAGCAAACACTGACAAGTGTTTTCTCTTATACAAAATAGCAGAAGCGACGAAGCGATCTTTCCTCGTTGGATCGAAAATTACTAAAGAAAGCGTTTTACAATATGAAAATACAACTGAGTGTTCACAACAAATGATTGTATTGTGTATTTCAATACAACATACAATGTACAACACCTGTTGTGAATTGCCCAAATGTAAATTTAGCAAAAAATTTATGTATTAATTTATTTAAAGAGAAAAACACAAAAATAACGTTTGATGTTGTATTTTTTGTGTGTAATATTTAAATATACATACATACACATATTAAATAATACAAATAATGTACATATATTATATATATGTATGTATGTATATTCATAGTAACTGCATGTTAGAAATAAATCGGTTATTTTATTTACATAAAATTCTGCAGTATTTTGTTGTGGGGAAAATACATTTCTTTTGTATTAACAGAGTGTCACTTCATTTTGCTCAGCGTGACTATGCCACAGTAGATGCCGGCATAATTTTTGTTTGTTCTAATTAGCTTTGCAATAGTTTTTTCTATTTTAACATGAATGTTAATATTTTCAACTAGATATCATACAGAACAATGTTAAGAGTATACACGGGTTGGTCTTTTATTTCATACGTTTTTTCATTATTCTTTTACAAATATGAACATAAGTTTTGCATATTACCCACCAATCATCACACTGCAAGTTCGAAAAACTCAATACACTCACATTTTTTTTTACTAATACACACACATTTTCCGCAGTGGTCACACTAATGGCACCAAATTTTTCGTGCGAATAGTGGCAGACACTAACGATGATTAATGTTACCCTGTTATAAATTTAATGCAAATTTACTGGATTCTGTAAAATTGTTATTAAAGTTTTAACTTGTTAAATCTATTATAATGATTTATTTTTTGAAATGCGCATACAAAAACGCAAGTTTGTTAAAATAATACTAATAATAATAAATGTAAACATTTTCCCTCAAACATGTGCCTGTGTAATAAACTTGGTAACTCTACTTAAAATAAAATAAGAGAGAGAAGTATACAAATTTTTTCAAGTTTACGCTTCGACAACATTTTAAAAATGAGATTGCAGTCAGATGTTTGAGCATAAAAATTAATGGCGATGGATTCGTCTAATTCGAACAATTTTTCGTTGATAATACGTACACAACGATTTTACAATTTCAGTGTGATGTGAGATTGGGGGGTTAACTTTTTGTTGTCTTTACAAAATAGAGTTACCGAGTTCGTCAATGAGTTTTTTGCTTACAAAACAGTTCTACATAGTTATATAGAATTATTATTCTGCTTTACCTATAAAATATCTGATTGCGATTACATCTAATTTTTGAAAATTGTTTATAATTAATAAAGCATTATTATTCACATAAATACAAAATTTCACTTTTTAAATTTTCCATTCAAATTTAAGAAAATATCAATTATAATAAAAACTGAAAATAAAATTTCCAATTATAAATTAGAAAATATTAATTGAGTTTCAGAAAATCATATCAAAACGTCGGAAATAATAATTTTAAATTTAGAAATATCTTTACATTTAAAAATGTTTACATTTAAAAAAAATATTGCCATTCAGGAGATATTAATAACTTTTCAGTACCGCGATTCAGTAACTTCTTTTAACGATAGTCGAATTGTAAAAAAAAAGAAAATTGCAAAATTATCAGTAAAATTTTGAAACGATATTCGCTATTGTTAAAGTCAGCTGTTGTTGTTATCTAAACGACAACCATTTTTGTGTTGTTTATCCAATCGATAAAAACTTAAATTTTTAGGTTGAAATGTCGTCATACATAAATAAAAATCATGAAATAGTGAAAATATTTTGCTTTAATTAAAAAACTTTTTTATATAAATAAAAAAATAATTAAATAGCATATTCAATTCATTATTTCATTTTCAAATAAATAAACAGATATATTAGTAAAAAAAATAAAGATATTAAACATAAACATAAAATCATCGTGTCAAACACGAAGCAATTTGTTTTTTTCTATTCTTTGTGTTTTTCGCTTATTTTGACAGAGATGCCACTCCTTTACAATTTAAATAAATAGAAAAACAGTTTTGTCGATATTAATTTAAATTCAATGAATTTAAGAAAACCTCAAATGATATTTAAGAATTGCTAACATAAAAATTGTTACATAAGTAAACGTAATTTTATGAGAATGTTATTTTTATTTATATATAAAATTTCACAATTTTTTTTGGATGAAAATTTGAAGTTTTTCAGAAAATAAAGATAACATTAAATTATTTTATTTAAAATGTTTGGAACTTTTCGTTTTTTGCGTTTTTCATCCCTAATTTGATTATTTATTATTATAAATTTATTCTCTATGTTTTCAAAATATGGCAATATTTTAAAAAAAAGTTGAGAGAGCTTTTTTTTTGGTTATTATTTTGTTACTCCATCCGACCTATATGGCCACAATGAAGAAATATTTGGGCAGTTAAAAGAAACTATACAGCCATCTCCAATTAGAACGATTTAATGCATATAGCCACTCTACACAACCATTACCTTTGCAATGGAGGTTAGGGCGAGCTATTTAATTAGCAAAAACTAAATTAAACGAGAAGTTATGTCATATAACCGGAAACGCATGCATATAGGTGTATAACCAAAATGCATGCCGATCAGCAACCACGATGACCAAAAAGCAAACACCGAAATAAATCCGAAATAATGAAAAGAAGAAAACCAACCCAAAGAATTTGTTGAAATAATTTGGTATTAAGTTTAACAAATTGTTTACTTTTTCATTTACATTTATTATCAAGACTCAAACCGAGGTGGAGGGTATCAAAGATTCGGCGCAGCCGAATTTAACACTCTTACTTGTTTTTTTTATAATTTAAAACTTTGAACCATTATAACTTTCGCGGCATCACCTAAAAGTTCTTCACGCGGACAAATTAATTGGGGATGGAGACGATTCTTCTATTCTTTATAATAAAATTCTATTACAAGTTTATTATACTTAAAAAAAAAAAAAAGAATAAAGAAAAAAAATTTTAACTATTTAGTTCTAATAAACTTATAGCATATACAAAATATGCTGATAATGTATGCATATTTTTTGGATGTCCCAAAATTCACGCAAGATTTGAATTAAACATAAAACACAGTTTTCTCTATATTGTAAATTTTTTAATGGATCATAAAGTACACAACATATGGTTATGTATGGAGCAACAAATGGCGCAAATGAAATAAATAAATAAATATAAAAAATAAATTAATAAATTTTCCATGATAATTTTTCTTAAATGTGGATGTGTGAATTGCGATAATGCAGCTTTGAATTTATTCTTTCTTTTCTGACTTTAAATAACCCCATAAAAATAAATCCAATGGTGTTAAATCACACGATCACCGAATCGAGAGAGTATATAACTAGGAAATATCAGATGTAGAAATGGAATCGCTTCAGGGGTTGTATGGCATGTGACGCCGTCTTATAGAAACTACTAGTCGTCCACATCAAATAATCCAATTTAAGCAGAAATAACTGTTTTATCACGTCGCACAGTGGACCATTTGACGAGAAGGCGGTCAAAAATCTATAACTTTTGATTGGATTGGAATTTTGATATGCGGTTTTTTTTGTTTGGTAGGTGAGACTTTAGCCTTTAAGTTCTATAAAACGTAATTCTCGACCGAAAATAAAAAAAGTTACGGAGGGTTTAAAATACATTTTCATTTGTAGTTGAATTTTAGTACAAAGGTGAAGTGTTAAAAGGTAAAAAAAAGGTTTTTTTTTAAATATAATGTCTTATTTTTTCAGTTAATTTCACAACTAATACTTTTTAACAATTTTTTAAGTTAATTTTTTCAGAAAATGCCAAACTTTGGCCCCCGTAAACTTTTTAGTCCTAATGTGCACAAGGGCCAAAGGTTGTTTTTTTTTTTTTGAAAGATCCCGAGTTAAAATATAATTTATTAAGCAGCGAACGTAAAAGTTACCTTATATTGGTTCAAGATAGAGAAGTTTCAATGAAAAACTCGTATGTTTTTGCTTTAGTTAAATTTTTTTTTTTGTCTTTTTAAATATTTCTATATCAATTTTTATTGTAAATTTACAAAATATATAAATTTTTAAATCAAGAAAATTTATTAACTATATAAAAAAAGTGTAACTTATTGTTAGTGTAATGAAAAAGTACTTTAAATCAACCAATTTTAGTAAAAATTTCTTCTAAATAGCCTTGATTTTCATCTTCTAGAAGTTGTTTAGCTCCTCCGTCTAATTCAATAGAGGTAGTTTTCCATTTTTGATGAATGTTGAACATATATGGATCTGAAGTGCACAACAGAATAGTGATAAGGTCTTCATTAGTACAACATCTGGACATTTTCCTTGTGTTGTGCTCGCGAAAGAATCTGTAGTCTGTTCCTTTTTTCTTGCGCTTCTTCAGATAGATCTCCTATTGGTAGCATATTGTTTTGAATTATTTGTTCCCCATGGTACAAAATTTTATGAACTGTGGATGGCATATATCTCCAAGAGTATTTTTCATTATAAAGTGTAGCTGTTTTATTGGCGTACTCTCCAAATTTTTTTGCATTTATCTTTCTGCTGCATGCTAGAACTTGTAATATGATTTTGAATCGTCTTATTAATTCATGATCTACACCTGTGATAGATTCTGCAGTTTCCGGATCGGAATAAAATCTCCTTGCAGTATTTCCATCATTTGTATTTCCTTTCCCTTGTTTTGGTTGGTCGATTACGAGGCCTAGATGTAGATCTTTTTGTTGAATTTGTTTTTTTTTGCTTTCTTTTTTCTTCATTTTCCTTGTTTTTTCTCACTGTTTTGCCTAACGGACCAAATTCCAAATCATAACCCAATTTAAGAATATGCTCCATGAAACGTATTCTAGCATAAAGAGGAGACATTCCAAATTCGTAGGCTTCCTTAAAACTATCGTCTTCTGGTGGGGGTTGGCTTAATTGACTTGATGCAGCTTGACGTCGACTTTGTTCCAGTTAAAGCTTGTGCAACTTTTCCATCAATCATTGTGAGACACATTTTAAAATGTACTTCAATGTCTTGGTCATCAAATTTAAATATTACTGGTTGAAGTTCCTTAATTTGATCTTTTATTTTTTGAACTTCTTCAGTTATGACATCTTTGGTTTCCTTTTTGAATGCAAATTTTATTGGTCTGCAATACTTTGTTGAAGAAGGAATTTCATTTTTCCATATATCAATTTCTGTTGCTCTACTAGTTGACGGCTCTAAGACGCTATACCTTTTTGTTAAGCGCAATGGAACGAAAGATACCATAAATAAATTAGCATCTGATGAATTTTCGGCATTAAATTGCTTGTATTGTTTCTGACCAGAGGATCCATCACATGCCCATTTAGAAATTAAAGTAATGCTGCCATTACCAATTTTTTTTTTAAATGATCAGTATCAAGCGTATTTAGCAATCGTTCTGCAGTATGTTCAAATAGATCTTGTAATTTTATTTCTGCTGATTGTTTATTTCTGCTGATGTGACACTAATAGCAGATTGTGAATGTAAGCATTCTTTTTTGGCAGAAACTAAATCTCGATACTCTGGAAAAATCTCACAATTCTTTTCATTGGTTCGCTTCCGCAATTCCTTATATTGATTTTTGGTCAATTTTAAATCCAAAAATAGGGCGAACGCTTCTTCCGGCGTAAATTTCTTATCTTCAATTGGTGTAGGAATGCTTTTCAAAATCCTCTTTGTGCGCCTTGGCCTCGCTTCTACTATTTTTTCAATTATATCAATTTTATTTTTTTTTATTTTGGGTTGGTTGAATTTGGTGCAAAAATGAATCCTTAATAATTCTTTGAGAAATTTCTTCATTGATATTCTCCAGCTTGCGCCTTCGAGATCTTTCACTACATCAGTCAATTGGTTTTGCTGGTCGACCCTTTTTCCACTTTCGTTGGCAGTTGTAGATGCACTCTCAAAAATAAGTTCCTTTATTAACCAGTCTTGGTAACGTTTATACGTACATCTTTGCCTTGCTATGAGACCATTCAATGTACCGTCTTTTCAAATTCGATGCAAAATTAGTAATTTTCATTTGTGCATTTCAATGTCTTCTAGGTTACAATTCTTAAAGAACTCGTTGCTCACTATGTGCAAAATTACATCGTCTACATAATTTCGTTGAAAATAAATATCTGCCAGATCTCTGTAACAGTACTTAGCCATTGCACAAATATTAATGAATAATAATTGTGGAAACATTATTATAAATACTCTTTCTTGCAATTATGTAAAATAAAAATTTTTATCTTTTATTACCACTTTTAAAAGTATAAAAAAGCCACACCCTAACCCCTTTTAAAAGGTGAAGCATACCTGCTCATAACTTAAAGGGCTATGTCGCAATAGTTTTTTTTACCATTTACAAATTTTTATCTTTTATTACCACTTTTAGAAGCATAAAAACCCACACCCTAACCCCTTTTAAAAGGTGAAGCATACCTGCTCATATCTTAAAGGGCTATGTCGCAATAGTTTTTTTTACCATTTACCTGTTATTTAAATTGTTTCCCATTTGGTCAGGTATTTAAACTATATAACTCTAATTCAGACTATTAATGTTTTTGAAAGATACTATGTAAATGTACCTGTAACAATTAAGCGCATTATATCTCAACCCTTTTTTATAAGTATATAACAGCTCCTGATAACTCTACCGACACGCAAAAAAATACACAGCGGTGCACCGGTACGACCAACTTTTGTATTCATAACACTCAGACGGACGGACGGACATCGTTTAATCGACTCAGAAAGTATTTTTGAGTCGATCCGTATAATAAAAGATGGATAAAGGTTCAATATTTTTGGCAGTTACAAACATCACCTCAAACTTAATATATCCTAACCGCATAGTGGACAACTTTTGTATTCATAAATTTTGCAGAAAATATCTAACCTTGGGTCAGAAAAATTGTTCTGGTGCACACGGACAGAAACTGGCGGGTGAATAATGGGGTATAGGAGTATAGGGGAGGGTTCGGACTATGGAAGAGTGAAAGATTTTTTCTGACTGCTTTTGACTGGCAGGAGTTATGCTCTATTAAGTAGGAGATTTTCGGAAAATTTGGACCTTTTTTAAAAACATTTTTTTTTTTTAATTTCGGAATGACTCAGTGATTTTGCATTTTTAACATTAATAGTATGGAAGCCACAAAATTATAGAAAATTTATTTCACTTCAAAATCTTTTAAATCAAAAAAGTTACAGTCGTTCAAAAATAAAAATTTACAAAGAAATTTTTAATTTTAGCAAAATACTGAGAAAACCCATATTCGAAGACCCTGTTCGCTGTGATGTAGTTGAGATAGAGTCGCAATTTTTTGGATCCCGAGGATTACTAGTATTTACTTTCAAATGAATAACATAAATTTAAAATCGGTAACAAAAAAAAAATGATTTTTGGCCGCCTTCTCAAAATATGGTCGACTGTGCGTCGCAATATCGGGTGCCAGTAACAATCACTGCTTGATCAGCCTCATTTTCGAAGAAGTATGGCGCAATGATGCCTCCAGCCCATAATCCGTAGCAAACAGGGACACTTTGTATCTGCATTTATTTTTCGAAAAACACATGTGATCTCCTAATCCTAAATACGGCTTCAGTGCTTAGGATGAGTTTTGTTCGAAAAATCACCATCCATTTTTGAAATATTGTTCAACATTGAAAATGCATTTTTCTATCGTATAATGCTCCAATATTTTATTGCACAATTCTTGTGTTAATTTTGGGATACATTTCAAGAAAAATTTTACTATATTAAAACTTAAAATCAAATATAAAAAAGAAATGCTCATACATGTAAAAATGTATGTAGATACTGAAGTTTTGAATATTATGTAGCTAATAAAAGATAACGAGATAGAAGTCCCCAATTTGTGATTTTAGTATTATTTAGTATTAAAAACTTGCAATTTAGTATTAAAAATAGCAATAAAACTTAGCGCATATAAGTAGTAAATGAAAGAAAAAAAATTACATACTCGTACATTGTCAAGTAATTACGTTCTAGTTTATCTTATACATAAAGTGTTCGTTAAAAATGAAAAAACTATAAGCATAGTGAAAATTGTAATTTGGTTAGCAGCTGAACTAATAACTTCATTCGCGTCTCTATTACAGGCTTCAGCATAACCAGGTAAACACATTTCACAAGAGTCCTCATTGAGACATTTCATTTGTTCTTCGTCATCCAACAAACAACCGCGTTCTACAATATTGGATGATAATCTAGTATAACAATAACTATTTGGACTAGTTGAGACCGGACAACGTGATGATTGTATGCTGCTAGACCTAGCAGAACAATCTTTATTCTAAAAATAAAAATTTTAAACAAAAATTGATAATTAGCTCTGCTTGACTTTTTTAATTTGTTATCAAAAAATAAAATCTTACTTCATTAGAGTTACATTGTATACATTCAATGGCTCCTCTGTCATTGCAGAGATCCTTGTAACATCTATGACATTGAGAATCTGACCAACTGTTGCATTTATTACGCTGTTCTTCTGTCAATTTTGAAGAACAGCCTCTGGCAACGACAGTTACTAAAACAAATTTTAATTTTTTAACAAATCAGTAAAAATTTTTTTTTAATTAATACGTACATCCTTCAAATACGGTAACACAATCATCCATGGGATCTACACATGTTGCAGTATCCTTGACTTTTGAAGTCCTTAAACAATTTATACCTTCACAACTATAACATTGTTTAGCTTGAGTGTTGTGTAATATTCCAAACAAAAGGATAAGATTAATAAATAATTTAAAATAAATGCTGAACATTTTTTATTCTACTATAGTAAAAATATTTAATAAAACTCGTCTTTCGAATGTCTTTCCAACTACTGAATCATAAAAATTTGTGCAATCGATTTGAAAATATGATTGAATCCAAACAAAAAAAAAATAATATTAAAGTAAATATGCAGGTTCATGAATAATTGTAGTTCTGTCAACAATTTTATCTAAACACACAATCTGAAAATATTTATACACTTGAAATTCGCTGATAGTAGAAGTGATTCTCTATTCGAGTATCATTCTGTATGTAGTTATGCCAACTATTATTTTAATCATCTTGGGAATTAAAAAAACAATACTATCTTTGAGAGTTATTTTGCTATAATTGAATTAAATCATATCATATTCGAATCCGTCAAACTGAAGTGTTTTTTTTTTTTAATATGTAACGAATTCAATGTGTTGTAAAAAAAGCGGTTGAATTCGACTAGTTAAAACGACAGAATACTTTCGCTAGCATAAGCTAATTCCATTTAAGATTTGCATATGCCGACCATTTTCGTATTATTTAATGAATATTCAGAATTTATATTTCTGAATATTCAATATATATTATTGCATCCTACGTTTCGTTGGGATTTTCCAACTTCTTCAGGGATTTATTTTACTTATTATATAAGCTAATTTCTTTGTTTTATCATCAATCGAACATTTTATAAACTCCACAAATAGACTTGCTTTAGGTTCTACCAAACATCGAGTAAATATTAAAAAAATTATGAGGGAATTAATTTTTTTGAAGTTCTGAATATTGGTGTAGCGAAAACAAACAAAGGAATCATGTGAAAATTATCTGCGTACCATACAAAATAAAATGAATAATGGAATAATGCTTTAAAGCAATTATACATAACCTGACCAATCATCCCTCATTTGGCAAGCTAACGATCTCCAGATTCTTAAAAAAATAGGTCGGATAAAAATTTTTTTTGCCGTAATGGAGAACAATTGATTTATACATTTATGACCTCAATTCCGATCAACATTTCCAGATTTTCCTGGAAAACATAGGAATGGTCGAAAGCTTAGTGACGAAAGGCCTGGATCGATTTTCTGCTAAAACTAGGAAGCTAAAAAAAATTACGATCCCCTCATTGGTTCTTCCTCTTTAACATATGCAAGCTTCAGTAATATCTGTAATATCGGACCATAAGCTTTTGTTGTTATTACGTTTGGCCAGAAGATACGCATTATTCTGTGGAGGCACTGGTTTGCAAATGCTTGCATTTTCTGGAGATCTTGGGGTGCACCATTGCATGTTCGCAGCCATAGGTTAGGTTAGGTTAGGTTGATAAAAGGAGCTATGTAAATACATAGCTCATAGCCGTTGTGTCTGGATATACACCTAAGCCAGTAGGTCGGCTTGTTGTGCGCTCTACATCTCTACGTTCATCTGGTTATCTACCCCTCCACTAACTTAGAAATTCGGTTTCATCAGCAAATTTCCTGAGTGTTTTGTAGCTTATCCTCCTAAGACCCGTCAGGCCTTGTAGGATGTCGTTGGATAGATATCTGACCCTTGTTCTCGCAAATGCAGGACTGTAACAGAGATAGTGTTCTAGGGTTTCATCATCCTCTCCGCAAGCTCTACAAGTGGCCGATTCCGCCCGTCCTATACGGAATTTACGCAAGCTCCATATGGACTTCAACCGGCCGAAGGTTTGTCTTGCTTCTATCAGACGATTTTCAATATCGTCTTTAGAACAATCAGAAGTTGTTATAATGCTTCCTAAACAGCAGAAGGAGTATATGTCTTCTAATTCGTGGTTGCTGATATGTAATGTTCCCAGTCTTTTTTGTCAATGCTTATCTTCAGCCCAGCTTTTGCTGTGATATCAGCTAATTGTTGCAGTTTGGCTACCATATTCTCGAAATTATGTGTCATAATACAGATAACATCTGCATAATCTAGGTCACTTAAGCTACGATGCATACCCCATTTCCTTAGCCATAGTGGTGTCGAAGACAACGTTAGAAAGATGTGGCCGAATCCGTTGCCTGATGTCCAAACTACTTTTGAACAATTATTATTTTCCTTTTTCTTATTATAAAATTTAATATCGATTACTTAAAATTAAAAATTTTCTTATCGATAACATGAATGAAATGTAATATCTAAAAATATTCGTACTCGTTGAATTTGAGTAACTTTTAAAATTACAAAATGGAGTAAATTTAGCTAAAATCACTTTTTTATATGTTGAACCGATGCTTTTTGAAGCCTAAAATAATTTTGTAAACTTACTTGGATTGTTACTCTCAGATGGTGAGCAACTATTGAAAATAATGAAACTTTGTTGAATTAAAACTAATTATAACGTTGTATTTCTTAAACCCCAAACCCTAACTTCCGCACCTTATAATCCTAACCCTACACTAATTTTATAATTTCTCAATTTATGAGAAATTATAAAAATTTTAACCCTTTCCTTTATCACTGTCAATTTCGGTCTAATAGCATTTTATTGAAGCAGCTATAACCCATCTTGGCTAATTTAACTACCCCAAACCCGACAGTTGTCATCGCCCTAATTGGAAATAGCTGTAACCAAAAAATACACCTGATAATATAATCCTTGAATCGGGGAGATTAGTTTTTTTGGGACACCTTTGCATATTAATCAAACTGCAGGTCGAAAATATGAATATATTTTGATGAAATTTGGTACATAAGCTTTTATCGGCCACAGAATGAATGCTGTTGAAATTGGTGTAATTCGGTCCGTGTTCAGACATAGTCCGCATACAAATGACCCCTATGAAATCGACATAAATTGCCATAAGATCCAAATTATCATGTAGATCTGAGTAAAATTTGGTTTGTATGTGTTTATTATATCCATTAATCAGTAATCCAAAAATAATCCCTATAAGACAATTCTTGGTCAGAGACCCCATATAGAGCTGTTTCTCGATTTTTACTTAAATCTATCAAAAAGCTAAAGTATTGCACAGATTTTTTTCAAATTTGGTTCGTATATATTTTTTCTAAATATAAGTGACTAGACCAAATATGGTCAGGATCGGTCCATTTTTCAAACTAGTCCCTATATAAAATAGCATCCGATATGAACTTTTTCATATCTGCAGCCAAAAAAATTAATAACAATGCCACTCAAATTTGGTTTATGCTTATTTTCTATATCGAATTAGTTGGACCGAAAGATAGGATCTCTAAACCATGGTATAGGGTATCGTATAGTCGGTTTAGACCGTTAATGTTTACATTGTGCATTATGCAATTGTGCGTTAGTTGGGCACTGACAGTTCACGTTGCATATATATTATAGTAAAATTCTTCCCAGAGAACCATTTGTTCGTTCACAGTTTTAGCGTAGCAGTTGAACTGTAGGAGAGTTTCGTAACAATTCTATATAGGACGCTAGACTTGTGGGAATCAGCTGTGGCTTGAGCTTCTAATGCAACTTCGTTAGTCCAATTGCGCTTGTCTTACCTCGATCGCTTTTTAACCAAGCGATTTAGAGCATTGTGCTATTGCTTGAGTTAATTTTAGCAGTTCGGGTTCTGGTCATGTATACAGCAGATTTCGTGGGTTTTCGTGATTCGATTAGACTCCACCGTTTCGTCGGATATCCGCTCTTTGCGGGTGCGCTCAGTATAGCCAATTACATTAACTGTGGGTTCCATGAAGGTCTCTTTAATTGTATTCCATTAGCTGCGTCGAATTTCAGGCATGGTGTCAAATGATGGCACCAGTATACCACGTAGTAACTTCATTCTGCGTTCGTCGATCCGTCGTTGAATTTGATAGCAGCAACTGAATAATCATAGTTGCGTCTTCTTAGTAGTGAAATCAGGGGATTCCCAAGTTACTTTATGTATTCGTCTGGGAGGGAACAATGGACCTCCAACACTAGATTATTTGATGCACACATTTCCAGGAAAATTTCCCAATAATCGGTTTTTGTTCCCATGGATACTCATTATTCCCACAAGATTGGTGTTACCTGGATCAATTTGATTAATTGTTGTTGCCTTATCTAGCATTTTATAGATCTCATCGATCGTGACGGGGTCAGCTGCTTCTGTTGGATGCATGTAAGACTCCGAGCACGAGAAAGAAGTCTGATAGAATTGACTTTATCTGAATAGGGTCTCCAGCTTATAAGGGCATCTCGGTCGTCTTTGATTAATAGAAATCCCACACCACATGATCTTGCCAAGTTGTTGGGCTTACCAGAGTATTGGATAGTGCATCCTTCAAGCGCGGCCGTCTCGCCAGCATCAGACCATCTTATTTCTCAAAGTTCAAGAAAAGTAGATTGTAGTTTTTAAATTCTTTACATAGAAGCGCCAACTTTCACGCTTCGAGTAGCGCCCCAACATTCCAGGTTCCCGTTCTTGCTTTGATGCCAAAAGTCGTCAACGGTAAACCAGGTTGATTTTCATTAGTATTTGTAGAGGCTTCGGTAATCATTGGTTTTTAAGATGGCCAGCTGATTAGGTTAATGCATTCGATCCTGGTGCTGGGGCTGCCAGCAGACTTACAGGCTGACAAAAAAAGTTTATAGCCCATGGGTCGACCGACAGAGCCTCGTTGGTTTCAACGGGGGACACCAGCTCCAGGGTGGACAGTGGGTGAGATTGTCATTTGAAAAAGATTGGATATGCGAACAAATAGTTATTGCATTTGAATTCGCTTCACTTTCCCATTAGTTTCCCAATTCCTGTTTGAGCAATCTCTATTATTAATTTTTTGTTTGGCAACTATTTAAAGCTTACTACCTCGTAAGGTGTTGCAAAAATTGAAAAAGTGAACTTCAAGCGCTCATAAAAGATTATCTTGATAAGTACTATGTGCAATTTGCAGCATCACTTTCTACAGTGAAAAAGTAGTTTTCCTAGTTTTGTTGTGGTTGCATAACCATGGAAAAATTCCACGAATTATGCTATCATATCCATCATATTCTTCGGACTTAGCTCGTAGTGACTCTTTTCTATTTTCAAGAAATGACTAATAGTATGTTCAGACGGCAAAATGAACCACTTGATTCGCTCTCTGAATCATTATTGTGAACCTTGGTGTTCAGACGAGTGTTCTTGTTTCATTTTGACGTTTATATTTTTTGTGTAAATATTTGAAGACATCCTTCTACACTTTACGTTTCACTATTTCATTTTTTCCATTTTTATTTGAATATATGTATGTAAATATATACTTTTTATTTGTTAAATGTTTCTATTTATTTTATTGCACAAATTAATTTTTTGTTTTTTTCTTTGTTTATTTATTTTTGACTGCTAGTTCAGATAAACTAGCGATAATTTCTTATCAAACTTGGAGATAAACCAATGGAGATGAACCAAGTAGATTCGCTCTCAAAATTTTGTATGGCGAATCATGTAGATTCAACCATGATTCGGGCGCGAACCGTGAATGAGAGAGCGAACCGCGAATCTTGCTTTCCGTGTGAACATAGCATAAAAGAGAAAAGAGATACGGATTTATTGATCCAAATTTTTAAAATCAATAGTGTTTATAGATTTGTTTTCTTCTTTGGGACTACATTTAGCCTTTGTGAATTTTTCATTATACGAAAATTAGAAAATTTTGTCACTTTCAGATTTTCTTAATAGGCCTAAAGGAAGAAATCGCTGAAAAAGTTTCCAATTGCGGCAGTTGAATACATCTTTTCTATATATAATTAACTGTTTTAAGAGACAAAGGAAATGAGAAAATTGCTATGGTTTTGTCCGCTGTTGTTTCTAATTAAGATATTTTTTAACCAAGTGAAGTCGAAAAGTGTTGTAACCTGCAACTATATAGTTTTATACCTTTGATTATGGCGCAAATTCTTTGGGTTTTTTCACATTTATTAGAGTTTACAGTTTAGTTTTTAAGAGTTTCGAAAATAATATGAAATTCCATACAGAATTTTTGCAACACGCAATATGTTAGAAACATTCTCATTTTCGGATGTAAGACTCTGTACACTATGCTAGAAAATAAAATTGCGTAAACTTAATTTTAATATAATTATCTATAAGATGTCTTTACAAATGTTGATCTATTTCATAGCTTGGTGTAAATTTGGCCATTATGGTTACAATATTTCTCACAAAATCAAGAAACGGATTCTCTGCTTGTAGCTAAATTTCTAATCATTCTATGGCAATAAAGTATTATCACCAGTATTTAAATAAAATGTAAAATTTCTGAAACTTTTTGAGCAAAGCGTATAATTATATGTTTATTATTCATTAACAATTGTTAAAGAATAGCATCTTACTACAGCTTCTGCCACTGCAGTTGTTGTATATTTTTATAACAATGAATTAAAACTACGAGTAATTAGAATTTTTTTCGTATGTTGCGAAATTGATGTGCTGGTATGTGTTTTTTTCACTTACATTGAAGTTCGTTTAAATTGGATGGCATGCTAGAGATATTGTAAACTTGATCTTAATTGCAGATGAACATGTAATAATACAACCAACATACAGTGGTGCAAATTAGACTTATCAACCTTTTCTCACTAATAGTTCCGCACTTGGAAATAAATCTGCCAAATGCAATATGGAACTATGTGATGCGTTTCTTTCGGCCGATATGCCTCTTCACAAATTAAACAACCCACAACTAAGAAATTTTTTACAAACGTACACTAACGAAGTTATTCCTGTTAAGTCAACGATTAGGAAAAGTTATGTCAGTAAGCTGTATACAAAAATATTTACTGAATATTGTGGAATTGAAAAAGGTAAATCACGATACAATTGCCCGTGTTTTTGACGATTCAATTTCTTTGTTGGGCGAATGTTTTAACAAAGATAAAATACTGTTAAATTTAACGGATGCTGCTCCACACATCGTGAAATCAGCGAATTCTTTAAAAGTTTTCTACACGAAAATGCTTCATATAACTTGTTTAGCCCATGCGATGCACCGTGTGGCAGAGGAATTACGAAAACAATTTGATAACATCGATTTGTTAATTTCTTATGGAAAAAAGGTATTTTTAAAAGCTCCTTTTGGGTGTTGAAACATTTAAAGCAAAATAAACCGAGATAAGTCTTCCACATCAACCCACAGTAACCAGATGAGGAACATTGTTGGAGGTTATCTAACCATTTTAACGAGTTTAAAGATGTGTTAGAAGATCTTAATGAAACAGATGCTATGTATTTCTACTCAAAAAGTTAATACAATCAATACAATCCATCAACTAGAGGGATTTCATTCTTTGACAACGCCAGTTGAATAGGTTAAAGTTGCTGCAAACTACGAGTAAATAAATGCTGCAGAAGGTCAAATTAGTGCGATAATAAAAAATAAACTTATATATTTAATTTAAGTTCTAAACCAGAAAATATAGAAAGTGATTATTCCACAAATGAATTAATAGTATTTAAATATGCACCAATAACTTTCGTTGACGTTTTTGAGACCCAATCGTCTAAATTTTTCTTTTGACAATGTAGAGCAAACACTTGTTTATTTGAATAAATAAGACTTTAAATTAAGTTTTATTTATGTACTTTTTATATCGATTTATAAGAATGCAACGGGACTGAATTTTTTGCTTTTGTTAAGTTTTTTATATTATTTTGTATTAATAAATATTGGAAGAAATTAATAATAAATTCATATTTTTTTTAATATTAAGTGCATATTTTTTCGATTTTTGATGCACATTTTATGTACATAAAACAAGTTTTTAAATGCATGAGAATTCGGTCCCTAGTAATGATAATCCCAGTACCAGCACGACAACTATAGTCTAATAGGTGAAAAATATTTGCGCAGTTGATGTCTAATATCAAACTCTTAAAAAATGCCAATTGTACACTGTTATGACTAAAAAAGAAGTGCTAAAAGTTATATTTTATCGATAAAATACTAAATTTTTTTATAAAAAAAAAACACGCACTTCACTTCTACAGTTATGTTATGATGGCGTTATTTTTAGTTAGGTCCAATCTGCCCTCAAAAATTTTAGCGGTAAGTAGAAATTTTGTAAAATTGTGAGGGCGTTAATATCTTGAGACATAAATTAATCTAAAGTTTTCATAAATTTGATTTTGTTGACCCGGAATATACAACATATATATAAATTATACCACGACAATTTACCTACATAAAAATCGGAGCTATAAGCTTATAGAAACTACATTTTTTAATATAACCTCCCATTTATCCCAGATGTTCATCTAATATCAAAACTGAAATATAAACAACGTTTAGCAATTTGTTCGTTTGAAAAAAATTTATTTTTTTTCATTACCTCGAATTGTAAATCTCCGTTTTTATAAACGGTTAATTAACTATCGCTTAATTACCCAATTCGGGTAATTACCTCAAATATTTTAATCAGAAAGTAAAATTTCCTTTAAATTTCCATGGTTTAATTACCCAAAGTACTTATTGGCTCAATATATGGTTTAACCAGATGCACCTGAATAAAATTGTCATTTCGAAGGAGTTTGCTGTAAAAATTAATTCAGATTTTGAATCGAACAGTGGTTGGTTGTAGAGGTGGCAGAGGAGAAAAAACATAAAAATCAACAAAATACATGGACAAAGTAATGAAAATGATCGTGAATGTGCCCGAAATTTTCTGGAAAGTAGCAATTTTTCCTCAATTCTTCAAAATTATACTCCTGAAAATATATTTAATGCTGATGAGAGTGGCCTTTTTTATAAAGTTGTGCCAAGTAGAACATTAGCTCGAAAAGGGGACCCAGTCAAAGGCAACAAATCTCAAAAACAAAGTCTAAAATTATTATTTTTGTGTAACTCTGTGGGAACATACCAAAAAGTGTTTGGAATTTAATTCTTTATGTGATACATATGGATTATTTTTATTTAATAAAATGTTTAAGTTATATTAATAACCCTGTTTTACGTATGTTCGGATAATTGCCTTTTTATGTATTTAAAAATAATCGTTTAATTACGTCTATGAGATAACTAAACGTGTTCTTGTAAATTTTGACGAGGTAATTAACCGAGGATTACTGTATTAGTAATGCTTTATTACTAGTGTTCTGCAATCTTCGCTAGTTTGTCTACGTTTTTTTGCAATTTATAAATTATAGAGAAAATAGCAATGCCTTTTAACATTATATCCAAAAGTTTTTATTTGAAAATTGATTGACTAGGAAGAGGGAAGTGTTCGAGTTTGGCTTTTATACATTTTTATGCCCGTTGTGTTAAAAATTATTCTAATCCACCAATAATAACATAATCAGTTACTTAAATTTGGAATTTTATGAAGGACAACATTCACCAGACATCTTCTCTACAAACTTTTTTTATATTATTTATCAAACATGGTGTACAAGTTTGGTTTTTAACCACTGTATATATTTAAAAAAAATTACTTATTGTTATATTATTTATTTTATTTTTAGGGTGGCTTTCGCTTACATCTTCTAGATTCCCTAGATCGGCCTTTGGTTGATTTAACACCTCAAGTCAATGGTTCTGAATTTGTGAGAACAGATGTCACGTAAGTCTGAACTGTCATATGTCGTACGTACCAAAACAAATATGTCTATATGTTTTTATTTCAGAGCTCAATCATATGAAATAAGTTTGCCAAATGATTTTGACTGTCATAATTGTACATTACGTTTGTTACGTCAAGCTGACGAATGGTCGACTGGTTATCGTTTCTGGTCTTGTGCCGATGTTGACATTAAACATCGTAAGGAATTCAAAGAATCCTGTTCGGGTAAAGGAAAATATTTCCCTTCCCGTTGTAAATGTGAAAAGAATTATTATGGACTCAACTGCCAATACAAAGACGAATGTACTAGCAATCAAGATTGTGGTATTCAAGGAAAATGTATCGACTTACAAAGTACATCAATGCCACGCAAGCAATGTTATTGTAATTTTGGTTGGTTTGGTGTAGGGTGCAATAAAAGGTCACCATTTAAAACAACCGATTTGGATCTGACTGCCTATTCTATGAAAGAGTTGTCACCCGACTACAAGATGCATTGGCGTTTGTTGGAGGATCAGAAGGAAATTGAAGTAGTTTTAAAAGTAAATTCTACTACATGGGTTGGTTTCGGTTGGAGGCCGAGATCGTTAACCAAAGAGTGTAAAAATTTTCCCCTTATTAATAATATTGGAGATTTAACCACTAGTTCACAAGGAGCTGCTTCTGCAGAGCCAGAACCTTCATCAGAGCCAGAACCTAAGTCTGAGCCGGAATCGTCGTCTGAACCTGAACCAAAATCACAACCAAAATTAAAATCTGAACCGGAGCCATCTTCTGAGCCAGAACCAAAATCAGAACCTGAATCCAAGTCTGAACCGGAAACGGAAACTTCTTTTGAATCTGAACCAAAATCGGAACCCGAACCCAAATCAGAACCGGAACAGAAATCGGAGCCAGAACCGATATCTGAACCTGCCGCCATATCGAAAACAAAACGTGTTGCGGAAATGAAAAATTCTCTAACTCTAGATGGCGTTGATTCTGTTGCAACTAGTGTTTCCTATCGTGTTAGTAGCTCTACCGGTCGCAAGCGTCGTGATATTCCAGGTAATTATAATATAACTAGATTTTTTATCACTGGTTCTGGTTATATTTATATTACAAATGTTTAACAAAATATAATTAAATTTGTAATGCACTACACTTTTTCCCTACCAAGTACACGGTTTACAATATGTTCTTTACTTTCTAAATGATATTAAATAGATACTACTGAATCCGTTAACCATTCAGAACCGGAACCGGCTTCAGAGCCAGAGCCAAAATCAAAACCGGAACCGGAACCTTCAGCAGAGCCTGAACCAAAATCTATATCGCAACCAACTTCAGAGAATGAGCCAAGGACCTTGCCCGAGCCATCATCCGAGCCAGAACCTAAATCCGAGCCCGAGCCAAGGACCTTGCCCGAGCCATCATCTGAGCCAGAACCTAAATCCGAGCCCGAGCCAAGGACCTTGCCCGAGCCATCATCTGAGCCAGAACCTAAATCCGAGCCCGAGCCAAGGACCTTGCCCGAGCCATCATCTGAGCCAGGACCTAAATCCGAGCCATCATCTGAGCCAGAACCCAAATCAGAACCAGAGCGAAAGTCTGAATCTGAGACCAAATCTGCCAAGACGACGATCAGTCAAAAGCCTCACGAATCAGGTATATACAAGCATATTACCACATTTATCACATCAATACACTTACTATCTAATATATTATCTATTTCATAATAAAAATCCTCGATACTTTAATATTTTCTAAATTTCACTTCTTAATATTACAGATTCTCAAAAATACAAATTGAATCCTTATACTCCTATACATGATTTCAATCCCATGGATTGTACGGATATTGTTATTGGGTCAGCACGTGGTATGGCCAGTCGTGTTGGTGATTACTATACTCGAGATAGATCTACACCACGACATGATGAATTCTATGGTGGTACAAGTGATTTGACATTGGCTACTGGTTTCGAACAGGATGGTGTTACCACTATAATCTTCCGTAAGAAGTTGGTTGCCACTGAACCCACCGATCACACTTTGGATGATGCTTTGACTCACGTAATTTGGGCTAAAGGGCAAGAAAGTGGTAATTATATACATGTACCAGTTTCTGGTATTGAAACCGAAATGGCATCGGTTAAAGATTTTTATCAACCTGATGAACTAAAGTATCATGGTCACAAAATGCAGCGAGGTGTAACCCAAATAAATTTCTTCGGTAGGTTTTTCCTCGGAATAATCATGAAACTAACAATGGTTCTAAGTAAAATTTTACCTCATTTCAGAAAAAGAAAAATCCCAAACTAGTGGAGATGACGAAAGTACTAATATCTTAGATAATGATTGCTATGGTCATTGGAAATATCCCTCAAATTGCTCAATACAAAACCACACTTGTGAATATTATGCCGAATGGGAAACCATAGGACGTGGTGATGATATGCGTTGGCATATTGAGACCTCCAATACTCAAACATGGACTGGTATTGGTTTCAGTAACGATGAGAAAATGTCCCAAACTGATTCAATAATTGGCTGGGTAGATCGTAATGGTCGCCCTTTCTTAATGGACACTTGGATCAATGGTTATTCGTCTCCAAAATTAGACGATCGTCAGGATATCACTAGTGCATCCGGTCGTATTGAAAAGGGTGTTACAACACTCGAATTTACAAGAAAACGTATAAGTAATGATGAGCAGGTAAGTCAATAGTACAATTATGAAATATGTACTGAAATCAGAATATATGCATAAGTAAAATTTTACGAAACATCGTATTAATGTCAGCTTTTTCGATTTTATTTTCTTACAGGACTTATCATTTACCGACGATCATTGTTTGTATTTATTCTTTCCAGTGTTGGGCGGTGCTTTTAATGCAGTAAATAAGAAAATTCGTAAACATGAACAAGTACCTTCCATGTCATCTACTCGTGTTTGTATTAAATCCTGTGGAAAAGGTGAGTAAAGAAAAGTTACTAATCGTCTTGAGTGTAAGAGTACTGGAAATATTTTATATATGACTATTTTACAGAATTAGAAAATAATTTAAATGGCCCGACTACACCAGCACCAAATCGCTTAGTTTATGCCGTTGGTGTGAAACTTATGAATTTGGCAGAGTCTTTTGAAGCACCCGAACCAGGTACAGTTGAATTTAAAAATTTGGCTGCCACTATATCCGATTCGTTCAATGGTGTGCTCAACACGATACCCGGCTATTATAAGACAGATATATTAGGTTTTGAAAAGTAAGTGGATCAAGTTGAAAAACAGTCGAAAATAATAACTCTTAAAATATTGCAGGGAGGGTACTACTTCAATGATTGCTAAATTACAAGCCATGTTTGATAAAGACGATTATGAAAAAGGCCACTCTTTAATGACAAACACCATACCAGAAGATGTTAAGGAGAATGCTATGAAAAATGGTGATATCATAAAAATGGCTTTATTGGATAAAATTGCTTCGGGTAAAGTTGGTTCTCTCACAGTTGATCCACAGTTTTTGGATTTCCAAGCTTTGGAATGTAAGATTTACGCAAATAAAACATACAGAAACAGAAATTATATAACACTTTTTATTCAAATTCTGCAGATAAGTCTATTGATAATTCTGAAGAAACTAAATTATCATTCTTTGAGTTGTCAGAGGCACGTTTATACACCGTTTTGGGTCTAATAGCGGCGTTGGTCTTTATAGCCTTGATTCAAGCCTCATGTACAATTTATAAGACTTCCAAAAAGAACAAATCACACAAGGTAAGTTGCAACTCCACTTCCTGACTTTGGTGTTGAGTTTTAAGAATTGTTTTTTTATTCAAAATTATTAAGATCACACAGTAGGTTAAAAGGTTTATGCAAGCATCAAAATATCGATAATACACTATCATGTTTCGATATACATACATTATAAATGTATTCGATTATAATTTTTATTTAAGGTAATTAAAAATATATTATTTAATACCAGTAGGATCCGAACGAATAGATAATACAATTGTCAATTGCAAAGTTGTAAGCAAAATACAATCGTATAATTTGTGGAACCTTAACGTGGGTGGTCCTCTTAAAATTCGCTGAAATAATGATATGAAAGAGAAGAGATATAACTACCTGACACGTAGTTTTTGATGCCCAATATCACTTTTTTTTTAATTTTATTACATTTTCTCTCAAGTAACCAATCCCAAAATTTTGTATCACCAGAACCGTTACCTAAATGCCAAGTGTACTCTACATCGGGCATGGAAAAATCATTTTAAGTTTTTCGTTATTCCGTTAGTCATCCAAATAGCTAAAGCCGAGTTTTTCCATTGGTCATAATATTTTTACTATCAGATCAAGTACTTTTTAACAAGATTTCAAATGATGTATTGTATCATAGACAATTCTATAATATTAATAGGCTAGGCGATTTCTTGTGACTGATGTTTTGTTCTACCATTTTATCCCGATTTTGATCAAACGTATATTATATGAAAGGTATTTTTTTTAGCTGATTTGCAGATTTACAGATTTTTAAATTTTGTCCTTTATTTTGAGTAAATTGCATTTAAAATTGCTACTAACACATACATAAAGTTATACAATGCTATGTGTGTTAATTAAATTTGTTTATGTGTTTGTAATAAAAATGAATTGGTTTTTTGTGTTGATTTGTGATTTGGCTATAATGGATTAGCATACCTTTAGGGTCTTTATTTAATGAAAAAATAAAATTTCCTAGAATTTGCGCTCGAATTTCGAGGCCTGGAATCTGCTAGTAATTATGAATGAAGGAATTGGCAAACATATTTATACCCTATAAAGTATGGGGTTACGGTATAGTGACTTTGTGCTGATGTTTGTAACTACCAAAAATATTTGACCTAGAGCCATCTTTTATTATAGCGATTGACTCAAAATCACTTTCTGAGTTGATTTAGCGATGTCCGTCCGTCCATCTGTGTGTCCATGTAAACCTTGTAGTCAAACTATAGGCCACAAATATGAATAAATTTTGATGATGGTAGATGTATGCTACTATCGACCATAAGACGGACGCTATTGAAATTGGTGAAAATCTGTGCATGTTCGGATCTAGTCTCTCCTTTGACTTAAATTGCCATAAGATCCAAATTATCCGTGATCCAAAATCAGTGATCCAAAAAAAATACTATAGGAGAATTCGTAGTCATAGCCCCGATTTTAAGCTGCTTCCCGATCTTCACTTAAAACTATCAAAAAACAAAACTATCGATTTTTCTCAAATTTCGTTTGTTTATGTTTTTTTGCAAATATGGTCAGAATCGGTAAATTTTTCGATCTAGTCCACTTATAAATATAGCATCCGATATGAACTTTTTGAAATCTGCAGGGAAAAAAAATAATAAAAATTCCATTCAGATTTGGGTTATGCTTATTTTTATTCCCAATTAGTTGGAACTAAAACCAATTCTCTAAACGCATGGTATAGGGTGTCACATAGTCGGTCCACACCGACTATAATTTTCTTACATGTTTTTGAAATGTGCATTCTAAAAAACGAATAAAATTCAAAAATCTTTGAAATCAATGTTCTTTAAATATTAACAGCTGATAAATGAATGTATTTGTTTTTACTCTCTTCTGGATTCCCGGTAATCGTTGACTGGACGGTAAGGTGATCGTTGAAGATTTAGACCACTGGTCGCTAAACACCTACCATCATATTTTGCTTTGCGTGAGTGAGCTGCAATCTCTCTCTTACTCAATGCACGTAAATAAATTAACTAAATAAATAAAAAAAATAAAAAAAAAAATTAACCTATTTCAAGGTTCATGTTGTATAACATGATCAATATCAATATATGGGCAAAATTTTATGATAACATATCCCTCTGTTAGACGATTTTTATTTCTATTTTTAATCAATTTTAACGAGGAGAATGAAGACTCGCAAATATATGTTGATCCAAGCATTGAATAGACCTTAAGTTTTTCAATCTATGATTTCGGATATGAAGCTTCATTAATATCTTTCCAAAACTCAATACCAGTTATAAATCATTTTTCATTTTTAAAAGTTCTTCTTTGATTTCAACACTTTTCTCTTCAATATTACATAACAAGGGATTATTATGTAATTCAATTATGTTTTTTAATTGATGAAAAACTTTCAAACGCATATTGTACTTTACTAGTAAAGTTTCCAATATATTAACACGTTCATTTAATTTTCTCAAACGATATGGAAATATATTAAAAACTTCAGAAGTTCTTGTTAAAGTGATCAAATTTTTTTCCTTTAGATGCATTATTAATAGTTAAATTTTTCATATAAATTGATGAACTGCGAAAACTAGTTCAACAATAGTTTTACTTTTACCTTGCAGCTGGGTTTACTGAAAAAATTCTCGCTAAAGAAGAATTTACATTCAAAATTTGCATTCATTCTTTCAGTGCATTTCAAACACAGAGCGTCGAATCAACCTCTTCGTTCGAATGCTCATGCGAGACTGATTGACTTTTATCATTTTGTTTAATCTGTGAGCGTATGTAGGTGTGAGAGCAAAACGCCGCGTAGTGGTTTTGCCGACCACTGATATAGACAGATTGGCCCTCGCTATTCCTATCATTATCCTAAATTTAACAGATTGCAACCTTGGAACAACCTCTTTTGCATTCAGAAGTTTATTGAATCACACCAAGAGTGACAAAAGGTTACTGACGTGAGAACATACATTATAAATTACATTACTACTTCCGTAACGTTAATCTGACCACTGTGTCGTCATTTTCTGGAGGATAAGGAATGTATCGTTCTTTCTATAACGGGACTAGGAAAAACTTTCTTCTCCTACTTCTGTACTTCTGTACTGAACTAAGGAACGTAATACATATTCTAAGATGTTCCGCCCATAGATCCACTCTTTGTGCGTATAACTCTTGGGCGTTAACCCTTTTGAAAGCGCTCCATGTTTAAACCTAAATTGTTAATTTATAATCTCCATTATAAACTCGAACTGCATCAGTCAATCTCCTGCATCATAGTCTCCCTCTTGATCGATTGGAATTAAGAGTCATGCACGTTAACTGGTAGAGCAACAATCTTATATAAATTTGGTTTCAGCATATTTTATATATCCAATGCTAAACTCACCTCAGTTGCTTAAAAAAAATTGACGTTGTAAATACTATCCAAAAATTGATTTTTTTTTATATCTTTTATTATGCCGATCGACTCAGAATCACTTTCTGAGTCGATTTAGCAATGTCCGTCCGTCCGTCTGTCCGTCTGTCCATCCGTCCGTCTGTCCGTCCGTCCGTCTGCCCGTCCGTCCGTCTGTCCGTCTGTCCGTCTGTGTGTCTATGTAAACCTTTTAATCAAACTGCAGGTCGCAAATAAGAATATATTTTGATGGAATTTGGTATATAAGCTTTTATCGGCCATGGGATAAACGCTATTGAAATTGGTGAAATTCGATCCATATTCAAACCTAGTCCCCATAAGATCCAAATTATCATATAGATCTCAGTCAAATTCGGTTTGTATGTGTTGATTATATTCATTAATCAGTAGTCCAAAAATAATCCCTATAGTACAATTCTTAGTTACAGGCCCCATATAGATGCTTCCTGATCTTCATTTAATTTTATCAAGAAAAAATAGTATAGTCGGTCTAGACCAGCTATAATTTTTTACCTGTTTAATTCTTACTGTGTGATGTAAATAATATTAATTAACATTTGAAAGCTACTGGAACGCGACATGTTTTACATGCTTATTACGAATTTGCTATTAACATTTTTCCAAAGTCAAAGTTCACATTTAATTATTTTGTTTATATTGACATATTTTGACATCTTTGTTTGTATGCCGAAAGAATCTTGGTCTATAGTACTATAACGCCTTCTGCGACTATTAAAATTTGTTTGTGATAATTTTATAGCTTATTATTTTCCGATAGTTTGACAAACAGATTCGGGGTCAGCATGTATTATATAATCGAAAGTAATTAATCGCATTCCAGTAGTTTCCTATTAAACTTTCGATTTTAATTAAACGGAAACATATTAATGAAGTAAATGAAATCATAATATAAATATTTTTAAGCTAATTTATGTAATACCCGATGAATGGCGGATATATCAGCAAAGGCAACATCAACGCTATTATCAACCTTCTAGCGATTTATAAACAAATATAAACATCACTTATCTCCCACCACTAGAACCGTATAAAAAAAAGTTATCGAACAATCATCATCACTAACTACCAAAATTAAATTTTTCTCTGTTTTCGATACGATTTTTAAAAATAATTAAATACCTACAATTTCCTTAACACAAGTTCAAGTTACCATAATATTACAGCACATGATTTGTGTGTTTGTATGTGTGTGTTTCTATTAAATGATTCTCAAAAGTTTTGGTAATTAAAATTTTACTTAATTATCTTGTATTGTGACTACCATTTCTGTTGATTTTTACTAATATTTTATTTTATATGTTTAACTTTTCATTTCTTTATCCCTCTCTCCTAATACTTTATTACTTATAATCAATTACTTACTGTCCTTATAAATATATTTGTTTCATTCCGAATCAGTCAGCATTTATTTTATGCTATTTTTTTTTTTATTTTAGTTTCAATTATTTAGCACATAATTTTCATTTATTCTTTATTTCATATGTGATCTAAATAATAACAGCAGTACTAATAAAACGAGAAAACCCAATAATTTGTTGTAATTGATATTTGTACCACTATACGTATGTCGCAGGGTATTAAAAGTTGTGCTGATATTTGTAACCGTCAGAAATACATGACCTGGCTCATGACTGGCTTACAGGTTTTAATTTTGTTTTTTTTTTACATTTAAGTATTTTAAATCTGAGAACTTGACAGACTAAACTTCCTTGAACAAATCAAAGACGTTTCAACAAAAATGTTTCGTTCTATAATTCTTACTGTAGAATATGAATCCTTTTGAGAATTTTTTCAAAGTTTTGAAGGTCGTCATTTTTTTCCAAAATTTGTTTTGTCTCGTCTTCATTTAAACAAAAAAAACTAGCTCAATCAACTAAAGAAAGCTATTCGCAGTAAAATTTATTACACCATTTCCAATTGAAATTAAGAAACTTCCAAATGAAATTGAGATATTCCAAATGAAATTGAGATTTTCCATTTGAAATGGGAAAATTTCAAATGAAATTGCGAATTTCTCAATGGAAATTGAGAAAATTACAAATAAAATTGTGAATTTAAAAAGGAAGTTTAAAGGGAGAGAATTGGTTTTGCTGTACAGAAATGGGAAAATGCATGCTAAATTATGGGAAAATGCCTGTTATGTCTATATAAAATGCATGTAGTGTAACCATGTTGTCATACCATAGGCACAGCGAACACTCACCAACTTCGACTGTGTAGCATGACAAATTGGCAACACATATTGAAGTTGTCATGTTACAAATGTCGAAGTGGGTCACAAAAATATTAACCGCTTGCATTATTGTATGACACATGTAACTTAAACTGATAATAAAATGTTGAGTAATCTAGGAAATCACTCAATACTAGATAACTTAATTAATTCTCATAAGTAGTATATAAGCCAGAATAAATGTAAAATAAAGGCAGACTATTATTAACAACTGAATGGCACTTGTCTTTATTTGTAGTAATATTTTCAAAATCTTTTGTCAGTTCTTTTGAACGCCTATTAATAAGCTGAAACCCAGCTGTATAAATATAATTAAGGGCTATAAGAAAAATTAACTTTTACACACTACGAGTAAGGATACATAAAACAATATCCTTCACAAAATGGTAAAAATGCATGTCATGTGCATGTTTTTGTTTTTTCGAAAGATTTTTTTTTTATTTTCAGCTTTGAAAATTATTTTTCTTAATTCAGCATGCAATTTCCCTACATTTAGCATGCAAATTTTTCTCAATTTTAACAGAAAAATGCCCATTAAGCAAACATTTTGCCATTTTTGACATGCATTTTTATCATTTGGCATGCATTTCATATAGACTTAACAGGCATTTTCCCATAATTTAGCATGCATTTTCCCACTTTTATCAAGCGCTTCCCTTAGTCCCGTTTAAAAATTCCATTTTGAACTTAGAAAATAATTAAAAATTTATTTATTGCTTAATTACCAAAATTGCACGCTTAAATTTTTGGCCACTTTATAGTTTTTTACTGTCAATGTATTTGATTTGTAAAAATATATATTTTAACAAGAATGGTTTTCGTAATATTTTCATACAAAAATGTGTACAATGCAAGAAAATTCTTGTCATAATTTATTGTCATTCAATATGTAATTAAAAGGCAATTGTGGAATATTTTTTGTCCATATGACGCGGAGAAGTAAAACGTCTTGTTCCCTGCCGCCATTTATTCCATTCTATTTCAATTTCAAATGAAAAATTCTCAATTCATCTGTAATTTTCGCAATTTCAAATGAAAAATCTCAATTTGAATTGAAATTTTCTCAATTTAAAATTGAAAATCTCAATTTCATTTCAAATTATCCCAATTTCAATTCAAAAATCTTTATTTCATTTGGAATTGCCTCAATTACAAATGGAAAATCTTAATTTCAGTTGGAATTTTTTCAATTTCAATTGGAAATGGTGTAGTTTAAGGGCAACTTTGATGAGAAGTGATTTATCTGGTTTTGTCACAATAATGCACCAGAGAAAAAAATAAAAAAGTTTATATTCCAAACTTAAACTTGCAAAAGTTCTCAAAATTCTTCTGGGCCATAAGAGTTGGAAAATGATAAAAAAAAAATAGTTTTTGGTGAAACACGTTAATATAAAAAACATTAAATGGCTTTGAAAGTATTTAACATAATTTTTTAACCCATTTGTTTATCTATTTATTTATCATTTTGCGCCATGTGCCCTATAGATGCGCCCTCATTTAAGTTCTCGGTAAGGATAATAACAAATTTACTTATTTTCTTTCTGATAATATCCAGAATATCCCCTGATTTCGTTAGTGTTTTCCCAAATCGAGGTACACGAATTAGTTTACAGTTAACTAGTATCATTTTAAGAATCTTAAAAGCTATACTCTCTTCCCTGGTCAGTTTGTTCCATTCTATTCCATAATATCGTGAGAATAAAATAATTTCAATACTAACCCCTCTGGATTAATTGTTAATTACCACCTGTTCGAGGTCTCGGTCTCTTAGCAGTCTGTATATATCTTTACATTTCAGAAAGAGTTGTTAGCTGGAAGTTTGAAGAATTTTCCTATGGAACGGTTACTACACTGATCCATCTGTATAAAAGTGTGGCCATGGAACGTCCCTTAGTATATTCGCATATATATATATATAACATCAGCTATGTTCCATACAAGTATTTGATACAAAATGATTTGATATCTGGTGATCTGGTTGCCCATTCATTCCTATGTTACATGTCCATATATATATATATATACATATGTATATATAATTTTGATTAAAACTTATTATGTAATAAATGTTAATTCTTTTTGAGAAATTTTGCGAAGCTAAGTTTTGGATTTGCGTTCAAAAATAAAACACGGGTTTTATACCTGAAAGTGTTTTGTTTTTATAAAAAAAAGATTTTTTTTTTACAATACAGTTCTCAAGCCGAGGATGCAGCGTAAGTTTTTTATAACATACACACTCTGAATACAACTTATATATAATATTTTAATACCACATTACTACGGATACTTTTGGTTACTGATGAGGGTTGGTGACTCTTCCCGAAACAGCTGTATAACCTGTCATGCAGAATATACATAGATCAATTTTTGAAACAAATGTGCTAATGCTTTTACTTTATTTAAAGTAAAAACATTTGATCTTGAGCCTGAACAATTTCAAACTCAATCGTTTTTTTCCTGGATTTTAATTTAAAACCCTATACCATGCGTTTACAGACCCTATCTATTGGGTCCAACTAATTTGATGCAGAAAAGCATAAACCAAATTTGAGTGGCACTGTTATAAATTTTTTTGCTTTCGGATGTGAAAAACTGCATAACGGTTGCTATATCTATATGTGGGGACCAGGTCGAAAAATGGACCGATCCTGACAATATTTGGAGAGGTCACTTATTTTTTTTTGCAAAAACATACACAAACCAAATTTGAGAAAAATCTTTACAATACTTTTGTTTTTTGATAGATTGTAGTGAAGATCGGAAATCATCTTCATATTTGGGCTATGACTAAGAAATATCATATAGGGAATATTTTTGGACTACCGATAAATGAATGCGAATTTGACCGACATCTATTTGATAATTTGGATATTATGGCAATTTAAGTCGATCTCATAGGGGTCACTTGTATGGGACTAGGTCTAAACATGAACTGATTTTGACCAATTGCAACAGCATTCATCCTATGACCGATAGGAGCTTATATGATAAATTTCAATAAAATATATTCATATTTGCGACCTGTAGTTTGATTACAAATTTTACATGGACACACAGACGGACACCGGTCAAATATTTTTGGTAGTTACATACATTAGCACTAAGTCATTATACCCTGACCACATAGTGGTATAGGGTATAAGAAAATAATAAATATATAAACAGCAAATTTTTAAATTTCCACACATACATATAAATATTTTTGTAAGAGTATTTAACTTAACTCATACAGTTTCTTCCCAAACATTTTTCGATCTAGATTAATAATCATTCGGGTTTACTCAACTTAACTTATATCCTTTCTTCTAACAAGCCACTTACTCTATACTACTGATATTAACATATTATTTAACAAAAATAATCCTAATATCTGAAATAGCAAAATAGCATAAATTCAAAAAAATATGTATGACTATTAAACAAAAAAAAAAAAAAAAATTCAAATGACTAACGATATTGAAAGTGTTGATTATCCAATGTAAAAATATATCTGCCCTTGTCGATTGAATGATTAATATCAAAATGAATTACATACGTATATGCATTAAAAACCAATTGCTTAAAAAAATTTTTACAAAAATGCTGACTGGTTGAGGAATTTCAATGAAAACTATTTTGTAAGCAGCACTATTAATTCATTCAATGTAATTTCTTTTAGGAAAATCTTATACAAAATTCACCATGGAAAGAATATTCATCAAATACCAACTACGCCTTTGATCCGTATGGGGAAACGGAAGAGAAAACTTTGACAACGAATACAACGACGACACATAAAGATAAATCACGTAAACAAAGATCTGCGCCGAACAGTCAACAGACAACATTACAAATGTCTCACTCACCCACAAGTAAATCACAATTATATTATGATAATACCGGAAATAGTGGTTGTGGTGGTGGTGGTGCTACACGTAGCAATGGTAATGTTGCGTCAAATAATCAAGAGTATCGTAGCAATGGTCGTTCACAACGTAATGGCAATGGTAACAGTCATGGAAATGGTACTGCTGCCGTTTCAGCTACCGCTGCGACGGCTAACAATGGCAATAGTCATTACGATCGTTACGAACGTAATGAACAACAACATCATCAGCAGCAACAACAAGCACCAGGGTATTCACGTAGTTCATATGCTGATCGTGCATACTCATTGCCGCGCCAACAACATCTCTATCAACAACAACAAGCGAATATGCAACCTTCCGGTTATTATACACAAGATCGTCGTGATCGCAGTGCTCAAAGACAATATGCCAATGATGAACGTCGTCAATATCGCGATAGATCACGTGAAGATCCTCGTTTAGTTTCGAATGGTGGTGCCGATACCCCTGATTTTTATTTCATGCCATCACAACGTAAATATTCGGGCGAAGTTGTAAGAGTATATGTTGATTACAACAAGGATCCAAAAAATTAAAATATCTGATGCTGAAAAAGTGTTACTAGTATGATTGTGTTGATTATAGCGTTCTTTTTGTAGTGGAAAATAATTATATATAAATCTTATTTGAAATTCAAAAAAAAAAAAAATATTTAACCATACGAAAAATCTAATCAAGCTAAGGGACAGTATAAACATGACATTTTATTCAGATCATGTAAAAGAGAATACAATTTGTGTTTATAAAAGAACTATTATTTGAATTTACAAATAATACACTTTCCATTAAAATTTCATGAAATATTAATGAAGCTTAAATATGTTAAAGCTAAAATTGAATTTTCACATTTGTACGTGTTTAAAAGAGTGCGGCGACCTCAGTTAATAACGCAACTTATTGGAAACGGGGCAGTTGCGAACAACATAGTAGTTGCAAAAACCGAGTCATAGGTTTTAAATATAAATTTTAAAATTATTTCTATTGACGACATACATATTTCTGTATATTGTTTTTATTAAAAATTATGTTAAAACAATTTTTAAGAATCGTTGAGCTTTTGTTAAATAAAAATTTTACAACATTATTTTAATTTAGTTTTAAAAAAAAAATTAAACTAATCACGATAATGCTAATAATAAAAAATATTTAAAAAATAAGTTGCGATAATCGAGGATTACCGAAGTCGTTCTGTATTCTTAGAACTACAAACGTTTTGTCAAAAATTGTGACTGTGACTGATATGTTTTTAAATGCGATTAAAAATAATTTCATTAATCGTTTTTGCTATAGACAGCATTTATTTTTTCTTACAAAGTTCTCTTTTTATTTGTAAAATACCATCTCAACAATCATACGGTTATATACATTACTTGTATTTTCAAATTATTCCAATTAAAGAAATTAAAATTTTGTTAATTAAAATGTTAAATAGATGGCGCAACAAAAATTTCAAGAAAAAAAATTCAATTTGAAACAGATGAAGTAGAAATTGTTTTTAAAAAAAATCATGTGAGTCCGATCACAGGGAAGATGTGTTAACAGAAACCGTCATCTATGTATTACTTACAGCAAAAACTGTTTCAGCTAATTCAACAACCCTTTGCTGTAAAACGTTAAAAATATCCCAATATAAACGTATATAAGTGATACATAGATGACGCTTTTAAAAAGGTGGCATTAAAAACAATGTTATATCATAATTTTTTCACCAATACAATCATAAGTCACACAGCGTTATGTGTCAGCTCTCACCTATTACGTTTACACTGTTTTTGCGATTGCATTGTGAAATAGATGTTTGATGTTGCGCGTATAGATGTTTACACATCAAAATACAAAATTACTTGGAACCTCTATTGCTTTTTTTTTGGCTAGACACGTAAATCCCAAATTTTTACATTTAATAAATTTTGTATAAGAAAAATGTTAATTCAAGTGATTGCTTCAACTGTCAACAAAAAAAAATTAAATTTAAATTTGTCTATCTTACCTTTTAAATATAAACATCACGTTCAACTTTAGTTATAAAAAATTGCTTTACTAATATTTTAAGAAACGATTTAACAAAACAATTTTGAGTCAAACCTTATTCAGTTTAAAATTACACATGTTTTTAATTTATAATCAAAGCATTATTACAGAATTTGTCTTAATTTACATGTCAAAAAAAGTATCTGAACATTGGAAATAGTTTTTGCTTAACAATTAGTCAATCCATTGCCGACAAAATAAGAATGATGTCTACAGAAACCAATTTAAATACTTTTTTTTTCTTTTGAAAAATAACCAAAAACTATGTTAATTTTTAAACGATAATTTGTAATTATTGTTAATTCCTCAAATTTATTCATCAGTACATTATTGTTTTCAAGAGTTTTCATTAATTGGAATTCATATCAACCACTGTTCCCAAAATAAATATGTACGTATAGTTAGTATATCCAATTAACAGTGGGACTTTTCAGAAAATTGTGAAAGGTTGCTATGAGATCATTGACGTAACAATGATTATAAATATATTTTTCTTTTAAACACAAAACAAAGATGGTTCTGAGTATCATTGTAGGAATAAATGAAATAAGTTTAGAACAAAATTAAATATTCATATAGCTTCCTCGCTATTCTATTAATGTTCTCAGCTCTCAATATATATTTTACAAATATAAAACTTTGAAAAACAACAAGGATTGTAACTAATACCAGACTTAAACTACTTTTAATTATTGAGTTTGACACTTTGATTTTTAATAAATACCCGTTTTATACAAATTATAAAAACTATATATATTGTTATCTGAAATACAATACGACGTAACAAAAATTTTTATTTTTTTAGAGGAGAAACAAAAAAGTTATGTTGTACGTGCGCATCTAGTTAAGACCTTTTGATTTCATTTAATAAAATCGTTATTATTGATCGTATGAACTTCAAAATGATCAAAACGATTTTTTTTTTTGTTAATTACGTCGTTTTATATTTCACCTAACGTATGCATACACAAAGTGGAATTTATCCTTCTTAAGTTTAAGTAAAGCTCGATATTTTAAACAGTACAATATATTGAAGAAATTCCCATGTGATTCCAAAAAGTCATATATTCACACATTTTCTTGTCATTTAAATCGAGATTGATTTTTGGATGGAATATGTAATTATAAATATATTTATGTAGTACGTATTTTAAAAAGTACTGTTTTGTATTTTTTTAAATCATCAATGTATTGTGAGTGGCCATTATATTTGAATGATTTTTTTCCTTCATTAATTCCCATATACTTGATTCTTTCAATTATTCGAAATCTAAAATTAATATTCATTAAAACCAATTACAAGAAATACAATATAATTTGCTAGAACACCTCGAATCGCATATAGTCATTTGTTAATGTATAAAAACTAATATAACAAAAAAAAAAAATTATACAAAATGTTACAAAAACACACACAGAAACAAGAATATACATAAATACCCTAATACTATTTATAATGTATGTAAATATTTTATGTTTTATATAAGTATGTAAGTAATTAATAGCAGTAAAATATGTATGTACATATATTGAATATTTAAATTTATATTAGAAACATATATATGTATTTTTTAATCCCTTCAATAGTCAATGAGTTACATACATACATAAATACACACAAACATAAGTATATAATTTGTAAGTACAAAATTGCATATATATATATATGGAATACATGTACATATATGAAATGTATGATTAAGGTCGCCTTACACGACATGTGTTTGTTAACTGATATGCCGCTTTTCACGTTCAATATATATTGTGATATTTGGATCGCGGTCAATATATTGAACGCGTAACAGTGCCCATACAGTTGCATGTGTTAAGTTATTACTGTAATATAATGATGATAATAATAATAATAAAAATATTTGTTTTTAATTTCGAAAATAATAATTATTTTTAAATAATGTTTAATAAATAGATATGTAATAAAAATTAAAAGCATTTTGTTTTTTTCATTACATATTAGTGAATGTCATTCTACATTTACCACTTGTTGATCAGGGTATTATAATATTGTTTTTTTATTTATTTACTCTTTGAACGAACAAATATAAAAAACGAATTTTTTTACTTGAATGAAATCGATATAGGTCGTAGATAGGTACTGCGCTGAATATTTTGGGCTATTTTAAATATGGGAGAATCAAAGATTCGTCGATTTGTGCAATAATTTCGTCAATTTTCCCATAAAAGGTGAAAAAATACACAAAAATGCACGAAAACGCCCCTGGCGATTGTCAAAAATAAAAATAAATGTGAAAAATGGATTTCCCGACCCAAAAACCCCCCGGTATACACATTTTCAGTAATTTTTTATACCCTATACCACTATGTGGTTTGGGTATAATGACTTTGTGCTGCTGTTTGTAACAACCAAAAATATTTGACCTACACCCATCTTTAATTATACCGATCGAATCAGAATCACTATCTGATTCGATTTAACGATGTCCGTCCGTCCGTCCGTCCGTCCGTCCGTCTGTGTGTCCATGTAAAGCTTGTAATCAAACTGCAGGTCGCAAATATGAATATATTTTGATGAAATTTGGTATTTGATCTTTTATCGGCCATGGAATGAACGCTATTGAAATTGGTGAGAATCGGTCCATGTTCAGACCTAGCCCTCATACAAATGACCCCTATAAAATCAACATATATTGCCATAAGATCCAAATTATCATACAAATCTTAGTCAAATTGGGTTTCTATGTATACATTACATCCATTAATCAGTAGTCCAAAAATAATCCCTATTGGACAACTCTTAGTCATAGGGCCCATATAGAGCTGCTTCCCGATCTTCACTTAAATCTATCAAAAAACAAAAATATTGCACTGATTCTTCCCAAATTTTGTTTGTATATATTTTTGCAAAATGCAAGAGACTTTACCAAACATGGTCAGGATCGGTCCATTTTTGGGCTTAGTCCCCATATAGATATATCATCCGATATGAACTTTTTCATATATGCAGCCGAAAAAATTAATAAAAATCTCACTCAAATTTGGTTTATGCTTATTTTCTATATCCAGTTAGTTGGGCCTTAGAGATAGGGTCTCTAAACGCATGGTATAGGGTATCGTATAGTCGGTCTAGACCGACTATAATTTTCTTACTTGTTTTATATTTGAATGAGTGTTATGCAAAATATCATGAAAATATTTTCATCGAAATTTTGACAAGCTCAAAAATAATTTTTAAGTATGTTTCCTTGTGCAAATATACTTGTTATGGGCCATAGTACCAGAATCGCGATGTGCATTTCATTTTCGTTTGCTTCAAATTCTAATGGATTTTCGCGTTTAAGTTGGATTTACGTCGCACAGTGGCGCCATTTGAGTTTTTTCGTTGCAAAAATCATATCTTTTGAACCGAATATAATTGAACAGTTTAAACAGCATATGATAGATAACTGTTCAGCGTATGAAATGAGCGTTTGGAAAGGGTGCTGCGCTTTGTAGGGGCCTACTTATGGGTTATCAAAGTTAAAATTTGTAGAAAAATCAATTTTATGGTAACTAAAAAAAATTATTTTTATATTTTTAGATTGTTTTTATTTTTTTTTTAGGGTTTTATGTTTTAAATTATTACCCAACAAATGAAAAAAAAAATTAATTCTTTTTTAAATTTATTTTTTCAATTTTCTGTAAAATATTCATCACAATTCGTAAGAGAAGGTATATCTAAAAGACTAATCATTTCTAAACTATAATTATTTTCTAACTCTATTCGTGACTTCACATCCCGCAGGGAAGAAATAAGTGGATCGGAAGATGCTGCCAACATGTTGAAGAGGTCCTCATTTTGCCTTACCCTTGATGCTTTGAATGTGTTCTGCAATCTATATTTTTTATAAAATTTGTTAAGAGACTCCTGTGCTTCTTCAGAAAGCTCTCCAATTGGCAAAGACTGATACTCAATTATATTTTTGCCATGCGCCAATATTTTATGGATGGTCGGGGTCAACTTCTTCTGTGGATGCATTTCTGCTAAAAGAGATGCAGTTTTCGATGCATATTCTCCTTATTTTGTAGAATTGACATTTTCTTTGCAGTTTAGAACATTCAAGATCGTTCCCAATCTTTTCATGATTTGATTGTCAATTCCAGTGATTCTAGTTACTGCCTCATCATTTTCAAAAAATCTCCTAGAAGTGTTTCCATCGTTTGTGTTACCGTATCCGTGCTTGGGACAGTCTACTTTTAGTCCAACTTGTTTAAAAAAAGCATCCTGTATTTGCTTCTTTCTGATCTTTTCCTTATCCTTTATTGATGTATTTTCATCGAAGTTTTCCTCCTCTTGTGGTAGGGTATACGCCAGTTTTAGCAAGAACTCCATACACCTTATCCTTGCGTGCAATGGTGACATTCCATATTCGTAATTCTTCTCGTTTGTAGAATCGGGCATGACAATGTTGAGGTTGTTCCTGTCAGTTCGTTTACGACTTTTCCGTCAACCATGGTCAGGTGGAACTCGTAATTACATTCAATATATGTTCCTTCTCCAATTTGCAGCTTTGTAGGCTTTATCTTGCTTATTTGTTCTTCAATGTCCTTCACCGTGGTCCTTATGAGTTCTGCCGATTCCTTTGCAAACTGACCAAACTGGTCGGCAGTAATGCACTGATGACGGACGTGGATTTTTCCAGTGTAGGGAAACATCAGATTTTAGCCGCAAAGGAACAACAGATGCCATAAACATATTTCCATCCGATATTGTAGCGTCATCGGAAGATGTCCTTTGCTTATAAACGCTTTGTCCGGATGATCCATCGCAGCCCCATTTGCTGATCAATGTCAGTTTCTCAGGAAGAATTTTCACCTCATTTTCAGGAAGACTCTCCAACAACCGTTTTGCTGTATGGCCCATGAGATCCTGCAGATTGGCTTTCACAGAGACTTCCGTAAACTCCGTATGCAGTGGTCGTGAATTTATTTTGGCTTGCGTAACATGCTTGTATCCTGGTAAAACGTTAGCCCCGTGTCGCATCAAGGATGCACGTAGTATCTCATATTTTTCTCTGGGAAGTTGTAAGTCCATAAACAAGGCCAAGGCTTCTTCGCAACCATACTTTTTAATGTGTGTGTTTGTGGGCGTGGGACTGCTTTCCTTAATCCTTTTTAGTCGCAGTGGGCTTGCATCAGCAACAGATTTTGTAATCTGCGACCTAACTCTTTCACTATCCTTTGTATACTTAATAGACAACGCGTCCGATAAATGCTTCGTGGTCAAGTCATTGGTGGCATCGGCAAGTTTCCTCTTTCTTGTGAAAATTGAACACTCCTCAATACTTTTTTTTGGCCTTCCTTTTGCTCCTCTGGTTTATGTGGTGGGTTTATCTACTGTCAATATATCCAGGATGGTGCCTTCATTAAGCCAGTCCTCGTATTTGGAGTTGAAGTTCTGAATGGTTCGATTAGATTTCACCCATTTTGCCTTAATAGTTGCATATATCAGATAAAAATTATTTTTTATAATTTCGCTTCTCTCAATATTTCCGTATAAGCTATCAAGTTCTTCTAAAGCAGCTTCCGTGAAAAATTTTGGTGTGGTTGACCTTCTAAACAGTTCAAATAATTTTAAATTGTTCAACGCCATGTTTTCAGTACTTAAATTCTTTAACGCCATGGTTTCAGTACTTGTTGCGCCAACTTTCAGTCGTAGACTAATCCAGGCATTATGCTTATTTTGCAATATATAGGCTTATGCTACCATGCCTAAAAATTTACCTGTTCCCTGCATACATATGGATTGAGGCTGAATTATGCAATTTTGATATTATGCTCGTGTCTAAATAAGATTTGTGCCTACCTGGAGGGACCATAAGTCAATATTGTTCTTGACCATTTGTACTCCAAAGTAATTTTTAAGTGAGGTGCGTACCTGCGAATTTCAATGAGTATTTTTTTGTGCATCCTGTGTCTGTAACAGAATATTAAGAGTAGACTTTGGCAGAGGCTCACAGGTAGACAACCGACTTAAAATGCAATTTTCAAACTATTAAATTATGTAAAGAAATAATCAAAGAACATGTCTTGCAAATATGACAAATATAGAAAAATAAAGATTTTTATTTTCCGTCAAAGTTGAAAAATAGTGAAAAAACGGATAGTTTTTAAATAGTGATTTACCAGGAGAAACACAAAGCAACCAGTTAATTTTTTTTTATCATTATACATTTAATAAATACATCAATCAACACAAACAAAAAATAATGCGATTCGTTACTTATTTTTCGTGATATTACACCTGAAATCGCAACAAATTGACTAAAAATTGTGTGTTTTTTTGAAAACCGAAAGTCGGTCAACTTTGAACGGTTATATCTTCTAAACTAAAACTGTGATATTATTAAGAGTAGCATATGTATTTGAAATCGTTGAAAAATTTCCTATAACATGGTTTTATTCAAAACTTCGTCGGCGTACATGAAAATTTTGATTTTTTGCAACCTCGTTTGCTCTACGGGCGCCACTGTGCGTCGTGCAGATCATCGGCAAGATAAAGTAAACCATTATTTTGAATGTTTAAAATATATTTTAATAATATTCAATAATAATGGGTCGTGGTACAGCCTTAACGAACGAGGAACAAATTAAAATAAAAACTCATCAGGAATGTGACCTCTCTGTGTCTGAAATAGCAAAAAAAAAAAAAATTGGAAGAAATAGAAAATTCGTATATAATTTTATTCAGAACAACTCAAATTATGGAAACAATATGAAAGGTAGTGTAAATAGTGTACTTTTCAATGCAGATAAGCGATCTATACTGCGCGAGGCTTCCAATTCGCATGACTCTGTTTACAAAACAAGAGCAAAAGCTGGAGTTAACGCAAGTAAAACTACTGTGTGGCGGGTGATTTCTAAAGAGCTAAACATCTGGAGCACCTAAAATTAAAGAAAAAACCACCTACCTCTACGTAAAGAAGCTCGGCTTAGTTTTGTAGAATTTACATGTCATGGAAGACAGAGTGGTAGTGCGTTGTATTCTCTGATGAGAAAAAATTGAATTTCGAGGGGCCTGACGGGTATAATTGGAGCAGAGTTGGCGGGATTATGGTCTAGGGAGCCATATCCTATTTTGGTACATGCGATCTTAAATTTTTGACTCCCAAGATGAACGCACTTTCGTACAAAGGAGTTTTGGAAAAGGCTTTTCCCCACTAGAAAGTCTTTTTGGGATTTTGTCATGGACTTCCCAACAGGACAATGCCTCAATTCACACAGCCCGTCTTGTCAAATCGTGGATCGAGTCAAAAATGTCAATCTCTTAAACTGGCCTCCATCCTCGCCGGACCTTAACATTATTGAAAATGTTTGGGTGTGGATTGCCAGAAAATTTTATGAGTCAGGGAGACAGTTTTCTTCCAAATCTGAGCTAATTCAGGCTATTCGGGAAGCATGTGTTTCAATTTCCCTTGACTATAATAAATAGCTTTATGATTCCTTCCCAAATAGGATTTATGAAGTAATTCTAAACAAAGAGGTTCTACCCATTATTAAATTAGATTTATAAATTAAGAAGTTATATAATTAAGCCAAAACAAGTTGTTTAAAATTTATTAAATAATATTTAATATAGTTTAAAATAAAGTGTGCTATTCATATAAAACAAAATGTTCGCGCTATTTTTAAGTTATTTAAAGCTATCGTGAAATGAAATGGACCTTGCCAAATTCAAGTGAAACGGAGTGTATATACCCTTTTAGAACATGTTGCAAAAACGTTGGCAGTCCCATTGTTTCTCAATAATTGCCTTTGTTGTTTATAACGGTAAATTTTAAAGAAATAAATGCATTTCTGTTTGATAAATATTTTAAAAAAAAGTAGTGTATTATTAATAAAAATGAGGTAGAGTGTTTCGAAAAATTTCTAGAAAGAAATTTAAAATTGAGGAACGAAAAATGCTAATAAATAGCGGCAAAATGGAGAAATTGTACCCAGAGATTTCTTATATAACAAAAAGAAGCAAATCAACCATACAAAGAAAGAGAAAAGAATTAAAAATAAACCACGAACAGGACGCCCCCAAAGTTAAGTGATAGAAAAGAAAGAAATATAGAATCTAATATTAAGAAAGATCCATTTACAAGTGCACCGAAGATAGCTGCATAGTTGAATGAATCTTCTGACAAGAGTTTTTCTGCAGAAGCAGTACATAGGTTGAAACCTTTCGTAAACGAAATTAACAGAAAGAAGCGTATAGATTTTGCCAACGAATAGAAAAGTAAAACAAAGAAGTTTTTGGATAAGTTATTTGCTCGGACGATCGGAAATAACCCTTGAAAGAACTGTATATTAGCAACAGGAGTTGGTAATTTCGTATTTATCGACGAGATAATGAACAAAACGGTTACAGTGAAGAATATTTTCAATCAAAGTGTGGAAAAATTTAAAATTCCCAACGGGTACTACTTTCAACAGGACAATGATCCTAAGCACACTGCTGCTGACGTTAAGATGTTGTTGGCATACAAAACACCTCACGTGCTTAAAATCCCTTCATAAAGTTGAGCATCTGTGGAATCATTTAGAAAATCGATTGTGATGTAATAAAAATCAGTTCTAAGATTTGCTTTTGACGGAATGACAGCAATTTTCTGAAGAGTACACAAAAAATCATGTTTACTCAATGCGAAATCATTTTAATGAAGTTCTACTACTTCAGGGATATTCAACAAAGTATAAAGTATAAAATATTTCAAAAAAGTATCAAACTACATATAAAACTTTTGCTGCCCATAAATAAGCAGATGTCATGAATTCTGAATTGTTTGCTTTTTGTTTTGTTGAATAAATTAATAATTTTTTATTATGTTAGGGGACATAAAGTTAATACATTATATAAAAATAAATATTGACTAATTCTTCATATTTTTGATGTGTAAACAGCTATGCGCTCAGGGGGGGGGTTAAATCAAATTTCACAATAAAATCACAAAAAACAGCGTAAGGGAAAATCGGTGTGTGGTATATGTAAGTGTATTGGTGTAGTTAGTAAGCAGAACCACCAAGTTCGCTGTCTGTTTAGAAAAATCACAAATCTTTTTCGTTAATTTTAAATATTCAAGCTATTGACCGCTAGGTGTGTTGTGAGTTTAACATGTTCGCAGACTTACAGAGTTGTATTTTTTTTAATATTCAAGTATATATTTGCTATTGATAGAACTTTTTTAGTAAGCAGAACCGCCAAGTTCGCTGTCTGTTTAGCAAAATCACAAATCTTTTTCGTTAATTTTAAATATTCAATTGTATATATACTAAGAAAACTTTGAAGAAGTCAAAAATAAACTTAGGTGTTTTTTTAATAACTACACCTTTTCCAATTGTATTTCAGAAAACATCAATTGAATTTCATAAAGTATCAATTTGTTTCAGAAAACATTAATTGGTTTTCAAAAAATATCAATTGTATTTCAGAAAGTTTAATTGTATTTCAGAAAGCATCAATTGACTTTCAGAAAGTACAAATTGAATTTCAGAAAACGTAATTCTTCTCGTTTGTAGAATCGGGCATGACAATGTTGAGGTTGTTCCTGTCAGTTCGTTTACGACTTTTCCGTCAACCATGGTCAGGTGGAACTCGTAATTACATTCAATATATGTTCCTTCTCCAATTTGCAGCTTTGTAGGCTTTATCTTGCTTATTTGTTCTTCAATGTCCTTCACCGTGGTCCTTATGAGTTCTGCCGATTCCTTTGCAAACTGACCAAACTGGTCGGCAGTAATGCACTGATGACGGACGTGGATTTTTCCAGTGTAGGGAAACATCAGATTTTAGCCGCAAAGGAACAACAGATGCCATAAACATATTTCCATCCGATATTGTAGCGTCATCGGAAGATGTCCTTTGCTTATAAACGCTTTGTCCGGATGATCCATCGCAGCCCCATTTGCTGATCAATGTCAGTTTCTCAGGAAGAATTTTCACCTCATTTTCAGGAAGACTCTCCAACAACCGTTTTGCTGTATGGCCCATGAGATCCTGCAGATTGGCTTTCACAGAGACTTCCGTAAACTCCGTATGCAGTGGTCGTGAATTTATTTTGGCTTGCGTAACATGCTTGTATCCTGGTAAAACGTCAGCCCCGTGTCGCATCAAGGATGCACGTAGTATCTCATATTTTTCTCTGGGAAGTTGTAAGTCCATAAACAAGGCCAAGGCTTCTTCGCAACCATACTTTTTAATGTGTGTGTTTGTGGGCGTGGGACTGCTTTCCTTAATCCTTTTTAGTCGCAGTGGGCTTGCATCAGCAACAGATTTTGTAATCTGCGACCTAACTCTTTCACTATCCTTTGTATACTTAATAGACAACGCGTCCGATAAATGCTTCGTGGTCAAGTCATTGGTGGCATCGGCAAGTTTCCTCTTTCTTGTGAAAATTGAACACTCCTCAATACTTTTTTTTGGCCTTCCTTTTGCTCCTCTGGTTTATGTGGTGGGTTTATCTACTGTCAATATATCCAGGATGGTGCCTTCATTAAGCCAGTCCTCGTATTTGGAGTTGAAGTTCTGAATGGTTCGATTAGATTTCACCCATTTTGCCTTAATAGTTGCATATATCAGATAAAAATTATTTTTTATAATTTCGCTTCTCTCAATATTTCCGTATAAGCTATCAAGTTATTCTAAAGCAGCTTCCGTGAAAAATTTTGGTGTGGTTGACCTTCTAAACAGTTCAAATAATTTTAAATTGTTCAACGCCATGTTTTCAGTACTTAAATTCTTTAACGCCATGGTTTCAGTACTTGTTGCGCCAACTTTCAGTCGTAGACTAATCCAGGCATTATGCTTATTTTGCAATATATAGGCTTATGCTACCATGCCTAAAAATTTACCTGTTCCCTGCATACATATGGATTGAGGCTGAATTATGCAATTTTGATATTATGCTCGTGTCTAAATAAGATTTGTGCCTACCTGGAGGGACCATAAGTCAATATTGTTCTTGACCATTTGTACTCCAAAGTAATTTTTAAGTGAGGTGCGTACCTGCGAATTTCAATGAGTATTTTTTTGTGCATCCTGTGTCTGTAACAGAATATTAAGAGTAGACTTTGGCAGAGGCTCACAGGTAGACAACCGACTTAAAATGCAATTTTCAAACTATTAAATTATGTAAAGAAATAATCAAAGAACATGTCTTGCAAATATGACAAATATAGAAAAATAAAGATTTTTATTTTCCGTCAAAGTTGAAAAATAGTGAAAAAACGGATAGTTTTTAAATAGTGATTTACCAGGAGAAACACAAAGCAACCAGTTAATTTTTTTTTATCATTATACATTTAATAAATACATCAATCAACACAAACAAAAAATAATGCGATTCGTTACTTATTTTTCGTGATATTACACCTGAAATCGCAACAAATTGACTAAAAATTGTGTGTTTTTTTGAAAACCGAAAGTCGGTCAACTTTGAACGGTTATATCTTCTAAACTAAAACTGTGATATTATTAAGAGTAGCATATGTATTTGAAATCGTTGAAAAATTTCCTATAACATGGTTTTATTCAAAACTTCGTCGGCGTACATGAAAATTTTGATTTTTTGCAACCTCGTTTGCTCTACGGGCGCCACTGTGCGTCGTGCAGATCATCGGCAAGATAAAGTAAACCATTATTTTGAATGTTTAAAATATATTTTAATAATATTCAATAATAATGGGTCGTGGTACAGCCTTAACGAACGAGGAACAAATTAAAATAAAAACTCATCAGGAATGTGACCTCTCTGTGTCTGAAATAGCAAAAAAAAAAAAAATTGGAAGAAATAGAAAATTCGTATATAATTTTATTCAGAACAACTCAAATTATGGAAACAATATGAAAGGTAGTGTAAATAGTGTACTTTTCAATGCAGATAAGCGATCTATACTGCGCGAGGCTTCCAATTCGCATGACTCTGTTTACAAAACAAGAGCAAAAGCTGGAGTTAACGCAAGTAAAACTACTGTGTGGCGGGTGATTTCTAAAGAGCTAAACATCTGGAGCACCTAAAATTAAAGAAAAAACCACCTACCTCTACGTAAAGAAGCTCGGCTTAGTTTTGTAGAATTTACATGTCATGGAAGACAGAGTGGTAGTGCGTTGTATTCTCTGATGAGAAAAAATTGAATTTCGAGGGGCCTGACGGGTATAATTGGAGCAGAGTTGGCGGGATTATGGTCTAGGGAGCCATATCCTATTTTGGTACATGCGATCTTAAATTTTTGACTCCCAAGATGAACGCACTTTCGTACAAAGGAGTTTTGGAAAAGGCTTTTCCCCACTAGAAAGTCTTTTTGGGATTTTGTCATGGACTTCCCAACAGGACAATGCCTCAATTCACACAGCCCGTCTTGTCAAATCGTGGATCGAGTCAAAAATGTCAATCTCTTAAACTGGCCTCCATCCTCGCCGGACCTTAACATTATTGAAAATGTTTGGGTGTGGATTGCCAGAAAATTTTATGAGTCAGGGAGACAGTTTTCTTCCAAATCTGAGCTAATTCAGGCTATTCGGGAAGCATGTGTTTCAATTTCCCTTGACTATAATAAATAGCTTTATGATTCCTTCCCAAATAGGATTTATGAAGTAATTCTAAACAAAGAGGTTCTACCCATTATTAAATTAGATTTATAAATTAAGAAGTTATATAATTAAGCCAAAACAAGTTGTTTAAAATTTATTAAATAATATTTAATATAGTTTAAAATAAAGTGTGCTATTCATATAAAACAAAATGTTCGCGCTATTTTTAAGTTATTTAAAGCTATCGTGAAATGAAATGGACCTTGCCAAATTCAAGTGAAACGGAGTGTATATACCCTTTTAGAACATGTTGCAAAAACGTTGGCAGTCCCATTGTTTCTCAATAATTGCCTTTGTTGTTTATAACGGTAAATTTTAAAGAAATAAATGCATTTCTGTTTGATAAATATTTTAAAAAAAAGTAGTGTATTATTAATAAAAATGAGGTAGAGTGTTTCGAAAAATTTCTAGAAAGAAATTTAAAATTGAGGAACGAAAAATGCTAATAAATAGCGGCAAAATGGAGAAATTGTACCCAGAGATTTCTTATATAACAAAAAGAAGCAAATCAACCATACAAAGAAAGAGAAAAGAATTAAAAATAAACCACGAACAGGACGCCCCCAAAGTTAAGTGATAGAAAAGAAAGAAATATAGAATCTAATATTAAGAAAGATCCATTTACAAGTGCACCGAAGATAGCTGCATAGTTGAATGAATCTTCTGACAAGAGTTTTTCTGCAGAAGCAGTACATAGGTTGAAACCTTTCGTAAACGAAATTAACAGAAAGAAGCGTATAGATTTTGCCAACGAATAGAAAAGTAAAACAAAGAAGTTTTTGGATAAGTTATTTGCTCGGACGATCGGAAATAACCCTTGAAAGAACTGTATATTAGCAACAGGAGTTGGTAATTTCGTATTTATCGACGAGATAATGAACAAAACGGTTACAGTGAAGAATATTTTCAATCAAAGTGTGGAAAAATTTAAAATTCCCAACGGGTACTACTTTCAACAGGACAATGATCCTAAGCACACTGCTGCTGACGTTAAGATGTTGTTGGCATACAAAACACCTCACGTGCTTAAAATCCCTTCATAAAGTTGAGCATCTGTGGGATCATTTAGAAAATCGATTGTGATGTAATAAAAATCAGTTCTAAGATTTGCTTTTGACGGAATGACAGCAATTTTCTGAAGAGTACACAAAAAATCATGTTTACTCAATGCGAAATCATTTTAATGAAGTTCTACTACTTCAGGGATATTCAACAAAGTATAAAGTATAAAATATTTCAAAAAAGTATCAAACTACATATAAAACTTTTGCTGCCCATAAATAAGCAGATGTCATGAATTCTGAATTGTTTGCTTTTCGTTTTGTTGAATAAATTAATAATTTTTTATTATGTTAGGGGACATAAAGTTAATACATTATATAAAAATAAATATTGACTAATTCTTCATATTTTTGATGTGTAAACAGCTATGCGCTCAGGGGGGGGGTTAAATCAAATTTCACAATAAAATCACAAAAAACAGCGTAAGGGAAAATCGGTGTGTGGTATATGTAAGTGTATTGGTGTAGTTAGTAAGCAGAACCACCAAGTTCGCTGTCTGTTTAGAAAAATCACAAATCTTTTTCGTTAATTTTAAATATTCAAGCTATTGACCGCTAGGTGTGTTGTGAGTTTAACATGTTCGCAGACTTACAGAGTTGTATTTTTTTTAATATTCAAGTATATATTTGCTATTGATAGAACTTTTTTAGTAAGCAGAACCGCCAAGTTCGCTGTCTGTTTAGCAAAATCACAAATCTTTTTCGTTAATTTTAAATATTCAATTGTATATATACTAAGAAAACTTTGAAGAAGTCAAAAATAAACTTAGGTGTTTTTTTAATAACTACACCTTTTCCAATTGTATTTCAGAAAACATCAATTGAATTTCATAAAGTATCAATTTGTTTCAGAAAACATTAATTGGTTTTCAAAAAATATCAATTGTATTTCAGAAAGTTTAATTGTATTTCAGAAAGCATCAATTGACTTTCAGAAAGTACAAATTGAATTTCAGAAAACATCAATTGATTTTCAGTAATAAGCAATTTTATTGCAGAAAGCATCAATTGATTTTCAGAAAGTATCATTTGTATTTCAGAAAATATCAATTGAATTTCAGAAAATATCAATTGAGTTTCAGAAATTATCAAATGTATTTCAGAAAATATCAAATGTATTTCCGAAATTATCAAATGTATTTCAAAAATTATCAAATGTATATCAGAAACCATCAAATGTATTTCAGAAAATTTTAAATATATTTCAGAAAACATAAAATTTATTTCTGAAATTATCAAATGTATTTCAGAAAATATCAAATGTATTTCAGAAAACATCAAATGTATTTCAGAAATTATTAAATTTACTTTAGAAAATATGAATTGAATTTTAGAAAATATCAATTGAGTCTCAAAAAAATAGTCAGAACCCTATATAAAAACATATTTTTTTAAGTATTACACTGGGTTTGTAATATCTCTAGAAAACTACATATCGTCACCTAAAATACAAAAGGTCGTAACTAATATTTTTATTTTTTTACAGGAGAAGCAAAAAACTTCATAAAACAAAAACTATTTTAAACTTAATACCCAAATTTTAGAATCAGGCTGAAAAATAAAGATGGATTTTTTTTTATGAAAACAAATTTATGGTAAAACAGTAGTTTTTAAGTAAAACGCCGTAACTACGATACAAAAAGTCAATTTTGAACTTTTTGTTAGTTACGGCTTTCTGTATTTTAGGTGACGATATAAACGTGTTTTTTCAAAATGATGACTTCAAAATCGGTCAAAATTCTATCCTCGAGTTTATATTGTAGCTAATTAACAAATGAAGTCCTCATCTTCTTTCGATTAAAAGGCCGCCCTTGATAGTTTATTTTCCAGTGCATAACAAATAAGTCTAAATATTGCTAAACATTTTCTGCGACTCCAAATCACTAATAGAAACAATAATAACTTTTCGGTATTGTAGGGTAAACTGCTTTTTAATTCTGAATTTCAATAGATATTTTCTGAAATACATTTGATAATTTCTGAAACACATTTGATGTTTGCTGAAATATATTTGATACTTTCTGAAATGCATTTGATGTTTTCTGAAATACATATGATGTTTTCTGAAATACATTTGATACTTTCTGAAATACAATTGGAAAAGGTGTAGATGTTTACACATCTCCCCTGTGATCGGACTTACATTGATTTTTTTTTTTTATTAAAACTGTTTTATTTAATTCATATGGGGTAAAATGAGTTTTGTTGCACACTGTTTAAATCCAGTATCAAAAATGTTAGTAACAGAGAACGTAATCAACAGTCGAATATACAGTCATTTGCGTTCAAACAATGAATTTATTCAAATACACAGATTCTGTGTTGATTCTAAAACAATTGAAACATGTTTGTTTGTTTTCTACCGATCATTTCGGATGTTTGCTCGTTCGGCACAGCAACGATTATTCTGATGATGTATAAATCATAAAAGGCAAACTTGAACTCATATGGGAATTTTTCATGACTTTATTCAACGATATTTGTTTCCTTATTTCAGTTTTTTTATTATTTACATAAAACTAAGAAGAAAGCAAGAATAGTATTCAACAAAATAAAAATAAAACACAACAATAAACATGTCAATAAAACATGTGCGTTCAGCTGACTCGAATTGATCTGGACAGCAGTTTATTGCTGATTTTATTCAATAACACAGAATGAGAAAATCATTTTCAGTATGATCCGGGACCATCACGTTGCCCAAGACAGGCTTGATTTCACTATTTCCAAATTGGAGCTATAGAAACGCAAATCTGAAGACCTTGCTAAATTTTTGAAAAAACAAAACATGTTGGTGCCTCAATTTAAGGTCACCAGATACAGAAAGTAACAGTCAGGTCTCCAAAGGTTTTTCACTATTGACGATAAAAAAAATTATGTGTGTCCGATCACTGGGGAGTAGTGTAAACATCCATTTACACATCAATTAAAATCAAACATCTATGTATAGCAAGCAACTGCTATGGTTGTTATACTTGAAGGTTGCAGTTTTTGCTATACATTCATGGCACTTTCTGTTGGTTGTTGAATCAGCTAAATAAATTTAAATCATAATCTTTGCACCAATACACTTACATAGTATACCTTACACCGATTTTCCCTTACGCTGTTTTTGTGATTGTATTGTGAAATAGATTTTTACCCCCCTGAGCGCATAGATGTTTACACATCAAAAAACGTTTGCATATTGTAAGGGCACAAAAATGTTTATATATACATATATGTTTGGTAATTTTATCGAATTGCCAATAAACAAAATTGCGAGTTTTTTTCCAATTGAAATTATTTTATTAAAAAATAAATTATAAATTCAGAATACTTAAAATATTGAATTAATTTTTGAAGAGCGCGTGCTTTTAGACGTATGTATGATGTCGGACAACAAAAGAGAATGAATAATGTAAAAAACCAAATTTGTTATCAAGCTATGAAAGTATAACTACGATAATAAGACAAATGTAAATGACATAAATCAAAATAGTGACAGGGTGCCACATATGTATAACAAAATTTTACAATTTCTGAAATGTCTGTCTTCAGATATAATGGAAAGGAGTCTCCGAATGACGTAATGGCATAAATTTGCTAGCACGCAAAAAAAATGAAGATGCAGATTTCGAAAAAAGAACAAAGCAGATAGAAGTAGAAGAAGAGAAAGCTCAATACCTCTGAACTCTCATTATTTGAGGATTACGAGGATTCAAATAATGATGATAAATATGACCATGGCGAAGAGTTTTAAATTTTATAGTGAAAACACCAATGTAATGAGTAATAGCTAAACTCAGTAGTTAATAGCAAGGACCGGAACAAATATTTAAAGCCAACGAACGAAACATTAAATCAGTGGTGTTCAAAAATAAAAATGTAGTTATGTTGATGAGAATATAAGAATTGTAAGAAATCTTGAGTGGGTTAGTAGCAGAGATAGTATTTGTATGAATTTATTTTTTATTGAAAATATGAAACTGTTAATGTTTTGTCTAAAATTGTTTTAAAGAAATAAAAATTAAACAAAAATTCGATTTTTGAAAGGAAAAAATAAATATAAATATACATTAGACTGTTTTTCATTGCATAAAAAACAAAAATTGTAAATTTTATCAAGCAATAATAATGATTTCACTGTTTAAAAACAACAAATTTTCACAATTTTTATTTGTCGATCTTCGTTTCCAATTTAGTCAACGATTCTTTTAATTTTACACTAAAATTTGTTGCTTTTTTTTTAATCAAACAGCTTTTCTTTTTTTTTCATTTAAATTGTTTTCCTTAAATGTCTTATAACAAATTACCAAATATATTTATACTCATAAAATATTTTTCAGTGTATTAAAAAAATGAGCATACACCCATTACACGTCTTCTTTTGTCGCTGTTTCAGTGACGACTAAATGCAAGAGCGTAAGAATGCATGTGAGTTAAGTAGGGACCATTATCTTATGAAATGAACAGCACTGCATTAAATGTAAATATTTAATATCGTCGTTGGATTGCATTACACAATTGGTGTCCAGCCATTGTGTATTTTCTCCTACCCTTTAATTCGCTTAGCTTTAAGTTTTATTATAAGTTTAATCATAAGTATAGATATAAATCAGCAAATCCTGGTTAGGGTTGTGACACAAAGTACACATTTACCGGGCGATTGCAGCTACTTTGTCTTATGGAAACATTATTAAAAATATTTGGGGTTTAGCATTCACCTAAAGGTACAATTATGGAACCTTCATTTATTCAAATTTACTATCGTACTTATTGCAAAAAATTAGTTTGCTGTTCTTACGGTTGTGACACAATTGGTGACACATTTTTCGCTTGATGATCATTTCACGTTTGGTGCCCCCTTAAAAATACAGAAATGGAAAAATGTAATTGCCATAACAGAAATACATATATTCAACTATTTAGAGTTGCATTCAAAAATTTTTCACTCTTGGTCCTTAGAAAAAAAATATTGAAAAGTGGTTAAGGTTATGACAGGTGCGTTATGGTTGTAACATTGTACAGAAATAAATAGAAGTTCAGCATTTATCATAGAGTTTATGTAATCCACAAGCGAGAAATTTTCAAGCAAGAAAACAAAAACAAATAAATTGGCATTAGTTTTATTGCAAACAATTTCCATAACAACGAAAATCTCGTAATTATGAAACATGTTAGCGGTCCCTTGGAGTTAGTTGTAACTGCTATTACAATACTATTACAATGTTATGAATACACTAAATTTAAAAACTTGTTATCTTTGAAATATAATTTCCAACGAACATCTTTAGGAATAGGAAAATAGCATTTAATGTGTTCTATTCCAACATCAGTGTCAAAATCATCATTGGTAGGAAAAACATAATACGGCAGCTTTCCATCGTGTGATTGATTTACATTGTGTATGATTGTTGTTTTTACACGTGTGTGTTGTGTACATTGTGCCTTTACTTGTCCTTTAACTTTAGAATTTTTTATAAAATTTCTTTTATACTTTGAGGAATTACACGTTCTCTTCTTTTTCGCCTCATCATCAATCTCAGTTTCACTTGAAGACATTTTCAAGTTAAAATTACTTTTTGCACAAAATAGTTGAGTAAAATATTACATTAATGACGATTGTTGTCAATTTGGAATATTGTTGAACAAATCAGAACAAAGCAAAATTTGCTTAAAATTTGATAATATGCAGTAATATTGGAAGAGGAAGAAAAGTATCGACTTACGTGGTTTTTATCTAGAAAAAAGCATGTTGGAAAGAAATGTGACTTAAGGGGTTTTTAAAATGACCGATTCAATTGATGCCCAATGAATAGTAAGACTGCTGACACTAGAGTACGTTATTGAATAAGAATTAGCTTTAGCTTTCAAGTTCTTCTGGTTTCTGTTTTATTAATTAATTTTAAGTTTAAATAATATTTAAGTGAAATATAAAGATTATCTAAAAGTACTAAGTGTTCAAGTGAAAATCGATAATATTAAACGTGAAAATTAACATGAATTCAAATTAAAAAATAATCGGAAAATATCAAAAATTTATGTTACAATCAAAAAGTTACAAAACGTAGAGCTCTTATTTCATTAAATTAACCCATTCAAGATCAATGTGACGTATACTTCACCATAGTGTAGCCCATTTTTGTTAGCCAAGAAAAAAAATTTGCTGCCGCAATTGTTATATGTAGTGTGCCATGATCTTTTCAGAAGCATAATGTACGGAATTGCTTTAGTTGTAGTTGAGCTTTACTTCTGAAAACACATGTTCATGATGATTTAATTTTGTGTGTAATTTGCAAAGAAAGAAAAAACCGAAAATGGCAAAAGTCAAAAGGTGTGTTTTATTCACGTAGAAATAAAAGCAATATTTGATGCAATATTAGTCAGAATTGAATGTAGATACACTCCTTGTCACTTGAATAGGACACCCAGTACACTCTTTTTTCAATTGCCTCCAACTCAAAAGCGAAATGATAAAATAACTCAATTTTTGCACGTTCTCTTTGTGCAATTACACTGTCCAACAAAATAAGACTTTTTGAATGGAACAGAATAGCGACCCCATAATTCTGAAAGGGTATGTTGAGTAGATCATTTTTGTAGAACTTATGGTCCAGCACGTCTGAGTATTTTTTTTACAGTGGGTCAAAGTTTTCATTTTTTGGTCGAAGGGAGCATTATACTTTATAAAAAAAATGCTGTAAGTTAATGTCTGAGAGAATTCTTATGGGCAGAGCTGTATTTTGGAATTGTATGAGGATTATTTTTGTGGAAGATCTTAACCCTCTAACTGGTCTCTTTATGGGTCAATTTGACCCTTTTTTCGAGAAAATCAAAAAATATCCTTTAAAAAAGGACATTTAAGGGTTAAAATATTCTACGAAAATGTTTGCCCCACCAAAGACACCATTGTTGTAAATAAAGCTCTTTATGCTTAATTAGTAAAATTATACACCAACATATACAAAAACAGGTAAAAACGGCGTCAAGTTCAGCCGGGCCAAACACTGAGTTCTCGCGTCTAGTCAGCTGTGACTTACAAATCGGGTGTGATATTTATGAAAATTAATAATAAAAAATAAAAGAAAAAATTCAAGCATAATTGAGCTACTAAGCAGTACATATCGGGTGTGATTTTTACTAAAATTAATATAAAAAAAGAAAAATTAAAGCTTAAATAAGCATGGCGGATTCTGTTTGCAAATTAAGAGATTGGTTTTGTTTTATTTGTGGACATTTTACGCACCATCAAAGCAGAAGAAAGATATTGCCTACAATTGAAGAACCGTATTTTCTTTTCTTTGGAATACGATTTTTATCTGAAGCTTGGATACCAAAAACCGTATGTAATGCTTGCGAAAGTGAATCCCATTTACAAAGAAAGCACATATATTTTGTGTATCCTGTTTGCACTCCAGTCAATATTGCAATCATTTTGAAGTCTGCGCATACTTCCCATTTATATTTATAGTATTCAATTTTATTTAAGGGATTTGAAATATTTGCGTATGTTTCCTCCTTTTTTGTGGAATACGGAACCGGTATTGATGGATGCTGATTTCCATTGTGCAGTAAAACTGCTTTTAAGCTGTGTTTTGAACTATCTATAAATAGTCGCCAAGCGGAAGAGTCCAGTGGAAGCTTTAGATATGTTAGAACCTCTTCAATACTGCAACAGTATACAAGTTCTTCTGATTTTTTAAAATAACTTTCCAGATCGGCGTGTCTTTTTCTTGGAAATGTAACTTTTACATCGGCTTTTATCAAGTTCCTGTTTTTCAATCTGGAACATAATATTTCAGCTTTCTCTTTTGTTAGTCCTAAATCTCTTACAAGATCTTCAAAATAAGCTTGGTCTATCAAATTAGGACATATGTTTAAACCATCAAGAGGCAAGTAACTTATATCTGATATGTTTTCAACCGCCGCTGTTATTTCTGTATTGGCGACTGAGGCGATTGAGGCGATTGAGGCACCGGAACACCTTCACAGCGCACTTCTGGTAAAATGACATTATTTGTTGCTTCGTATGTCATTGTCGCGTAGTGCCTTTGCCTTCTACCAAATTTGTAATTTACGCAGAAATAGCATGTATCTGATTTGTGATCTTCAGGTTCAATCCATGTAATAGACGCAGAAAATGGCAGCGCCTTAGTACCGCCTTTGTACCAGGTCAAAAGACCACTTTCGCAAGTAGTACATATGGTTTTTGGTATCCAAGCTTCAGATAAAAATCGTATTCCAAAGAAAAGAAAATATGGTTCTTCAATTGTAGGCAATATCTTTCTTCTGCTTTGATGGTGCGTAAAATGTCCACAAATAAAACAAAATCAATCTCTTGATTTGCAAACAGAATCCGCCATGCTTATTTAAGCTTTAATTTTTCTTTTTTTATATTAATTTTAGTAAAAATCACACCCGATATGTACTGCTTAGTAGCTCAATTATGCTTGAATTTTTTCTTTTATTTTTTATTATTAATTTTAATAAATATCACACCCGATTTGTAAGTCACAGCTGACTAGACGCGAGAACTCAGTGTTTGGCCCGGCCGAACTTGACGCCGTTTTTACCTGTTTTGTATATGTTGGTGTATAATTTTACTAATTAAGCATAAAGAGCTTTATTTACAACAATGGTGTCTTTAGTGACCCCCACTGAAATTTTTCGGCAAACATTTTCGTAGAATATTTTAATCCTTAAATGTCCTTTTTTAAAGGATATTTTTTGATTTTCTCGAAAAAGGGTCAAATTGACCCATAAAGAGACCAGTTAGAGGGTTAATATCTTCCACAAAAATAATCCTCATACAATTCCAAAATACAACTCTGACCATAATAATTCTCTCAGACATTAACTTACAGCATTTTTTCATAAAGTATAATGCTCCCTTCGACCAAAAAATGAAAATTTTGACCCACTGTAAAAAAATACTCAGACGTACTGGACCATAAGTTTGTTCTACAAAAATGATCTACTCAACATACCCTTTCAGAATTATAGGGTCGCTATTCTGTTCCAAAAATGCTGTTGGACAGTGTTATTTATCTCTCTCAGCAACAAGCTGCAAGTTGTGGCAAAGAACCGTTATATTTTTTTTTCTTGTTTTATGTTGGAATTCGCTTGAAATTGAGTCAGTATTTTTGTGTCACTTGAATAGAACATGCGTTTTGTTTGATCGTCTACTTTGGCACGTGCTCACGGAGTTTTCGCTGATCGAATTTTTTTGTGATTTTCGGCTATTGTCTTTAATATAAAGTTCAAATGGGTCGAGGAAAAGCCTTATCTGAAGAGGAACAAGTAAGAAAATTATAGTCGGCCTAGACCGACTATATGATACCCTCTACCATGCCGTATCTCTTAGGCCCAACTAACTGGACATAGAAAATAAGCAACAAGTAAGAAAATTATAGTCGGTCTAGACCGACTATACGATACCCTATACCATGCGTTTAGAAACCCTATCTCTTAGGCCCAACTAACTGGACATTGAAAATAAGCAAAAACCAAATTTGAGTGGGATTTTTATTCATTTTTTTGGCTGCAGATATGAAAAAGTTCATATCGGATGCTATATCTTAAAGGGACTAGTTCCAAAAATGGACCGATCCTGATCATGTTTGGTAAAGTCTCTTGTATTTTGCAAAAATATGTAGAAACAAAATTTGAGAAGAATCAGTGCAATATTTTTGTTTTTTAATAGATTTAAGTGAAGATCGGGAAGCAGCTCCATATGGGGTCAAAGGGATCATTTTTGGACTACTCATTAGTGGATGTAATGAACGCATACAAACCCAATTTGAGTAAGATCTATATGACAATTTGGATCTTATGGCAATTTATGTCGATTTCATATGGGTAATTTGTATGGGGGCTAGGTCTAAACATGGACCGATTCTCACCAATTTCAATAGCGTTCATCCCATGGCCGATAAAAGCTTATATACCAAATTTCATCAAAATATATTCATATTTGCGACCTGCAGTTTGATTACAAGCTTTACATGGACACACAGACGGACGGACGGACGGACGGACGGACGGACGGACGGACATTGTTAAATCAACTCAAAAAGTGATTCTGATTCGATCGGTATAATTAAAGATGGGTCTAGGTCAAATATTTTTGGTTGTTACAAACAGCAGCACAAAGTCATTATACCCAAACCACATAGTGGTATAGGGTATAAAAACCAAATTTGAGTCTGATTTTTATTAATTTTTTTGGCTGCAAATATGAAAAAGTTCATATCAGATGCTATATCTATATGGGAACTAGGTCCAAAAATGGACCGATCCTGATCATGTTTGGTAAAGTCTCTTGTATTTTGCAAAAATATATACAAACAAAATCTGAGAAGAATCAGTGCAATATTTTTGTTTTTTAATAGATTTAAGTGAAGATCGGGAAGCAACTCTATATGGGGCCAAAGGGATCATTTTTGGACTACTCATAAATGGACGTAATGAATGCATATAAAATCCAATGTAAGTAAGATCTATATGAAATTTGGATCTTATGGCAATTTATGTCGATTTCATAGGGGTTATTTGTATGGGGGCTAGGTCTGAACATGGACCGATTCTCACCAATTTCAATAGCGTTCATCCCATGGCCGATAAAAGTTTATATACCAAATTTCATCAAAATATATTCATATTTGCGACCTGCAGTTTGATTACAAGCTTTACATGGACACACAGACGGACGGACGGACGGACGGACATTGTTAAATCAACTCAGAAAGTGATTCTGATTCGATCGGTATAATTAAAGATGGGTCTAGGTCAAATATTTTTGGTTGTTACAAACAGCAGCACAAAGTCATCATACCCAAACCACATAGTGGTATAGGGTATAAACAGTAATTTTCAGGTATGTATGCAGTAAGTGCGTATGAGAACCAATGTAACGTATACGTCACAGGCTCCAAAGACGCCCCTACCAACATTTTGAATTTTTTTTTTCTGATTTGCATTTAGGTGCTTAAGACTAGCGGGTGCTAAACATTTCAACATTCTAGGTCAATTTTAAGAGTCTTGCCCTTAATGGGTTAATATAATTTTAAAAATTATAGTTGAAAATTTAAGTAAAAACTGAATAGATTTTATGAGAAAGAAGAGTAAATATAAGTGAAAGTAAATATGTCGAATCCAAATAATATCCTAAAACCACCAGTACTCGGACTCCAGACATCCCAAATGAAAATCAGAATAGGACTGTATCGAACATGGAAAAGACAATAACAAGAATTTGTACACAATAGTGCAAAATTGCATGGAAGAAAAATGTTGACCATATTCTAAAGTTGCATGATAAAAGGTACACCAAGATACTTCACAATTTTGAACATATTGCGGCCTTCGAATCATATAATTCTCCATTAAACTGGGATTGCATTACAGATAAACATGACTTCAGACTTTGGAGTACCAAATGACCACACTAGTACAAAGCAATAATAGAATCCACGATTTCTACCAGGATGTATATTAGCACCTTTCACTCATTATGAACAAATTCATAGATATAGGTCACAACCTTATTCGGGATTCCAAAAGTATATTCCGGTATCTTCTATGTTTCTCCAAAGTAATTTTAGTAAAGAGCGGTACTATACTGATGCAAATTTTGGACTACCAAGGCCAGTTGCACATAAACCACAACCCCATCCTGAACCGAGAGAAGTGGAGAGATCTGTGCAATCATTGCAATACTCAACTATATGAACAGATCTACTGATCAGTCTGATTGTAAACTTCAGAAAATTCATAGAAATTTTCATATGGATACGGAAGAACAAGATAAGTTAAATCCCCAAGATTATACCGAGAAAAAAACTGCCATCCCTGCATGACTCCATACAAAGCCGATATGACATTCTCGAAAGTGAAGATCAGTTTGAAACACAAGAGTTCGTGGGTATTAATTTTTTAAATTAACGAGTTTCGGACAGATTTTGAAGATATTTATTAACACAGGATCAAATTTTCAAACCTCCTTGATAAAAAATCCGTTACCGAATGGATATTAATTTTTTGAAAATTTAGTCAAATAACCCAGCATTTGTCATACAATGGAATAATACATCATGTAGCATAATACATCTTTGTAACAACAAACCTTCAACTTTTGCCTGCCATTTTTCAACCCAATTTCATTAGTATGTATGAATGGATTCTATATATCAATTTTGGACTATCAAAAAAACAGAGTCCCCTTTAAATACGAAAATGAATTTAATGTAACTCCACAGATAATGTCCATCCGTTGACCTGTATATGCCAGAGAATTTCGGAATGCAAGATACCGGATTACACGGACTACAAAACATATCAAATACTCCATATTTTGCTAACAATAGAAAAGTTTAATACCCTACTTTTTGTGTTTTGAGCTGCGTTTACGCTTTTAGCTACGGGCGCCATCTGCATTATATGTTGAAACTTATTTGCGATTCAAATTTGTACATGTGTCTGGAATTGTGTGAGAATTGCTTGCTAAACATTTTTTAAAACATAGAATTAAACTTAATAATAAGAAAGAAATTTTAATTAAATCAGTTGTAGAAAAGCACCGACAACGAAACGTTTTTATAACCTCCACACTACTGTACAGAGGGTATACAAGTTAACACAAAATACATTTAAAATACATTTAAAATAAATATTTCGCTAACAACAACAACACACATTAAAAAATACCAAAATTAGTTCTCAAGCTGACGTTGCGTCTTCTGCAAAACAAACAAACAGTTATTTCACAACAATACCGTTGCGCGCGCATCCGGCGCGATTACCAAAATACAGTAATTCTGCAAGGTAGTATTTTCCCACCAACAATATTGAACGGCCAACGAATAAAGCAGCTCATTTTACAATAATACCATTGCACGCGCAACACAGAAATTCTGCAAGGTAGTAAATTCACACCAACAACATTGAACAGCATTGCACGAGCGGCAGAATGACAACAGCGTGAATGAATGGCGTGATCAGCAAACCTGTTATTATAAATTAGGGTAGTTTTAAGAAAATCATTGCTTTTTATTTTGAATTACAAATAAAGACGGTTGTTGTGTCGCCATCAGCGCACAACAATTAATTTTTTTAAACTAAAATTCATAAAGAAATGTAATTGGCGCCCGAGCAGGGACCTGCAGGATAAAGGTCCTCCGGTACATTCAAAAAAAAAAAGTCAAGCCTTACCAAGTGCCCTAGTAGTTCAAAAGGACAAAAGGGAGCGTACGTTAAGTCGCAGCTCGGTAAGCACGCGTTGTAAAATTCGCGTAGTGAAGTAATTATAAGTTTTACAAAATAAGAAAAATTTTCTAAATGAATGAACAGTAAAAATAATAAATAATGGTAACTAAAATAAATATTTTCGAATTTAAAAATAATAAGTGACAGTAAAATTTTTAATTAAAGAAAAGTGAAAATTAAATAAATACCTAAAACAAAATAAATAAAAAGTAAGGAAAAACATAAGTGGAAACAGTGACTGTAGCAAATAGAAAAATTTTTAAGAGCTTAAAAAAGAAAAAACTTCAAAAATAAAGTAAAAAACTATTTGATAAATAAAAACAAAAATATTGCATAAACTAAACTATAGAAAAGGTGAAAAAAACTAACTATTATAAAAAAAAAAATTAGAAAATTAGTAACTACTAAAAAAAAATAATAAAAAGTGAACTCCAAATTAAAAGTTAAAATAAAAATTACTATTAACCAAGCACTAAAATTATTTTGTTATATAAGTGAACAATAAAAATAATTTATAATATTAAACAAAATAAAATTTTTTCAAAAGACAGCAAATTAAAACAAAAAATTTTTTTTTTTAAAAGACTAGAAAGAAAAATCTAATTAAAATAATAGCTGAAAATTCATCAACTAATTAAGTTCGTGTAATCATCGAAGTTCGAGAAAGCTGAACACTACCAGAGTAAGCTCCAGTAATCATCAAAGTACGAGATGCTGTTATTAATGTAAGAATAATTTTATATAAAATATCTTTTATAAAATAAGAGAAGAAAAGAAAAATAGTGACCAAATTAAATTTTAATCCTCTACAAAGAATTTTTTTTCATTCTATTTTTGATAATAATAATTAAATTTTAACCTCTAAAAATTTGCGTATAAAGTCCTAGTTGTATTTTTTTTTTTTTTTTTTTTGAAAATAATAAGACCTGATTTTTAAATTTACTTTAACAATCCAAATTTCTACTGTATTTTTTTTGTTAACAAAATTAAATTTTAATCCTTTAAAAAAATTTTACGTAAAAATTGTTCAGTGTATTTAAAAAAAATAATAAAAATAATAAGACCTGATTTTCAAATTTAACAATCCAATTTTCTCCTTGAAACAAAATGCCTGACGAAACAATTGAACAACTCTCGGACAGACTGAGTAGGACACTGTCAGTGTCTACAAGTGGGACAACAGCCAGAAACGTAACTGGACTAAATGAAATTCAGAGGAACCAGATTATTGAAATAATTAACGAAGCTTTGAAAACGCCTTCAGATTATCTCTCAGACGAGGGTTTTGACCAACCCATAGGTGCAGTTACGACAGAATTAGGAGAATTAGACAAAGTCCCAGACATAATAAAATCACTTAGGGAATTTTCTGGAAAACCAGGTGAGTTCAACTCCTGGCGAAAATCCGTCGACAGAGTGTTAGACCTATACTCCAGCCTTAAAGGAACAGGACGATATTATGCAATTTTACATACTATAAGGACGAAAATTACTGGGGATGCAGATACTGCATTAGAATCGTATAGAACACCCTTAGATTGGCCTCGAATGAAGAAATGTCTAATGATGCACTATTCGGATAAGAGAGATATCGGCACTTTAGAATATCAAATGACAGTTTTGTGTCAGAGCAATAGGAGTATAACTGAATTTTATCAAGCTGTCTATCAACATCTTTCGCTGATACTTGATAAAGTATCATGTTTAAATCTAGACGAAGGAAGCCTTCGCTCAATGACAAATACTTACAGGGATAAAGCCCTGGATACATTTGTTAGAGGTTTAAATGGTGATCTTCCACGTTTGCTTAGCGTGCGTGAACCAACTTCTTTGCCCGAAGCATTACATATTTGTTTAAAATTGGATAATATGACATTTCGTATGAATTACGCTCATGGACAAATATCTAGAGGTAATATCCAGAAAGACAGAATTGGAGTAACCAATTAATTTTTTGGAAATCGACAGAAATTCTTTCCTGAGCTCGCTTACGTTGGTGGTATGACAAATAACAGACCACAATTGCCACCCCGTAATGGTCCTATACCAAATTATAATCCAAATTATACTCGTAACACAATTTTTAGGCCAACCGGTTATCAAAATTTTAGCCCAAGACCACAATTTAATCAAGGAAACCAAATCGGTTTTTCGAACCAATATAATAAACCCCAATATTTAACACCGAATTATCAAAAACCAACTCCTAGAGTAGAACCTATGGACGTGGATAGGTCTATCCAATCAAGGCACATTAATTATATGAACAGACCACCAGTTAACCAAGTTTCTAAGAGACCAGCTGGGGGCTCATTTCAAGGTCCAATCAACAAACTCCAAAGGAATTTTCATGTGGTAACCAACAATGAGGCAACTCAGCGGCAATTAGACCAGGTTCCACTAGATTATGAATATGCCCAAGAAGAAGGCGCAGTTGGGGGGATAACAGAAATGGACGAATATTATAAGGAATTTACCAACAGCGGACTTGAGATGTTCGAGCATTCACCTGAAGATCTCGAAACCGAGAAAAATCATTCCATAACAACAGATTATGCACAAGAAGATTTACTAAACGATCTTAATTTTTTTGGTTAAATAGTTCCTCGTTACCATACTTTCAAGTTAGAACGAGGAACGGACAAACTCTCAAATTCCTTTTAGATACCGGTAGTAATAAGAATTATATAAAACCTAATTTAGTCACAAACCACAGACCTAATCAGGAAAAATTTAGTGCAAAATCTATTGCAGGAAATGTAGAAATTACGCATCATGTTCTTTTAAATATGTTTGGCATCAATGATGTCCCCATAAAGTTTTTTATCTTACCAGGATTAAGAACCTTCGATGGGATAGTAGGCAACGATAGTTTAAAAGAATTATCAGCCGTGATTTACACTTCAAAAAATTATTTCACGGTAAAAGGGGGAATAAATATTCCAATATTCCAATACATTTCCCAAGATGTCAACAACATAGAAATTAGGATGGAACACCTTTCTGAAAATCAAAAAAGGTCTCTCGAAAACATTGTAAGTCACCATAAAAGTCTATTTGCAGATCCTGATGAAAGACTCACCTATACAACAAGAGTTGTTGGTGATATACGTACTTCCACGGACATACCAACTTATACCAGAAATTACCCTTACCCAATGGCCATGAAGGCAGTAGTTGAAGAGGAAGTTAATAAATTATTAAAGGATGGGATAATAAGACCATCACGTTCGCCTTATAACTCGCCTATATGGATTGTATCAAAGAAACAAGATGCTTCAGGTAGACAAAAATATAGACTGGTCATAGATTTCAGAAAATTAAATTCGATTACAATACCAGATAGATATCCCATTCCCGAGATAAATGAAGTTCTCTCACATTTAGGAGGTAATAAATATTTTACTGTAATAGACTTAAAGAGTGGATTTCATCAAATACCTCTTAGAGAAGAGGATATAGAGAAAACGGCTTTTTCAGTTAATAATGGTAAATATGAATTTACAAGACTCCCATTTGGGTTGAAAAACGCACCGTCCATATTTCAGAGGACGCTGGACGATATCCTCAGGGAACAAATTGGCAAAACATGCTACGTTTATATTGACGATATAATTATCTTTAGTAAAGACGAAAAATCACATTTTAAACACTTTAATGAAATTTTTGAAACACTTAATGCTGCTAATATGAAAGTCCAGTTGGACAAGTGTGAATTCTTTAAAGAGGAGGTAGAATTCTTGGGATTCATTGTTTCTTACAATGGAGTAAAAGCAAACCCCCAAAAGGTCGAAGCAATAGTAAATTTTGCTTATCCTACCACACTAAAAGAGCTCCGGTCCTTTCTAGGCCTTTCAGGATATTATAGAAGGTTTATAAAAGGTTACGCAGACTTAGCAAAACCTTTAACTAAATTATTGCGAGGAGATGCAGGTACGATTTCCAAATCTGAATCAAACCGTAGGAAAATTCAAATGGATAATGAAGCCAAAAACGCCATCGATTCATTAAAAAATGCCTTAGTTTCTAGAGAAGTAATTCTCGCATATCCAGACTTTAAAAAAGAATTTCAATTGACAACTGACGCTTCTAATGTAGCACTAGGAGCCGTCTTAAGTCAGGATGATCAGCCAATAGCATTCATATCTAGAACTCTGTCAGAAGCAGAAGAAAATTACGCAGCCAATGAAAAGGAAATGCTTGCTATAATATGGGCATTAGGAAACCTTAGGAATTACTTGTATGGGTCAGCTAAAGTTGTCATCTTTACAGATCATCAACCGCTGACATATGCACTTAGCACAAAAAATAATAATAGTAAAATGAAAAGATGGAAAGCTATTTTAGAAGAATACAATTATGAAATGAAATATAAACCTGGTAGAAGTAATGTAGTAGCAGACGCGCTTTCTAGACCTCCAGCGACTGGAATAAATTCTTTATCAGGCACGGTGCACAGCAGTCACAGCTCTCCACAAGATCTTATTCCGAGCATGGAAACACCAATAAACGTATTTAAGAACCAAATTTTTCTTTCCATAGGTGAAACACCCACTTACCAATTTAAAATCATATTCCCAGGCTATCATCGACACCTTATAAGCGAACCTAACTATGATGAACAAAAACTTACAGAAATTCTAAAAAAGTATCTAAATCCGTCCGTTATTAATGGTATAAAAACTCCTGAACCAATAATGGGGAAAATTCAAACAATTTATCCAGACCACTTTTCAAGTTATAAATGTCGATTTACACAATTGGTAGTTGATGACATAACGTCAGAACACGATCAAGAAAATATAATTGTGGAAACACGTAATAGGGCTCATCGCAATGAGAAAGAAAACAGATTGCAAATTATGGAAAAATATTATTTTCCAGGAATGGCAAATAAAATTAAAAGGGTCATAAAATTATGTTCGACTTGTAAGAAAAATAAGTATGAGAGACACCCAAATACGCCTGAGTTGAAAGAGACACCTATACCAACTCATCCAGGCCACACAGTCCACCTTGACATTTTTTCCACAGACAAAAAATTGGTACTAACATCGATTGACAAATTTTCAAAGTATGTCCAGACAAAATTACTAAAGGGACGATCGACAGAAGATGTTAGGAGACCTCTTAGGGAAATACTATTTTCTTATGGGGTACCGAAAAATATTGTCATGGACAACGAACCTTCTCTGAATTCAGCTTCAATCCTATTCATGATGAAAGACGATTTGAAAATAAACGTTTTCACAACTCCATCTTATCGAAGCGAAGCGAACGGACAGATAGAACGCTTCCATTCAACCTTAGCGGAGATAATGAGATGCCTTAAAAGTGATGGGACTTCTAGAAATTTCGAAGAACTTTTGGAAAGAGCTGTAAATGAATATAACCATACCATTCATTCAACGACAAAAAAGAAACCTGTAGATCTTTATTTTGGTCGAACGATTGACTTTTCACCCCCAAGATATAGAAATAACTAGATTATCTAACGTTGACCGACTAAAGCGCAAACAGGAAAATGACTTGACTTACCATAATAAAAATAAAAAACCAATTAAAGAATACGTACCTGGTCAGCTAGTCTACGTTAGGACAAATAAAAGATTAGGGACAAAACTTTCTAATCGGTTTAAGGAAGAGATAGTGAAAGAAAACCGTAATACAACTATAGTTACGGAAAGTGGCCGCATTATTCACAAGAGTCACATTAGAAATTGACAATTTTTTTTTTTATTTACATCCCATTTATCTTCTTTTTACAGATTACTAATTGGTACCGTCCTTGCGGATTTTAATATACTTGACTACTCTAATGCGAGATTAATAACCATTCAGAATGGGATCGCAAAAAAACAGAACGGCACCTTTAAAGTTATACATTCTATCGACTTAGAACAATATAGAATTTTATCACAGGACATTGAATCTACATTGAACACTAATATTACATATAGTCATCCGCTCCGTCCGTTTTTAAAACAACAAGTCTCCGATATTAATGGACTCCTTAATCGGTTAAGTCCACACGTAAGGAGAAGATCTATCGATTTTATTGGTAGCGCATGGAAATGGGTTGCTGGGACTCCAGACAGCCATGATTTTGAAATTTTAAATCAGAAAATTAAAAATGTATTAGAAAATAACAACAGACAAATGATTATAAACGAACTTACAACTAGCAGATTACAAGATATTTCAAACATTACAAATCAAATATTAAAAGTAAAGCGGGAAGATTGGAATAATGAACTGGCAAATACATTAGAACACAAATTAAATTTAATTGAAAAAGAATTACAAAATATTGAATATGCAATACAATGGGCTAAAGTAAATATTGTAAACTCATTTATCTTGTCAAAAACCGAAATTGAAAATTTAAATTATGTTTTAAGAAATTATAGTATTCCTATTTTTAATGTAGATGAATTGTTATCATTTGGAAGCGTAAAGATTGTGACAAATAACAAAGAAATTTTATATATTTTAAGTATTCCCATTGCCCAAAATGATATCTGTAAAATTTTCTTAGCAAAGCCAGTAAAAATTGGAAATATTATTGATAAAATTGAATATGGCAAAATTTTAGATTGTAATAATAAATTATTCGCCATCAAAGAAAGCTGCAAAAGCTACAACGATTTAACAATATGTAATAGAGATAAGCTTGTAGAATTAAGTGATAAATTTTGTATAACTAGTTTATTTAGAAATAAAATAGGTAGCTGCACACAGGTTAACAACGAGCACGTCCCAGCAATAGAAGAAATCGGAAGCGACTTACTACTGCTGAATCAATACATTGGCAAAATTAAAGTGAACGAAGAAGAAATAGCATTAAATGGAACTTATTTGGTCAAATATTTCAACACAACAGTCAACATTGAGGGTCGAGAATACTATTCAAAAGAAATAAGTGGCAACAAACCTCTTCCAGCTTCATTACAACCAAAAGCATGGAATAGCAAAACCGAAGAAATCATATCACTGCAAAGACTCCAAAAATTGAATATGGGAAACATCAAAAGATTGGAAACACTGGAAAACAAAAATAACTTTCTACTAACATCAAGCCTCATCATCATTGTATCCGTTTGTGTTATTATCGCTTGGATTTCTAAGAAGAAGAAAACAAAAAAAGAAGATGAAATAATAGAAACGAAAGAAGCCCAACCAGAACATCCAATTGTTGTAAAATCTACAGAGGAAAAAATTAGGAAAAAGAATTCCACCATTTTTGACATCCACACATTTTAAGCAATCGGGACGACTGCATTTAAGGAGGGAGGAGTTAACACAAAATACATTTAAAATAAATATTTCGCTAACAACAACAACACACATTAAAAAATACCAAAATTAGTTCTCAAGCTGACGTTGCGTCTTCTGCAAAACAAACAAACAGTTATTTCACAACAATACCGTTGCGCGCGCATCCGGCGCGATTACCAAAATACAGTAATTCTGCAAGGTAGTATTTTCCCACCAACAATATTGAACGGCCAACGAATAAAGCAGCTCATTTTACAATAATACCATTGCACGCGCAACACAGAAATTCTGCAAGGTAGTAAATTCACACCAACAACATTGAACAGCATTGCACGAGCGGCAGAATGACAACAGCGTGAATGAATGGCGTGATCAGCAAACCTGTTATTATAAATTAGGGTAGTTTTAAGAAAATCATTGCTTTTTATTTTGAATTACAAATAAAGACGGTTGTTGTGTCGCCATCAGCGCACAACAATTAATTTTTTTAAACTAAAATTCATAAAGAAATTTAATTTACATATATCAGCTTGTTATTCCGTTTGTAAAGCATCGAAAAATTAATTTGTGATCCCAATAAGTATATATATATATATTTGATTCTTATAATAACTCGAGTCGATATATTGATGTAATCTCGCTCATTCACAAAATAAACCATTTGCCTGAGTAGAATTAGGATAATATTGTTTGGATATCATTGTGCTAAGATATGATCTAAAATATAGAGACACCTCCAACAAAAAAAAAAATTACTGTGTTTGTTGTAGTTATTTATTATTAAGTTTATCATTCTAATAGAATTGAAAAAATTCAAAAAAGTTTCACGAATAAATTGGGCTGATGATATAACTTCATATGAAAGTAGTCGTAATCCTTAAGGGGTCATAGATCTTTTTCTATAACTTTCATTTTTATTATATATTATCGAGTGAGATTAAATGTGACCATTTATCTAATCTTATGAATATATATAGTCCGCCTAGTGTTTGGGTCATGAGCGGCTGTTTTGTGAGGACTTGCACAGAACAAATTATGGGAAAAATTAACCAATTGCAAGATGCTTAACAGTTTCTCGCCATTATTGGATTTTAATTTAAATAACAATAATTGTAAATTAAACTTATTTCAAATATTTAATTAAGATATGTATCATAGATATAGTCTTTATTATAATAATTTTATATTAGTCTGTAAAATGTAAATTAGTAGACTCAGTAAATAAATAGTTTATTCAATCTAGTAGGGTTGTGATCTGAACTGGTTTCATATAAGCCATATTTTAAAATAAAGCTTTCATCACCAAAATCCAAAAATACTTTTTATTAGTGTTTTTGAATAATATTTCATTGTACTTCTTATGAACACAATATTGTCCAACATTTCTGGTATAGTTATTTATTCTCTGAATGATAATCAAATCTTTTTCTATTAATATTCAAATTCTGAATTAACATTTTATTTGTTCAAAAGATAATTTTTTGTCACTATTGTACCACTTTGTGGTCAGGGATTAATGACTAGACCCACCTTATATATACCGATCGAATCAGACGTTTCGAGAGGGTTTTGGATCCAACTTTACTGAGGCAATAGCAAATAAGCATAAACCAAATTTGAGTGACATTGATATAAACCAGGTCCGGGCAGACTTTTGGAACTTGGAGCTACCCCGATTTTTTAGAGAATCTAGCACATTATTTTAAGTAGTACCTATACTAAACTCAAAATACTCATATAATGGGCAATACATAGATCGAAGAAAGGGTTTTGTAAAAAACAACTGTTGTTCAGCTAGTTGTGACTTTAATGATACTAGTTTTCGTTTGCGAATTTCTCTCTTAAAAGGATAATCGGCGTCATGACTACCATGCATGGTTGTAAAATGTCTTTCAACATTTGTTCTTTTTGAAAGCGCAACACTCGCGTGACATATGATGCACATGCATATAGATTTTATCATCATAAAGAAAAACTCTTCTTTCCAATCCGAATTACTAATCTGAACTTTTGAGATTTTTTCATCACCTATTTTAATTTAAAATATAACCGAACTGTTCACTTTTAAATTAAATAATGAACTAAAATTTTAAGCTGAATTTTAGAATTTTTTATAGCTCTCCACAGTATTTTTACAAAGCAAATTTCCATTTATTTTTAAAATTTTTCTCTGAACGAATGTGAAGTCGGTCTTCTAAAACAATCCACACGCAAATTATAAAATTTAATGGCACTCCACATAGTATTTTTAAAAAGAAATTTAAATTTTTGTTCAATTTTTTTTCTCGGTCTACTCATAATAGCTTCGCATAGATATGATGCTACTTTTATATGAACACTAGCTCGAAAAATGGACCGATCATGGCCAGATGTAGTAAAGTTACTTATTTTATGCACACACATATATCAACGAAATTTGATATAAGGAAGCAATATATATGTTAGATTTAAGTGGAGATCGGGAAACAGGTTTTAATGCGGCTTTGACTAAAAATGGTCTTATAGAGCTAATATTTGGAGTACATATTAATGATTGCGGTAAACATACAAACAAAATTTGACCACCATCAATATGATAATCTAGATTACAAGGTTTGCATGGCAGACAGACGGACGGACACCGGTAAATCGACTCAGAAAGTATTTGAGTATATCGGTAAAATAAATGATGGGTGTAGGACAGATATTTTTGGTAGTTACAAGCATCATCAAACTCATTATTCCCTTACTACAGCGTCATAGAATACAATAATTTGCCAATCGGAGGGGAATAGGCTTGCCACATTCCAAAACCAAGCCAGCTTGACACTAAGCTCAAATGAGCTTGATTTTAAACAAATATCTTGACAAATAATATTACTCATACGTATAAAACAGCTAAATTTTATTTAAAAAAAAAAACAATAAAAACATAAAAATTACAGAAAAACTTAAAAAACAAAAACGTAACAATTACAATTCAGTCTCTGTCAAATAATATGAACATCTTACAAGTAATTTACATCGTAGTAATACTTTATGTTAATTTTTCCACATATACTTTTTACTTTTAGTGACAGACTTAACTAGTTCTGTTCCTTTGGGCGTTAATAACAAATGTTGAAAATTTTTAGAATTTTCATCAAAATTTTGTCTTATGAATAGTTCAACCTTTATAAGTTCAAATGACGTTATATTCATTTCTTTAGAATATAAATTGGTTAATATACTGGACATTCTTTCACTGAAAGCGTCACTGATTGGAATAGAAAAAATAAATGAATCAATTTAAATATATCAATTAAGTTATTTTTATCACATATTTTGAAAAAGTAAAACCATATTTTGTCAATCGGAATATCTTTTGGCAATTGATCAAACACTTCTCGAAGGCAGCATTAATCTGTATATAACATGTCACTGTCAATAGAATTGGATATCTGTTGAATTCATGCATTACATTATGGATGAAATATAAATATGCCTCTGATAATCCTTCACAATGTTTTCAATATTCACAGATAAAGCATTTAAAGCCCTTTTTTATACAGTTGTTTATTAAATGGCAATTGCAATTTGTCTTTATAATTTTCTGGTTTACATTTTTAAGTTTTTATACCCTATACCACTATGTGGTTTGGGTATAATGACTTTGTGCTGCTGTTTGTAACAACCAAAAATATTTGACCTAGACCCATCTTTAATTATACCGATCGAATCAGAATCACTTTCTGAGTTGATTTAACAATGTCCGTCCGTCCGTCCGTCCGTCCGTCCGTCTGTGTGTCCATGTAAAGCTTGTAATCAAACTGCAGGTCGCAAATATGAATATATTTTGATGAAATATGGTATGTAAGCTTTTGTCGGCCATGGGATGAACGCTATTGAAATTGGTGAGAATCGGTCGATGTTCAGACCTAGCCCCCATACAAATTACCCCTATGAAATCGACATAAATTGCCATAAGATCCAAATTGTCATATAGATCTTACTCAAATCGGGTTTGTATGCGTTCATTACATCCACTAATGAGTAGTCCAAAAATGATCCCTTTGACCCCATATAGAGCTGCTTCCCGATCTTCAGTTATATCTATTAAAAAACAAAAATATTGCACTGATTCTTCTCAAATTTTGTTTGTACATATTTTTGCAAAATACAAGAGACTTTACCAAACATGATCAGGATCGGTCCATTTTTGGCCCTAGCCCCTTTATAGATATAGCATCCGATATGAACTTTTTTATATCTGCAGCCAAAAAAATTAATAAAAATCCCACTCAAATTTGGTTTTTGCTTATTTTCTATGTCCAGTTAGTTGGGCCTAAGAGATAGGGTTTCTAAACGCATGGTATAGGGTATCGTATAGTCGGTCTAGACCGACTATAATTTTCTTACTTGTTTAAACTCGGAATTGTGAACGCCATCATTAACTGCCACGTCATCAGCACTGTATGCTGTAATTTGCTGAATGTTAAGGTTATTTTCCTTTGCTATTCTTACGATATTGCCAACATGTCTTTAGAAGCCTCGTTTGGGTCTTAATTTTCTGATGTATTCCTGTTTCAGCATCGAAATATTGAACGGCATATAAATACGTTTTCACGTTTCCAATATTTGATGCGTCGCTGCTTACTGAAAAGAAAAAAACTTTCTTTGAATGCATAAACTGTTTTTTCTAGTGCGAATGGTGTCAATACGTTTCGTGTTATAGCTGCTGTTTTAGTACGACCACAACTTATTTTATTAGCAATTTTATTGTCGCAAAATATAGAAGAACTGAATTTGATTTGGCAGTCTAAGCTACTGTAACTAACAAATTTATGAGAAACGCACATTAGTTCAGCCCTGGATAAGTTTGAATCATCTTTTAGCTCTGCCGGAACAACGAAGTTTATCATGCTGTGTGACAATTTTTGAGACAATACTAATTTCAAATCGATTTGCTGGATATGTTTCTGTAATGCTCGATTTCCTTCATAATTTATAGAAATTTCAATTTGTCATAATTTACAAAACGCTCTTTAATCACATTTTTTATCAATGTGCAATATTCTGCTTCTTTAATGCATCTGTCGCAAAATACTGTATATCTACTCTTTTTTGAAGGTCGAGAATCTTCGTTATTAAATGGACAACAAATAACTCAATATATTATTCTACAAATAAAAATACGTTAAACTTACTATTTACAACAACAACACACTTAATTTCGATCACCTGTTAAATGCTGTAAATTGTTTAGTGTTGGGCAAAATCAAGCAATAAGTCAATGTTGTGTATGGGGGGAAAAAAATATAAGTATCAGTGTTGGGGTTTGGTGGTTAAACAATTGATGATACATTTTTTTAAATTTTTATACCCTCCACTCCAATGTGCAGAGGGTATATATAAGTTTGTCATTCCATTTGTAATAATTAGAAAACAAATTTTGGACCCCATAATATGTATATATTTGTGATCCTTTTAACAACCGGAGTTGATATAGCGATATCCGTCTGTCCGTCTGTCCGTCTGTGGAAATCACGACGACGGCATCAATCGGGCAGCTGGGCTGCTCGTTGACATAAAAAATGATTCACTAACATCCTGAAAAGTTTGCTATTTAAAAGCGTCCAAATCGGTCTATTGGGGCCCGAGATTTGAATGAAGAACTAAAAAGTCTTCAAAAAATATAATTTTTTATGTTGTTCTTGTCACGATCACGCCCTCAATAGTGCAGCTACAGTGACATTTTTAGTCAGAATGATTCAACAAATTCAAGAATGATTCAACAAAAATCATTAAAATCGGTGGGACAGGTCCAGGGAAATTTCTGAAAAATTAAAAAAAAAATTAAAAATATGATGTTTCTATATTGTCCTTGTTGTTATTCTAAATGTTGTGTTGTTGTCATAGCTGGACTTGTTGTTTTTGTGGTCGTTGTGGTAATAATATAATAAAAACTAACCCTTTGTACATTTTTTATTAACTCTGGTAGAAAAATTTAAAAGTTTCCATTGTTTTGGCATCACTAAAAAAATTTGTTAGATCATTTCCGTTATTACCACGAGCCTGCCTGCAAAATTTCAGATCGAATGGGTCGCGGGAAATTGGTTAAAATCGATCCAAAATTTTTTCGACAAGTACACACTACGAGTTACTATAAAGGAAGTAATAATTCACCAACATCTAAAGCAAATTATGCTAAACTACCTAGTTGTTAATAAAAAAAACAATGTAAATTTAGCAAAAAAAAAAAAATTATGTATTATATTAATTTATTTAAAGAGAAAAACACAAAAATAACGTTTGATGTTGTATTTTTTGTGTGTTATATTTACATATACATACATAAACATATTAAATAATACAAATAATATACATATATTATATATGTACATCCATAACAACTGCATGTTAGAAATAAATCGGTATATTATTTTATTTAAATAAAATTCTGCAATATTTTGTTGTGGGGAAAATACATTTCTTTTGCATTAACAGAATGTCACTTCATTTTGCTCAGCGTGACTATGCCACAGTAGATGGCGCCACAATTTTTATTTGTTCTAATAAGCTTTGCAATAGTTATTTCTATTTTAACATGAATGTTAATATTTTCAACTGGATATCATACAGAACAATGTTAAGAGTATACACGGGCTGGTCTTTTATTTCATACGTTTTTTCATTATTCTTTTATAAATATGAACATAAGTTTGGCATGTTAACTTTTTGTTGTCTTTACAAAATAGAGTTACCGAGTTCATCAATGAGTTTTTTGCTTTCAAAACAGTTCTACATAGTTATATAGAATTAATATTCTGCTTTACCTACAAAATATCTGATTGCGATAACATCTAATTTTTAAAACTTGTTTATAATTATTTTTAAGAAAATATCAATTATAAAAACTGGAATTAAAAATTTCCAATTATAAATTACAATTAATTGAATTTCAGAAAATCATATCAAAACGTCGAAAATTATAATTTTAAATTTAGAAGACATCAATTGCATCTTTAATATATAAATTTTATTCTTTAAACACAAATTGAAATTCCAAAAAAAAAAACACCAAATACCTATGTTTACATTTAAAAAACTTTTATATTTAAAAAAATATTGACATTCAGGAGAAATTAATAGCTTTTCAGTACCGCGATTCAGTAACTTCCTTTAACGATAGTCGAATCGTTAAAAAAAGAAAATAGCAAAATTATCAGTAAAATTTTTAAACGATATTCGCTATTGTTAAAGTCAGCTGTTGTTGTTATCTAAACGACAACCATTTTTGTGTTGTTTATTCAATCGATAAAAAACTTAAATTTGTAGGTTGAAATGTCGTCATACATAAATAAAAATCATAATATAGTGAAAATATTTTGCTTTAATTAAAAAACTTTTTTATATAAATAAAAAAATTAAATAGCATATTCAATTCATTATTTCATTTTCAAATAAATACTCATAAATATTAGTAAAAAAATAAAGATATTAAACATAAACATAATATCATCCTTTTAAACACGAAGTAATTTGTTTTTTTTTCTATTCTTCTTTGTGTTTTTCGCTTATTTTGACAGAGATGCCACTCGTTTAAAATTTAAATAAATAGAAAAATAGAAATGTCGACTGTCGTTAAGATGCTTATACTTAGTGATTCACTTAATCCTTAGTGCAAACAACAATAGCTGTCGATATATTTTGCGATTATCGGATCGTTGAAATTTACAGAATCACACTACAGAAAACATTAATTTAAATTCAATGAATTTTAGAAAACGTCAAACGATATTTAAGAATTGCGAATATAAAAACTGTTACATAAATAAACGCAATTTGATGAGAATGTTATTTATATACAAATTTTCACAATTTTTTTGGGATGAAAATTTGAAGTTTTTCAGAAAATAAAGAGAACAAATTATTTTATTTAAAATGTTTGGGACGTATGGTTTTTTGCGTTTGGCATCCCTAATTTGAATATTTATTATTATAAATTTATTCTCTATGTTTTCAAAATTTTAATAAAAAATTGAGATAGTTTTTTTTTTTTTGGTTATTATTTTGTTACTCCATCCGACCTATATGGCCGCAATGAAGAAATATTTGGCCAGTGAAAAGAAACTATACAGTCATCTCCAATTAGCACGATTTAATGCATATAGCCACCCTACACAACCATTACCTTTGCAATGGAGGTTAGGGCGAGCTATTTAATTAGCAAAAACTAAATTAAACGAGAAGTTATGTCATATAACCGGAAACGCATGCATATAGGTATATAACCTAAATGCATGCCGATCAGCAACCACGATGACCAAAAAGCAAACACCGAAATAAATTCGAAATAATAGAAAAGACGAAAACCAACCCAAAGAATTTGCTGAAATATTTTGGTATTAAGTTTAGCAAATTGTTTACTTTTTCATTTACATTTATTATCAAGACTCAAACCGAGGTGGAGGGTATCAAAGATTCGGCACAGCCGAATTTAACACTCTTGTTTAAATTAAAAATAAACTTTAAAACGTGAACAAGCTTGACAAAATATATTTTATCTTGACAGTTGACAAGACCTAAAAAATCTTGACAATCAAGCTCATTCCAGGCCATGTGGCAACCCTAGAGGGGAATGATTGAATAATGTTAGATGTTAAAAAGCACTTCTTCTACAATAATAACTGCAATTATATAGTTGCATCATCTTAGACGTATTAATAAAATCAATTATATCAATAAATACATATATCTGTATTGATTGTCTTTAACAATTGGTAAAGACATATGAACGTGTCAACAACTTTGTGCGTAATATGTACCAAAATTAAATAATGTGTGTATAAATAAATACGAATTTAACTAGCAAAGACGCAAACCGATTTTGTTTACAAAGCTCTGCTAAGTAGTTAACAGTTTTTTTTTTAATTGTTTCCTTTAACTCATGTCTGTCGTGGGTCAACCCCATTCCCCCTTATCCAATTGATCTGAAACTTGGCCCATAGTATTGTTGTTGTGAAAAAAGATTAATTCACGCACAGTCACGCATAGTCATGCATAGTCACGCACAGTCACGGAGTGATCTAAATATCATTTCCCCTTATCCAATCCATCTGAAACTTGGTCCATACACTTGCTGTGAATAAAATATTAACTTTTAGTTAGTCACGCGCAGTCACGCATGGTCACGCACAGTCACGGAGAGACTTAAAACGGATTTCGCCTCATCCAATCATTCTGAAACTTGGTCGGTATACTTGCTGTAAAGAAATATTAACTTCGACATAGTCACACAGGTCACGCATAGTCACGCACAGTAAACACATTTCCACTTATCCTATCGATCTGAAACTTGGTCGATAGGCTTGCTGTGAAAAAAGATTAACTTTGACATAGTCACGCACAGTCACGGAGAGATTAAAACCCCACTTCCCCTCATCCGATGGATCTGATACTTTGTCCATAGACATGTTGCGACCACAGATTAATTTTAAAATAGTCACGCAAGGTCACGCACAGTCACGGAGAGATTCAAAACTCATATTTATAAGTTAAGAAAAACTTTGTTTTTATGGGTTGGATGATTTTTTTCTTTATTTAAGCATTTTATAATTATAAGTAATGCCTAACTTATACTTCAACTGGTCTCTACAGTGACTAACTAGTAGTTATTTTTATATATATGTTGGAATTAATGATTCAGTTCTTAATCCTGCGGCACATCTGCTTTTCTAAGGCCCAGCAGATCGTGAGCCTTAGTGCGATTGAGTCTTCTGGTCAGGCCAGAAATATGCAAAAAATGTGGAATTAAATCGTTTAAGTGAAGTTAAAGACGTCTTGTATGTTTCTGGTCTGTTTGAGAGACTTCTTGCTTAATCGTAGAGATGTTTAGGTCCTGATGTTGGTCATCATTTCTGATATATTATGGTACTTTGATGATATCTCTTAAGACTTTGTTCTGGAATCGTTGGATAGGTTCTATTACTGTATTTTTGGCGCAACCCCATAGCACACTACCATATGACCACACTGGTTTTAGTAACTTTTTATAGATCATTCATTTATTTTCGGTTGATAGCTTTGAGTTTCTATTGAGAATCCATTTTAGATTCCCATATTTAATGTCTAGTTCTTTTCTCGTCTTTTTAACGTGTTCTTTCCAGTCCACATGAACTGATTTTAAATTGTTCAGTTTTAGTCTCCATATTTTAGTCCATTGTTCTATCGCAACGATTGCAGTTTGTAGTATTTCGATAGACTCTTTATTTATTTGAGCCGTCGACAATATAACGGTGTCATCTGCGAAAATTCCTACGATGGATTGGCATATCTTGAGTGAATAGGAGATACAAGACTGGTCCCAATATGCTACCTTGCGGTACTCCTGATATTATTGGGTATAACTGGAGTATTGATTTTCATGTTTCACTCTATAGTATCTGTTGGTAATATATGATTCGAGTAGAACACAGTACTTTCTTGGTAATATATTTTTAAGTTTTTGAATTAATATCAATTGACAGACTCCGTCAAATGCCTGTGATATGTCTAGAAATACCGCAGAGCATACATGTTTATTCTCAAATGCATTTTCTATAATATGTGTGACTCTATGGATCTGTTCAATTGTTCAATGGCTTTTGCGAAAACCAAATTTATGGTCTGGCAATTCTCCTTAAATGAATAATCTTATTCAGTCGAGAACTGAATTTTTCAAAGAGTTTTCCTATAATTGGTAGTAGTTATATGGGCCGGTTATATGGGCCGGTTATATGGTAGTTATAAGGTCCTTTGCAGATTTTGTTATCATTATTACTTCTGCTACTTTCCAGTAAATGGGCACATATTGAATTTTTAATGCAACATTAAATAAAGTTGTCAACTTTACTATTCCTTGATAAGGTTAATTTTTTAACAGTTCAGATCATAGCCACAAGATCATAGCCACGAGATTTTTTAACTTTAAGGACCTTCATTTCATTAATTACTTCCTTTAGTATAACCTCATCAATGCTGTCATCTTCAGTGCTTGTACCAAATACGGTAATGTTGTTGTTAAAATACGGGTTATTTTCTTCGGTGTTACTAGAAATCCTGCCATTGTTTCCGAATATTGTATTTAGAAGTGCTGCAAAACTATTGACTTTTTCGGAATTACTTTTTGCCCAAGTACCATTATCGTTCAAGATGGAGGATTTGTAAGCAGTTCGTCTGCTAAGTTTATTTGGAGAGAATTGGTTTTGCTGTACAGAAATGGGAAAATGCATGCATTTTTCTAATTTTTAACAGAAAAATTCCCATTTTTAACATGCATTTTCCCATAAATTTGCCCAATTTAGCAAACATTTTGCCATTTTTGACATGCATTTTTACCATTTGGCATGCATTTCCTATAGACTTAACAGGCATTTTCACATAATTTAGCATGCATTTTCCCACTTTTACCAAGCGCTTCTCTTAGTCCCGTTTATTTGTGGCTTTCCAAAATGAGTAATTTGTTATATTATCATATGTTAAATTCGTTAGATAATTATTAACATTGACTTGTTTAAATTTATGTATTTCTCGTTTTAATGTTTAAAATGAATTTGTGAACTTAATTGTTTCATTCTCGATATCTTCTATTGTGTTTAGTAGTCCCAATCTGTTGAATTGTTTACAAGTCCTTGTTAACATAAGTGTGAAATTTGATTTCCGTGGTATGTAAGGTATATCGAGGAATGATTAAATCATAATCATCTTCTATTGAGATGTTGTTTAGGTTAATTTTTCTCATTATAAAAAAGTCAATGAGATCTGGTTGTTTTGTTCTGTCTGTGGGCCAAAACGTTGACTTACCTGTGGTTACGATATCGCAGCCAGTATTCGTCGTGGCGGTGTACAATTCTTTAACTTTCGTTGTGGTTAACCTAGAAGTCTCCCCCCATTATGAATTTGTAGTTGTGTGAATTTATAAGATATTTATATTGATCAATTTTTATGTTGTGTCTTGGAGGGCTATATACTGACGTGAATGACATTCGTGTATTTTGCTCGGAAATGGTTATTGTGTTAGTTAACAGTGATAGGTATTTTTTCCAATCAATTTCCAATTGATTAGCATACCTTTAGGCTCTTATAAACTTATTTATTAACAAACCCAGTTACATATCTTCTCTGTGTTCAACAAATATTTCTGTGGTTTTCTAGAATAACCGCGTTGTCATAAAATCAAAATGTTCAGGGGAGCCAAAAAACGTTATATATGAAATTATGGGCTCGATATAAAGTTTTTAGAACATTTTATTTAACAGTCCTGCAGATTTGGGCAATAAATACTTTATATAAAATTTTGAGTCAAAAATCTTCAGAGGAATAGATCCTAGAAAAGGACGAAAAAACAATATGTAAATTACACATAAAGTGTGTGCAAATAAAACAACTTATGTCGACAAACGTCGTTTTCTTTGAAAAAGAAAACTACCACCACGTAGACATAAGTTGTTGTTGCTTGAAAAATGGATTTTTTTGTTCGTCAACAAAAAGTTAACGGGACTTTGGATGAGAATATAACAACGTATCAAGAATAATAGTGACAAAAAATAACAGAAATAAACATCCAAGTTTTTATAAGTGGTTATACACTGAAAACTAATCCAAAATTATTTTGCATTTTTTTTTTCATTAATAACGTATGTCGCTATGTGTCGTTTTCTGAGCAAATAATTTGTCAGCGATCAAACGTAGGTTCATATACGTCGTTAGTGCTGCAAATTAATTTAATAAACATTTAAGTTACGTCGTTATTTAAAGGAAAAACTCAGAAATGGTCAACATTTAAAAAAAAATGAACACATGTAAAGAGCGTTAAAATTTTAATATATTTGGCATCATTAACTCAAAACTGACAAAAATGGACATACGTGGTTATTCCAGAAAACCACAGATTTATAATGAAATTTAATGAATTTTATTTAAAAATTCACAATTTAATGAATTTTATTTATATATTCATATTTTTTTATATATGTATATATATATTAAAAAAACATTGAAAGAAAAAAATTGAATGAATGTTGAACTGTGTTTAACGTCTTTTCAACTTTTTATATATTTTAGATTTTTTTTCTCTTAATTTGTTTTATCTCTTTATTTTAATTGTAATATGCCTCAGGAAGAGGTTTTCTCTCTCTTTCTTGTGTCCAAAAAATTATATATAAATGGCTGATGAATAGCGCCTTTTTCCAATATTTTTTCTTTATGTATAAAGATTTTAGAAACTTATACATACATGCATATGATAATTGTTTTACAGTTGTAAGATAGACTTTAATAAAGCAAGAAGCTTAAAATTTTGTTAAACAGAAAATTTCTTGTTTTTTACTCAACAAATTGGGAAAGGAGTCCCTACAATGAATAAATAAAATTTACTATAATTTGCACTCAAATGTCGAGGGCTGGGCTCTGCTAGTGTATATTATATATCCATATAATTAGACGGGGCTTAAGTCTAGTGTAGGGGCGATTCTTTCCAAATTTTTACCACTTATAAAACATTTTATTGCGATTCTAGATAAATACTTTCTTTGTGGCGGATCATAATTTCCGAGTTATTAAGTTTTTGCATAATTTTTTAAGTTTTTTTCGGAAAACATGGTATTGTGTCATAAAATTATCTATACAGAGTTGGTATTTGCAACAATATAAAAGCTGGGTCCGCTAGATTTATATCGATGTATATTTTGACCACTTTACCCCTTCAGGACTGGATATACATACATATTAGGGATTTTACGTACACTTTAATTTTTTTTTTTTTTTTAATATATTGTTATTTCTAAAGTAGTGCGATAGAAAATCAAATATCTTACTTATTCTTTTAGGGAAACTAACCCATTAAAAACTTTACATATTCATACTATTAAAAAATATATATAAGTTTGCTTTATTCATATACAACAAACATAAAAAATTTTCGTCTGTGGCGCTTAAAACAAACAGTAACAAAAAACATAATAGAATATCCATCTGACATCTGCCAGGCATGCCAAATTTTCGGAGCAATACCTTCGAAGCGATTATATTCATATGTAAACATTCAATCCCTACACATCTTTACAAAATAATTTTATGTTTAAAAAATTTTAAAAATAACTTTATTTGGTTAATTTCCATCAAAAATTATGTAACCACAAAATATATGTGATATTCTATCGATCTACCTTAGAAATAACAATATATTTAAATTAAAAATTATAAATATTGGTAAAATCCATAATACATCCGGTTCTGAAAAGGTTAAGAAGTCAAGATATACATAAAATAAAGCTTGTGGTCCCAGCTTTCATTCAGTTTTTGTAAATATGCACATTAGTTATATAGGCCATTTTACAAAATAATGTCATGTTTTCACAAAAAAAATTACGACAGAAATGTAAATTCATAAATAGGGTCACAATGGGTTAATGCATTTAAAATTTTGAAGTATGAAATAAAAGCCAATTAAATAAGCTTTGAAATGATATATATAAGTATATGTATATTGCTGAAATCCGATGCTAAATAACAAAGATATATACAAATTAATGTAAAAACTTTGGAGGTCCATACCTCGGGAGATATGGGCCACCGCAAAAAATATGTTTCTCCTCAACCTCTAGCCCCCAAAAAAAAAAATTTTAAAATCGGGATGTCGCCCCTAAACTAGACTTGTTCCAATATAACGATAGTGATGGAGTAGATCTCCATACACTAAGACAATTGAGAAAGTAGATTATCTGAAATCGCAGTTGAATCTGAATCGTGAAGTCCAAAAAGGGGAAAATATTTTCGTTAATTTTCAGGAAAGATAACGGTATTTGGATCTGATATAAGAATATATTAAATTTTTATTACAGTATGAATTATTGCAATAATAAATTAACTAAGCGTCGCACATTGTGTTGAATCGTACTAAAAGTGGCTCTTAAATCAGGGGAGAGGGCAACCATTTTTATACCCTATACCACTATGTGGTTTGGGTATAATGACTTTGTGCTGCTGTTTGTAACAACTAAAAATATTTGACCTAGACCCATCTTTAATTATACCGATCGAATCAGAATCACTTTCTGAGTTGATTTAACAATGTCCGTCCGTCCGTCCGTCCGTCCGTCCGTCCGTCTGTGTGTCCATGTAAAGCTTGTAATCAAACTGCAGGTCGCAAATATGAATATATTTTGAAGAAATTTCGTATATAAGCTTTTATCGGCCATGGGATGAACGCTATTGAAATTGGTGAGAATCGGTCCATGTTCAGACCTAGCCCCCATACAAATTACCCATATGAAATCGACATAAATTGCCATAAGATCCAAATTGTCATATAGATCTTACTCAAATTGGGTTTGTATGCGTTCATTACATCCACTAATGAGTAGTCCAAAAATGATCCCTTTGACCCCGTATAGGGCTGCTTCCCGATCTTCACTTAAATCTATTAAAAAACAAAAATATTGCACTGATTCTTCTCAAATTTTGTTTGTACATATTTTTGCAAAATACAAGAGACTTTACCAAACATGATCAGGATCGGTCCATTTTTGGACCTAGTCCCTTTATAGATATAGCATCCGATATGAACTTTTTCATATCTGCGGCCAAAAAAATGAATAAAAATCCCACTCAAATTTGGTTTTTGCTTATTTTCAATGTCCACTTAGTTGGGCCTAAGAGATAGGGTTTCTAAACGCATGGTATAGGGTATCGTATAGTCGGTCTAGACCGACTATAATTTTCTTACTTGTTTTTATTATTATTATTTTTAAACATATGCCTCACTAAGTAAAAAAAAAAATTTTATTTGAATAAATTGGATCTTTTTTTTTATTTTTTTTTAAAGCAATTTTTTTTATTAGCAATTCATTTATTTACATAAATAATGGAAAATATTTTTTTTTTTTGTTCACAATCATATTTAATTTAATTATCGCGATCATCATCGTCATTATCACCATCATAAATATCATCATTATAATCATCATTATCATCTATTTCATTATCATAATTGTCAGCATTATAATCATCATCATCATCTATTTCATTATCATAACAAGTAAGAAAATTATAGTCGGTCTAGACCCCATATAGAGCTGCTTCCCGATCTTCAGTTAAATCTATCAAAAAACAAAAATATTGCACTGATTCATCTCAAATTTTGTTTGTATATATTTTCGCAAAATACAAGAGACTTTACCAACCATGGTCAGGATCGGTTCATTTTTGGCCTAGTCCCCATATAGACATAGTATCCGATATGAACTTTTTCATATCTGCAGCCAAAAAAATTAATAAAAATGCCACTCAAATTTGGTTTATGCTTATTTTCTATATCCAATTAGTTGGGCCTAAGAGATAGGGTCTCTAAACGCATGGTATAGGGTATCGTATAGTCGGTCTAGACCGACTATAATTTTCTTACTTGTTCAAGTTTTGAAGTAGTAACAGTAAACGTGAATACATTTTTCGGTTATACTATACTATGTGTTAATATAAACAATTTTATTTTGGTGTAAATATCGGAATTGTTGGAAACATTTTTAAATTAAATTAACTTTAAATTTTTAAATTTTTTGATGAATAAGCGTGACGTCCTCACTCACGAGTCCATCTCTAATCAAATGTAACACATTGCTAATAACAACAATAACTATACGGTAATAACGAAAACAAAGAAAAAGTAAAATCAAAAAAATATTAAAAAACACCAGTTTTTTCATTAAACATTATATATAATAGGTGAAATAACACATTTTGTTATCACAAAATATTAGAACAAACAAATTTAAAGATTTTTAGCTGCATTCCACCAAAAATTTAAAAAACTCTAAATTTGGAGTTAAAAAAATATCAAAAATATTTTTAAACAAGTAAGAAAATTATATTCGGTCTAGACCGACTATATGATACCCTATACCATGCGTTTAGAAACCCTATTCTTAGGCCCAACTAACTGGACATTGAAAATAAGCAAAAACCAAATTTGAGTGGGATTTTTATTAATTTTTTTGGCTGCAGATATGAAAAAGTTCATATCGGATGCTATATCTATAAAGGGACTAGGTCCAAAAATGGACCGATCCTGATCATGTTTGGTAAAGTCTCTTGTATTTTGCAAAAATATGTACAAACAAAATTTGAGAAGAATCAGTGCAATATTTTTGTTTTTTAACAGATTTAAGTGAAAATCGGGAAGCAGTTCTATATGGGGTAAAAGGGATCATTTTTGGACTACTCATTAGTGGATGTAATGAACGCATACAAACCCAATTTGAGTAAGATCTATATGACAATTTGGATCTTATGGCAATTTATGTCGATTTCATATGGGTAATTTGTATGGGGGCTAGGTCTGAACATGGACCGATTCTCACCAATTTCAATAGCGTTCATCCCATGGCCGATAAAAGCTTATATACCAAATTTCATCAAAATATATTCATATTTACGACCTGCAGTTTGATTACAAACTTTACATGGACACACAGACGGACGGACGGACGGACGGACGGACGGACATTGTTAAATCAACTCAGAAAGTGATTCTGATTCGATCGGTATAATTAAAGATGGGTCTAGGTCAAATATTGTTACAAACAGCAGCACAAAGTCATTATACCCAAACCACATAGTGGTATAGGGTATAAAAACCATCAAAATAAAAATTACTTAAATATATATGCCTGAAGTTGACGGTTCCATCATAAAATTTTTAGTTTTAGTCATTAGTGACCCATAATTTCATATACTTTTACCCGATTCAAACTTTATTAGAAAAAATTAATTTTAAAATATCTATTTAGCGCGACTTTGAGTAAATGCTGGTTTCACATGAATGTTTTCTTGCTGAAAATCTTGAGTTTATAGGTGAGACGGGAGAAAAGAATGGCAGGGGTACATACTTTCATTTACTCTGAAATTCCTTTTTGTTTCTTGCTTCGTTATTGTCAAAGTGAAGTTATTTTACATTTTCTTTAATTTTTATGTTTGTTTGTGTTAAGAAAGATAATAAATTCAAATAAAGTTAGTTTAATGAAATAAAATGATAAAGTAAACATAAAAAAATCTTGAATTTCAATACAAAAATTTCAGTGAAAGTTTAACAGA